>CP053122.2:8780000-10030000 GCA_022674325.2 Grapholita molesta | reverse complement strand
ACTTTAGTGGATTAAACGTCGATTTTCACGCAGGTCTAAAATAGTTATTTTCACCTCACTCGCTCGGAAAACCTTAGTTTATAGCGCGAAATCTGCGTGGAAAAGCTTATTTTATCCGCTAGCGTGGAAAAGTCATTCGAATTTCGAAGCCGATTGTTGTAATTCTCTGTGGTGCAAATAACTTTTTTTTTTAAATATAATACTCCTTCAACGCGTGACTGACGCCGCTACCGCGAAGAACGATATTCGTAAATTTCGGACTATTGTCTCTGTCACTCTCATCGGAGTAAGAGAAAGATGCTCACAATATACGAACTTCGATGTTCGCGGTACCTAGCCTGAGTTCATATTAACCATAGATAATAATCAATCAGAAACATGATTTGATTACAGATTTTTAACTTCTTTTTTTTTACCTACACTTTATTTTATGTCAAATAGGTTTTATTATAAATACTAATATTTTATGTCAAATTGGTTTTATTGTAAATACTAATAGTATTTATGTTATAGTATTTATGTAATTTACATATTTTGGCTAATTAATCTATTAAATAAAACACAATTATATTGTTTATTTGATAAAGAAATTGACATGTACTTAATATTATATCTGAACGCAACCGAAAAAAAAGAAAAATTTTAAAAGTTTTAAGTTATCACAATTCATGTAATCGCAAATTTGTCGGATTTGTCCTGTGCTAAGCTCTTTGAACTCAATGTTAGAACTATAAAAATTTCCCTGAAAAATCGCGCGATATGTTTCTTTTATTGTTTTTCTTCCCGCTCGAATTTTCCTCGCTGTAGTGAGGTGAAAAGATGTGTGTTCCGCATGGCTGCAAAATTATTTGGCGTCTCGTGTCTTGAAAGCCTCGCTACGCTCAGGAATCTATCTTTTAACAAATAACTATTGTTATGCAAGGCTGCAAAGTGGTTATTTGGCGTTAGTGTTGAAATTGAAAGCAGAGCAAGCGAAGGAAGCTATGATTGAACCATGAGCGAAGCGAATGGTTCAAAGATAGATTCCTTTCAAGACACGAGACGACAAATAATTTTGCAGCCATGTGGAACACACATCTTTTCACCTCACTAAAGTGAGGAAAATTCGAGCGAGAAGAAAAACAATAAAAGAAACATATCACGCGATTTTTCAGGGAAATCATATCGGCATCACTGCTAGAACCACACATTTTTATAGTTCAAACATTGAGTTCAAAGAGCTTAGCACAGGACAAATTCGACAAATTTGCGATTACGTGAATTGTGATAACTTAAAACTTTTTAAATTTTTCTTTTTTTTCGGTTGCGTTCAGATATTACAATATTAAGTACATGTCAATTTCTTATAGATAAGTACATGTCAATCAAATAAACAATATAATTGTGTTTTATTTAATGGATTAATTAGCCAAAATATGTAAATTACATAAATACTATAACAAAAATACTATTAGTATTTACAATAAAACCAATTTGACATAAAATATTAGTATTTAAAATAAAACCTATTTGACAAAAAATAAAGTGTAGGTAAAAATAAAGAAGTTAAAAATCTGTTATCAAATCAGGTTTCTGATTGGTTATTATCTATGGTTAATATGAACTCGGGCTCGGTACCGCGAACATCGAAGTTCGTATATTGCGAGCATCTTTCTCTTTTACTCCGATGAGAGTAACAGAGACAATAGTCCGAAATTTACGAATATCGTTTTTCGCGGTAGCGGCGTCAGTCACGCGTTGAAGGAGTTTTATATTAAAAAAAAAGTTATTTGCACCACAGAGAATTACAACAATCAGCTTCGAAATTCGAATGACTTTTCCACGCTAGCGGATAAAATAAGCTTTTCCACGCAGATTTCGCGCTATAAACTAAGGTTTTCCGAGTGAGTGAGGTGAAATAGTTATTTGTTATGCAAGGCTGCAAAGTGGTTATTTGGCGCTAGTGTTAAAATTGAAAGCTGAGTAAGCGAAGGAAGCTAAGATTGAACCATGAGCGAAGCGAATGGTTCAAAGATAGATTCCTGAGCGTAGCGAGGCTTTCAAGACACGAGACGCCAAATAATTTTGCAGTCATGCGGAACACACAATTTTTCACCTCACTACAGCGAGGAAAATTTGAGCGGCAAGAAAAACAATAAAACAAAACTTATCGCGCGATTTTTCAGGGAATCATATCGGCATCGCTACTAGAATCATTAATTTTTATAGTTGAAATGTTGAGTTCAAAGAGGTTAGCACAGGACAAATCCGACATATTTACGTGAATTGATATAACTAAAAACTTTAATAAAAAAAATTTTCGGCTGCGTTCAGAAATTACAATATTATGTAAACCTATATTTCAATTTCTTTATCAACTAAACATTGAAATCGTGTTTTATTTAACGGATTAATTAGTCAAAATATGAAAATTAAACTCAAATACTATTAGTATATATAATAAAACCTATTTGACATAATATAAAGTGTAAATAAAAATAAAAAAGTTAAAATCTGTAATCATAAACATGTTTCTGATTGGTTATTATCTATGGTTATTATGAACTCACTGCGGTACTGCGAACATCGAAGTTCGTATATTGCGAGCATCTTTCTCTTTTACTCCAATGAAAGTGACAGAGACAATCGTCCGAAATTTACGAATATCGTTTTTTGCGGTATCGCGCCAGTTACGCGTTGAAGGAGTTTTATACTTAAAAAAAAGTTACATGCACCACAGAGAATTACAATCATCGGCTTCGAAATTTGAATGACTTTTGCACGCAAGCGGATAAAATAGGCTTTTCCACGCAGATTTCGCGCTATAAACTAAAGTTTTCCTAGCGAGTGAGGTGAAAAGTATATTAATTATTCATTATTATTTTTAGGTACTACTATTACTACATAAATTGTTCTTTGGAATATATGTCACTGTAAAAAGAGTGAAAATATTGTACAGTTAAGTATCACGCAACAATATATAAGAAAACAAAAGATCCAAAGACAATAAGTTCTTTCTCCCATTGAAGAGAATTACAATCGAGTTTCGTCAACAAACGAAGCGGACTGCCGCGGACTCATTCTGAGCCCACAGGAATAATCTAATATCTGACATAAAAGACCTCGGAAAATAAACAAAACAGTAATAGTTTCGTACGTAGTAAGCGTACATACATGTTTTTCTTTATTCTCCGTTTCTATCATCATGAATAGTGTATAACGGTATTCGGTTTTTGTAAGTGTTTATGACCGAAACATAAAACAAGACATTGCTCAAAAGTTATCCCTTAAAGATAACTTCACTTTTGAACAAATATTTGTGTTTTTGCTCATCTTTGCGTTTTTTCTGTGAGTACCTACCAAAAACATTGAATATTTAGAATTGCAGTTACTATAATTAACAAATTAGGTATTAGGTCTAAAATTATATACTCCCCGCCAACATATTTTATCCACAGGGCTAAACCCAATTAAATAGAAGAGATAGATAGATCTTAGAATTTTTAAGATATAATCTTAAAAAATTATTGTCATCTATCTCGAAAATAACAGTAAAGCGTCGATCCATATAGGCACATATTCTGCAACAGATATAAACATTTACAGTTATAAACGTTTGTTTAAGTTTGTAATTATAATTGAATAACTTTGATTTTGCTTTATTAATAAGCTTAATTAATAAGATACTTGCGGTTGTTTGCTGAAATCTGGTTTCATTGTATTAAAGGGGACCTCGTACTGTGTACTATTAAATTATCGTCTTTTGAATTCAAGTTTAATGATTTAAAAAATATACATGTTACTCCAAGTTCTTTATTATAAGACAGTTTAAGTTTAAATAGATCAGCTAATACAATTTTATTCTTAGTTCAGAGCACGAGATATATTTCGAACTTTACTAAAATACCTACTTATGAGTACTTTTTAATTTTGGAATCTTCCCGTCAAACGCGATTCATTCATTTTACACGTAATCATATTTTGTGATCAGTTTAGTATGTACATTTTATCAATTTTTTTTAATTAGGCAATTATTTGGACACCTGGCTAGTGTTACACAACTTTGTTTTAAATATAAGCCCAGTATTTTTCTATTTAGCAGATTCGTATTCTTGGGTTCTACAGTATCGACGGAATTCAGGTTATACCACTCTAAAGCTCGAGATGAATGGTATCGAAATCGATGAATCTGAATTATATCGAAGAAGTGTGCTTTACTACCGGTCCGGTCCGCCGAAAATCAGCGTCGCTGCACTGCGTGCTCGACACATGCTGAGCGGATCCCTTTTTGAAACAACATAAATATGTAATGGCAAATGTTTAGTACCTAATAAGTCTTCAAATAAATTTATTTTCTTTCTTTCTTCTTTCTTTTATACAATAATCGTATTTTTAGGCATACGGATATATAAATATCCATGTTGATAGTGCCAGTAAGTATAGGGCGAACTATTAATGCCGCACTGGCATATCGCTTGCCACACGACGAACTTTCTGCAAACGAACTGCAAAATTGTTCACTGTAATCACTTTTTTTACAAACTTTTTCTAGTTATTGTATTAAATCTAAAAAAGGCCCTTTAGGTATTGGTTACCAAGGATGCTGGTGGCATTTCGTTGTATCGCAATGATTTTTTCACTTCGCATGCTCTAAAAGTGTGTCATATTATGCTTGCCAAGGCGGACTAAAGTCATACATTTAGCCTCTTGGGAACATATGTATACATATTTATGATATACAAAACGTTTTAAATTGACCAACCAGAACACTTCATCGTATTAAATCCACCAATCACGACAGATATCGAAGTTAATCGCAACTCTAGATTCTTTTTTGGTGCGAATACTGTTTAAAAATGTGAAAACATTAAAAAAACTTTGTATAAAGTATCAACCAATCAGACAATACCACAATATTAAAATCGACCAATGAGGAAACGCAATCAAATTGTCAAAACATTAGGTGCTTTTTAGTTCCTACTTCACAAGCATTAAAAAAAGTTTAATTCGTTGGCAAACTCTTTGAAGCCCCAATTATACGTTGTCTATGGCATTTATTCACGGCGTAGATATATCCTATCTGTATCAAAGCAGTAAAAAAAATACAAAGACTGCAAAATTAAACATTTTTGACACAGAATTCATTGCGGGTGATTAAAATTGTATTTGTTAATTGTTGAAATGTTATTTTATCTTATTTTCTCGCAATCGAAGTGAAAACTAGTATGCATAACTCGGGTCTAAACGCCATATTACCCCTCGAACAATTTTCCCTCACTTCGTTCGGGAAAATAACCATCTCGTAGTACTATGGCCTACTTTAGCCCCTTGTCAAACAATCTACTATTTTTTATTCAAGTAGACCCGTAACGTTGCGATACGAATATTGTGTTGTTCCAGTATACTTTAAACTTCGAGTTATAGTAATTGTATACGTTATTTTATAATAATCCGTTTTCGGTCCGGTCCGTCCCGGCCCGGATAAACTGCATTTTATTTACAATTGAGCAAATTAATTTCATAGTTTTTTTTATTAAAGTGATCATTTTGAATGATAAATTATTGATACCAATAATTTGGATTAAATGTGTAATGTTTTAGAGTTAGTATTTTCCTCGTGGTAGTGAGGTGAAAAAAATTGTCATTCATTCGGTGGCAAATTTTGGTCACTGGCTCGTGCCTTAAAACCCCCTCAAGGCTCAAGATTCCACTTTTTGAATCACCGGCTATGGTTGTGGTTCAATTTTAGGATCTTTCGCTAGATTGGGTCTCAATATTAGCACGATAAGGTAAACTAACTTTGCTTTCTTCTATAATAAATAACTATTGTGTCGCCAAATAAGTATAGACTAATCAACACTCGGTGTGCTATTCCGGTGCTTCTCAGTAGCAGCCGGCAGCCCCTTTTGCGGATGCTTTTTCGGAATAGTAAAGTTTTTTTTGGAATAGTAAGTTGTAGTGTTTTAGTTGTAGTTGGAGATGTAGTAAGTAGTAGAATAGCTAGGTATTCTACTATTCATCAAATTAAAATTTAAAAGACTTCTCAAAGATGATATTTTCATTTTGTGAGTCAACGTAAATTACTACTAATTTATTTTATTTGTTGGATATATTGATATACGGGTATAGGACCTAACACACAGTAAAATATACCAGTGGACCAGTGTGCCCGTTCGCTGCTGTGGAAGTGCCTAAAATAATTGTCATGATTAGGTTTTAGGCACCCTAGTCTAGAATTAACCAAATGCCGATAAATATTCTGGGAAAGTGGGTACCATAGCTATATATTTTTTTAAATATTAGCCCACTCTCAACCCCGATGTTTATAGATATATAGATCATGTTCATCACAGGAATTATAAGTCCCTTTTATTAAAGACACCCAGAAATGTCTATAGGTACGTGATTTGATTCTCACCTATGCAATAAGCAAGCCATATTGTAATGTACATTCAATGTCATTTGGATTACTTGAAATATCATTTTTAATACTTTGATAGTAAAGCGCCGTGTCGGGCGACCACAAACTAGATGCAAAGATGACGTCGTACTGGTTGCTCGGAGTCAGTACCCTTACCATAAGTTGTGTCATTAAGGTCTTCGATAACGAGTATCGAGTTTACTATCTGTGCATCTCGTTTGTACTATTTTAGTGCGAAGGAGATACACAGATAGTAAACTCGATATTCGTTATCGAAAACCTCAATGTCACAGCTCATGGTAAGGGTACAGTAGTTGTAGTGTACTAGAAGTTGCTCCTTATGGTATGTCCGGCAGTGCACGTCCTTTGCTGATATGTTGGGTAAGTAAGTAATAGTAAAATATAGTTACGATACAATATTACCTTCATGAAACTGTGACGTCGGTACAAGAATGTGTTTTCGTGCGATATACGAAGAACGGTTCTTATAGTTATAGTTCTGTGCTCGAGTTTACAAAGAAAATATTAACTTGTCATATGCACAGAAATGGAACTTTTGCGCTAACGCTAGTAACTTTCATCGCATAGGACCTAGGTACTTATGTATACGTAAAGAAAATGGTAGCTTACCAGTAATGCATCCTTAAATAGTACATATCAGTGCAAATGTGGTAATTATTTCAAGATTCTGGACAAATGATAACTTAAATGTTTACCGCCCTCAGAAGCCGTTCCTTAACATTTGTGATCTAGTCGGAAAATTTCATTTTATCCACATGTGTGAAAGAAGGCATTCACTCTGTCAGCAGATTACTTCTCTATATAATCTTACATATATGTCCGAACCGCGCATCTCATCTCATTAGACTAATTTAATTCATAAAATATGTAATGAAGCCAATCATAAAATTCATAAATATTCTCCAATAGACATGATTTCCATCTAACGTACATAAGTAATGTATCTATAATAAATTGCAGTCAAAGTAAATATTCAGGGAGTACTTGCGTAGAGCAGGTCAATATCGTCACTGCCCACGGCAATAAATGGAAAACTTACGACTTCTAATACGTCTAATACTGTATTATTTTATTATTTATTGTATTAAGATTTACCAACAAATATATATTGATGCACTTGTGTGTGTAAGTGCACAATAATAATTACAATGTAACCATTTTATTTTATAAATAACTGCCTTATTGGTGCTACTTACCTTATCTTTTAATACTCGATTAACGGGAGGAAGGGAGATGATCATTAATTATTAAATGTTTATTGTATTGTCCGGTAGACTCAATGTAATTGAATCCCTATTTTAAAAATACCATACACATAGATATGTAGCTATAATATAAGTAGGCTAAATCGTTTAGTAATATACAAATATATACATATGTATAGTATATCTCAGGTATATAAATGTATATATCTGAGCGGCGGCGCGTCAATACAAGCCAATTCATTCCGATGGCTTAACTAACTTTCCCATATTCATAGATTTTTTATCATTATTTGATAAGACTACATAAACAACGTAAACGCCCATTAACAGAAAATTTGAAAGAGCAATACAAGAGTACATTTTCCTAGTGCATGCAAAACAAACTAAGCGGCGTCGGCACGAGCCGGAATATCGAATGAAGCATCTTGTTAATTAAATGTTTTGGCTGCGCTGCGGAATATCGCGAGATCGATACAGCGTTAATGAGGCGCGTCGCGCGCTCCGACATGTGTGAACCGAGCTTAACGTGACCGCACTTCCTGGCTCCAGTTCAGCGGTTACGATTTCGTGCTATAATTTAAATACGCTTACAATACATTCACCTATAGGGATTGATCAACCACTTGCGTATGATCGTAACTTAGCCGTGTAATGCATATCGGGTGTGAGTGACACAACATCGAGCGACATCAGTTATACATTACCAGGCTTAATTATGTACGTTGGCAAGCGCTTAACAGTTCCCAACAGAATTGTACCTATGCTATTACATTTTGTTTTATCTCGCCATTTGATTTTGATATTTCATTATCTAACATGTTGTTAATTATAACGTTTTATGTGGCACTCTATACAATGGCAAATGAACATCTGGCATTGTATTTGCAAAGCGAGTGGTCCTTTGGCGACCGAGTGACAATTCTATTGTAAATAGGCATAATATTTACGTTGAGAAATGAGCAGAGGATAAATAGTGCGTCTTTGTGCTATAAAATGTTGATTTCAACTTAAGTAAGTTCTTATCCAATAATGACTACTCGTACTTGAAACATTTTGTGTGTCTCGAAACTCATTGTGACTCCATAGTCAGCACAAGTTTAATTCAGTGTATTGTATGAACTGCTCAAACATTTTACAGAATTCCTACTTTTGTCCTGCTTCTCGGAGTTTACGTTTTCACTCTCTCGGCTGCAACTGCAATCGGCTGCAAAAGCAAAAGTACCTATGGGTACTGATTCGTAATTATTTTGCATAAACTACTCTTTGAAACAATTTTTTAAACAAATACTTACGGTTAAAAATGGTTTAAGAACATCTTAGGATTAATGTTTTCCGTACAACGCAAAGACATCGCATAATAACTGGTTTCATTAAATGTTTTGTATGCAGCAGCATACACCGCGCGATCGATGTGGCGTTAATGAAGCAAGTAGGTAGCTCGCTCTGACATGTATGAACCGAGCACACCGTGATTACATTAGGTAACCCCGGAACCGGGCAATTAAAAGCTAACCTACACGTCAGATGTGTATGCATGCATACGTTGCTGTTGACATGTATACGCGATGGATCGCTCGCGCTCGCAGTAGTGGACGCCCATGGCTAATAGATAGATATTTATGACAGAAATTACATTGTTTGCAACGCGCGTCTCGATCTGTTAGCCTAATATGGTCCGGTTTTTATCACTTGTCACAATATCTGTCATTCTCTAACAAGTATGTGAGTGCGAAAGTGACGGATAGCGCAAAAGACGATAAAATGTCAACCATGGTAGATGTTCTGAAAGCAAATGATGGGAAACGCAAGTTACTTTATCTAATATTACACTTTAGTATCCATGTTTGAATTTTCATTAAAATAAGCCGTGATGGGTCGGCCCTCGAACTTACTAGTTCGACAATAGCTACAATTCAAACCTATACAACAAGGTATTATAAACAATTAAAGAAGGTTATGTATGAAGCGGTAACCTAAAGAGAAAACAGAACTTGGTTTCCATTTACATTTCACTCTTTTATTAAGTAGCGAAAACGTTAAAGAACTTGGCACTATCATATTTAAGCGGAATTTTACAAATAGCTTATAACCTTATTTGACCCTATTAGGGTCAAATTCTTATTTAGGTTATTACTATCATTATGTGTGTTGTAGGACTCTTTATGAACAAGTGTGATGTAATTCAAATTCTTAAAAGGAACGCTTAACTACTGAAATCCTTACAACTCGGTGGATGCATGAGCGTTATTGAGCAGTCTATCGGAATTCAAGGTTATTGAAAATTATGCTTCTGACAATACCATCGTGATTTGTCAACGAAAATCCAATTTTTCAGAAGATAATCTCATCAAATTATCACATCAAACATTGAGTGTGGACATCCTAATTCACATAGGCCGCAATAAGCGCATTTGAGCACGTGATCCGAATACCTATAAGCCGCATTGGGCAAAAATTGACACAATTCGATACGTCAACAGCCGAGTACTTATTAGAGTTTGGCCAGTGAAAAAAATTGGTTTACTCACTTAAAGCATAGACGATTGAATCATACCGTCTCTTTCTTTCGCTTGCACTACGACCCCAAAAAAAGGGATGAGTATAGTTTATTTTTTCAACTTTAAGAGTAACAATCGAGTAATAATTGGTTAGCCAGACTCTATAGAAGCTTAATTATTAAAACCGTTTACTACGAACCTTCTTCCAAAAGTTGCCACGACAATAGGCTAGTTCCCTATTTTTTTATTCACGGTATCATTCGGTACGTTTTCATTGTTTTGTATGTAGGATTCAGCAATTGTTGTTACTCGTAGATAAGTAGCACCTAACCTACTTACTACCTAGATTGAGCTCGTTACTAGTCAAACAAAAAATGTTCTAATAGTCGCCACCTATGTAGACCCTGAGTAAAAGTATTTATGAAATATTTAATTCACCTAAGGAAAACACATCGTCCAAAAGGCGGACTTACTTACTTACGGACTTAATATGTTTTACTTCGCTAACACATATCCTATTTCATAATTTCGTTTTATAATCAACTTTATCGTACCCAAGTGTGGGTGCATGTTTCAGAACAACAAGTAAATGGATGCGAAGAGGATGTTGGGCTGACCTAAGTAAGTGGAAGTATATTTCCCGCTTCTGCGGTCGCCATCGCCACGGCGCCGCATTAACTCAGCCCTATCCGATGGCGACCGCTAATTGACTGGAAGTAAAGATAAAGCGCTATTTTTATTCGACCATAAATCTTGACTTACGTATGATTTATGGATCTAAAGACTCATTGACTATCCGCTGTCAATAAGTTTGACGACAATCGGTTAAATTAATCACTGAACCGGAGGGATCACATGCATAAAGATAATCCATGAGAAATAAGGCACAAAATTTGAAAAGGCAAATTTTAATCATGGTCCAATGTATACTCAATGAACGGACCTTTTCAATGTAAAATATTTGACATCATTATAGGTACTTTATATTACAATATGTACATAAAGATAAGTAATTGAACACGGAAGGCGGTTAACTGTTGACGAGGAAAGCGAAGGCAGTGATAGACAGAGCGAGGTGTGGCGGAGCCAGGCAGTGCTCCGAGCGCGCCGAGCGCGCGCCCGCGCCGGCCGCCGCCCGCGCGCGCGCACTGCCCCCCGCCTCGCCACGGCACGCCGCTCCCGCCGCGCTCGCCAAACTACGCCCACGCACTTTCAGAGGCGAAATACAGAAATTCTCCTCTGTGAAACCCTCCGTCAACGCTAACGGATTGGCTAGGGGATCCCTACCGCACTCGCACGGTAGGTGATTACCACGTATGACTAAATTATCCACTTCCAACATGACCGCTTCCGGTGACTCCAGCATATGATTGCCGGTCAGTCTAAATATACGTACGCTGTTATTTTGCACTAATGAAAGCTCTTCGATTCTATCGATTTTATTATTACAAATTTCAAGTGTGTCGACTCGCTGCAGACCGTCGAAGGCTCCTACTCGTATAATGCCGAGATCAGATTCCCGCAACGCCAGCTTGCCAATGCGAGTTAATCCTCGAAAAGTGTCCGGTTCCAGCGCCGGCAAGTCCATATAAGCCAGTTCCAAGACGCCGACGCTCTCGAGCCCCGCAAACGCTTGCGGTTCGATGGATCTAATACCGGAAGGCAGTTCGATTTGTGCCACATCGTTTAACCCGGAAAACGCATGGGCTAATATTTTTCTAATCGGATTGTTCCGAAGCGAAATAATTCTTATGAAGTTAGTACCGGCGAAAGCGTACCCTTCAATCTGTGCGATTCTATTATGGGTTAGCACGATTGAGGTGATGTTTTGTAGGGCGGCGAAGGCAAACGCGTCAACGGTGGCGAGGGGAGTGTGCTGGATATAGAGCTCTTTCAGCCGAGGAAGTCCGCGGAAAGCGAAGGGTCGGATGCGCGTGAGGTTGCAGGCGTCAAGCGCGAGGCGACGCAGCTGACGGAGGTGCGCGAAGGCGTCCGAGCGGAGCACGCGTAGGTCGGCGCGCGACAGTGACAGCTGGGTCACCGCGGGACTCAGCGCCGACGGCACACCGCGCAGGTTCGCGCTGTTGCACACCACCTGCAACAAAAGCACGAAATTAAGTGGAAGAAAAAAGTTTGAAATAGATGACATATACTTAAGAAAAAGCAACGAGGACCTCCGGCGTTCGAAACGGGATTCGACGGGACCCGCATATCCAGCTATCGTGGCTGACGCCTTAACCAATTCGGCCACCCGTACACAGCGGAACCCGTCGAAATTAATCAAGTATATGTTATAATCTTGACAGTTTTTAACGGTTTTTGGCACCGTTTTACCAGCTCATCAAAATATTTCATAAAAAATCATTTGATTTGTGGAAGAAGATTAAAAAAAAAGTTTTTTGACTTTGTCCAATGAAAAAATAACGAATACAATGACTATCAAATTTCCAGGTTCGGTTCAAAATACTTGTTTTCCGTAGAAAACCAAATATTTTTGATATTTTTTCGTTTTGTTATATGTATATTATAACTAAGTTTTGGATTTTGGACCCGGGTATGTCCTTAAACTACGTCCAACAATGAGAGGTAGGGCACAGCGAAGTACCATCACGCTCGAGTCTGGAGAAGCCCAACTGGGGAAGTACCTCCTCCTTACAGAAGACCACAGCCATAATAGCACTGCTACCTTTCAGGTATGTAGTGTTGTGTTCCTGATGGTGAGTAAGGTTTCAAGAGCTCCAACACCCCTTAAAGGTCGGCAACGCGCTTGTGACTCCCCTGGTGTTGCGGGTGCACATGGGCGACGGTAATTGCTTACCATCAGGCAATCCGTCTGCTCATTTGCCACCTTATATCATAAAAAAAAACTAAGTTTGCTACGATATACCTTAACGTTCTATAATTTGTCCGGTGTAATCGAGGAATATATTTTCCTGTTTAATAACTTAATCAGTTACGAAGAATATAAAATAATAAAAGGTAATACAATATTCTGTGATTATAATACATATGAAATATTTAAAATGATCTTAACGTGTAGGAATTAAAGTAGCTTATATTTTTGCTGTGGCTGTAATGCAATCCTATGTTATAAAACGTCACATTAAAAACCATAAATTAAAATCAATTTAAGTACACAATTACAAACCATATCCATTACATTAAATTAGCAATACCGAAATCACATGGGCTATAGATACAACAATGAAATATAATGTGCCCAAACTGGCTGCAGGAAGAGCAAATCTCTATGAAAATATTGACAGATCGGTTTCGCCGCGTCACATCCGCTTACTGGCAACGGTAAATTCCCTTTGCCGATAAAATTAATCCTTTTCCAAATATGCCCGACCTACTCGGACGCACGTCCATATTTTGATTGAATTGAATTGTTTCGCACCTAAGCTTCACAAATAATTGAACGGCATCGGCACCGAACAATAATTCTGTTTAGTCACCTCACTCTTCTGATTAAACACGTTCAGGATATTTTCCAATTGAATTAATTCTGTTTGATAAAGTTACTGTTAATTTCAGAGGTATATTTTTAATTAAAGGAACTAAAATGATTATTGGAACATTTTGTACAGAACCTTTTTTAAAGAATCTGTGGTTTATTAAAAATATCTAAGTAGAACGGATAACTTGCAGAATAGTACAAGCAATAATTAGTTTTTAGCCTTGTCTTTTGTGCTTAAAACTAAAAGAGTGAATAATAATACATTTTCTTTTTCGATTTCGAATTAGGTCGCGAATTGCGTAGTTTGTGGTCAAACCAAAATACCCGATTAGAACAATAATACCTATGTATTTATTATTCATATTGTTTATGCTGCGTTTTGTCTAATTAATGTCTATGTCAAACAGATGTCATATTTTTGACAAAAAAATACACTTATCTTGAATGTGAAATAGGCTAGGCAACAAAGCAGATGTCATTCATTTTTAAATATTTGAATTTGGTGGATTTGGATCCGGGTATGTCCTTAAACTACGTCCAGCAATGAGAGGTAGGGCACAGCGATGACCATCGTGCTTAGATCTGGGGCAGCCCGACTGAGGAAGTACCTCCTCCTTACAGAAGACCACAGCCATAATAGGTATGTAGTGTTCCTGATGGTGAATAAGGTTCCCAGAGCTCCAACCCCCCTTAAAGGCCGGCAACGCGCTTGTGACTCCCCTGGTGTTGCGGGTGCTCATGGGCGACGGTAATTGCTTAACACCAGGTAATCCGTCTGCTCGTTTGCCGCCTATGTCATAAAAAAAAAAATCGCTTAGCATCCACATGTAAAATACTCGCCGACAATGCGCTGCTTCGCCTCCTCAACAATGCTGTTTTTTTTCTGGGTAGGGGTTATCGTTTTTAATCTGGTTTTAAAATTAAAAAAAAGCTCTTATTTATTTAAAGCTCTTAGATTTGGAGCACTCGGTAGCAAAGTGTGTTCCCCTCTCGTGCTTTGAAACCCTTCCAATACTCAAGATTCTACTCTTTGACCCACTCTCTATGCTCATGGTTCAATTTTGGTATCTTGCGCTATCTCGGGTCAATATTAACACGAGAAGGTAAATAAACATTTAAGTTTGCTACCTTGTATAACAAATAACTATTAACACATACATGATACTAACACACACCGGTAAGAATTGTAAAAAAATGTAAAGGCAATTGTTACGAATAAATAAAATTCACATATATCCATTAGTAATAAATTAGATATTTTTTTGCGTAGGCTATATCAAACTCAAACTCAAACGTTTATTCAGTAAGTAGGCCACAAGGGCACTTTTACACATCGAGTAAACAAAAGAAGAAAAAATAAAAACTACACCGGTTCCAACCCTACACCTCTGACCCGAGAAGCATTTTGACTTTTATGACCGGCAAGAAACTCGGCCGGACTTATTTTTTCAAAACAGTATTACAAAAGATATCTTAAACATATTATCTTTTCAATAAGAATTTAATCATTGGTTCTAACATTAGTAAATGTACACATAATGTACATATGAGTGCACAGTAATAAAACATGAGTTCATTACGTAGATTAAAGCAATGATGTTTTACGAAAGCAATTACCAAATCAATCATGTTTTATTCGATGCTGCGAAAATTTGTCATGAAGTCTAGTGACTCCCATCAATTTAAATAAAACGTCATACCGCTCCGCTTGTATGTAGAACATAAATATATATAGATAAATATTATCAGTATAAAATCGGCCAAACGTGAGTTAAGTTCCAAGGCGGATGATACAAAATTTTATATGAACATGATGCCTTGGATCTGCTGATCAACAACTGATCAACAATCAAAAAGTGTACTCAAACACCCTGTTATATAAATCTGAGCAAACCTCTCAATAATATATAATCAAACGAAAACTAATCAATATCTGTAAAATATCTTATACAAAATGATTAAGCTGTTAAAATGTTCGAAGTTTATTACATATACATATTTGTGACAGACCAAATTTAATATTATGTCGATATTCAGTTATTTTTTTCACCTTCAGCTTCTTTTCTTCCACCAGCTTAGAAAACCAATTTTTATTCTTTGAAAACAGATAGCCAATCAGCATTTTAATCACAAGGGAATAAAGTAATTTCCTACAAATTTTAAATGATTTTTTATTGTTAGCTGGGTTGTATGTAATTTTAAATGATGGTTTTGAATGAAAAATGATTGAACCTTATAACTTGCAGTAAATAAGAAATGTTTAAGAGCTAGTATTTGCCTCCCGTTAGTGAGGTGAAAAATATTGTAACTCAGTCGACAGCAATGATTGATCCCTTCTCGTGCCTTGAAACTCTCCCTACGCACAATAATCCACTATTTGAACATAGGAATCTTCGCTACAACTTTGAAGAATTTTGGAATCTTTCGCTAGCTCGGGTCTCAACTCTCAATATTAGCACGAGAAGGTAAACACTAACTTTACTCCCTACTACAACAAATATTTTTTACACACTATACGAATCATTGATATGAGTCACTCGTATCTAAGCAAAGTTGAAATGTCAAGTTATTCATATACCATATAAAAAAAAACGTTAACTGCTAACAAGTAAACTCGCATGTCAATAAAAACATCCTATGCCAACTCTAAATATCATAAGCGATTTGACAATCATAGTAATCAGTAGTCTCACGTCTTGCTGTTTAATCATAATCATTTGACAGGTGCCTATCCTTAGTATCGGTCAACATACAGAAATTTATTTTCTTTACAACTGAATCGTCAAAACGTCTCTCATACAGCGAAAGTTAAGTAAAGCTAAAGAGTTAAGGCACATCGTAGAGTCGGTAAAATTCGTTTGCTTTTCTAAGCAGAGATCATACGTTCAAATCGCAGGCGACACGCAAGTAGAGATTTTCAAAGGTGGACTGGTAGAGAATGCTTTGTAGCATTAAGCCCGCCTACTGTACTTTTGTATTTTGTGCAATAAAGGTTAAATAAATGAATTAAAAAAAAAACTATTTGATTTTACTTTCTATTTTCGTCTTGCCACCTGCTTTTTGGTCCCCACCAAACCACACCATTTAATGGAAGGTGGAGCTTGACCACCTAGACAACTTCTTTCCATTTTTCATTGAGTAGTCCATATTTTTGCGTCAGTTTTCTAGTCGAATGTCCAAGTTTGTCAACCGTAAGTCAGGTAAGGCATGGTGGCAATATCCATAACACTTTTTTTATATTTTTTTTCGGTAATTTTGGTGATTTTAACATTTCCTTGTGTGCCCATAACTTCTTCCAGGTTTTGTATATCCGTCTGTTTACTTCATCTAAGTTGCTGTCACAATTAAATGACACTAGTTTACCAAGATAGATATAGTCAGATACACATACAAATAATTCACATTTATAATCCGCAAAGTTGGGCGATAGTTAACTACTTCTACGAGTATGTGCTATTTAGTGCTGTTATAGAGAACTATTCCGCATGTTAACGTATTATATTGAGTTTACGAGTTTATTTTCAATTAATAAAATTCTTACAAGTTTTCTTATAATCAACAAGAAATGAACTATATTTGGTACATATTTTTTTAAATTTTAGGCTCAGTAGTTTCGGACATCTTTGGCAAATTTCATCTTCTTTCATGAATAAAATCAAAACTATTTACTTTACCTACAATAAAACAAATATGTTTGAGATCTTTATAACAAGTCCTTTTATTTGATATAAGACACAGTAAGGTTCAGGATTTTTTTTTTTTAATTTATATGAATTTGTAAAATTGACAAACTAGAGGAAATTCTATCCCTTTTTTTGTACAGCACTAGCATATAAAAAAGAGAATGGTTTCTTTACCTCTGTGCGGTAAGTAACAGGTGTTACTCACTTACATTACGGCTATAAGATAGTTTTTAAGGTTTATTATTTGAGTATATTTAACTGAAATCTGTTACGTAACGTTGGTGTTTTTATTTGTATACATGCTGCTCTGTATTTCCTGTCGAGGATTAAGTGCTTAATCAATTTTAAATCTTAACCCACACTCGCGGACCGAATGTTGACAGAGCTCATGGGCTCCAATAATCGCATAATTATTCAGGCACAATGCAGTATCTCTGCATTTTGCAGACAGATTTTACCTCGCCCATTAAGTCCTGGCGTATGTTGCGTAAAATATTATTGGAAATTGTTAAAAATACAAAGTGTAATTAGCGATTGGTAAATAAGCACGTGTAGTGTAATACTATGGATTTTTTATATATAATCTAATGTAATACATATATTATACAGTATTATATTAACACATGAATAGTATACACATAATATTCTCTGGCCATCACCAACAATAAGAGATGAGTATTGTCTGTTTGTTTTTTTTCCTATACCGGGTGTTATAAAAAACGTAATATCAGATTATCAAGCCAGCGTCTAGGGTCAACTTAGTAAATAGTAAAAAAAAAAAACAATTCTCTAATACATTTTCGTCAACTTATACTTGACCTTTTCTATGGAATAGCTCAATTTTTATTTAATTTTACAAACTTGACCCCATAGTAAAAGATGTTCAAAATCATGAACACATGCCGATGTGATAATTTTGTATCACGTTTTTTTATAACACCCAGTATAGGAAAAAAGACAATACTCATCTCTTATTGTTGGCGATGGCCACAGAAAGAAGACATCAGTCTGGTTTAGTGGGTAGTGTATATCTTAATCCAAGACAATCTATACATAATATAAATATTTTCCGGTGATCCGTTTCAAATGATATAAAAGTAAATAAACCACCTTATACTTTTCTCTATATCTAAATAGAAAAAAAACTTTGTATTCACACAATAAAAAGATAGCAGATTGCTTCTAAGAAATAAAGATCTATTTGAACATTAGAGTAGGTACACCAATTTTCCTTAGGCCCCAGAGACTCGATCTTATAAAGTAACCCTACCCAATAGGCCACCAGCCATATTAATCAAGTGTGGTGAGATTTAAATATTTATAACATGTTGGTTAAAAACCCCTAACAGTTTCGTTGTCTAAATATGTGTGTATTAGAATTATGTTTGGACTACTAAACTTACTTATAAATATTTAATTAAATAATGACTAACTTTAAGTTTGTTTTACAATTGTTTACCATATCTAACAGTAACTTGCCACCCACTATTTATAGTAACTTACTACCAGCAATGTCTTAACAAAGAGTAAAGTTGGTAATTCTTTATGATATAATTTTAGGGTAGGCTACAAAATCAACGCAAGTGCGTTGATTGCGATTTCCGTTTAAGCATCGTAGATAGAAACGAAGGTCAACTTAGATCATTGAAAATGATTAACAATTTAATTGACGTCAAACGTTGAAAACCCAAGGAAACTCCAATTGTATTTGTTTATTCCCCTCCAACTTTGACAGTTCTGAAGGGTCCAGTATGGAGGGCAACAAAAACATGTGAGACTATGACAGGGACGGACGAGCGCCGTCCCTGCCATACCTATGGAAACTTAGATAAGACCATTCCTTTCGATCGTGGTATTAAATAAATAAATAAAATAAATAAATATTTCGGGACAATCTTACACAAATCGACCTAGTCCTACGGTAAGCTCAGTAAGGCTTGTGTTGTAGGTACTAGACGACGATATATATAATAGATAGATACATATAAATAATAAATACATAGAATACACCCATGACTCAGGAACAAATATCTGTGCTCATCACACAAATAAATGCCCCGACTGGGAATCGAACCCAGGACCATCGGCTTCAGAGGCAAGGTCACTACCCACTAGGCCAGACCGGTCGTTATTACCACGCTCCGCCTAGTTAAATGGTATCTCTATGAATCAGATAGGTGTTTGTCAAGCATGCCAGATCGTCTGAGCACCACTTAGGAAAGACTTAACTCTTCGAAGTGGTATGTTTTAATATCGCGAGTACTCTACGCTTTGCTGACAAACTTTTAAATTCAGATCAATTTGTACTAAAAGGAAATTTTAAAAGATACTTTTCGTTTTTAAGCCTGACTTTTGAAAGTTATGAATGCGTTAGAAAGTAAATATGAGTGATATTCTATGTTTTGCTTTAAGAGGAACCATATTTTATGTCACTTAAATAAATATAATAAATATGTTTGGGACAATCTTACACAAATCGACCTAGTCCTACGGTAAGCTCATTAAGGCTTGTGCTGTAGGTACCTACTAGACGATGATACATATAAAAGATAGATACATACATATAAATACTTAAATACATAGAAAACACCCATGACTCACCACACAAATAAATGCCCTGACTGGGATTCGAACCCAGGACCATCGGCTTCATAGGCAGGGCCACTACCCACTAGGCCAGACCGGTCGTCAAACATAACAAATTCGATTTACGATACCTAAATCAGGTAATCTAGATATTAATTCTTATCGCATGTTTTAACTGCTCTCTCTAAAATTATAGGTAGGTACCTATTGTAAAACAAACCAGTTCTTGGGTATAAAAATAAAATTTCAAATAATAACTTTCTTTTAATCCGGTGCTCTAATACCCCACTCATATTTTTTTAAGGTACATAAAAAAAGTTTTGAAAATATGCTCTTAAATTCTGGATTTAAACATTCTCATTTATTAAAATATTTATCCTACGTATAATACGGGAAACGTACGACAACCATTTATTGGGCATAGTAAGCGTGTCAACTTTCGAGCACTAGTAAATACGTTTACATTATTTATTTATTTTAAAAGAAATCATTAATTTAGTACATATTACTTACTCAACAAAATGGCGCTTCTCTATCTCTATGTTAACAATTTAAAAAAAAAAACCTAAATGGTGTTTTTGAAATTGCCCATGCCGTTTCGATTATCATGATTCCTGAGGAAAGGTCAAGTGTAATGCATTAAGGTTTGCTGTAAAGTGATTGAAATAGGACAATGGTTTTTGAAGATATCGGGAAAAAAAATAATCTCGTTCTAAGATTACGTTAGCGGAGCGGCACGGGATCAACTTAATACTTTAACTAGTACAGTTAGGAAACCTGCTCTGTATGCCATTAATATTAATAAACTGGCAAAACGCCAACTCCTAAAGCTGGATAGCTTTAAAAGTTGTAAATACCAACGCTGGCCATCCCAAACTGATGCCAAAAAAATCTTATGGGATACCTAATACCGCAGTGCCACGTTAATAGTACTTACGAAAAACAAGACTGGTATTATTACTGATTTGTAGATGTTTTTAGAAACCTACCTTCAGGGGTGAAATCTTACAAAGTCTCGGAATACCTTATCTTACAGCAGAATCTACTGTAATTGTTTTCCTAGTATAATCATTATATTGAAAAAGGGTTACATTAACATTTACTATTTACAATAAGGTCATAATCAATTGAAACAATAATACTTAAAATTACACAGTTATTCTAAATTATATGTTAAATAATGCATAAAAACCTACTGGCATGCTCACATATCAACTTTGATTTTTTTCAGGTAGCTTTGATCTTAGGCATCAATGGTGCCTGCAGAGGTATTGAGCTAGCAATAATTAAATGACTTTTCCAAGCTCTACTTACCTGAAAAACTTACTTATCGCTTGTATCATATGAATAAAAAGAAGAGATTTTTTTTAATTTTTCACACATTTAGGTCAAAGAGATAATGAATATACACCAAGTTTTGGCACCTTTGACCCCAGATTGTTTTCAACGTTAATCTTCTTCTTAATACAGCATATTAATGTGAGTTTTAGGAGCTAAATTATTTAATAGATGTTATTATTTAAGTACCTGTGATTGCGATAGGCAGATGCAATGCAGGGGGCAAGGCGGCGGCGTCAGCGACGAAGTGTGGCCGGCCAGGCCCTCGCCCAGCGACCACACCGCGGACCATAGCGCCCATCGCACCAGCCACCTGTATAAAGATACATAGCTCAATAGTAATTAGGCAACACTTGCGACTCCGCGATACCACCTCGCCACTCTTAGTACCTATAGGTAGTTTCACAAGAGTTGAAGTCACTCACACAACAACATCTCATTTAATGATAGGAGATTACTTATTCATTCCATTCGTTCACTCTTTTGAAATCAGTACTTAATATAGCTGTGTGCGTAATCCATTCGCCTCAACTCTCGTAAAACTACCTATAACGAGATAAACCTGTTGGCTGCGAAATATTCAACCATATAAGTATATATATACAAATACTTCGTGCTTCCCCTAGGGAAGGGACGCGCTATGGAGACAGATATTTCTAGGTGCTTAATAGCTTGGTTTTTATATGCACTTTATCTCTTTCACTGACACTGCTTGTACTTGAGCGGCTTGGGCTTATAGCTGCATAAGTTAATGATCATATTCATATACTAAAGTACTCAAAAGTACCTACCACACCACACACGTTGTACATATATGACGACTACAAAACACTATTCATAATAGTGAGTCAATTAAATAAAGGTCTGAAATGTGTACTAGAGTAGGGTTGCCATACGTCCTGGTAAGCTGCGTTCTCGAGGGTAGATGTGGAAATATGAGTGGCGAGTTGACGCATGTTTAAGTCCAGTGACACCTCTCTACCTTCATCCCCTTGCATTTATTATATTTTGGGTCGCATTTGTGCCATGCTTAGTCGCCAAGCATAATTGAAAGGTTTATTGAGAGAATTCCCATACAAGTTCCTATTATCTTTTTATTTAAATGGTCCGGATTGTAAAAACCTATTTTTAGGTAATAATTTCATGTTCATTATAGGGTCCTGCAGTTTGTCTTTATCTACGAGTATTGTATACAATTACCTCAGCGTGTATGCGAGTGCCATGCGCCGGCGCCGGCGGGGCGCGCCGCCCGCCGCGCGCTCTCACCTCTGCACCCCCATTGCTCCAGTACGATCTGTAAATAAGAGATTTCTTAAAAAGGTGTAAATACATTTATTTACAGAAATTACAATCATATTATGATAACTACAAGTACTTAACTAGTTACAGTATAAAATCTAAAAAAGGCCCTTGAGGCATTGTACCAAGGATGCTGGCGGCATTTCCTTGTTGTATCGCAATGCTGATACGTTGTGCGAGGAAGCCGCCAGCTCTTCGGTCACCAGTTACATCAACCAGACGCTTCGGAATTTCTGCAAAAAGTTTGTGCGCGCTGGGACCCCATGGACCTTGCGTCTCTACGCCAAACGGTACAAAATGGTACTCTCTGCCCAGGCTTTTATATTTGTTACGTTGAAGAATTCTTAAAAATAGTATAAAATGATCCCATAACATCTATACATACGAGTATAGTGCCCGAAGGCTATTCATCCTGGACAATTGTTAGAAGTCAGGAAACCGCAAGCATAGGTCCTATTTAAATTAAGAACTGAGAATGAAGTATTTATTTATCAAATCATAACTAAGAATATGGGTTGGACTATGTTACAGGGACGATCATACAGGTTATGGGAATCCGCATGGCATGATGAAAAATAGCATGAAAATCCGCAATCTTGTTTTAAACTATCATGGTACCTACTAATTATAAAAGAAATTAAATATGTATATTCGTATAAATCATAAGATTAACAAAGAACTTATTTATTTAGTGCGTTAAGGTTGTGGCATTGCATTATATTGCTATCTTGATCAAATCATGCATTAAAAAAACGCTGGCGTGTATTAGCGGGATTAATTGATTTCAATAGAATACAACAAGGAAATTATTAACAAAAAAAGATTGCAACATCGACTGCAAAAAAAAATACATATAGTTACGATCTTAATTATGAAAAAGCATAATATTAAATTTCTAATCATTTTCTGAGTAGGTACATTCAGTTATTATTCAAAAGCGATATTAAACGCTGTACATATACTTATAACTAATTGATTTTTAAATTATAATTTGCTGTTGTTAAGTATTGACGGGAGATATGATTTATTTTTAGAAATATATTTTATCCAAAATATAGGATTGTTACACAATTATGATAAAACTATTAAATATTTTTTTTAAGTATGTACATACATACTTCATCTTGTATTTAGATTTTGTTTGATGATCTATATTTATTATTTATTGTACATTACCCATTATTATCACTATTATTTTCATTGCTAATGTGACGATCATGATCGAAATTCTTATAACTTTGTAAACAAGTCAAACTTTTAATGTAATTATCTCTCGTGAAACTAAATAAACTAAACTAAACTAATATTTGTTTTTCGTTAATTGATTATTTAGGAATACATTTTATGGATAGTACAGTCGATACTTATTAGCAACTTCGCTTAACGAATTATAGTTTACAGGCCATAAATATAACTTATTAACAACCTTTTTGACGACCAGGCTGGCCTAGTGGGTAGTGACCCTGCCTATGAAGCCGAAGGTCCTGGGTTCGATTCCCAGTCAGGGCATTTATTTGTGTGATGAGCACAGATATTTGTTCCTGAGTCATGGGTGTTTTCTATGTATTTAAGTATTTATATGTATCTATTTATTATATATATCGTCGTCTAGTACCTGCAACACAAGCCTTACTGAGCTTACCGTAGGACTAGGTCGATTTGTGTAAGAATGTCCGAAATATTTTTTTTTATTTTTTTTTGACCTATCTTGTTGTAAGACACAGCAGAGGGATAGAAACAATATTTAATATTTTTTTATATAAACCGTTTTTCGACCGCTGTAGCTGTATATTGGATTTCAACGGATGCTGCTGACCATCCGTCGATTTTTGTCCCTTCACTCATAAGTTAACATAAAATATTTGTTACGACATTACGTTTTATTTTTTGTGTGTTTTATTAGTATGAAAACTTGGATTTTTTATAAGTAAAGAATAATATTATATTTCTGACTGGGAGTGAAATGCTTTACCTACATTTCCTAGAACTGATGTAATATAAAACCTCTTTTGAGAAACGTAACCTGTAGCATATTAAATACTGGCCACTTATATTTTACTAGGATTAAAAAATAACATTTCGCAGCCGAATATTTATGTAGATCATTTCGGTAAAATGTTTAATCAATATGTAGCATGATTTCGGGATTTCGGTGGAACAAGAAATCAAAGCATACTATCATAAAATTAATAGGTGAAGCTAATTAGTTTGAGATGTTAAGTTGAAAAATATATATTTGCTTACAATTTGGTGTCTACTCAATGTGACGTTTTGTCACTTCCCAGTGCGTATGTCAAAAGGTACAGGTTGACCATGATTTGGTTAGTTAAAGATAATTTTAGTTGAAAAAATAAGAAATGATATTGAACGTTGTTTTGAGCAAATACTACCATAAGATAATATTGACCAGATACAGAGTTAGAAAAAATGGTTCTGGGTCACGACCTAGAAATCACCTGTTTTAATTACACGTCAAATAAAAACTTCATATTGATTACTTCTACACTTCAGTTTAATTAATATATTTGCACCCAATGAAATGAAAGTGGCCAGTATTTTTTTTTTCGGGATGCTTACTGCCTACGATACATAGTTTGATATACTTATGAACTATACTCCTCGCGGCGAATGATGATCCCTATGACAGTTCATATTAGTGATGGGTCGTGTCGATGTAACTTAGCTTTTTAATAGGCAAAGGCGTCACTTGCATTCAGCCACGTTAGTAAACGTGATTTTAAAAGCATAATCTACATTTCATATGTTTGTTATGTTGTTGTTCTAGTAATGATTTAAGTTTTTTGGCCGAGAAATGTAACTTTTTAACATTTAGCATCTAATATTTTACGTCACGCTTGACGAATGTAAAAATAAAAATCCATCTTAAACATAGTGCTATCGAAAAAAATAGCATAATATAAAAATAACCTTACTATATGTATAACTGAAAACGATTATAGGTACATCGGACACTGAAAGTGTACTATTTATATGGTACACTCGTTTCCATTATCGACATTTGTTTTTGATACTTTTTGCACTAGTCGATATCTTCCAAACGAAGTAAGTTTTGCAGGGCGTAAACGTAATATCTGATTGAGATAACTCCTTGTAAATGTTAAGAATTGTTACAATTCCAACGGAAAATCATTGTAATGGCATGTATCAACCCTAAAATTAATAAACGCCATTTTTAGACGCCTCCAATTTGATTAAAATGTAACGGTGACGCCACTACAAGTTTGTGTCGTAAAAATAACTGTCAGTGTCATAGGGATCATAATTCGCCGCGACGAGTATAGATGCAAATTACAAGCTTACACATATTAAATGCTATATAACAATAGTTATTTGTTATACAAGGGTGCAAAATTGCATTTTAACTGCGAGTGTGGGATTGAAACTCGAACAAGCGAACGGATTCTATAGTTTAAAATAGAATCATGAGCGTAGCGAGTGTTTCAATACACGAGAGTTAAATTACAATTGCACCCGTGTGTAACACAAAACTTTTCCCCTCACTACAGCGAGGACAGTGAAACATGCAAAAAAACGTTTTGAAATCGCATTGACTTTTTCTTTGCGTTTAGATACATTCAACATTTTTACAAAAGGTGCCTTTAGCTTGGTTAGCTTGTGGTGGCCAGTAGGATTTTCGAATGTTCTACTTAATTCGATTTTCAACTCGGTGCGTTAGCGAGGCTCGCCCGCGCACGCCGCCACCGTCGCCGCGGGGGCAAGTGAGCTGTATTTCACGAATCTAGACTTTAAAACCATAGCAATAAGAGCTACGAGAAGTCAACTTACTTTAATCACTAGTGGATAAAATGCGTTTTTACCCTCTCGTATTAAAGGATAAACAAGCGCTTTACAAGCTAGTGAGGGGAAAATAATATTAAAGTCTCGAGATAGCAAGAGTTTTCCATTAAATAGAATTTAAGAAGAAAGCAAATTAAAATTAAAATTAATATATACGAGTATACTATATGTATTAATATATACGGGTATCACTTAATATGCAACATGTGCGTTTCTCTAAAGAGGTTTTAATCATTCCGTTTTATATTTTAGAGGCTCTAGGAAATGTACGTAAAGCATTTCATGTAAGATATCTCCATGTTCTCCCACCGTTAAAATGTTTGAGGAAATACATATTATAGGAAGTTGGTGGGTGTATTACTGGTGACAAAATTGGAGCGGTCTCCAATATGGAAGTAAATAAAAATAAATCTGAAAAGAATATTCAGCATTATTTCCTAATAACATGAAAATGTAATTATTGTCATATAATCCTCTTTATCAAATATACAATATATGTATAGCAGGTTAGAAATGGTTGGCTAGAAAAAAAATGCCAAAAAATAAATTTCGTTGTTTTTAACCAAAACTACAAAGTTAAGGTTGAAATTTACACAATAATTACTAATGTAGAGTCACTCCATCCATTAAAAGACCAATCTCAAGTGTGGCAGAATCACTAAGCATATCCTGACACGCCCTTGCATATCATAAGCTATTTTATTTTCGTTGACATGAATATTATGATACCATAAGTTATACTTTTCACAATTCATTCGGAGGATAATACGCCTTATAAATATAAAATATTTAATAAACCTGTATCAACTCAATGCAATTTCGCAAAAAAATAAAATTGGTGAATTACTTTTAAAACCATCAACACAATTGGCTGAATATTGAATTTAACCTTTTATTCACACAATGGAAAATAAAATTACATTAACGATATCGATATCACACGATTTTGACCCCGCAATCGGAAAAAGACATCATTCACTTTTAGTAACGAAAACGAAGCGTTAATATTAAACAAACACAAAAATGTTTTATTTGCAAGCGAATACGAGCATCCTATTGTCTGATTCAATTATACTTAAACGGAAATTGAAAATGAACACTTGATAGGGGGACTCCCTCTGCCTCTCGGGAGCCAGGCTGCCTTTTGTACAAGTATAGACGCGTACCTACATCATCACTCTTTATAGACATGATTTCAATTCTGACGTTATAAATAAAATGGATTAATATATAAACAACCAGTTAAATTGTACAAAAGGAACACGGATTGTTAATATAATTGCAAGTTGCTACGATGAATTTCCATACGATAAATTTTCATGTAAATTAACTTTACATACGGGCTTGACACAATTGTATAGTGGAAATAAAATAACACGAGAACGAAAAACATCAATTAGGTTCATGTTCAAGTAGGCCTCATCCTAACTGGTTTGTAATATAAACGAGAATAAAAATTCGCTTACTAATTCAATATATCCTTACGAAGTCAATAAGATAAATAGACGTGAAGATTAATACCTCTTGGCGGTTCCCCTTATTTAGGCATAATTTGTTTTGTAATAATTTTAATTCGCATACCCAGTGTTGGCATAATTGTATATAAGCAGAAACTGATCTCGCATAATTCTTTTCCGCCTAATTCTATTACGCAGAATTTAAATAAGCCGAATGGTTGGTACGCATCATTTGGAAAGACCGAATGGTGTTATTACGATTTTTTTCCCAGGAAGTGCATTTTTGTCGTAGTCGCCGTTCTAACCTAACCTAACCCACCTTGTTTTTCTATTGTTTGACGACCGGTCTGGCCTAGTGGGTAGTGACCCTGCCTATGAAGCCGAAGGTCCTGGGTTCGATTCCCAGTCGGGGCATTTATTTGTGTGATGAGCACAGATATTTGTTCCTGAGTCATGGGTGTTTTCTATGTATTTAAGTATTTATATGTATCTATCTATTATATATATCGTCGTCTAGTACCTACAACACAAGCCTTTCTGAGCTTACCGTAGGACTAGGTCGATTTGTGTAAGATTGTCCCGAAATATTTATTTAAAAATATTTATTTATTGTGGTCACAGTTCTAACCTAACCTAACCCACTTCGGATATTCGGCCTCAATAATAGTATGCCAATATATTTTCGGACAAAGTAGTATTCGGATAATACAGATTATGCTAAATAAAAATTCGGCAACATTCATATTCGGCGTAAATAAATTATGCGGAACTTGGTATGCGTATTAAAATTCGGACAAAACAAATTATGCCAAATAAAGGGAACCCCCTCTTGGCATTATACAAAGCCAAATTAATAAACGTGTACGAGTTTACAATAACAGCAAATATAATACTGTACACAAGAAGAATAACGTAAGGTGATATTATAACAGCATTTTGAATAATTCTGAAGTCGCATGGCAAAAATTTAAAATTGCAAGAGTATGTTTATGGAGCCGCGTGAGATTTGAACGAGCAAGCCCCCGAGCGCCATTACTCCACAACGCACACGCTTTTAAACTAAACCACCATTAAATTGCACACACAATATTACAAAAAGGCTTTTCCTTGGAGGCACCGAGAAGTAAAAGCCTTGAGAATTCTATGCGAAGTCGAATTACAAGTTGTAAAAATTGAGAAATACTTTATTTAAGTAACCTGTCATGTGTTTCTTAGTTTTTGTAACGTATATTAGAACAGGCAATTTAAATATTGATAGCAAATTATCTTAGAACATTATACCGGGTGATCAATCCAAATGGGTCAGTAGGGGGAAATCAGAAACTATGAGAGATAGCGAAATCTGTTTTTAGGAACCATGGCTTCGATTTCAGATTTAATAATAATGACCGTCTATCTTTTGTTAAATCTCTCAGTAACATATAACAGTTAAACCTTAGCTTATAACATAAAAATTCATTAAGTGTATATCTATTAAACATTTGTTTTACAAGGTATAAATACTATAAATAGTCGGATAATCCATAAATATTTCATGTTACTACAAACATTGCGAAAGCATAAAACATTATAGTACGAGAGCTCACGACCAAAATTTTTGTCTCATAGCAATACGGCCAAAACCGCATTAAATCGATAGATACGATTATCCTGAACTCGAAAATACCAATATCAGACATTTTCCGCGTAGCGTTTGATCTGACCGAATTTTCAAAATTGTCAAAGAATTTTACCGAACTGCATCATAGCAATATGTCTGATTTGCAGACTGTAGTTGAATGATAGTTCTGAGATACCGGAAACATATTTTTCAGACGTTAGTGGTGTAGCGCAAATCCGTAAAATCACTTAAAAAAATTAAAAATGAGACAAAAAAAATGTCTCATAGCAATACGTCTGAAAATCTTTTTTATTAGTAAATTTTGGTTATTTGATGCGAACAAAACAATTTTCAGACAGAAATGTGAACGCATTAAATTTTGAGACCATTTTGAAAATGTTAACAAATTTTACCGATCGGTATCATAGCAATATGTCTGAAAATTGTTGGACATGATAAAATAAGTTGTCCACATGTGCAAAAGATTTATATCAGACAAATTAAGTGTAGCATCTTCTCTATCAGACAACTTTTCGATACTCAGATATCATTTAAAAATCGTATTGAGGCATCTTGACTTTTCTGTTACAAACCAATGAATACGTTGCGACCCTGAATTTATTAGATGATAATTAACAAAGAATTTACCCGAAACCGTAACATTGAAGTTGAAGGACTGAAATAAATCGCACAAAAGGAAACTGGGATGAAGTTGAAAATTAATAGACAAGGGAGATTCTTGAATATCTATGAAGGCTGTAAATTAAAAAAAAACATTTAACAGAGACGTCGGCCAGGCGACTCCGAAACGTTATTTTCGTTTTTGGGAGTATATGCTACACTTAAAGTGTCTGAAAACAGGTTTTTGGTAATCATGGCAGCAATACGAAAAGTTGAAAAAAAAAATTATCCGTATTGCTATGATACAGGTCGGCTAAATTTGTTGACATTTTCAAAAATGCGCTCAGGCTATATGCTACTCGCAAAATGTCTGAAAACAAACTTTTTCGTAATACAATTATAAAATCTATGTACATTTTCACTATCAGACGTATTGCTATAATACCGACAGTCTTTTTTTTTTGACACAGCAGAAATGGCCTCCCACGCAGTTGCTACACTTTCGACCGTTACTACACACCTAGTCGGGTTCAGAATCTTACAATCTAACGATTTTATAGGGTTTTTGCCGTATTGCTATGAGACATGGTTTTGGTCGTGGGCTCTCGTACTATTATGAACGAAACATTAGTTCGAACGAATGACGTATGGAACGATACTTGTCATTATTGACAAATAACAATCAAAATTGTAACCTCTTAATTTTTTTATGAATACTTATTCCTACGTAGACTTCATGGGTAGATAAACGTAAGTTATCACATTCGCTGCCACCTTCTCCAAAAATGTATGGAAATGAACGCACGTGTGCGTTGGTGGCAGTGAATGCGTTATACAAGAAAACAATATAATAATTTAACAATTAAATTTATGGCTGAATTTATGCTTCATGTCACTTATTTAAATGCGAAATAGAAATTAAAAATGAACCTCTTCCCAGCCAGGCCTGCAACTGTGTATATCATTACGAGTATTACATACCTTACGTCAAGTCACGCCGCAGTAGATAAAAATGAAAACATAATATCAATATTTCATTGTATTTGAGAAAAACTATTTTATGCAGCGTAGGTACATGACATGAGCCTGTTTATACAATTTACAATAGGTACTTGCGCCCAAAAAGTATTTCTTTCTACTCGTATGTATCCATAAAGACATAGAGAATAAAAGTGTGAAAGAAGCTGATGGTGTGAGACGCGTACAATGCGATAACAATATTCGTAGTTATGTATCGGTATCGGAGCGGTGCGGATATCGGTTGAATGCCAATTGTCGAGAGGCCCGATGACACGCCGCCATTGCTATGATTGATCGCTACGCTGGGAACCAATTAAACTTGTCTACTACACTACACAACAGGAATTCGGGAAAATAAATTGAAGTGGAATATTTGGATGAAATATCTGTTATTCGGTGTTTACTTGGTAAATTAGTTAACTTTAGAAGTCGAACCGGCATGTCATAAGAGTTATTTTTTAACACGTTCACTGCGGTATGGGGTTGATTTGATCCCATTTTGTCGTTTAATTGCCAAGTTAACTAATTGCCGCAGCGAAGGTGTTCTTGATCTTATAGTGTTACTCACTATACCAGTATAAGTGCATTTTATAGCTACTAGAGGCCTATTTGTCGAACATTTGTAACAAACTTGTAATACAAAAGGAAGTCAATTTTTCACACCTGTTGATAGAAACAGACTTTGCGAATGTTCGAGAAATAGGCCCTAGGGCGAAATCATTTATTGTAGATATATTCACATAGTTGCTGTCAACTGTTTAAGCGGCTGAAACAAAAAAGGTTTGAAGATGGCTGCCTTAGTACTGCTTAGTACTGATGCTATTCGTATTGAGCCTTCTTTGGTTTCAGTACCCTCTGATGTTCTGTTAGTATAACTGGGGGCGTCATCAAGAAGCTAATCATAACATAGAATCATGTATTGGAATGACCAATCACGACAAGTCACATGATATTTTCTACACATTATTTTTCGATTAGATGGCGTTTCCTCAGTCGTTTGGCATCTTGGCTAGCACCCTGAAATTGTTAATAATCATCATATCGGCCCATTTTATTTTAACCTATTTGTATAAGACAAACTCTATGCTTATGTGAATCCGAACAAAAAAGCACATTTTGGGCATTAATGCATTGTAACTGTACTTAATGCAGATCAGAAAATGTTGCTTTGTGCTAAATGTCAATACAGCAACAACGAAGTGAAACAGCCGTTTCAATCACAAATAGATAAAGTATCCATATTCACAAAATGATATGCATTGGTTTCCTCAATACGCCAATATGATTTGCCAACGTTGCGGTTGTCTTCGATAAACTATCTGTTTCCGAACATTTGAGATGACAGTGGTGTTTCACTCATAAACACCATACATTGAATAATAAGCCGTAACCAATTTTATATCATAAAAACACTTAGTTTCCAAATTTAAGGTTGTACCGAAAGAAAAATGTGTAGTACCTCGGCTATATGTGAAGTGGGGGTACCCACTTCACATATAGCCGAGGTACTCCAAAAAAAACCATACCTAATAACAGTTTTCAGGACTAATGGTCACTGAGAATAGCCAGAGACAGATAGATATGGCAAAACTATAAAGATTCCTAGTTGGTCGAACCGAAGGAATGGTGGCTAATCTTAACGAGTAACATAAGTAATGGGTGTTTTAAGTATTTGTATATTACACCTCTATATCGTTGGCTGAGTACCCTTGAGATTATTTATCATTAATACAGAGCCCATAATTTGACTATGTGTCTCTGTAGTCTCTTTATATTTTAAACATTATCTACATGTTTAAACTATAAAGGCAAATTAAGAACTATTTATATTCGATGCGACTCACAATGTTACCAGCAACACATTTCTGATGGTAATTGTTTGCTTAAAATTCAGAACAATATAAAAATTATTTCGCTGAATCTACCGACTCGGCATATAAATCATTGAAAATCTATGGTCTACTCGTAGCCGCATGGAAATTCAGAGCGTTCTGCACCAATCCAAACGTAAATCAAAATCGTGATGCACTTGCGGTTAAACCAATAAAATAAACGAAAAGGGAAGACGGGTTTTAGTAGGTACTTTTGGTAAAGACCTAAATCTCTCTGTCGATTAAAATTTATTTTGTGATGAACCAAAATGAAATGGAATAATTTTTAATTACAATGAAGGTCTCTAAGTTCTAGCCCCTTACTCACTTTACTCACTCATCTTGCTTGAAGCACTTGTTTTGTCGAAGAGCTGATAATTGTAATAGAGATAGCTTTGACATACGGCCGTCAAACATAAATATATGTAATATGTCTAGAACGTACTTTAGTTTGCTGTACAATAGATAGTTTATTACAATTTTTCATTAGCACAGAAACTCTAGAAGACTTGTGTTGTAGGTACCCAGGAAACTTTATAGAAAACACCTATTACGCGGGAAAAAATATCTGTGCTCATCACACTATTAAATGCCCTTACCGGGATTTGAACCCAGAACTATGGGCTTCATAGGCACGGCCAGGCCAGACCTGTCGTCGTCGTTATATTAGGTACTAACGATTTAAAATAATTAAATTCTTAAAAATAAAGAAAAAATGGAATAATCAACTGCCCGGGCGAGACTCAAACTCGTGACTCTGGGCTCCATGCCCATCGCTCTACCAACTGAGCTACATTGGCTTTTTTTTATGACATAGGCGGCAAACGAGAAGACGGATTGCCCGGTGTTAAGCGATTACCATCGCCAATGGGCACCCGCAACACCAGGGGAGTCACAAGCGCGATGCCGGCCTTGAAGGGGGGTTGGAGCTCTAGGAACCTTACTCACCACCAGGAACACAACACTACATACCTGAAAGGTAGCAGTGCTATATGGCTGTGGTCTTCTGTAAGGAGGAGCTACTTCCCCAGTTGGGCTGCCCTACCTATCATTGTTGGACGTAGTTTAAGGACATACCCGGGTCCGAATAGGCTTGCCGCAAGGCTGCAAATTTCTCCACCACATCCATTCTCCGTCATATAAATAAATCTAGCCTAATCAATAATTTATCACAGCTTTGGCTCTTAAGTATTCCTGGGTCGTGTGTAGAAATATCCAAGTTTCTAATGACTCAATGTAGTTAGGTATTTAGATTTAGCGCCAAGCACTACATAGTTAGTGTGTATTTTATTTAGAATAAGTTCATGAACTCTAGTCATGAAGTTCAGACGTCGCTTCGTTTGCCTAGCAGTAATTTACGACTCTATAGTACCGAACCTCTGACTAAAATTAGTTAGTAGAAAGTTTAAAGCTTTTCTGTTTCGGCTTAAAACGTCATTATTAAATTAAGTAAGTTCTATTATTATTAGAGTCATAGTGATATTGAGTGAAGCTAAAAATTCATCAAGTGTTTTTTGCTTAAGAAATCATTTGAAATTATGATAATAAACTAAATAATAATATGTTAGACTATAATATGGCCTTCAATAGCCTTTGTCTAATTACGTGGAGATAGGGTTCTAAGGCAATGCTCACCGTCTTAGAGGTACATATAAGTTATCCCCCAGGGAGGGCTAGCCTCAGGTTACTATTAAAATATTATACGCGTCTTTGTCTATTATCTGCACAACGCTCTTATTAAACGTGAGAGGTAATCAACGCGATAAACGAATAGGGTTGCTGAGTTAAAACAAATACCGACTATATCGGCTTTTTATTTTTTGCTCATGTTACAGAAGGATTTCTCACACTGCACGTATAACTTAAAAGGCTTCAAGTGTCTATTGAAGCGCCCCTGGAAAATTGTTTCCGTATTTAAGTAGATACGTTCCCGTTTGACACGAAGCTAAACTGAACAAAGGCCACTCAACTCTGCTATTGCGTTCCTATACAAATATTATCTTCCCGTCAAAAAAGTTCGCGGTACTTGCTGCGTGGAGTAGATTAAGTCGTCCAATACGTGCGAAACACAGACATTCAACTTTACGACTTCATTTTTCCAAAATGTATTTAATTAAAATATAAATGTGAGCACAGCAAGGGTAATGACGTCTAATAAGCTTTCGGGTGACAATGGGAGGGCTAAACGCGCTCGGTACAGAAGAAAGGGACTGGGAAAAATGAATTTATGAATGATATTTCGCGTTAGCGTAACATCACGGCATCCGACTGAATTAGCGACATTATCCGTCCGCGGCTGTGACTACACCACGGTTATTAGCTGACATTCAACCAAAACAGACTTTTGCGTTATTGAATGTTACAGTTACATGTTCGCTATTAAAATCATTCAACTATCGTTCGACTCACCTATCCATCCATAATGGCTCTTCTCTTAATGTTCGCGAGGATTCGAAATATAGTCTACATAATAGTAAAGTAAATAAGGAATACGACGGCTGTTACTATATATCCGGAAATGAAAAATAAACAAACATACATGGCTGAATATGATTTCAAAGTATTCTCCTTGGTTATCAATACACTTTTCCATTCATGTGAACCAATTTTTGAAGTACTTCTATTTTAATTTTACAGCTAAATGTTTATGTAATATCTTATTTAATGCTAGTCACACTTATGCCCAGACTATCTCGTGATTTCTTTTCTCGTGAACATGTCGGCCATGCATAATAAGTTTTCGCACAGCCTCAATATTTTGTGGTACAGTCAAAGATATGTTTACACTTTTGTACCTTATTACAAAGAATTAAGATGAAAAAGTGTAAACGTATCTTTGACGTCGACTGTAGAACGACAAAGTTGGGGTGACCTGCCTTAATTTCGTCCGTAAGCATACTACGTACATGATTGAAGTCACTAAACCCGCAACAAGTGATACACAGTGGTTGTAGATGGAACTTCATCACCAAACGTTGAATTTAGGTGATCACCGAGATCATAGTGCATAGATCACACTGTTTTTGCGTTAAGCTACGCCGAAAATTAAAATAAATCATAACACAAATATTTAACCAGTGAGTTCCATTTCTGCAGCGAGATGACATTTAAAACCAACCAAAAACAAAAAACTAGCGTAAATAACAAAAAATAGATAATAGCTAGTACTTAAAAAAAGTTCACATTTTACCATTGAGGTCGAACATATTATTTAAATAGGAGTCTACGTATACAATGAGTTTCCAATATACGTATGAGAGCCCATGCTGACCTAATAAAAAGTTATTTAGTATTTAGTTAGGGTAAAGGCAAACTTATGTAAGTTGATAAGGGGACTAAAAATCACGAGCTCTTTGAAACCTATAAGAGCTTAACAAGTGTCCAAGAGTTTCCTTTCATGTTTTATATTTTCTTTATCTTTATTTCGTTGATAACGGTCAAGCAAACAAAGTAACGAGAACAAAAATTCCATAAACATTTTGAACACATTTTTTAACGACAAATACAAAACAACAGTCAATATATAGTCAGCGACAACAATATAAACTCCTGCTTTGACTCAATTCGCCACACGGGAATAAATTATTTATATACCTACTTAGAATACAAATACAATAGTGCTTATGTAGGGATTTGGTAGAGGATATGCGACGGGTATTACGTCCGTACGACACTCCGTTTTCCACTCCACGGCCCCCTTTAAGAATGCAAGTCAACTTGAAGTCTCACAAAACAACTTGATGCGTGCACCGAGCCTCCCAGCGCCGAAGCGGGTAATAAATCAGATTTTACTCAAGCACCACTTTGACACTTATCAAATAACTGTCTGACACTAGAAACCCATATCTATCGGAAATTTTACATTACAGAACTCTAAATATATAACTAATATTTCAGCTCTTAAAAAGTTCAGAATGAAGTAGGAACTGGGTGACACCCTAGGAAGTCCGCCTTTCAGCGAATGGACGTGCGAAGCTTTTATTTTGTGCTCGGTATTGTTACAAGAATACCGAGCTTGGAGTCGCGAGTGGCTCTGAATGTTAATCAAGCGATGAAGGGAAAGGACGATGTCCATCAGTATTCATGTCATAACGACGTCACCCTCGCAACTCTTTTAGCGCCGTGTCGCCCGTGCTCCGCCTTCGCTTTGATGATAATGTTGTATACCTACTAGTTAACGAACTGTCAGACCATTTTCTGTAATATAAACGAGAACTTGTTTCCCATATTTCACAATTTAATTAAACTGTGTCAAGTCAAAGTGAAATACTCGGAGCCACTTTATGTATTTGTTTTGATATACTTATTTATAATTTACAACTGAACTGTTTGTAGACTATGATTATCGCTTTTGTAGTCGACGGTTAAGAAAACTAATTATTTAGTTTGCGGTGGACATAAATGGATTTTTTATTTGTAATTTCCTTTTTGAATCCTGGATGGAAGGGCGGCCTATTAGGTCAATTGTCAAAATGACATGTTAATCTCCAGCTTTAGTTTAAAAAACTTTTCTCGGACGAAGCCAAAGATAGAGGCTAGTTAATTATACATATGGATAAATACATGCGGAAAGTAAAGTTTCTCAGGCTTACTGCATAAGTAAAATAGATATGCTAAATTTAGTCTTAGCTCTTCCGTTTCCCCGGTGCCCCGCACCACTATTCTGAAGTGAATAGAAATGGCGCCGCGGAGTGGAGCAGCCCTGCCGCGAAGATTTGTTGTTGCGACTACCCGCCTGACAGCGTACACGTTATCGTATACGACACGGTTATGTATGATTCACACATCGCCGACAATGAGACAGGCAAATGTGAAAACTTTTGCATCACCGTTAACATATGAGAATTGTGTTTTCGAAGTCTGCGTTTCTAAAATGAAAAGATTTTAAATACCAAGTGCGGTAAGTTTTTTTTTTTTTAGTCAAAACACATCTTTATATTATTAAGTCAATTAATTCGGAAACTAGTTTTATGTAATAACTGCAATCAATCTCTCATTAGAATATCGTAATATCGAAAGAGATTCACATAGTTTATTTTTGGCTATACTTTTGAAGCAGTTGGCGGTATGGAACTAGGATTCTGGTAAAGACCCTATAGATGAATATAGTCAATTTGTCATTTCATTGCATATTGCCTACGTGTAATTTTTATTTTGTTAAATAATAAAGCGTTCAATTTGTACTCACATTAACAGAATACTTATTCACCAAAGGTAATATGGTTTTATTAAAAGGTGGAAGACAAGCAGACGGATTGCCTGTTGGTAAGCAATCATCGTCGCCCATGGGCACCCGCAACCCCGCACCAAGGGAGTCACAAGCGCGTTGCTGACCTTTACGGGGGGTTGGAGCTTTGGTAGCCTTACTCACCATCAGGAACACAATACTATATACCTAGAAGATAGCACTGCTATTATGGCTGTGGTCTTGTAAGGAGGAGGTACTTCCCCAGTTGGGCTTCTCCAGACTCAAGCATGATGGTACATTGCTGTGCCCTACCTCTCATTGTTGGATGTAGTTTAAGGACATACCCAGGTCCAAATATATAATATACTACGAGTATATTAAAATGTTGATGTAAGTTCCACATTAATTATCTGCACAACTAGACATGGTCCCAAATTGACTTGTTTTATGTAGTCCAAAAAATACTTCTATCGTAATCAATAAAACAATTATTTGTTACTTTTAGTTTATTTAGTTGAAGTAGGTTTTATTTTATTTTAAAAAGTTTTGTATTTTTGTTTAAATGATTCGCATTTTGGTTTTTAATGTTCATTGATTTTTAATAGTCGACTATGGGGGTTGGACAAATAAACTGCTGCTGATATGAGAAGAAAAGTGAAGATGCAGAGAAAAGCCCAAAATCAGGACATTAACAACAAAGACAATTTCAAAGGATTCTACTTTATTGCGTGAAATATGAGCCTTAGCAAATCCAAGCATATGGTAAAAAAAAAAAAGTGAAAGCATTGAAAGACGTGCTACTGTCTCGGCTTAATCTAATCAGCCATCGCTTTTCCAATGAGACGGAAAAGCAACGTGCCCTCCGTCTCAAGTTAATAAACGAGTGGTTATCCAATGAGACGGAGGAGCAACGTGCCTACCGTCTCAAAACTTATTCACCAACGGCCATGTAGTGACTAATGAGACAGAGAAGCAAGACAGCTCCACATCATGGCAAAATAATAAGGGAGCCCTCCTCACCTATTCGTTTTATTCTGTTTTTAGTATTTGTTGTTATAGCGGCAATAGAGTTAACTCATCCGTGAAAATATAAATTGTCTGGGTATCATGGTTCGTGACAGACAGCCGAACGGACTGGAGAATCTTAGTAACAGGGTTCCGATTTTACCTATTATAATACTAGGTATTTAAAACCCGCCCGTATTACAATACAATACAATACAATACTAGGTATTTATTATATTCTTCAAAAGCTTATCTAATAAAATATTTATATGAATGCAACCTCTAAGGCGGTGAAAATGTTTGACAGTTTCAACGACTAGTCAGATTTCTTAAACATATAAAAATAAAAATGATTGATTGATTATTATACTTTTTTAATAGGTTATAATAATAATTAACTATACTGATTTGCTATAATCATTTCGACATTAGCAAAATCATAACTAATATATAAATACTAATGTCCGTAAATCTTTTAAAAAAATCGATTGATGTTCAATAAAAATAATAATAATGTCATTGGGTAAACGCCTTCCATTATGCTCAAATCAAAATAACACTGACTCTTTGATCAGTGTAAACATGTAGATATCATGTGTAGTTAACGTGCCGTATGGATTCAATACATTTATTGTACATCACAATCGCACAATTATAATCGTATGAAGCAAAGCACATACGACATAAAATAATTAATAACAAAGGAAAATCCGTGTCCCATTCTGTCGGCGGATTTGGTTTCATAAAGAACGAGACTGGTGTTCGTGTGAAATAAGGGCGTACGGAGGAATTCGTTGACACATTTAATCTTATACTCAACCTGTCTCGTTTATCTCGAGATAAATGGAAGAAGATCCCATGTATACATGTGACTGGAACAAGCTTTTCTTAAAAATAGGCTTTTTATGGAAACGTTTTAATGTGTTTAACATTAAATTCTTGTTGTTGCAGCTTATTTGTTTGGAGATCATTTCGAATAAGTTTCATTGGATTTCGAAATGGGTGAAAGTTAGTTATGCTATTTTTTCAAGAGAAATGACGTATGTACAAGTACGAAAGATACTAAGAGCCCCATTTTTGAGCCGAATGCAATGCGGAATTCTAATGATAATTCGAAATAGTTCGCCGGAAAAGTAAACAAGTGAACAGTTTTTTACTACCGCAACAGGAACCTTCGTTACGGCATAATAAAGAGTACGGTATAAACGTAAAATATTAATGCACATTTTGCATATAACTAGTACACGGAATTCATAGACTATGCAAAGAAGTAAGAAGAAACTTTGAAGACATTAACACATTGATCATCTATGTTAAAAAAAACTTTCTTCAAAGCTTCTTCCAGGATTTTCATGTTTATACAAATAAATCCAATCATTCCCTTACCATCTCAATCCGTAATAGTAGAGGAGATATAGCGTTTGGGGTCAAAATAATTGCCACAGAACCGGAGTTTGGTGTTTTTAGTTCTTTGTGTGTATCTTTTTGACATGCTAAAAATATAGAAAAATATATGTGTGCAAAATGCGATTTTCCACACGGCAAAGATTTGAAAAATTGAAAATTCCCCATATAAAACCCAAATTTTGCATGGTCTCAAATTACAGGAAATTACACACAAAAGAAGGTTATGAGGTTAATTTAATAAAATAAACGTAAATTAAAAAGTGGTGACTGAAAAAAAAAAGATTTTTCAATCAAAAAATTTTTTTTTTGTTAAAATTGATAATGAAATTTAACCTTTATAGACTATATACACATCAATATACGTTACAAAAAGAAAAGCATGTTTAATACATGAATATTTCCTATTATACTTAAATAATACAAAAAATAGACTTTTAATTAACACGACAAAATATAGAGCTCCTCCATAGACTGCCACATGGAGCAATCTTCAACATACTGCGGCCACTGACTACCAGCGTTAGTTTAGCGTTTGTGGATGTCCGATATTGCGCTTTCCTAGATGTAGTCGCCACTATACTAGGACTTTTCTGTCCTAACGGCCATCGACCACCACTGCCACTTCAACAGTGCAACTCTTTGAGCCATGGCGGTTTTTCTGTCTTTTTTTTACGGAACATCATTGAACTGCATCTACGTGGCGATAGTCCGAGCGATAGGTCTTTCCAGTGCACGCTACCTTCACGGTAACGTGCACGGGTCTTCCTTAATGCTCCACAGCCGAGTTTGATATTGCCTTTTCGAAGTTTAATTTGCCTAACTGGACTACATGTCCCAGATACAAATATTCGTCAACAACTTCGACAGCAACGATATCGTATACATGGCGACAAGGACATCTTTGATGCTTCTATTATGTTAACTTTCAGCCCTACCTGTTCTGAAACTCTACTAAGGTCCTGAAGTGCTCAGACATGACAATGACATAGTCTAGGAACCGAAGGTGAGTGAGGTGTTCGCTCTTAACATTGATCCAGTACCTTAAAGGCATCTTCCAGTGCAGCAAACAGGTTCGGAGAATGACATCTTCCTGTCTTACACCTCGGTGCGGCTGGATTGGCTCAGAGCTCTTGGTCCTGAATATCGGTGATCGCTGAAGAAATAGAAGTACAGCCCATGTCTCGATCGAACCACGATGTAATCAGCCACTTTGGTTGGCGTTTGTGGACAATGAGAAAGCCTTTGAAGGGGGGTTGGAAAAAAACAATACTCAATATGTCAAGTGAGCCCTACACTAGAATTTTTAATTAATATATTAATAGTAAATATGGTCGATACTCCCGTAAACCGTATACAAATGAGTAATGTTCTAGTGGCAGATAATAATGTGTCGACATATGGCATAGAATGTTTTAAATGTTCTCTATTGTTCTGTGATTTAAGATTATTAGATTTACAAATAACATTAAACAATTGGAAAAGATACATGGAAGAACTTTATAAGTCCTGTCGAGTTCGATGAAGATGATATGGAAGATGAACAGCTAATAGACTAGAGATGATAGAATAGGTAGTAAGACAGGTAGTTAGTAAAACAGGTAATAGATTGGAAAATAATACTTGAAGAAGAGTTTTTGAAAGCCATGTCGAATATTCCAAATGGTAAACCTGCAGAAGATGGCAGAATTCCTATTCTAAAACAGCATATAAGTTTAAATATGAAGAACACGTTAATTGTGAAATTTAATTTAATTGACAAGATTAGCAGACGACATTGCGCCATTTGCAGAGAATAGTAACAAGTTACAGCAGACACTTTAAAAATGATGAAATCTTTGATAGATTCAGCCTTAAAATTAACAGTAATACAATAAATTTGTTATTACCAAAATCCTCATAACAAATGCTGGACAGAAATCATGACTAATGGAGACGTCTTGCAAAATTTGTTTATTACAGATAAAAGGTGAGACATAGATAGGGCATCTGATGAGGTATAAGACCTTTTATTTTAAAATTTTGGAGACCAAGATCGAGAGGATGACAGACCGAGGAAGGCCAAGATATGCATATCTCAGACACGTAAAGAAGAAGGCTGTTGTTATAAGGCTAGCAGAGGGAAAAGTAGACTCCACCAACATTCTTAAATATTGATGATGATATTGATGATATTACATATTGAACACTGCACATGCACAAGCTTATTTTTAATCTTCTACCATCTGGTTATTTAATTTTAATTTTAGAAATTAACGTCATAACCTTTTTTACAATTAATTTTCCTGTAATTCGATGCCACACACGATTTTTAATAAATTTTATGATTTTTCGAAGATACAATTTTTGTGGGGCAAAAGAACGCATTTTTCACACATATACCTATTGCTGATGCAATGCAATGGGAAGGCCACGTAACTCGGAGAGTCGATGGCCGTTAAGACAGAAAAATCCTCGTGGCGACTACGTCTAGGAAAGCGCAATATTTGACATCCACAAACGCTAAACTAACGCTGGTAGCAGTGACTACATTATGTTGAAGATTGCTCCATGTGGCAGTCTATAGGTGAGGTGAGGTCTATATTTTCTCGTGCTAATTAAAATACAGCCTATATGTTTTGTATAATATAAGTATAATTAGAAATATTCATGTTTTAAACATGTTATTTTTATAACGTATATTGATGTGTATAGTGTATAAAGGTAAATTTTAATTTTCAATTTAAAGAAAAAAAATTTTTGCTTGAAAAATGTTTTTTTTTTTATTCACCACTTTGTTATTTACGTTTATATTATAAAATTAACCTCATTATAGTTTATGTGTGTAATTTCCTGTAATTTGAGACCACACAAAATATGAGTCTTATATGGAGAATTCTCAGTTTTTCAAATCTTTGCCGTGTGAAAAATCACATTTTGCACACATGTATTTTTCTATATTTTTAGTATGTCAAATAGATGCATACAAAGAACTAAAAAAAACAAACTCCGCTTCTGTGGGAATTATTTTGATCCTCGCCTACAAATTTTCTTACCACTCCTGTACTATAATCACACCATGGGGTACTTGGATTCAAGCGGCATGTTATTATAATGATAATTCTGCATCAGTAAAGAGTGGGAAAACAAGGATAGGACAAAGTAGGAAACATTTAGCAATCGTGTTAGTGTATATGTAAACAAATGTAAACAGATTATGCAGTTGACTGATGTTGTTGACAATGTTTTGACCCTTGTATCAGTTATTAAAGTCTCGATTTACACTTCATTTCATAATATTTCTAATCAATTTTGATTGAAATAGAGAATGTACAGTGTTTTTTAATATTGTCGAATACACTTTAAGTAAAATAAGAAATATATTAAATAATCCGTACAGTATACCAGAAGAAAGAGGTGCAAGCGTTCGCAAACTAAAATGAAAGCCGTCCTAGACAGAAATCCCGATTTTGAGGTTATCGCCCATAACTTAGAACAGAAAATAAACTCTGAACCAGGGGCACCATTATCGGCCAAAAAGCTTTAGACCTAATTATTACGGTTCTGACATCGAAAAAAAAACGGTTTTACGGTATCGTAGTCCAACTCCAACCTTATCCTTGTGTACCGTCAAGTGCAAAAATATGTACCGTTTTTATCGCATTGTATTATATATCACGAGAAGAAATATAACCAAATAGGCTTATAAATGCTTAATTTTCTCTATTTAAGTATCTACACCACCATAAAGGAAATAAATAATACATACATAGGTAATACAGTTTTTACTGAGCAGCAACAGCAGTTTTAGCAGCAGCGCTAAGAATTTTTGTCCAAATGAAACAAAATTGTAACAATTGTGCCAGGAACGTCTTAACTTCTGCGGGCATAACTTTATAACATAAGCAGTTAGTAGCTGGCAAATGCGGAAATGTTTTAGAGCGCTTGTTTTAATTACTTAATTCTAGCAAACACTCGTACTGCCACACAATGTTGTCAGTAACTTTTTAGTCTCGCCAATAAAAGGTTTCTTAAAGCGACTGTGTAATATTCAATATAATATCGCCTTCACTGTGACAAGATGTTCCTCGCCTCACAAAGAAAATTAAACTAATCTGCTATGCGGGGACCACGCATTTGCAAAGAAGAATATGACATGATTATAAAATATAGTTATTTGTTATACAAGGGTGCAAAATTGTATTTTAACTGTGTGGGATTGAAACTCGAGCAAGCGAATGGATTCTATAGTTTAACCACGAGCAAAGCGAATGGTTTTAAAATAGAATCCTGAGCGTAGCGAGTGTTTCAATACGCGAGAATTAAATTACAATTGCACCCGTGTGTAACACAAAACTTTTCCCCTCACTACAGCGAGGAAAGTGAAACATGCAAAAAAACGTTTCGAAATCGCATTGTCTTTCTTCTTTCTTCTCTTTGCGTTTAGATACATTCAACATTTTTACAAAAGGTGCCTTTAGCTTGGTTAGCTTGTGGTGGCCAGTACGATTTTCGAATGTTCTAATTCGATTTTCAACTCGGTGCGTGTGCGAGTTACCGCCGCCGCCGCGGGGGCAAGTGAGCTGTACTTCACGAATTTAGACTTTAAAACCAGCAAAAAAATAGCAATTAGAGCTATGAGAAGTCAACTTACTTTAATCACTAGTGGATAAAATGCGTTTTTACCCTCTCGTATAAGGATAAACAAGCGCTTTACGTGCTAGTGAGGGGAAAATTACTTTTTTGTATGCGCCTACTGAAGAAATTACGCACAGTTTAGATAAAGGTGTAAAAACCCACTGATAATGAATTCCATCAGCCTTTTTTTAAACTAAGGTTTCCACCAGCTCACAGAGTAACGATAACATATTTTTTTAAAACGCATTTTTCAAAGCCAATAATGTCAATGAATGTTAACGAATATTGTTTATATTAAAAAGTGCTTAGTTTGTATTCTGTTGCCTTATCGAAAGATGTACCCTTATACAAAGCACCACTCGCTATAAATAGAAGATGTTATCATTATTCTACAGTGATAAAATTTAAAATATTAGACAAATACTAACAAAAAATGTGGTAAAACAATAAACACGACGTGAGAATTAACTAATTTAATTTAAAGATTTTAGTAAGGTTACATACTATAAGAGTATACCTACTACTTAAAGTCTGTAAAATGTACCTACGTTTTATAGGCAAGACATATAATAAAATAAATAAGTAGAGGGTGGGCGATTTGACGGTATACATTTTTTGCTGCCTTTTTGACTTGGCGGCAAATATGACAGTTGTTGTATGTAAATTGCTTTGTGTAACACGACAGATTAGTTATGGAGCATTTTACAAAGGATCTCACAACGTGTTTTAGTCATTAAAACGTTCTACTCACCTCCCAGTCATGAAAAATAACGTTCCCCTGTCGATAAACTTGAAGAAAATGGTTCACATCTCACATGCTGCTTGAGGAGGACATTTGTCCGACATCATTTTCAATATTCGATTGCGGATCCTAAATACTACAAGTACTATTTGTTACAACAATATTTTATATTTTAAAGAATAAAATTTCAAAAACAAAGTGTAGTATGCCTGTTATTTGCCCGCCCTGTATAGGTATCGGCACGAGAGGTGAGGTGAATGGTTACACACACTGCTACATAGAGTACTAATATCAAAAAAGGTAGCGAAAGAACGAATGAGTGAATGACATTTAAGTGCACGATCAAATTATATATTTTCAAAAAATAGGTAAAACAAACAGCCAGAAAATAAAAATATGCTTTAATTGTTTTACTAGTCACTTGACATATCTTCTTCCGATTCATTTAGATTGATTTCAAGGTTATGGTTTTCGGATAAACTATCAATCTTAGGTTCCATTGACCTGTATTCTGATGTATAAGCTACATTATTGTAAAATTTCATTAAAATAGTTCTAGTCGTTTAGACGTGAAGAGGTAACAAATATACACACTCACAAACTTTCGCCTTTATAATATCAGTAGGATTATGATCTGTCTTAATTCAATCGGATATCTTTGTCTAAAAAAATAATTGTCTTCTTTCTCTTTGCTCCATCCCACTTTAGGTGGGGTCGGCTCTCCTAATTCGGCGGCGCCAGGACATTCTGTCGAGGGTTGTCGGGTCGGGTAAATTCTGGTTTTTCTGAAGTTTAGTCATACTGGTCCACCAGGTTGTTGGTGGGCGCCCTGGTCCTCTCCGTTTTTCCGGAAGGCATAAAGCTTTCTTGACCACATGCTCTTCGTCTCTACGCATCACGTGGCAGTACCACCTTAGACGAGTCTCCGTAAGTTTTTCAGGAATGGGGGCCACTTTCATGCTGCCTCGGACATATTCGTTCCGGATTTTGTCAAGCCTTGTTACCCCACAAGACCATCTTAACATTTTCATCTCGGCTGTATGTATTTTTTGAGTATGCACCTCTTTAACCGCCCAGCATTCCGAGCCGTATAACATTGCAGGTCTCACCGCCGTCTTATAAACTTTGCCTTTTGTACGGATGGCATACGCGGGTCACATAAAACACCTGTTAAAGATCTCCATTTTTGCCAGGCTACACTTATCCTGCTTGCTACATCCGACTCTACTTCCGCGGTATTAGCAATAACAGACCCAAGATACTTAAAGTGTGTTACTTTCGGGACAGTTGTTTTGTCTGGATAGCAGATATTCATTTGTGGGGCAGTTTTCTTACTGAAGATGCATTTTTTAGATGTTCAGTTTTAGATCTGCTAACCCTGAGCCCCGCATTTTCCAAGACTTTAATCCATAGGGTTAGGTCCTCTTGTAGTTCTTCGGCTGGCTTGGCGATAAGTACGATGTCATCTGCGTACAAGAGGTTCCAGGGTAATGGTTTTTGAACATGTCTGGTAATAAAGTCCATCACAATGTTGAATAGAAGTGGGCTAAGTGCGGACCCTTGGTGTACTCCCACACCCACTCGGAATTCTTGGCTCAGTCCGGCTGCCGATCTGACTTTTGAGCGTATATTATGATACAGGTCTTGCACTAACTGTATATAGCACTCAGGCAGATTTTGTGCTCTTAAGGCCTGCCACAGTTAGTCTAAAAAAATAATTGTAACTAAATAAATTAGAAAAATCTCTATTCAATCTTGCAGTTTACTATTTTGCTATCGGTACGAAAAAAGAACACTAATTTCAAAACCTCGCTATCATTACATTCAATGTTGAATGTGTGCGTGGCCTCAACTCTCGTGGCGATACCTATACCTTTGTTTATGTATTTTTTCTCAGACTTTACCCTCGTCATCAAGTATCTACTACTCATATACGCTATAGATAAATCTGTAGTAGGTATCTACACAAGCAGCGCATCACTACGAGCCGCCCACATCCCTACTGCCGACGTGTCACTGTCATTCTGATATGATCTATTTCTTTCCGCACATGTTCCACAAGCAAGCTAAACCTTAATTATTACTTGAATACCTACTAGCTAATACTAAATATTCACTCACTTGTATCATTTTTATACCGTTTGTGCTCAAGCTAATGCTTACACCAACAAATACGTTCCAAGGTATTAATTTACCTTACAAACTATTGCCTGCATAACGTACCTACAGCTGCATATATATTAATAATATACATGCTTGGCTTTGTTTGACGGAACTGTCAACTGTTCTATACTTAACGAAGCAGTGAAGCTACAAGGTTATAACTCCACTAATTATATTTAACTTTGTTGCATCTCCATGTAACTTCATAGTTAATTATATCTACCGTCGGAAGTATAACAAATACATATATTCATGTAAAATAATAATCACGAAATAGAAAAAATATACCATAAATCATATAAGAAAGCCTAGTATAGGTATAGTATATTTTATAGATATACCGGGTGTGGCCCGTAATATAAGCAATAATTTTAGGGATTGCTTTTGCACCACGAACGTAGCAACATTTGTTCTACAACTTTTAAAAATTGTGTAATTTCTGACTTGGGATTTTTTCGAACAAACTAAATAGTATTTTCAATGAACGGCATCCAATAGTCTAGTTGACGTTTACTGTCAGCCTACAAACTTCATACCTAGTTTTCGCAATACATTGCTTGCTTGGAAAATCTTTAATTATGAATATTTAGTAAACTAAAAGTTATTTTCAAAAGTCGTAGAACAAATGTTGCTATTTTTGTGGTGTAGAAACGATGCCTAAAGTTAATGCTCCTATTATAGGCCACACCCGGTATAATAAAAATCTACAAAAAAAAATCTTAATGTATTATTTCTAACATACCCTTACTAACAAAGACATTGATGAGAGCATCAAGATCCTGTTAGGTAAAGGTACGACGACATGATAGGTCTATAAAAGAGGAAAACAAATGGCGGGCCATAAATTGTGTCGGTCTACGCGCATGCACCTACGTAACGTAGTTAAACTGCTATATGAAGATGCACATAGATCATCCACGAATGACCGCTCTGAGCCCCCTTGGCGGACAGGGACAAACGTATTCAGGGTACGCTCGGTAGGCGGCACTAACATTTTTGTATTTCAGAATAGGGATAACGACACGTCAAAAATGTTTAAAAAAATCGAATGGCCAATGATATACACTCGGTGCTCTTAGTTCTTGAAAATGGAGACCTATATTCTCCGAAACATGTCGTCAATTGAGGAAGTAAACGTTATATTAGCCGTTTCGTTCATAAAATAAAACTGAAAATTTTAAGATATAAAATGCAAAATTAAAAATTACAATGTGTAAATCTAATACGGGTGAATCTCAATAGATATCATAGATAGGGTAAGAAATATATTAAGATAACTTTTGCTTAGAAATTCAATTTCTTTCAACAGTTTATTTCAAAAGCTTATACCGCGTAATGTTCGCAGAAAATAATTACATGTCTATAATAAGTATAATAAAAAAAAAAACCTTTTCGTTAATGATTATACTCGTAAATACTATGTCTGGTTTAATTCTTCGTCCAAATTAGATTGACACACAATAATAACGTAATATTTCACGCTGAAAATTTAAATATCATTACATTTTCACTGACGTCACAGTTATGTAACATTTGCAAGGAGCATTTCGGGCATAAAGTGCAAATGTCAGACTTTAACTCTTATTTCTGACATTTGCATTGCTTTTACGCAATTCGTTCCATTGTCATGCAATTTTATAGGTGATTCCCAATCTTTTAAGTATCATTCATTCAGAATCATTTAAATCTCATAAATAAAAAAGGTAATCAAAAAAGTCGAAGGAGGCTTCACACTGTTCTATGAGGATGTATAACCTCAGGAGTTACTAACACATACAAAAAAATCTGAATTTGTCAATTTCTACATAACTTCAGTTGTTATGATAATTAGCTTCTCCGCCCAATCTTGGGTAGGCTGAGCGGATCTCAGCGCTCTCGCGCTACCGCCAAAAACGATATTCGTAAATTTCGGACGATTATCTCGGTCATTCTTATGATGTCTTAATTGGGGTAAAAGAGAAAGATGCTTCGACGTTCGCGGTACCGGGCGAGTTTCCATTGAGCCTAAACGCAAGGATAAACGCTAATAAGATTTCGAGTCCGTATTTATTTGTCTAAAGGTAGCCATATTATACTAGTTTATAGTGTCTCGAGCATCCTGCAGCTCCCAAGTATAGCAGTGAAGATTTGTGCAAATATTTGTTAACTTACATCAGGAGCTGTGAAGTACTTTACTATAACAAACTTAACTATATGTATAGGTAGTAGTTGGTATGCTGATACATTTGGAAACTGTGGTTTTGTACTTTAATATAGAATTTAAATGTTTCAATAAAAACAAAACATTTGTAACGGTAAATGTAGAGTAAAACACTAGCAGAAGTTATTTTATATAGAAAGGGTAATCATTTGTAACCCTTTAACGGCTACAACTATATTAATTATAAATATAATTACGTATAAAATATAATGTATCATCACTCCTGTTTCACTTCGAAATTCTAGTACACTAGCAATAAGTAACAGGATTTTACAGATAAAATGTTCGACACTGGATTTTATAAAGTTTAAAATTGTAAATTTGAAACATCTGTTGCCAAAAATGATGACGATAGAGGACGTGGCCCAGAAATATCCGTAGTGCCAGTCGAGCCATAGACTATTTTCTACGGACTCCACAACATGAAGACCCTCAACATTTTTGGACCCGGGTATGTCCTTAAACTACGTCCAACAATGAGAGGTAGGGCACAGCGTTGACCATCACCCTTGAATCTGGGGCAGCCCAACTGGGGAAGTACCTCCTCCTTACGGAATACCACAGCCATAATAGCACTGCCACCTTTCAGGTATGTAGTGTTGTGTTCCTGATGGTGAGTAAGGTTCCCAGAGCTCCAACCCCCCTTAAAGGCCGGCAACGCGCTTGTGACTCCCCTGGTGTTGCGGGTGCCCATGGGCGACGGTAATTGCTTAACACAATCCGTCTACTTGTTTGCCGCCTGTCATAAAAAAAATAATAATAAGAATTTTCGAGTAGAGTTGCAGTCGCCAAACATGAAAATGTAATATTGCAGACCTCATTAATCTTATAATGTATAGCAAAACTTTGTTTTTATTTACTAGAGACTAGAAGTCATTATATGAGAGTGTTAGGAAATGAAAGACATGTATGTGTGTACTATGTGTCTACTATACTTAACTTAATCTATTTTTTTAATAAATTTAGTATCACTAAATATTAAATATTTTTTCTATACTTTTTAACTGTCGGGCGTTTGTAAGTTAATAGTAGTTTATGTATCTGTGCATAATGAAGGGCAACAACAAGAGTGTGCGTTTAATAATATCACACGAGTGTTGTTTTGCCTAATTATGTATAGTTGCATACACTACTTCATCTACACACATATCATAAGTACTTTAAGATGGGTTCAGGAACCGTAGGGAAATGACCTGCATTATTACTAGTGCTACTTGTAAACATTAAAAAGTCAACGAACAAAACAAATGACAGCTTGGAATTGTGGCGTTTCGTATTTCGTATCTCAGTGAAATATTTTTTAAACCATAGACAAGGGAATGAGCTCCCTATTCTATTGTCACTCGAGGTCAAATGTCGTTCGATTTATATTAAAAAAACATAACGAATTGGCGTTACGTATCAGTGACTGTTTTAATATCTATAGATACTAGAATGGACACCCCACTTGAATTTGACAGCTGTTCCAAATTTAAACTCATAACCTACTGTTTTCAGGAGGTAATGTTAACTTTACATCTCAATTAATCTCTGATGGTTGGTAATGCTGGTCATTACCTACGGTTTCTGGGCGCATTTTAGAGCAATAATGATATCTACGTATATAAACCTACTTATGAATTTATCTTATCTGCCAAAACCATCCATTTCAATAAGATCTGTGATTCGAACACTTGGCGCCGCGCGAAATAAAGAAAATACATGTGACTGCAGCGTAATAAATTGACGAGCGCTTTTAAAGAAGGCTTCAGAATTTTTTTCTTAAACAGATAATGCCCCTTCCTTTCTAAACACGCAAGCGGCTTACAGCTCCAAAATCTCATTATTTATTTAGGGTTTAAAATCCTAAACTAATATAGGATTATCAGCGGCTGACAATAATCTGTTTCGGTCCGCTAGATGAAGTTTGTCTTGTTAACTGTTGTTAATGCTTACACAATGTAACAAGATATTACAGTCGTGAATACTTACACTATAATCATCTTCAATATCATAAGCAATTTATTAGAGCTACGTACTTTGTACTAATAACTGAATAACTTATATCATTATTTAACCATTCTTTCTATTTCTAAAGCAGGTTTTAAAAGGTACTACAAATAACGGATTATTAAAAAAAAGATGGAAATCCCAGGATAAAGATTGAAACGGCTCGTTCAGTTTCCTTATTTGCGTATTTTATATCCCATAAGGTAAAAATAAGGTTGCAAATTTAAATCATCTGGTGCTTTCAAAGCTTTCTTATTTTTTTTTCTATATTTTGGTTTTTGTATTGTAAATTACGTTATTCAATATTTTCGTTTGCTTCTGGTATTTTAATGTAGGTTGTAACACTATTACATAGATTATAAATTGAAATAGATGCATGTACCGTACAAATTTAAAGTTTATTCATCGTTAGGACTCGATTGTAGCCCTTTTTATACCACCTTACATGGTCGCCCTAGACAGCCTATATGAAAAAAAAAACATGAAATCTCCAATTTATATTAATAAAATAACATAGAACTATCATCTATGTTTCAGTAAGAGCTATAGTAACATTACATCGTTACAAATTGTTACTTGTAAAAAATGTAATTATTCTTTTATCATTAAACTTTACTGAAAAATGTACCTGCTAAATAACCTCGAAGTGTTTTTTGCATTCTTTCTTATGCTAAATAAATCGGAGTAAAGTGTACGCGAACGGCCGCTGGCTTCACAAATGAATGCTTTTGTTTTCGGACACGTCTGATAATGTGAGCCCACGGCAACGTATAAAAATGTGCAACAATAAAATAACAATTTTTAAATAAAAGTAGGATAAGTAAAATAAATGTAACAAAAAGCGACACCAATGATCTGTTACAACTACAAATTAGTAGCGATAACGGAGATAGGGTTGTATATTAAACATGTATTAAAAAGTAAGTTACGTTTACTAAGTCGAATATTGCTCAAAATGTCACAAAACTGACATTCAAACCTCAAAAAAAATACATTTTATGAATTTTTGATTTTATAATAAGTATTCCGGTCGTTTGTTTTTTTATTTTATTTTAAGTAGTTTCATTTCATTACATAACTAACATAAACACAGGACATCCCACCTCACCCCGTGGTGGGACATTTCATAGGAGGGTGCTTCGGGGAATTGTTCGGTCGAATTGTTCGATATCTGGTACCTGTAGTACTAATTACTTTAAAGAAATTTGAATTTTATGAAATTGGAACAGAGTTGAATTTCATTTGTTTCCTTCGATTTTGACACAAACGAAATTAGATATACTTTATTTCCTACACTATAAAGCACGAATTCGAGTAACATTTTACTTGTATGGTGGGTCTTAGGAGGTTAAATCTTTTTAGTGGGATATACTGTATATATCTCATAATAATAAATCTACGACTCTAGAAGGAAATATATATTCTGTAAATCTCGCTATGAGAGGAATCAGCTTTGGGTGTACGAGATAACGGTTACAAGTCATAACGGTTTTTCATTTTGCAAACATTATGTTCTTATGAAAGTATGGCCTGAAACTAAGAACAAATCAAATAATTTTTTATGAAATCTTTTTGATTTGCTTTTGATTTTTAAGTAGTAATACTACTATATAAATAAAAATCGCTGCTGCGCCGCGATAGCTGGAGATGCGGGTTCGAATCCCGTCTCGAACACCGGAGGTCCTCGTCACTTTTTTCTTAAGTATATGTTATCTATTACAACTTTTAAAGTATGACCTGATTTAACCTTACTTAAGGTAGACTCATGGTCACCGAGCCGAGGCCACCGGCGCTATATTTTCTATGTAATGAATCACGTGATCACCGAGTCCTCCGGTCCGCTAGACTATGGCTGGATGGAACGAAGCTTGTGTTAATGTCAATGTTCGAGTGTCGGGCCGCTCGGGCCCGGACCGCCCGGTGAGTACCCGGTGGGTCAACGGAAAAGACTCGGGCTCGGGAGGGCGACGTGTAGGAGACGGGACGGTGTAACGTGAGTCATCCTTTAGACTCACCAACACATGCACCATGAAATGCAATTTCCATTGATCATAATCCAATTTCAAAATGTTTGAAATTGGATTATGAAACGTTTTATGGAATTTTACAGGTTTCTGATGGGCGGCTAGGGGTTTTAATTATACGTGAAGTGACTTGTTTAAAAGAATACAGATTAACATTATGATGATGACGCCCCGAAGAATACATAATAAGGATTACTTAACTTGAAAATATTGAGCTAAACTTCAAAACGTATGATCTTCGCCAAAGCAGAAATTTTATCGATAATACGCTGCGGATGAAGTCACTCTATATATCAGTGTAACAAGTGCCTGTGAGAGGGCAGAGGGTCACAAATCTGTGTCAGTGCCGCAAGAACCGACCACATTGTCTTTTTTTATCTCGTCCCGAACTCCAAACATCCGACAAGAAAGGCTTGAGAAATTACCCACTGATGGTGGTGGCTTAGGCTTGTTAACATTTTCTCTGGCTCTGGGTAAATTGAAGGGCCATGAGAACGTACCACTCTATCTTAGACACTATTCCGCTTCTATTAAAAAGTGAAAATACCTAAAAATTATATTGATATGTAAGTTTCAATTAGTTTCATGTTTTATTAGAATGATTTAATTCTTGCAACGTTGATATTTTGTTTAATGTTACCAGTTTTATTTAAAAATTTTATAATGTACTAATTTGAAAATACTGAAATGACAAAATAAATTATGTGCTTAAACTAAAAGTCCAGTTATCGAAATAAGCTTCTAAGCGCCGTGTTCTGAGGTCAATGTCAATAATAGCAGAGGGTGTATAAATAATAAAAATAGATTGACACTGACAAGGGTTTTTACGAAGAAATGGTAGGTACTTACTGTTTCACAGGAATTTATTCATAAGTAAAAAAAATGTGAGTAGTAGTATTATATAGATATAGCTATACTTACATTCTAGAACCCTAATCTCGATATTCAAGGATCTTGCACTGTTTTCGACTCTCGCGCTAAAATTCAATGCAATACCATGGCGTCAATTCAGAGTAATAATTTATATTGATATCGACAATCTTTTACATCACTTCCCCTGTAGATACACCACGTGCCTACGTATTTTACAGAAGGTATACATGATATATTACCTACTATATATATATGGTTGATAACCCATAATGGGATGGATTATCTACCATGAAGATATATGTTTATTGTCTTAATTAAAATTGTAGTTTTAAGAGTTTACGGTGTATTTACTGGGGTACACCGTAACTTGTGACATAAAATAGTATTAAGCATTTTAATGGATTTTATAATATAACTAGAAATAATAGTAGTTTATGCAATAGTAATGTAAAGGGTTCTTAAAATCAAGGGTTGAAGTTACAGGTCTTAAAAAACTAAAAATCTATTTTTCAATCGGGACCTTATTTAAATATTAATGTGTACATAATAGTTTCTTGTCGTCTAATACCTATTTACACACATGCATTATTGAGCTTACTGTACGATTAGTTCGATTTGTATAAGATTTTCCCAATAAAATAGAATTAATCTATTTTTATTATACCTACAGAATAATAAAAAAAACATAAGAAAAACTAGTTTAATAGAATATGAATGGATACAATTTTCAAATGATGTCGACCAATGAGATGTTGGCAATATGTTTCATCCTTTTTTACTTTGTACAAATGTCATGTCGTCGCATGATCGTATTTATGATACCAATAACGTAACTTATAGTTTTACCTTACTTAAACGAAAATACGATAGTTACTTGAATATGAGTAAATCCTTTAACCGTTTTTTTTGAGTAACTATTTTTTTTTATTACATAAGGCGGCAAACGAGCAGACGGATTGCCTGGTGGTAAGCAATTACCGTCGCCCATGGGCACCCGCAACACTAGAGTCACGAGCGCGTTGCCGACCTTTAAGGGGGGTTGGAGCTCTGGGAACCGTACTCACCATCAGGAACACAACACTACATACCTGAAAGTTAGCAGTGCTATTATGGCTGTGGTCTTCTGTAAGGAGGTACTTCCCCAGTTGGGGAAGCCCAACTGGGGAAGTACTCCCACTCCCTCCAGACTCGAGCGTGATGGTACTTCGCTGTGCCCTACCTCTCGTTGTCGGACGTAGTATAAGGACATACCCGGGTCCAAAAATAATAATATGATTAAAAAATATATATGATTTTAACCTAGAGCAATATAGCTAAATAGTTACAAATGTCAAAACAACTTACAAGTACCTTTCAATCATTCGTTTTAGGCCCGTAAGATCCTGTATTTATTAATTATGCATGTTTAGAATCCGGGACCCCGGACAGATTCGAAAGAAGGGATATGTGTTTTACGCAGATAACAAATATTGAGTGCTTCCGGACAGACAGAAAATTTAACGGCCCGCGTTTAATTTACATGGAAATAATTAAGGTATTTTTATAATAAATCGGTAATAGACACACCGCGAACACCGGGACAATCATTTTAGTCAATACTTTATCAATATTTTAAAACTTAAAACAAAACAAATCTGAAATCAAACTATTTGAACCCAAAATAAGAATATATCTAAAAATGGCCCTGCGGCATTATACCGGCGGCGCTACCGCAAACAACGATATTCGTAAATTTCGGAGGATTGTCTCTGTCACTCTCGTGAGACCTTAATTAGAGTAAAAGAGAAAGATGCCCGACATATACGAACTTCGATGTTCGCGGTACCGCTCCTGTTAAGTTCGTTGTTTGAATTATCTTACAGATGTTGTTCCGAACGTAAACTATATAACGATTTTGTTCATTTAATACAAAATATATAGTCAAAACTCGAATAAGCAATGTAAGTACCTAACTAGCATTTTTGTCTGATTTGATTTATTGCTACGTATTATTGCCTTTATTGATTTCCTGAAAAAACATGCTCAACGTTTTAACTTTAGATAAGTTCATATCGCCTGCATCTAATATAATTAAGTATATCAAAAACTACAGTGAGTGCAGCCTATAATAATCTTCTAAGTATATTAATAAAATAAATTTGTGTTAGTTCCGGCACTTATAACTCAGGAACAGAAGAACCAAATTAAACGATTTTGGGTTCGTTGTGATCGTCTTTGCCAAAATTTTATAGTATACTTAAAAAAAAAAAGAATCGATCAAAAAGACCCCATTTATAAACTTTGAGGCGGTACAAAGTTCGCCGGGACAGCTAGTAAGGAATAAAGCATAATAGAAGAACAAGAATACTTATAATAATACAAAGTATATACTATAACTTCAGTTTTACTAAACGTCGTTTGTTATCGAGCAACCTTTATACATTCTGCGACTCAGATAAATGGCCTACTTTTGTTAATTTTCCTCAGGACTTTTCCGTTCTTCACGTACGACTAGAACCGGCTATTCATGAAGAAATAGATTACTTGTTCCCAAAAGACTACAAAAATATTAGTACCACGCAACATCTGCCGTCGTTAATTGAAATTGCTCGAACATATATTTGGATGATCTAATACAAACTAAACTTGCTTATATTTTACTAAGATTACATTAGATTGAAACTAGTCCCAGAAAGATTTAGAGAAACATTTTTTTGTTGCTAACTAATTAGTATAGGAAACACCGTATGATTTGGAATAAAACTTACCAAAATAAATTCCCTCACTTACCAATATTAAATTATTGCCGCCTAGAGCGTCAAGTCTAAGTCTCAGTAAGCTTACACGCGATAAAAAATATTCCTAACTTTCCTTTTAAGTAGGAAAAGTCCCTTTAAGAAATTTCTACAGTAAAATTGTTTTGTGTGTTCGTTTATCGATGGCTTTAAAGAGTATAAGTTTTTTTTGAGTTTACGTCAAAAAAATCTACGGCATTATACGGAAAACAGATTGAATTGAATATAATATATTATAGTCGTTTTTTGCTGTTTTGCATACCAACTCGATCATAATTCTTATATTATGCTTTGCAAATGAACCCGAATGTGCTGTGCGGCATATTGTATACACACTGCCGAACAGCACATTCGGGTTCATTTGCAAAGTATAATATATATATATATATGATGTATGTGGTAGACTGTTACGTTATTACGTATTACGTTACGTTCCTATACACTATACTATACATTTTCAAATTAAGACTTATTGTTCGATTAAACAAACATAAATATATATCTAAATAAGATTCAGTAATGTTTAATGTCGTTAGTGTGTAGAAAGGTACCTTTTTAACCTTTCTAACGTGACGTTCTCGACTCACCGTCCGCCATAACAACTTGAGGCGTATGGCGCGGTAGGCACGACAGCACACGATACCTTTAGGCGATCTTGGAATTCAATTGGTTAAACTAACTGATGTCCACGGGTACATGCAGATGATAAAATAAATAAAGGGGAATTTTCGTAATTAAGTCGTTCCAGAATGTACCTACTCGTATACATATTGTTATACCTAACAATAAATATTGTTGCAGCGCGATACACATGATTATTTCTTACGATTCATTTGAATATTTGAATGAATTTGGACCCGGGTATGTCCTTAAACTACGTCCAGCAATGAGAGGTAGGGCACAGCGATGACCGTCACGCTTGAATCTGGCTGGGGCAGCCCAACTGGGGAAGTACCTCCTCCTTACAGAAGACCACAGCCATAATAGCACTGCTACCTTTCAGGTATGTAGTGTTGTGTTCCTGATGGTGAGTAAGGTTCCCAGAGCTCTAACCCCCCTTAAAGGCCGGCAACGCGCTTGTGACTCCCCTGGTGTTACGGGTGCCCATGGGCGACGGTAATTGTTTACCACCAGGCAATCCGTCTGCTCGTTTGCCGCCTATGTCATAAAAAAAAAAAAGCCTGTATGCGAAATAATGCCTATAAATATGATAATATTTCGCTCAAGATTCCCCAATTAATAACGTTTGGCCATAGACACCCACGTGTTTACTCATAATGCGAGTTGTCTTACAAATATAATAAGATAAAACCTACTTTTTCTGTTCTTCGTTTTATAAAACTATATCTAAAGAAAACGCCCTGTTGAATTCCCGCCTCCACTCAACTTGACCTTTCACTTTGTTATTTAAGCTGGCAGCATCCTCACTAATACATAAATATTAAAATTTATTAGCCTTTAGATAAACCCTAAAATCCCACGTAGGGTTACTTCTCTCGAATCTTTTCTTAATCGAAATAAAAGATACAAAAGTAAATTCTCAGTCAAAAGTTTTCCAATAATCGACAGCGAAAAAATCATGTTGTAGTAATAATTGACAATACCGTATAAAGCCAGGGATAGACTAGGGAACAAATGTCCTGCAACCCGTATCGCCAGCGACGTCGGGTGACATAGATTCACGTAGCCGGACATCGCCTGACAAGCCATGACTATGCCTGCAAGGGTCGAGTTCGTTTGATATCTCGCCGACAATTGTCGCCGGACATTTGTCCCCTAGTCTATCCCTGGCTTTAGTGTACACAAACATTAGCATCACTTCGATATTCGATATTTATGACATTCGCCAGAAGTCAGGACCTTATTAGTGTCATAAATAAATAAGTTAATCGAAAGGCCGAACAATGTTTCATACCACAGAAAAATAAAGTTTTGTGTTTTATACTAATCTGTGAGGGTGTATTATCTCAGGAGCTACTCATATATACAGGCTGACAGAAGTTCATCATAGCAGCCCAGCCGAAGAATGTCCACTGCTGTACATAGGCCTCCGCCAAGGCGACCGTTACTGACCGGTTTTGCGCCACCAGCCTCCATTCGATTCCCGCGACCATATCGTCAGTCCACCTTGTGGGGGGCTTCCCTAAGAACCTTTACGCCCCAATGGGCTTCGGTTCGCGTGCAATGTGTCCCGCCCACTGCCGTTTAAGATTAGCGATTCGGGAGGATATATCGGTTGCTGCTGCAAATGATTTCCAATGCGATCGCGCAGAGACACTCCTAGCATAGCCCTCTCCATGCCCTTTGGGTGACTTTGAGCCTTGTTATGAGGCCCATAATAAGTGAGCACGTTTCAGTACCATATGGCTTCACGGGCAACACACACTGGTCATAGACTTTTGACGTTAGACACTACGGAATATTGGTAGAAAAGATGTGCCGGAATCTTCCCGGACGCTGCCCAGTCGAGACCAATTCGACGATTGACCTGCTGCTCGAAGTATGACCTGCTTAACTGGACAATTTACCCTAGGTATACATTCGTCTATAACTTCGAGTGTAAAGTCTCTGATTGCCACGGTCCAAATAAAAAAATCTTAATTTGTTAATTTGTCCGTAACCGTTGCACCGGTTTTTATGATATTTTGTAAGTATACAAGGGTTATTATTTCGAGAGGTTCAATTGTGTTCAGACTCAAATTTTCAGTTATAAAATTAGAAATATATCGTTTATTGTTTTTAAGTTGCTTAGGATATTATCACTGAAACTTGTGGTAAATGCATTTTATTCTATTTTATGTTTTTTTCCACAATAACTTAAATTTTCTGCACAAAAGTCAGTTACGTGGTCAGGTTCGGATTATCCCTGACTACGTTGTAGTATTCTAATAAATGCAAAGTATAGAAAAACTTGCTGTTTAAAACATGGATTGAATGTTCACAATATGATATACCATGCATGCAATCATAAAAAAATTAGGACATTGATAAGACTATTTTTTTCTACATTTCCCGTTGTTCCAAAATATACCATCATTTTCGTGGCCACACTTATTAAGTAATATTTTAAACAAAAAAAGAGGTCAAACCTCCTGTAAATCCTTTTTTAACTATAAGCAACTTTGAAAATAAGACTGCGTTAAATATGACGTATAATGTTTATCACAAGCCATAATTATTTATCTATAATTAATGTAATAAAGGTTCAATTTAGATTTGCGTCAAAGATCCAGCGTCATTTTCGTTACGGTTGCGACTTGGTGTGTATTGGGTAAATAAATATAATGTTTTATTGGTGCTGTGTCATTTGCAGTTAAGTTATTCAATATTGATTTCATTTGCTTCAAACCTATAGGATATTTACTGCAGAGTTGCGAAAGTAAGAACTTTTCAATTTCGTGGTCATCATTTTCGTGGTGATATGGGCCACGAAATTGAGCAAAGACCACGAAAAAGATGATTTTCCCTACAAGTAGAAAAAATACAGAACACTTTTTACAGAATTTTCTACTTTTTACAGTGTAATCGTTTATGACGTTTTACGAGACCTTACAATGGAGAACATAGCTAAAATATTAAATAAAAATCATCTTTTTTACTTAGATGACAATAATTATTACAGTTTTGCTGATAAAGTAAGTTTTTCCACTTTTAATCATTAGTAACTGGTTGGGATCATCTGCAGCGTGACGTCAATTTGATTAATCGGCATGAAAAGTACCGACCCGTTTAATAATTATATATCGGTATGTCCGATATTGTTACTTTTATTCCTGCACTTATTGTTTTACATGATAAATTTTCGAGGATGGTTTTGGGATCTCGGATTGCCAGAAGTTTTAGGGAAAGAACTAATGTACCCTGAATGTACGTGTGAAATGTATATATCTAAATATTAAAAAAAAAACTTCATCATTTAGAGGAACAGTTTGTTGTGTTGTTTCGTTGTAACATAATTTCGTTCGGGTCTACCGTAGTAGGTCTACCGGGTACGAGTATAATATATATATATATAAGGTATTGATAGCTGTTTTTGTTTGTGAGTTGAAGTTATTAATCTTACTTTAGTAATTTCTAGATAGTATTTAAAAGGTTACAAAAATGACAATTTGAAGTCGTCAGTTTCGTCGTCAAGTTTTAATTTTTTTTTTATATATATATCGATTGTATATTTCTGTTGATATCTGATTCATTAAATAATGCTTATTCGTTTTCTCATTATGATCGGATTTTCATTCAAATAGTACAATAATAAGATTTTGAAATAAACAAAATGTTCTTTTTCGTGGTCATGGTGCTCATTTTCGTTACCGTTAAAATTTGAATTTTGCTTTTTTTAACCAAAATAAACTTTGTCGATCTCTGATAATATAAAGTATGTTATCGGTATATACCCTTATGTTCAAAATAAAACAGACCACATCAAAATGTGTGTTTTTATTTCTGTAACATTTATCTTACACCTCAAATAATGACCCACAAGTTCTATTACCCTAATGCATGCATGCAACATATAAATAATTCCAGACATATATTTTATGTAGTAATTGTTATACGAATTCAGAAATTTATTTCATCAATCATTTATTGAAAAACGATTGTAATTCTGAATAAATTAGTATATTATAAACGATTTAAGCAGTTTTGAAAATTAAATCTAAGTATCTCGAGTTACAATCTGTCCCCAAGCCTTGTGTACCTCACATTAATCTTCATCGTCTAACTTGATTCGGCGCTAATACTTTGCAAAAGTTACGGAATGGGTTCTACTTGGTAAAGTGATAAATGGCCTAATGATTTCCGCGTATTAAACAGAGCACCTACATCTTATCATTATCTGTCAGATAAATAACTCATTGCTGCCAGAAGTTGGTTTCCGTGGAATACCATTCATTAATTCAGTACCTATATACAAGTCATTAGACTCATTAGTATTAGGGTATAACAAGGTACCTATTTACCCTTGCTCCGGAACCAAGGTACCCGGCAGTAGCGCCGCGCCAATTTTTTTCTTAGGCAAGACGGAGCCGATATGTTTTAGCCTTTTCTTCTTGAGCCTAAGTAAAACCGTTGAACTGCATTAAAGTTAGTCAAGCCGGCGGGAATCGGCTTGTATAAACACGCCGCCACTGGTACCCGGTAGGTATTGTTCTTAAACTGCAACCAGCGGCTGCAGAGTCCCTTTAGAGCGGTGGAACATACTGAGAACTGTGAACATCGCCAACCCGCATGCCTTGCGTGATGATTATGTCATTGAGCCCTCAACCTATGGGCATGCATGCTACCTATACCAGTAGTGTTAGGTAGCCTTAGTGATTTAGAATTATTATTTTTTCTCTCCGGCACCGCCTACATACAACTTTTCTGATTTGCCCAAAGGTTGACTGATAAAAAACGCTTTACAGTCTTAAGAACTTTTGTGTTTTTATGCAATAAAGTTTAAGCAAGTAAAATATAAGATTTTTTGCGGTATAAAATGTTATCATTTCAATACATAACAACCCCTGTTGTGATCGCCAAGAAGTAATAAACTAAATAAGAATTAAATATGAAATATTTGAAACAGTGTCTGATAGAGAACAAGGAACTGACAAGTTATCGAAAAGAACACATTTTTCTAACCACTTTTTTGTATAATATGGGAACTTCACCTTTTTATTGGTCAGTAAGTAAACATACCTGTAAATGGAGAGGGAAACATGACACGGGTCGGGACGGTTGTCTCGCGCAACCCAACCCTTAAAGTTCTTACGATTAGGGATATTACGCAGTATTTGTTCGCATTTTGCCTTTAGAAGCCAATAAACCCGAAATTGGCGCTTTACATTCAAGAGAGAACTTATAATACCTATTGTTGGAAATACTAGAAGCACAAGCTTAACAAACTGTCCGAAAAACAGTGCTCAATTTTTACATCTAATTTCAGATATTTTATCTGTAATCCTATTCGGAGATTTACTTTATTTTGAGAATAACTATATATAGCATAATCAATATAGTGATAAATGGCTTTGTCCATTTAAACAGCTATAGCACAGTTAAACTCGGTACCTACAGTTTGATTTGCCCGAATCTTGTTTGTAAATGAAGCGATGCTCCGAACCATCTTTACCCAACAATTAACTGTGCATAAAATTTATAAATAGTGGTTCAGTTATAGTCGCATTAAATCTAACCTAGCCCACATTCCCTTGCAGTGCAGAAGGGAATTTATGCCAAAACATATCTGATACTCCAATTATTTCGTAATAACACTATACTGCGAAAATCGATTACGACAAAAGGATTTTAGCAAAAGTTATGTCAAATATGTAGTAGGATCCCATCTCGGCCTGTGAAGTGCCAGAGCTCTGCGACCGGGCCGATGCACTCTACACCTGGAGGCGGCTAGTCTCTTTGAAACGGTGAACTTTTAGTGAAATCTTTATTAACAAGCCTTTACCTAAATATTTAAAAACAATTGTTTTTGGTTTTGGTTACTGCGCTAAGTGTTTTATTAAGCTGTACTTTTATATTCCTACGTATTTTTTGGACCTGCAGTTCAAAAGTTAAAGTGAGCAGACAGATTTTCTTTAACTTCGAGTGATTATTTATAAAAAAAAATTGATCCAAAATCTTATCTTAATTTAGTTTTACTGTAATTTTTTTTTGTTCAATTTATTATATTCTATTTAAACTATTAGTATATTACATTTTCGAAAAGAAAGGATTCAATATAAATTATTTATATGACTTAAAAATGTTTAATATTGTTTACAGCAGGATCTGCTGCTGCTTGGTATATAGCAGGATCCTACTAATATCATAATATCATGAAGTGCGGTAGAAGTACACACTAAAAGTACACACCTACGCCAGTTCTCGAAAATGCTATACATATATACGCTCTATTGGGATCGATATGTTATCACGGACAGGACTATTGTAGCGAATCAACCTGTTGACTTCACCGTCCCATGTGACGAGAACCTTGTGAAGGCCGAGAAGGACAAGTCCAGCAAGCACTTTGACTTGGCTCACGAGGTAACCGCCATGTGGAAAGTTGATTCGGCGATCATTGTACCGATATTTGTTTCCGCGAACGGTCTCATAGCAAAGAGTCTCGATCGATATCTTGAGAGACTCTCGCTACGTGGTGGTGGTTGGATCAAGGGTCAGATTTAGAAGGTGGTAATCCTGGACACGGCGCACATATTCTCTCTGCAACCATAACCACCGACAGCCTGGGCTTTGCACCGTTGCCGACGGCACCCTAGGATAGATTTTTTATAATATTTTTATTGTTTTAATATATTTAAGACGTACTTTTATATTTTACTTTGTACAGTGTGTACTCAGCCAACGATATATATAATATAAAAAAATACTTAAAAATAAATAGGAAACACCCATGACTTAAGAACAAATATTGCTCGTCACACAATTAAAATACTATCTCACTATCCACTAGGCCAGAACTGTCGTCGTCGCCATGTGGTGTTTCATTTTCTTTAATAAACAGATGGACAGTCATGTACCTTTTTTAACAAAATTACACACTTCGGCGCGACCAAGTAACAGAAAATACACTTGTAAAAAGAAAACAGTATAATCTAAACTGAACCAGATTGCAAATAAAATTGATTATTTACCGACTCCCGCACTCCAATAGGCAGCTGGCAGGCAAACCTCTTATCTCAATTCTGTTAAAAAATTAACTTGCCCTTTCGCAGTCCGCCGAAATTACTTTTCTGGCCAGCTGAATTTTTTTACTCGGAACACGGAGCAAAAAAAATAAGAAGGGTTAGCTTTCCCGACACATTGAGAAGTCGAGAGGCAGAGGCCAAAAATTAATTTAGGTAACAATTCAAGGGAATGAGTAGCTACAATGGCCGCAGGCAGCGAAAGGGCGGTCGTCGCATAAGTCACTGTCACACTCACAGTGCGCGACTTTTTGTTATTTTGCACCATTTGCGGCTGCACCAGCCAGCACTTTAATTTCAAAGAGTAAAAATGTAGTGTGACGGTTTAACAACAATTTATTTTGCCCCTGCTTACTGCAAACCGTTGCCATACAGCGCTCGGCTTATTGCTTCTTCTCGCAATAATTTCTCGCGCCTAACAATAAAAACAGCAATTAGACTAAAGCTTGCATCTAGGCTAAATAGAAATTAGCCAAATTTAAAGCTTTATCCCAATTAGACCATTAGTACACATTATAAAACACACTACGCCGCCGCGTGAGTCTGTCTATCATAGAAACAACCAACTTAAATTATTTTATATATTGAAATATAAAGATTAAGTATATGCCCTTAAGAAATATTTACTAAGCCAGCGATGTCCAGTGTCAGTTTTTTTCTGAAATTCAGTAAAATAATTTAATTTGTTAGATACAAGTTGAAATATTTTCATCTATCGACAACTCACGAACCATATGAGGAAGGTTAGTGCAAAATTCTGTGAAAATAAATTGCTTGAAATGTATGACAATGGTTGTTAATATACTTATATAGTAGTAAATAAATACGTCGAGAGTTGTTTTCATCGAAAAAGCTGCATTCCCGCTTGAGATAAATATAAGGAAATAATCTTTGGTACGATTGTTGTTCTACAAAATAGTCTACATCTATTTTTATGAAAATGTATTGCTGTATAAATGTATTTACTGTGTACCCATCATAACCTCTAAAGAATTTATAATGTAACATGTTATTTGCACGACCAATTTAGCACAGAAGCATTATTTGTATTACAATGTTATAATAGTTTTTTAATTATACAAAGCTATAACTGTCTTGTGGTGAATGTGATCGAGCTCCAAGTCAGAATTATGCGGACGGTAAAGAGTAGATTGGGAAGACCACAACTCTCGCCGCAACAGTCACTCTGTGATGACAGCGCATGAAACTATGTCGAAATATCGATACCTAAAAACACAAGTATGCATGTTAAACCCCCTAGTTTGAAAATAAAGAGCCTTCACCTCGTTTATTTCAAAACAAATAGAGTATAAAATATATTCAAGCGATTTAACACTAACGCGATACGATAAGAGTTCTTTTGATGCAGTCCGTCCCGTAAGCGGCCGCGTTTCCCCACTCGCTTTCGCCCAATCATACCGACTTTACATTTTAGTGTCTAATACTCGGGTAAATGAGAGGGTCGCTAGTATGAAAGCAATGACATTTGGTACTTAATGCTTTTCCGGGCCGCACAAATCGTTATGGTTTTTCCATAATTCCCAGATATATTAAACATAGTGACGTTTTGGGAATTTATTTTATATCAAGTCACTTTTTGCAATTGTCTAATCTAATGCTTAAGAACCTCAAAGTCGACTGCTCGGGTTAAAAGACAGGTTATATACTATGCCTGCAAAATGATACATTTACTTCATCGGGGAAATAATGATTTAATGATCTCGTAATATAATTATTAATTATTCAAATAGTTTACAATGGTTTATTTATGGTAAATGGTTTATAGTAAGAATCAAATCAATTATCAATTATACTAGTAATTAAAATTTAATCTGATGATTAGTCGTTAGCTATTAGTTATATTAATTACTGTGTTATTAATTATTATACATAACATCAAAATTAAAAGAATCATATGTTATTAACTAACCGTTGGTGTTCAAGTTACAGATTATAAACTGATTTAAACCATCTATTATCGTTAAGTAAAAATCACCATTATTTTCCGGCTGAAAATAGCACCAACCCATCTCTTCCGCAGGTGTCGTAAGAAGCGACATAGGGAAAAAACTGATGGGAAGGAGCGTTCGTCGAAACTACAACAGTTACTGCAGTCGCCAACCCACCTGACAAACGTGGCAACTCCCTCCAGATGATACAAGTCATATTTGGTTGAGGCCTGTAGCCACCAGTGGACGCCTTGCGGCTGAAATAATGATGACGAAGAATTACCTATGGTATCATAATTATCCCTTGTAATATTGTTGAACCAATACACGTAATATACCGACTACTACCACGGCCCTTAAATTAAGACGATCGTTTAGTAATAAGTACTTTATTTTGGTTGATGTGAGGTTCACCTCAACTTATGCCATAGAGATCGATAGCATCAAAAGTGGTCATTCCCGAAAATAGTAACAATATATCAAGCTAAATTAATTTTGATGCCAGTGGAAAGATATTTCATGAAAGTCACATTTCCAAAATCAAATCAAGCATGAAATGTCGCGCATGAATGAAAACATTAATATTTACATTTACATGAAAATGACAATATAACAAATGAATACATATTACGTAATAACTTAACAATGTACTTGTTGATTTGTTCAGTGCTCAATTTTGATCTAGACTACTTTGCGGAATTACTTCTCCGTCCTTAAAGAGTTCGATTAAAATAATTACAAGCGCGCAAAATTGAAGTTACCGCATGATACATCGCTTTATTACTTCGTTGGATTTATTGTTATACTGTTAAATGTTTAATTAGAAGGCATTCTAAAACACGAATAAGAAGAGTAAGGATACCGAAAGCCAAACCCACGTAAACAGAGCGTATTTTTCTCAATTTGATAGTAACAGTATCTCTTAAATACGAAGCCACATTTGTACAACTAAATTCATACTCAAGTCTGAGCTTAGTACTGACGTAACAAATATATATAATACAACCTTTTTGATCCTTTAAGATTAGATTTAGGACAAAAAATACGGCTAAAGTAGTTAACGCAAATCCTTTCAAAGTCAGACAAGGAGAGTATTTGGTTAGCCACAATAGAGCATGTCTGCCTATCAACGGGCAAAGGTTTAGTAATATATGTAGTATACTTAAGTAGATTCAGAATCACTTCGCTTCATGATTCGTAATTACCTAATAAGTATGTTCTAGAAAGCCAATATAACATTGGACCTTTATATCGCAATAATTTCCTTTTTTAGGGTTCCGGAGTCAACTAGGAACCCTTATAGTTTCGCCATGTCTGTCCGTCCATCCGCGGATAATCTCAGTGACCGTTAGCACTAGAAAGCTGAAAGTCGGTACCAATATGTATATCAATCACGCCGATTCGGGTACCCCTATACGTAAAGTGGGAAGTGATATTTTTTTCATTTCAATCCTGACGTGTGATATATTGTTGGATAGGTATTTAAAAATGAATAGGGTTTTACTAACATTTTTGATAATGTAAATATTTTCGGAAATAATCCCTCCCGAAGAAAAAAAAATGCGTGACGGACTGAAAACTACGGAACCCTACACTGAGCGTGGCCCGACACGCCTTGGCTGGTTTTTTTTACTTAAGACTGACCAGGACCAGCATTTGACCTCAGTCACGCCTAGTGGAAAATGTCGAAGGTGTAGCACGCTGGTTCAGTAACACAGTTTCCAGGAATACAGACTAAGGGAGTGATTTCCATTTCTTAGCAGTCCGCATTAGGAAGGTAGAAGCGAATCGCTTCGTGCGAATAAATGGAATATTCACAACGTAAGGTTGATACTGCTCCCGTCGCCTGGACGAACGGGGATGGCGGAAGGAATTAATTCGTTCAATTCCTGTGCACACTGTCCAAAATGTATCCTGTAACACAGAAAGACTAGCAAACCTGCGACGGTGCTCAAGTCTTACACTCACTAACTATGGATCACCAATGAGTCTGTGAGCTCGGTGCTCTATTGAGTACAAAGCGGCCACCTGATACGAGTACATGGCAGACCCGTCCCAATGGTGGCAACATTACTCCACACACGATTGAACCTGAGCTTGGTAAAGTATTTGGTCTTTGCGAACAATAAAGCTCCGGCTAAAAACCAATAAATAATGAAATATTAAAATATGATTGTCAAATTAAATACGGCCAGGTATTACTAAGTATTTCTTAAATACTCTAAATTAAGTCTAAAAAAGACACTTGAGATATTGTACCAAGGATACTGACGGCATTTTCTCATTGTCGTGAGAAGCCGCCAGCTCTTCGGTCGCCACTTAGGTCAAACAGACTCTCTAAACTTAGCGTTTCTACGCCAAACGTTACAGTACGCCATTACATTTCAGCCGTATGCAGTCCATTGCTGGACATATGCCTCCCACAAATATGACTTGTATCATCTTGGGGGTAGTTGCCATAGTCGCCACGCTTGGCAAGCGGGTAGACGACCGTAGTAGCTATAGACTACCCGTCCGTAGGATTTTTCCCTTTGTCGCCTCTTTTGCCACCCGCGGGAGGAGATGGGGTGGTGCTATCTTAGTCAGCCGGCATCACCCGGTAATCAGTACGCCATTATCCATACTTAATACCTATTACCTATTATAAATGCGAAAGTAATTCTCTCTGTCTGTCTGTTACCTCTTCACGCTGAAACCGCTGGACCAATTCTGATGAAATTTGGTATGAAGAGACTTAGAGCTACTAGAAAGGACATAGGATTCTTTTTCCGCCACCATAGATACTTCAATGTCGGGCATGTCGGCCGACGACGTCGCGATAAAAAGCTGATATTTAATATAAATATTTTTTTTATGACATCATGTGCTCGTTCCGTTGAATAAATCAGTGAAAGATTTAGCTAGCCCATATAATTATTATTAGAGCTATGCTCGGAGTTTCTAGGACTATGCTTGGAGTTTCTCTACGTGATCGAATCAGTAATAAGAAGATCGGTAGGCGTACTAAAGTCACCAATATAGCCCGCCAGGTTAGCAAGCTGAACTGGCAATGGGCAGACCATATTGCACGCAGGGAAGATGACCGATGGGGTCGAAAAGTGCTCGAGTGGAGACCACGGACTAGCAAGTGTAGCGTAGGAAGTCCACCCGCAAGATGGACAGACGATCTCATTAAGGTTGTTGGAAGACGCTGAATGGGTTTTGGACCCGGGTATGTCCTTAAAGTATGTCCAACAATGAGAGGTAGGGCACAGCGATGACCATCACGCTTGAACCTGAGGCAGGACAAGTGGGGAAGTACCTCCTCCTTACAGAAGGCCACAGCCATAATAGCGCTGCTACCTTTCAGGTATGTAGTGTTGTGTTCCTGATAATGAGTAAGGTTCCCAGAGAACCAACCCCTTTTAAAGGCCGGCAATGCGCTTGCGACTCCCCTGGTGTTGCGAGTGCCCATGGGCGACGGTAATTGCTTACCACCACGCAATCCGTCGGCTCGTTTGCCGCCTGTGTCATAAAAAAAATTGCAGGTTGCTTCCAACTGGTACCTGTGGAGGTCCAAGGGGGTGACCTACGTTCAGCAGTGGACGTTTTATGGTTGAGGTAATGATGATAATCATTGTTGTCAGTGCAATTTGCGTGTCCCAATTGTTCAATACAATATTTGACTATTTCGGTCTATGTTGATTTAATAAAAATATAGTTCTTTGTAACCGCATTAATCTATTGGACCACAATTTATTATCTAACAAGTGTTAATTAATCAAACTAGAATATTATATGTAGTATGACATCGGCGGTGACACAAAGGCCCATATAGCTAATCCTATTATTTGACAGGCTAATTCCAATGGATGATACCGTGATGGTCATTATATCTATTGTCATGATTAAGGCTCATGATTCATGTGAATGCCGCATATATTATAAGTAATTTAAATTAATATTTTTTTTCCAAATTTAGATATTATTTCAAATTAATGTTCATTTATTGTACATTGCACTTTATGGTCCATAGCAATCAGGGATTGTTACCGGTATTACTAAAAACCGGTATGTGTACCGGTATTACTAAATATTGTAATAAAAATAAAAATAAATCCATTATTATTCAAACAGGCATTTAGGTAAGGAGAATACTTTATCTGACTAGCAAAATAAAATGCAAAAATATGCAATAACAACCGAGATACCGTAATGGAATACCAATTAATTTGTATGAAAATAATACCGGTATTTGATCCCTGATAGTAATCGAGATCCTGTGGCATCGTCATCATCATCACCATTTCAGACGTAAATCGTTCACTGCTGGACATAGGCCTCCTAAATAAAACTTGTATCATCTTGGGGGAGACGCCAAGATGCCATAGTCGCAACGCTTGGCGACCACCGCGATAGCCAAGCGTTATGACTATGGCATGGCAGTTGATTCGATTTTAACGGACTTTTTCCCCTATGTCCTCTCTTACGCTACCCGCGGGAAGAGATGGGGTAGTGCTATTGACAGCCGGGCACCACACGCCACATAGCATAACTCCCGTAGGTACATGCGAAATGTCCTTAATAACAGTAACGATTTACAAGACATACATTTGCATTATTTGATAAATTTCAGTAAGTTCCTTTTGCTACAAGTAGATTAACATATTTAGACATAAAGGCGTTCATTATACTGTATAATAAATTTAAATAAAACACCGAAAAACCATTGCCTGTAATAAATAAGTATTTGTTAGAAGTCCGTCAAGGCCCGTTAAACGTACAACGAAAAACTTAGAAGAGGAAAAAGATCTCTCCAAATTAATTTAAATAGTACCTTATAAACATTTCCTTATTAATTGCAAACGGGGATAATTATTGCTACAAAATAAGCGTTGTACTTAGCGGTAGGCGGTGATACAAAATTAACGAGTGCCATTAACGGACAACTCCCGGCGGGCTAGTTCTCGTACGAGTACTTTTATCAATTATTTATCCCGTATTCTAGAAGCGCGAATTAAGAGGATTAAACCGTTAATGCTAGAATGTATTATGATATCACAAAAACGGTGAAAATTAATAAATATACATAATTATTTTAAACAACCTTAGGTACATATTGTCTTAATCCCTCAGTTAGTTAAAAATAGCTTATATTTTATACATATGTAATGGACACAACGAGAGGTTGTGAATATATTGCAGAAATTGTAGATTATATTCAACAAATGTTGTTAAAGTACTAAGAAAAGAAATATTAACGGATGTTCGTCTATAGTAAACCTGCCTATACATGTCGCCAATGAACGGCCTCTCTTGTGCAAGAGTAAATAACATGTCCTATAATTTATAAGTAAAAAATTACTTACTGATCCTTTTTTGGCAGATTTGTGACTTGCGTAAAACTGTTGTTACTTACTTAAAAATATAACATAAGGTGAATGTTAACAAATAAATTTATATTTGATAAATCGCCTATTTTTATGTACAACGAATACAGTGACTCGCGCTAAATCAGCCTTTATACAGCGACATCATTAAAATGAAAAGAAAAACTTCACATCCATTAGCAAACATTGCGAACACAAGAGTAGCATTGAATCAAAACTTTTATTCCTGTAGGTATTGCTAAAACGGTAAAATAAAACATTTATAAACAAACTTTACCTATTTCAATGTTTATATTTATATTTATCACTTGCTGGCACTGTAAAGTAGCGATGATCATGCGATCACGCGCGATGTAACATTACGCGAACGCGCGCGAAGATCTGCTACGTAGCTGCGTAGCACTTGTGAGGCCGTCGTAGTAGGACTGACGCGAACAGTGCTACGCGCTGCACCGGGGGTTCGCGCAGCCGCGCTAAACCGTCTCGCGACTCGGCTCCCACGCGCTACGTCCACAATATTATACTCAGATTGCACTGCTAATAGCGTAACTGCAATATTTTGCACTAGAAACTTTTCTTAGCGCTGTTTGTAGTAGTAAATACAAAATGTGATTATACGAGTATATACTACAGGTTGAAACTTAAATCGTGAACTAGAGTATGTTTTTGTAACTCCATAAACAGGTAGAAATTAAATGCCTTGACTCTCGCTAAAAACATGTATAGGTATTTTTATAATCATAGAAGAACTAGTGTTTAATGGATGTTATTGTTGATATAAACATTAATAGTAATATCAATTTAGCAACACGGGCATTACTTACTTAACTTACGCAACTTTTACTATCGATCCTGATATAGTTATTTTAATAGTGTATTACAGCAAAGGCTTTATTTTACTATCATTATAAAAGCTTTAAAATTGGGAGCAATGAAGCAATTTTTATATATTTATCGCTGTTACAACAAGATTTACATTTGTAAAAATTGTATTAAAAAGTATTATAGGCACACCTATTGCTTTTCAGATAAAAATATGTAACTACCTAGGTACCTATATATATACATAATAGGAGCAGGTATTATGTATTTTGTTTTTAACACATGTTATCAAACATAGTCTTACAAATTAAAAATAGATGACAGATACTTAAGAAAAAGCGACGAGGACCCCCGGCGTGTGACATGATTTGAACCCGCATCTCATCATGATATTTGAGGTGGTAATCACTAATCACTTACACCTTAGATAAGCAGCTCTATCGACTGACTTGAAAACCTAATCAAAAACAACAATCTACATTTTTGGTAAGTTAGTTGCATTTATTTATTTTTTGTTTACCCTGTCTCATAACTTTCATCACGCCACTAACAGTAGAAGAAAAAATAGAAAAATATTTATTTTACGGGTTCGGTGGTCAACTAGCCACCTATATAGTTTCGCCATGTCTGTCTCAGGTCTGTTCAGTGACCGTTAATCCTAGAGAGCTAATTTGGCATAAATATGAAAATCAATCATGCGGACCAACTGGTAAAACATAAAATGGAAATTATTTTTAGGGTACCTCTCCTACATATAGAATGCATTTTTTTCCGATTCAACCCAACAGTGTCAGGTTTCAGTAGATAGGTATTGGAGTTTGCCTAAAACAATTATTGATAGTCGCTCTGGAACATAAAAATAATGTGTCCTTTGAGTTTTGAATCGCAAGTCAAATTAATATGAAAAACAATCATGAAAGTACAGATGAATAAAGACTTTCAAGAAACTTGATCGATTGAACCGGAATTACAGATCGAAAACTAGTTCCCTAGTTACACTAAGCATGGCCTGACATGCTCTTGGCCGGTTTATTTTTAAGTGAAATTCCTAGCATAAGAAAATTATGCAATGATGTAAGTACTGTCTATCAATGCTCTGCTTCAGTACTAAATTAATTTTATTGTTTTATATTTTCTGGTCGTGCTTAATCTTGTCTTTATGCAAGTTAATTTTTTTTTATTTATTATGACCATTAAGTAAAATAAAATAATAAAATGAAACGAATTACATTGAATAATTAATTCAGTACAACAATAATTTAGCATTCCGATTAAGTAAAAGATTGAGTATTATTTATGTTAGTACCGTTCTTCTTGTAAATCTACTCTTGTATGCTACTCGTATTAGTAGAGCCAGGAGAACTTACTTGGCTAGTAAAGTAGTTAGCTAGTGATCGAGACTCGGGAACGGTACCCTTACCATGAGTTGTTGTTTTTTTAACGTTTATTCAGTAAGTAGGCCACAAGGGCACTTCTACACGTCGAGTATACAAAAGGAAAAGAGAAAAATAAAAATTACACCGGTTATAACCCTATACCTCTGACCCGAGATATATTTTGACTTTTATGACCGGCAAAAACTCGGCGGGACTTATTTTTTCAAAACAGTTGTGACATTGACGTTTTCGATAACGAGTATCGAGTTTACTATCTGTGCATCTCGTTCGCACTAAAATAGTACAAGCGAAATGCACAGATAGTAAACTCGATACTCGTTATCGAAAACGTCAATGTCACAACTCATGGTAAGGGTACGGTACTCTCCAGTATTACGGAAATCAGAAACTTTCTACATTTCATTCCGTATTAACTTTTATAATGTCCTCTCCGTTTTAAAAGTTATATATATTGAAACGAAATAGGAAAGCTAAAGAGTGCAATAAGTACCTACGTATTGGAAATTATAAAAATCACACAGATATATACCGGTATGTCTAAAATATATTTTCCTTACTAAGAAATTACAATCGTATTATGATAACTACAAGTACTTAACTAGTTACAATATAAGATCTAAAAAAGGCCCTTGAGGCATTGTACCAAGGATGCTGGCGGCATTTCCTCGTTGTATCGCAATGCTGATACTTTCCTTACATGTTTATATACATAGTATATGGGTTTCGGTTACATACATACAGTATAGATAAACATGATTTTGGTTCATTTATGCAAACACACCCGATCATACAAATAATTAAATATAAGGAAATAATAGTTTTAATTTTCACCTCACTAGCTCGGAAAGTCCATTTTCATTCTTTCAAAATAGATACCTAGCAAAACTGCATTTTATTCGCAAGGGAGCACATTAATTTCATACGAGTAGATAGTATTTTCCTCGCGGGAAAAAAAATGTGTTTCACGTCTGAGATATTTCTATTGTTATTTAGGTGCGATCACACTAAACTCAATTCCATAAAATCCTAGGTCTATTCCCATGGAATTAAGAAAACTATAATATATGCAAGTAATATAAATAATAGTATTAATAGGTATTAGTAGTAATATATTACGGCCCTATGGGATCTGCAACTTCATAGATGCAACAATAAACAATGAACTTAAAAAGGGCTTCTAAAAATACCTTTTCCAGTAGATGTGACGTGTTAATTAAGGCCCACGCACTTAAATAATAAACTATCAGCAAAAAGACAATGTAAAAGTTTAATAATCATAAATAATTTTAAATATACTACTACGACTACTTAGTGTTTCCAAATGGCGGAGATATTAATTTAATTATAGAAAACACGAAATCCAAATACCTACCTAATAATAGCAAGAAAAAATATAAAAAAAAAGTTCTGTATTTTTCTTCTGAGTGTATTAGGCTGTTTAGCTTCATATCTTAAAAAAGCGAGCGAAAGCTTAAAAAGCGACATTATGACGTCCACGCACGACATAAAATAGAACTTTGCGAGCTAGAGAGGTGAAAATCAAACTTTACGTGCATGAGGAGTGAAAAATAATTTTACCCTCATTTGCATAACTTTTTTTAGGACTAGAATACTCGTATACCGGAAAAAATAATAAATCTGCATATTAGGTATTATTACTAGTTATACGCCGAACGGCCAAAGTTATGATGACATATAACTATCTGAAATATATCCTGAAGGACGAATATTAATTCTATAATGTTATAAAACAAATTAGAAACTACATAAGAAACGATATGAATAAACATTGATGATATTTAATGTATACAATCATTAATAACTAGTCATAGGAATATGCGAATGTAGGTAAGTTATATAAATAAATTAATTCAGGTTGCTGGAGTTATATTTATATTCCTATATCAGTTATATAAATTAATTAAAACCGGCCACGTCATGTCGGGCCATGCTCAGAGTATAATTTCGTAGTTTTCGATTCGTAACTCAAAAACGGTTCAACCGATTAAGATCAAAATAATTTTCCTTAGACTGTCAAGCTAAATTATTTTGAAATTAATCGGTTTCATGAAGGGCGTGGACACATGCCTACGGTACGGCATCCACATTACGGTTTAACTACGCGTTTAGACATGCTGACTCGTCACTCGCCTCGCTATTTATCGAAACGTTATGAGGGACGAGAGGAATAGCGAGACGTCCGCTTACACGTGCGTGCTCGCGTTTCGCCTCGCCATTCGCCTCGCTACTCGTGCGAATGTGTGGCGGTAGCACAAAAGTAGAGCTACCGATGTCCGTGTTACACGCGGAAACGTGTAAACGTGTCCTTAACACCGGCAGTAGTACTAACAACCCGATCTACACGAACCGGCTAGAAAACGTTTCCCTTACGAAACGGATCTACACGAACACCCGCTCGGAACAGTGTCCTCTAGGAAACCGGATCCGCGGGTCACGGCATCACTCGCGTATTGAATACATTATTTTCTTCTATCAATCGATTCCTTTCGTTCTAAGGATCAAATTGTCTGTATGAGAGTAATTGACTTACGGCTACACAAAAGCCAGAAATTAGCGTCAAAGTCTGACATTCGTATTTCCCACGAAAACGCTCCCTACGAAATGATGAAAACGTATGACGTCACTTATTTGTAGCTGCGCTCTTTAAAGTACGGAAAAATAATTAAATTACTATTTGGACCGCGTAGTATTGCGTTTATATATATATAGTTGCCATACAATTTATTTTTCAGTATACCTTGAGAAATCTATTGGCACCAAGGTTTTTTGAAATATAGCAAATTAAATATTCTGTTCTTTTTAAAATTTTGTGATTGTGATATCTTTAAATCACATGAGTATTTTTATTTAATTGTCATTAAAATTTTAAATTTCACTTAATATTAATACACCCGGGTATGTCTTTAAACTACGTCCAACAATGAGAGGTAGGGCACAGCGTTGACCATCACGCTTGAATCTGGGGCAGCCCAACTGGGGAAGTACCTCCTCCTTACAGAAGACCACAGCCATAATATCACTGCCACCTTTCAGGTATGGAGTGTTGTGTTCCTGATGGTGAGTAAGGTTCCCAGAGCTCCAACCCCCCTTAAAGGCCGGCAACGCGCTTGTGACTCCCCTGGTGTTGCGAGTGCCCATGGGCGACGGTAATTGCTTAACACCAGACAATCCGTCTGCTCGTTTGCCGCCTATGTCATAAAAAAAAAAAAAAACAATTTAATATGTGTGAACATCCCTATTGCCTGGGTTCGGGGAACGCGGTCGTGTCAATGACTAAGGAGTCGTGTATAGAGCGGGACCGGCCCGATATCCCTTATAAAGGGTTTTGTATGGGTTTAACATAAGGCTTTACTCACCATACACTTATTCGACAATACCCTTTCATTTTACTTTTAAAGCCCTTATAAAAGCGCTAACCCTTAAAACTAAGCGCTATCACAATACCTTTACAAAACCCTAATCAACCGCTCACCAAATCCTTACATATTGCTTATAAGATAAGGGTTAGCCTTATAAGAGGGCTTCCCTTTTACATACAAACGTGCTAATTGAAATCGTCTGCCTTGTTCATAAGGCACACATTGCTCTGATCTAGCGTTTTCCTTGACTGCTTTGATTTGATGTACGCGCGCTTTTCGAACACTAGCGTAGACATATACTAAACCTGTCTCTTTCACGCAAGGATTAACTATGACATTACATTACTAAAGGGAAAGCTTTGTAAAAAGCGCTAAGTAATAAGGGTAACCCTTTTTAAGGGATAGCAAGGCATAAAGGATAGCAGTTAGTGATTGTAAAGGGCTAGTTTTATGTTTGGCTTAGTCGTACGGTAAGGGATAGTCAAATATAAATAAATAGATATAAATAAAGTCATAATATATGGGCTAGCAGTTCAAACTGGTAAGTCTTTCAATGTGTTAGCCGTGTTTAAGGGTTGCCCTTTTAATAGCTTTTGCCGCGGAAAGGGTTGTCCGGTCACTAGTATTGAGATTTTCCATACCATGTCATCTATCAAGTAAACGATATTCGTAAATTTACTGCCGCTGATCGCGAATAATGTACAATACGGACGTATAATTTAGAAACGTCACTGTCACTGATTGACATTGACATATTTGAATTTGACATTGTTAGCCAGTGAGTGGCGCATAAGTTGTGATAGTTTATTTTATTTATTTTTCAGTTCATTAAAACCGTTGAACTCGACCGGTTGCTTCCACTTTGAAAATATTCTGACCTAATTATACATATTTGTTAAAATGAAAGCTAAATCTGGCTTAACACGTTTTCAAAACTGCTTTATTCTTCGCAATAGTGCAATAATAAAAGAAGACCTGTGGGTTCGGAATGGAAAAATTGATAATCCTGAACAAATATTTTATGTAGAACGACTTGAAGCTGACGAGACGGTTAATTGTGAGGGCTTACTTATTGCTCCGGGCTTTATCGACATTCAAATTAATGGTAAGAATTCAAACATTTACATTGTTTCTTCAACCACTTCTATACTATTTATAAGTACTACATGTATTTTGTTTAATTAGTTGATTTTAAGTTAGTACGCATGACATTTAAAATTTTAGTTGTTAATGTTCTATTGTCTTAAGTACCACCATTTTTCAAAATATGATCCAACTCTTTATTATTTCATTGACATCTGATTCGCGACACTACAGAAAAAAAATAATTCAATCTAACCACATAAAATTATACAAGAACAAAGTGATGTTACCTGACCTACTTTAATTTCATATATTTGAAGTACTTGTTTTTAACAGCATGGTATTTTTATAGGGGGATGGGGAATAGATTTTTCATATGACAGTGAAAATGTTGAGGAAGGCATTCATAAAGTGGCCCACAATTTGTTGTCACGAGGAGTGACGTCCTTCTGCCCAACTATGGTTACATCAAACAAAGAAAAATATAAAAAAATTCTTCCTCACATCAAAAAGAGCCCTGGAGGAAAACATGGGGCAACTATTCTAGGAGTTCACCTGGAGGGCCCATTTATCAACACAGAAAAGAAGGGGGCTCATATGGATCAATACATAAAAACACTGGACAAGGTAAATAATTTTAATTTTATTTTTAAGCAAAAACGTCTGCTAACAATACCATAATTCTTAGAAATAAAGGGAAAAAGGAAAAATCAACTGTCTCGGGCATGACTCGAATATGGTGGAGAAATTTGCAGCCTTTGTGTGAGCCTCTGTAGCTCAGTTGGTGGACAGGGCATGTATCCCAGAGTTGTGAGTTTGAGTCTCGCTTGGGACAGGTTATTTTTCCTTTATTTCTATAAATTTAGGTATATTTTTATATGATTTAATGACAAATAAAGTTTCATTCATAATTAAAATGATAATTTGTTTGTGTTTATAGTGGGGCATTTCACGTGAAGCGGACAGGGAAAAAAAAGTGACATCTTGGATATCGCTCATATTTAGGTCAATTACAGTATTTGAGAATATAAAAAAGTAATTTCATTTTTTTTATTCTACGGCACTTAGTTTAGGAATTACGGACTACCAAAAAATTGACCCACTATGAAAAGCCATTATTTTAAATCAGTGCTGTAGGTATTAGATATAAAGTAAAAATATATTGTAGGTATGTTTTAACAAGAAAAAATGTGTATTATTTTTGTGATAAAGTCGGTGCAAAAAAAATTTTTTTTTCTTGCTCAAAACCGGAAGTAAAGTTTTCAAAGTAAAATTGTTATCACGCACAAAAACGTATGTACAATTAAGAATTGAAAGTTAGTTGAAAACGTATCAATGTTTCGAATAAATTAACAAATATAGGAAAGTAAATTTCGTCCAACCGCCCCAACCTGGCTACGCGTGCAATACGCTCTGTGAGACATAATGTTCCATATCTCTAAAACGACTTAAGTCTCCATTTTGAAACATTTTATGTAATATCTACATAGTTTTATCTTTATTTTGCAGAAATAAAAATTAAAAAAAAATGGTCGAAGTTACTGAAATTTTACTTTGAAAACTTTACTTCCGGTTTTGAGCAAGAAAAAAAAAATTTTTTTTGCACCGACTTTATCACAAAAATAATACACATTTTTTCTTGTTAAAACATACCTACAATATATTTTTACTTTATATCTAATACCTACAGCACTGATTTAAAATAATGGATTTTCATAGTGGGTCAATTTTTTGGTAGTCCGTAATTCCTAAACTAAGTGCCGTAGAATAAAAAAAATGAAATTACTTTTTTATATTCTCAAATACTGTAATTGACCTAAATATGAGCGAAATCCAAGATGTCACTTTTTTTTCCCTGTCCGCTTCACATGAAATGCCCCAGTATCATTAAAAAAATAGGTGTTACAGATTTTTTTAAATGTATGTATAATACATGTTTCATATTTGTCTTTTATCCAAGTATAGAGATTTCTAGCTAAATAGTGTCCCATGACTATTATTTCTACAGCATGTTGCATTTGTTTATGTGGAAGTGCTAATCTATTGCCTTCTGTACATACATATATACAATACATGATACATGTGCCTTATCCTCATAAGGCCTACAGGCCTTTCTGTAGTACAAATTACTTTAAAGAAATTTGAATTTTATAAAATTGGAACAGAGTTAAATTTCATTTGTTTGTTTCGATTTTGACACAAAAGAAAATTATCCTTTATTTCCTACACAATAAAGAACAAATTTGAGTAGCATTTTACTTGTACAGTGGGCCTTAGGAGGATACACGGAGTACTACTAGTAATGTACAGTCTGCACCAATAGTTGCTAAGCAGGCAAGGTGGTCAAAATGAGCTACACCACTTTATTGTTAAAGTAATAAGAGGGAGAAATTTCTGATGCTGACTGTATTATTTTGTTCATTTTATGAGTACATATATGAGTGAAGCAACTATTTGTTGTTGTTGTTCTGTCCATAGGGAAGGGACATATAACTTGTCCAAAAATCAATGTTTTGTGTAGTTAGATGTAAATAAACTGTAGTTTGAAGTGACCCAGGGGAACGTAACCATGGCAACGAGGGACAAAGAATAGTTGATTAAGCCATGTACAATTAGAGTATCGGTATTTTGATTGTCATATCTATTAGTCCTGAAAGTACCTATGTGGTTAAACAATACATGGCCAATGATTGGTTGTCAATCAGTATTATCAATGACCTACTTATTTCAAGTGCCGTCAGAGATATCAAGGCAATGAACTTTTTATCTGTTATTAAAAAAATATGAACATTGTACATAATTGTGCAATTAATTGATGCCAAGTTGTTTACACGAACAAAAAGAATATTGGGATTGAGTATGTAGGTCAATAAACTTTTAGATTCCGATTAAGTAAGTCTCAATGATTAAACGTCAAAATGTATCTTACTTTTGGATAAAACTGAACTCTAGAGCGTTTTTTTTTGGTGTTCTTGTGTGTAATGCCTAAATATTTTTCAACTTACATTTACTAATGACTAGGCTGAGGATTTTTGGATGTTCTAGAATCCAGGGGGTCGCCATATTTCGAAGTCAAAGTATAAAAGTGTAAAAATAGGTGTCATGATTTATATGGATATATCCAGATACACTCAAGTCAACACTTTTTTTACATGAACAGTGAATCAACGCAGATACATATTTCTAATAAAATATATATTGAATTGGCTGAGCCGTTTATGTATATTAAATAAGTTCCCGTGTTTTTTGTCCACCTCTAGACTCTAGAGGAGGTCAAAAAAGTGCTTTGATAGTTGCCTCTAGAGTCTAGAGGCAACTAACAAAGCCTACACTGTGGGCATCGCAAGACATTTAAATTCAATATACGCGATATATATCATGAATATGTATGTCCACCACCACCTACCACGTCATGAGCTCTTCTATGAAATACTTTGGATTTACATTTAAATAATTACCAAGTAACTTAAAAAGTAAGCTAGACTTATTAACATCTTTCGAAATGTTGCAGGGCATAGACACAATTAATGACGTCTATGGATCTCTTGATAATGTAGTCATCGTGACACTAGCTCCTGAACTGCCGGGGGCCACTCAAGCCATCAAAGACCTGACCAAATTAGGCATTAAAGTTGCACTAGGCCATTCAGCCGCAAGCCTTGCACAGGGAGAGGAAGCTATTGAGAATGGAGCCAATCTTATAACACATTTATTCAATGCAATGTTGCCTGTAAGTATTATTATATTTAATAGGACCGTAAGTATTATTACTCCGCGTTTAGACATGCTGGCTCGACACTCGCCTCGCTATTCGTCTTAATGTTCGACGAAACTTTGCCTATCCAAAAACGCGATGCGAGGGACGAGAGGAATAGCGAGACGTCCGCGTACACATGCGTGCTCACGTTTCGCCTCGATACTCGCGCGAATTCGAGGCGGTAGCATAATATTTAATAGGACGGTAGTGTTTGACACGATTATAATGGTCGGGTGTCGGAATATAAACGCTCAGCTTGTCAGTCCAATTTACACATGGCTGGCCTTAGCGTATTTGAGACTTGACCTCTAGACGAGGGTGTTTCTTTTTACTAACGGAAACCCCAGATCTCACAACATGAATCATGTACAAACGACTCGAGCTAAGCATTTGTATATACATAAATATGTACATATATACAAATAAGCCGCTATACTGTGTGTAAGTCTAATACGGGCGAAAAATTAAACCAGACATAGGATTTACCAGTATAATGATTAACCAAAAGGTTTTTCTTTAATTATACCTATTATACACATGTAATTAATTTTTGTGAAATTTCTGAGCAGTAATGTACTGCGAACATTACGCGATATAAGCTTTTGAAACTAAGTGTCAACGAGTGTTTAACTCGAGTGTGTTGCATTACATTGCGGGCCGAATTTTTTTATATGGATAAAAAATTTATTGCATTTCTAAGCAAAAGTTATCTAAATATATTTCTTATGTCCTATTCTACCCTCCGTTAAGAGATTCGCCCGTATTAGACTTACACACTGTATACACAAATATTATTTATTTGCAGAAAGGTTAAGAACAACGGTATTGTAATACAAAATTGTATGATCTTTTCATGCTGTTTTAAACAGTATGCAAATGTTTAGTAGTATAGTGAGTATATACATTTACGTTACATATAAACCGTTTTATACATAAATACTACGTCGCGAGCTGGCTGTATTTCCTACTCATTGGTCAATAAGTCAGACTTGCGCATGTGGCATTGGTAGCAGCGGCGGCGAATCAATTTATTTTTTAGGCAAAAATAGGAGCCAATAGGCCAATATGGCTTTGCCATTCACGAGCCCAAGGAAAATGTAACATAACGTAACAATGTAACCTAAGACATGTTCCGTATTTTAGTTCCACCACCGTGACCCCGGCCTTGTGGGTTTGCTGGCGTCGTCCACTAAAAAGCAGGTCTACTATGGGATAATATCCGACGGCCTCCATACACACCCGGCAGCTCTAAGAATAGCCTGTCGGACTAATCCAAAAGGTAAAGTTTTTACGCTACGTCTAATAAGTATATCTAATCTAATGTTAGCTATCTATCCTCTGTCAGAAAGTCCTCTTCGGGGCTCGTGGCGTGGTAGATACTTTAATAGACCAGTAAAACCAAGTCTTGATCCGTTGACTAAGGCAATGATCGTAGGTACACCGAACCCGGAAACAACCGCAATGCGATAGCCACCTCTGGTTATCACCCATTTAGGTCACCTATTTTTTTATTTTTTTTAATAGATAACATTATATTTTACAAGGTCTAGTATTGGTCAGCGACGCGGTGGCAGCGCAAGGATTGGCCGACGGCAGCTACCACATCGGGCCGCAAAGCGTGACGGTTCAAGGGGGCAAGGCGTACGTTGAGGGCACCAAGACGCTTTGCGGCAGCACGGCGAACCTTGACGAGTGTATACACACCTTTAAGGAAGCTACAGGTAACATTAAATTCTTATAGGATTATATTCATTGCATAGAGGCGGGCTATATTCAACTTAAAACGTGAGTTACCTGCTTCTATACAATTAATATGTTTAAATGTCACGATAGTTTGTGCATATAGGAATATTCCTATCTGTATCGTGTATGTGATAATATATAATAATATTGATACAGATATGTAGCTGACACTAAATAACAATTACAAGTGATAAAGTAAGCATAATAGTGTAATATCACCATACAAGCTTACTATTGTACTTACTCGGTTTGTACTGTTATTGCTTACTGTGTAGCAACATCCTCAATGTCACTTCGAACATTAGGTACTAACATAACACGTATTGGTTACTAATAACATCTCGGCAGTCAGGTGGCCTTGTTCAATCGAAGCAAGTATACTTCCTATCAAGTTCTTTGTTAGTGAATTATACCTTATATATGTGACATACGGAGCCATTTGCTTCTGCTCAAAAACGTTAATTATGGTTAATTTTTTAATGGAAACAAAATATTAAAAGAGGCTCTAACTCTGACCTCCAACATCAGATTGGCCTTGTTGTAAAAAGTTACAACACAGTTGTATAACATCAAACACCTTATTGGGAAAAAATGTTTCTTTATATCCAGTCATACTTTAAATAACCCCAATAAAATGACAAGGTTCGAAAGGAGTCATCTACATTTTACGTCTCGTGCAATCGAAATTAGTTTTTTTTTTTTAATTGGCGATTTACCCTACGTCTTTTCGCTTACTCAATAATAGAAAAAATCATCGCTACTCCGAAAAAAACCGATCAATATAAAAATGTGGTAGATAAGCAAATTACTCAAATTAGATATGGAGGGCGAGGTAAAGTAGGGTGATGGCACTAATGTTGGACTGACAGGCACCGATAATGAACACTTAGTTCTTAATTCAATAACCGTAACGTTATAAATGGAATATGTACCAACAAACGCACAACACTTAACTCCTTTGAAATAAGCGCTGATGTTCATGATTGGCTCCTTTGTCCATTACCGGCGCCGTCACCAGTGTGGGATACGAGAAGTTTTCATTGGAGTTATACTGATCGATATGACCAGGAAGTTTTTCATCTAATGGTTGGTTATTAGTACCTTTTTTTTTTGTAAACCTTCAAGAAAAGAGCGTATAGGGATCTTAAAGGCCGAGTGTCCATGGGCGGCGGTAGTTGCTTACCATCAGGCAATCCGTCTGCTCGTTTGCCTCCTATATCATAAAAAAAAAACCTTTTATTCCTCGCATAATAATTAATCCCTGTTATTGGCCAGACGCTGTAGGTGGACACTACTTTTTCATTTGTACTTCCTATTTCCAGATTGTTCGCTGGAATACGCTTTGGAAACGGCGACGCTGCATCCTGCCCAGGCTCTAGGCATTGAGAATAAGGGAAACCTGAATTTCGGGAGTGATGCGGACTTCGTCATCATGCATCCTAAAACGCTTAAAGTTATATCCACCTGGATCGCAGGGGAATGTGTATATAAAACTGAAAGTAATGGGGTAGAAAAATAATAACGTTATGAACTTATGAACTAAATGATCATGCAATTTATGTGTGAATAATACTGAATAATTAAACTTATAATTTTTAACCTATTGACTAAATTTTAGTGCATAAAGACTGAAGGAATAATTACAATAGGCATACAATAGTAGTTTATGTATCTTTGCATAATGAAGGGATATAATATGTATAGATAAGTGTTTTAAGATGGGTTTAGGAACCGTAGGGAAATGACCTGCATTATTACTAGTGCTACTTGTAAACATTAAAAAGCCATTTGAAGCTGTCATTTGTTTTCTATATATATATATATATAGATATATATACTAAAATAGTATAGTACTTGAATTTGACAGCTGTTCCAAATTTAAACTAATAACCTACGGTTTTCAGGAGGTACCTAATGTGAACATTACATCTCAATTGATTTCTGATGGTTGGTAATGCTGGTCATTGCCTACGGTTTCTGGACGCATTTTAGAGCACTAATGATATGTACTTACGTAGATAAAACATTTTATGCCACAAAATTAGGAACAATAGTGTATTCCAGGTATTTTTTAGATTAATACCTACTTACTAGTAGGTAGGTACTAACAGATTAGTAAGGTTTGTAAATTTCATGATTATTCTGATACTCTACTCGAATTCATATTTAGGTTTTTGGACAACCACATTAGTAGGAACGAGAAAAAAGTAGTAAAGGCGTGCCTAATTAAAAAAAAATCATCTGAGTTAGATAGCTTAATCTACAAACTATCGCATATCTTGTGAAATCAATATATTATCTTATTGACTGATGCCTAAGTGTCCCTACTAAGGGCTCATTCAAAAATCATGTGATCGTTTTAGGCCTTATTTTGACCCCCCCGGTCCCCTGTGGTGATATTTGTAGATCTTAACGCTACCCCAAATCACGTGTAGTTTTCGAGTGATTTTTGAGTCGACACTTTTCACTGTTAAGTCCAGGAAATTATGTTATAACACCCTTTCAGTACTACTAAAACTAAACTAAAGTACACCCGATGTGGTCTTGGACTCCCCCCTCCCCCATCGTGATCAATCGTGATATTTCGTTGACCCCCTCCTCCCCAAAAAACGATCACATGATTATTGAATGAGCCCTAAGACCTTCTTAAGTAGTTGGTGACACACTCTTACCAGTCGGTATGTTTTAAATAACATCATGTAAGCATATGGCCAATATGGTCCCAAAATATCATAAACCTAGTACATAAGTAAAACATGTTACCACTTAAATAGTACGTATTTCGCTATATGTATCATTTACAAATTAAATAAATTGCATTTTTAGTTAAATAATACTTGTTTTAAAATGTATATTTCCTTTGTATTATTAACTTTTTGGGATTCAAATTCTGTAATCTCATGTCTTGAAATGTAGGACCATACATAGTTACATAAACCGTAACTATGGTATGATAAAAAAATATATATTATAAGCAGGTTAAGCAGTTACCAAATGTTTCGATTTCCTCGTACGTCCAAGAACTAATTATATCACACGTCCATGCTCCACCTATGATAGGTCACTAAGAAACCACCAACTAACACTGATGTCTAATAGTTATTTGTTATACAAGGGTGCAAAATTGTATTTTAACTGCGAGTGTGGGATTGAAACTCGAGCAAGCGAATGGATTCTATAGTTTAACCACGAGCAAAGCGAGTGGTTTTAAAATAGAATCCTGAGCGTAGCGAGTGTTTCAATACACGAGAAGTAAATCACAATTTTGCACCCGTGTGTAACACAAAACTTTTGTGTTACACACGGGTTAAACTGTAGTGAGGACTACAGCGAGGAAAGTGAAACATGCAAAAAAAGGTTTTGAAATCGCATTTTTTTCTTTGCGTTTAGATACATTCAACATTTTTACAAAAGGTGCCTTTAGCTTGTGGTGGCCAGTACGATTTTCGAATGTTCTACTTCGATTTCCAACTCGGTGCGTTAGCGAGGCTCGCCCGCGCCTGCCGCCGCCGCGAGAGCAAGTGAGCTATACTTCGCGAATTTAGACTTTAAAACCATAGCAATAAGCTAAGAGCTATGAGAAGGCAACTTACTTTAATCACTAGTGGATAAAATGCGTTTTTACCCTCTCGTATTAAAGGATAAACAAGCGCTTTACGAACTAGTGAGGGGAAAAAATATATATTATATAGTGTTCTTCTCTAACTAAAATGATATATACCTATCGGGTGTGGTCTGTAAAAAGAGCAATTGTTTACTAAGTATTAATAAAAAAAGATTCTCTAAGCAAGCAATGTATTGTGAAAACTATAAGGTCTGTAGGCTGACAGTAAATGTCAAATAGACTATTGGTCGCTGTTCATTGAAAATACTATTTAGTTTGTTCGAAAAAATCCGAACTAATAAATTACACAAATTTATAGTGGTAGAACCAATATTGCTACGTCCGTGGTGTACAAGCGATCCTTGAAGTTATTGCTTCTATTACAGGCAACAACCAGTATAAGTACGTATGATACCTATATGATATGGTATGATATATAAGTATGACAATAAAAAAAAAGACTACTAATTTGAGTGAGACAGCTACTAGTGTGTGGGGCACCGACTTGTAAAGATAGTCCGTCGTGACCCATTGGACGTGTAAAAAAGGAGTAGCACATTGTTATTGAGAAAGGAAGGGGTAACACACTGTTATTGATGAACTCTCAATGAAAATGGACACTTCGATGCAATTAAGTGTTCAATACGCTTGCGGTGGATGTGCCTATGCCTACACGCCACCCATGATGACGTAGGGATAAAATAGAAGAAAAATTACATGTCTAAGCGGTACTCGTATCGTATAGCACAATTGTGGTAGTGCACTAGGCTAGTGATCCAGTGGTTGAGGGTTTGAGTCCCGCTGCGAGTAATTTTTTTTCTATTTTTATCTCGATTTAAATATATAAGTTTTTCGTTCGTCACTGGTTACGAAAGAGTAAAAATTATTAACCCTTTTCCAGGCATAGTACGATTTATTGACCTCATGCATGTCAATTTAATTTCAACCTAAGCATTCGACTTTAAGGTTCATAATATATTGGAGTATCCCAAAAAAATACATTATATAAAATAAATAACCGAAGCTTAACTATTTTGAAAAGATATTTTATGTATTCAAAATAGGTTTATATAATATATTTGGGAATTCTGTTAAAACCATTCTGTTCTGATTGGTGAGGCCTGGAAAATGGTTAAGTCACCACTTGTTGCAATAACGGTCGGAGGGCACAATGTGAGAAAAAGTCTTCTATTCAATTAGGTATGCATAACAGAAATAATAAAACAAAATTTTAGTGGCATGGAAAATCTTTATTGAAGTAAATATATTTATAAAGTCAGTACAATTTAAGTTCAATAGTTTCCAAAAATATTAAAGTGCAGGTTGCTGATCACCTGGCAATGTTAAATATGATTATTTCTTAATTAAAATACAAGCTAATGTTGAGAAAACGGTAATATGTGAATAATAACATGTATATACCTAAATAAAATCACGACAAAAATATATTTTAGGCAGGCTTTGAAATACACTGCTCTTTACTGTTGTTATCCTGGCCACAATTCACGAGAATAACTTAAACTAATGAACAAAAAAGAAACCGCTAAGGTCACTTGAAAACGCACTAGTCTTAAAAACTAAACAAAAGTATGAGTGCAATAACTACACAACAATAGTTTATTTCCTAGTAACGTTAGCGGTAATAATAATTATAATAATTTGGTCAAAATAAGTTGTGCAACTAGTTCCAACAAAAAATCTACGTCTGTCCACGGGAGCATACTGCGAAGTATAGCCATATCGTTTATCAAGAAATGCGTCACTTGCACTGGCTTACTTGTTATAACGTGACATCTATGGTGACAGACGATATAAAGCCGACCATCCTAAGCTATTAGCAGCCGTGGACAGATTTAACCAGTTGGGCATCTTAACAATTACTTTCATTACAATAAAATTAAACATCAGGTTACAAACCACGCAATGTATATTCATGTATACAATATTACTAAGTGTATTTATGTATATAATGTAAATACATTTTCATGCAAAACAAAATAATATCATGGAATATTAAAAGAGCCAAAATATCTGAGATTAACTCTACTTTGATACCATTAACTTCTAAGATCTAGGCACAATGCAGCAGAGACTCCTGTATGGATTACATATTTCGTTGACTGTGGGGCAAAAAGTTATTTTTGTGCAGTCAACACCATCACACAACGTATACTGAGGATAAGCTGTACTGATTTCCGACACCAACTACAAAATTATGCCGTTTTACACGAACCAACTCCTAAGTAAACAAAAACGGCCTGCCAACGACCAATTTTTAACAGTCAAAATAGCACATTATTGCTACGAATGAAATACTTATTCGACAATCTACGAAAGTAAAAATCTTATTTGTATAAAATTGACACAATTGAAACAAACGTTCAGAGAACGCGTAGGTCTTAGTAGGTCTAAAATTAAGTTATAATTTAAAGTCGGTGCGGCCAAACTGTCACTTGTGTAAGTCTATACACGGGCGTATGCAACGATTCTACAGCCTAACATGGTGGTAGCCGACTTTATCAGTACGAGTTGAACTTTGTAGTAGAGGGTTGAGAAGAAGCGCTCGTGTATGGATTTACGACGGATATTTGCGCACAAATTTTTCATTAAGTGAATGTCCGATAATAGTATAATTACATAGAGTATTTGAATGTGGTAATTAGGCATGTCAGAGGCAGTGGTACGCTACTGTGCTGGTGCTACTGGAGCCCCCTGCAAATCGCTCTCGCGGCAAGCCGCCGCAAAGGCAAACAACTACATCTAATAAACTTCAACGTTACAATGTTCAAATCTTCACGGAGGGTATTGTCTGTTAGATATAATTTCGTGTCAAGTCCAGTCATCCCAAATATTCGATGTGGACTACTCCTAAATTTAAAACGCTTTCAACAGAATTAAAGTAATTATTGAGCAATATATTCTTATGAGAATATAGTAGAGATTTGCTCAGCTGCACCAACTCTACGAAAATTCATATTTTCTATGTGGAACACCTACTGATGCACACTTCACAAATGTCAAAGATTTATTGTGAGAATTTAAAATCAAACATAACAAATAAAATGAATCTTTGGAGCAAAGTATTTTGCATTTTCACATGCACCTTTCACACAAAATATTAGAATATTTTTTCGACATAGATATGACAAAACATAAGTAACTTACAATATACTTAAATCTAAATTCAAACGAAAGGAATAGCCATTTACCGTAATAATCAGTTATGTTATTAAATGTTTGTAAAAATCGGGAGATGCACAGATGCAGACAGATTCTATGTAGACTAAAATAATCATTTTGGATGATATGTTTTGTCAATTACTGAATAATTTTTGAGATGAGAAATACCTAAATGGCCATCTAATGTGAACAAAAAATTATGCTTAAAGTTAGAGTCAATTAAAGATAAGATCACTACAATACGTAAATACCAAGAATTGTATATTAAAATATTTGTACTTTTACTGACTAAAGGAAAAAAACATTGGCAACTGCTAATAATCCTACATGTAAAAAAAATAACTTGTATAATGTAGATTGAAAACGGTCGTCTCAAATTCGTTCACTCTAAGATGTGGAATGCAATTAGAATTCTTTAACAATATTAAAAGGTATAATAATATATTAAATTTTTATAATCAGCTCAACAATGTATATAATCTATAATAATTTAAAAGCCTAGATCCAAACTGTGATATTTATTGCACAAGCACACATGTGGCTTAAAATTCCAACGGGAATAGAGCTCACAACCTTATTTATTACGAGTTATGTAGTTTCTGAACAGTGGAGATTAAATTGGTAAGGGTGAATAAAATTAAATCGTTTTCAATCTTTGAGCATTCTGTCTTTATCGTCACTGCGAGATAATGGAATTAGGTGAGGATGCCGTTTAAGCTTCAATTCCACCTAGCAGTAATGCGTCCTCGTTTTAGAATAGACTTGTTATGCCACAACACTCCTCGGAGCCATTGAGCTGTGCTTGGTGCCACAACATAGGCAATACGCCCACCTCCAATAGGGAGGGTAACATTAGAGCTCACCTTGTGCGCTGCGAACCCTACCACTCACGAAACATGGCACTGACAACGAGACGCGACTCGCCCGCTTCGCGTAAACAAACTCGCTACCTTGACGTCTTCGTAACGGGAGTTATCGAGTTAACACAGCTTCTGTAATTATTTGGTACCTAAGGTTAAATAATGGTATTTATTAAAAACACTATTACCTTGATCAAAAAGGAGAAATATGAAGTCGAAGTTTTATTTAGAGTTGCTAATTAAATACGTACTAAATCTCGATAATAACGCTATTCGATTAAGCAGAGGTTATACAGCCATTGTAACGTAGGTCCAGTGGCCACTTTCTTCGAAATATTTTTCCTTTTCAGCAAGGTACTGCGTACTTGACATTACGTAGCAAATAATGCTAAACAGATGCTAAAACCTGAGTTAACCCATATCTTCCAACATGCTGACGTTCACATCGCATTAAACCGCTCAGTGCCACATAAAGTGATTCTACAACTACAGAAGTAATTTATTGCTGAATACATATGGGAATAGATTCAAGAGAAATATATTTACCAAAAATTGTTTTTAAAGTGTATATATAGGTAACTTTTAAGATCTCGAGAAAGGCTACTGTAATGTACTCTAATGATACAATTATTATCGAGTAATGTCAATGGACAATAAATACCATTTGACCTGTCATTATCCATGACGAAGTGCTTAGGTACTTGCTACAGCAAGAATATACAGCCGAGCAGACGCGAGGCAAATACGGCCGTGCGCGTCGCTCTCTATCTAATAAACATCTCTAAACAACGCCACCGTACAGGCAAACTTGTGATACTGTCGTGTATATCCAATTGGAAATCTAACAACTACAAAAATGTCTACAATGACACCTACGTAAGGTATATGGCAAGAAAAAAGGAAACTGACGACAAAACAATCACAATCAATGTAAAGGAGGGTTTGGACATACAAACTATAATACTTTCAAATACAAGAATGTTCGTATTATTTCAGATGTTTGAGAAATTACACGTTATAATGATATTTCACCGTAAAATTTGTTAATATTGGAATTCACACAAAATAGTATAATTTGTAAAATTATCCAAAACTTATCACACCACTTTTTTAATAATTTTATGCAACCCTAAAGCAACATTAATAGCGTTATACGCTCCCTTTGGGGCTTTTAACTTCTATCCGGTTACTTCTACCGCTCTAACACGCAATAATTTTGATCAATGACAACAAATAAAAAATTGAACATTATATATTAAAACCCTGAATATCAATAAACAAAAATTGGCAACAATTAGTAACTAATTTTTACAAATATCATACATTAAAATAATTACTATGTTCATGCCACAAATATCGTAAGAAAATAATTTGGCAGTAAAAATTCGTAACTCTAAAGGCCTAAACACACTGGCCAAAAATACTATTTAAATAATAGGCCCAGGACATATAACTAAATAGTAAAATGACAAAATCAGAGTATTAACCACACCTACTCATCCACGAGGGGTATGTAGACTCGTTATTTTAAACCTAGTTAAAATAAAGAAAATAAAATTCCCTAATGCTATCGGGACAAAAATCCTGAAACAAATAACTTAAAAACAATATGAAAAATAAACCCAAAAGTTACTCACTAATCAATAGAGGATTCAGACTCAACGCCGCGCGCGATCTGCGCCCGGCTCGGTAGCGCTAGTCTCAAATTGTCGTCTCTCAATTATTGCTCATATCACATAATATGTCGCTAGTGTATTCAATATTGGAGGACTGTCTCAATACACACAACAAAATAAACTATTACTAATTAAGTACAAACGTTTCATACAATGTGTTACTTTATATTTCTACAATAAATTATTGAATCTTATCATATTATAGCTCAGAAACATATTGATAGTTGACAAAAATGTGTTAAATTTAGTGTCTCGTAAGAATAAATCATTTTCCATGTTTGTTCGAAAGTTACAAGTTACAAAAGCCGATGGATTATTATTATTCAAAATTATTTTTGGTAATTGTAAATTTCTTAAGATGTAGAGAGCAAGGTTTAACGAAAATCGTGTACTAATAAAAAATATCACACGTTACAGGTGGTATGGTAGACTTTCAATACGTTAGCTTTGAAAGATGATAAGTTTCTACCGTTGTTTGTTATAAGTATAACGTAAATATTAACACCAATACGATGTATACTCAACGACTGACTTTATTTAAATTACAATAGGGAAAATGCTCTTATATTTATTATTATAATAATATTATTTTATAATACTTTTTAGAGGTTTAAATGAATGAATTTGTATGCAAGTTTAAATGACAGGTGTTTCTATAATATTGACTATTACGTATTATTGTGTATTTTATTATTTTAACGCGCTTTTTGAGCATAGGGTAGCATAACTAGAGTCAAAACTCTTAAGGCCTATAACCCAAGCGAACGGTTACTCCAGTAAGCTAGTATAGAATAGGTAATAAATTCTGTGAAAATCTGTTACTTTCTCTGCTTTTAATTAATTTCACTTAGTAGGTATGATTGGTTCTACTCTTGTGTATTGTACTGTCACGGGCAAACTGTATATTTCAATGACGCATTTCACCCAAAAGCTAACCTATGAAATGCCAATATTGAAAATTCAAACTCGTTACAATATTATTTACTTATAGGTGACAATGCAACATTAAAATACAACAGCAAAACTTTTGAACATTAAATCGATCAACTACAAAAATATATAATTTGGCGCATTTTAAGTTTGACCAATGTAGTGTATAGATAAATTGAAAATTTTGGGAATTACAGAAGAGCAACACATTAAAAGAATACTTACTCTCCTTTTAATACTAAGTTATTGGAATAAATTTTGCTGAATTTATATGATAATTCGTGAATAGTTTTCAAAATCCTGCACATACTTTGTGACAGAGATTGTGACCTATTACTTTCGCAATAAGAACTAACGACTCGAATATCCAATACGTAACCCTATGTTACAACTTATGCCGTAGGCTAAATATAACAGGTGCACTCCATATCTTTATGGACAATGTCTATGAAGCTCTTCCCAATATAACGCCGAATAAATTGTATATATAGTATGTGCAAATTTCGACTTGAAAATATACACAATGATGCCAGAGTAAATGTCTGTGTTCCGTTCAAAACGTCCCAGTATAATATTGTACCTACTAAATTATTGCAACGTTACTTACAGAGGCTTTTCAATAATAATTCAGCTTGTGTTGGTTCACAAGGTTTGGAATAAACCAAATGTTTACAACATAGTGTATGCCTACGCATGAAAAAATTTTCAAATATGTAATAGGCTCTCAAAACAAGAGTACATGAAAAAACATTTTGTATAGACACAAGAATTCTGTAAATGGTAAATATATTTTAACGGACAATATATAATATTGTATACGAGATTAACCTAAACTAGATGGCACGTTATTTTAGTGTCGCCTCCTTTGGTCATTGCAGGACTAAAATTTCGTTAGCAAAAAACTCAATTGTGCGTTCGTATGTTCACTATCAAGCGAATGACTGTTCTACGGGTACGCAATCATTGAACTACTGGCCACGGGTAACATGTCAGATCGGTGCAACTTTTGGAATGAGGCGACACTCCCACGCAGTCCCCTAATTGACATGTATAACTTCACTCGAACTAGGAACCATACCAGCTGCTAAATTTAGGAAACAAATAATATGAATAAAAAAAAAACAAATACACTAAACTTTGGATTTTCCTTCACTATCACTAAATGCAATCATAATATAATGAGACGAAAACATACCGAGAAATTATACGCAAGTACTCAGTGCTTTGGAAATAATGACTCGAATGTCCTATCTACATGCAGTGAATGATACCGTATAGTAACCCATCTCCTTGTGTTTGCTATGTTACAAGAAGGACAACTCTATGTTCACTGCATGCAGACCGGGTGGTATAATAATCAGACTAAACAATAACATGAAATTTAACACAAAATAACAAAAATCAAATACTGGTTTAGCAAAAAATGTTAAGCTTGTAAAACAGCAATTAAATATAAAATAAAGGGAATAAATGTGAGATCTTGTAGTATGCAGACTTACAGCCATCGAGTTACTCCTCAGACAATGTAAAGGGTGTTGAGGACTAGGACATGGTGATTATTCTTAGCCAGAGTGACTATGTAGCCCTCAGAGGTTATCTTCAATCCGCAGCAACGGGATACCTGTACAAAATAAGATCTGTTAAAAACTGAACACAGTTTATCCTCAGGCCCTTAGTACCGCAGACTACCTGTAGTACCAATTACTTTAAATTTTAAACTATCAATTGGAACAGATTTCTTTAGTTTTTTTTTTATGACATAGGCGGCAAACGAGCAGACGGATTGCCTGGTGGTAAGGTGGTGGAGGCGGTACTTCCCCAGTTGGGCTGCCCCAGATTCAAGCGTGATAGTCATCACTGTGCCATACCTCTCATTGTTGGACATACTTTAAGAACATCCCGGGTTTCGTCTGATTTTAAACAAATTAAATTCTGCTTCACTTCTTGTACTATTGAGAACTAATTATCCTTATATGGTGGGCCTTAAGAAGTATATCTTACATATAAGTATAACAAAAACGTAAGTAGACTACTTACAAATATGGAGCAACAAAAAGATCTACATATAGATGTGAAAGTCATTTATGAAATGCTTTTTTTTATAAAATTACCTATACAATTTGTTGAGTTACAAGAGTCTTATCTCTACTTATGGAAACGTTCACGGTAATAAAACATTTTAATATTTTGTACGCGCACTACGTTAGTCTTCGCTTGTACCGCTGAGTATGTTGGTGGGGCCTCGAACTTGTATGAGTTTATACTAGTCTCGTATATAAGATAGTACAGTCAGCGTCATATAGTTAGCAGTAGTTAATGTGCCACAACTATTCACATATCAATTCTATGGTGTACCAAACTGAGTAACAAGTGAGTAATGAGTAATTTGAATGCTACCAATTATATCACGCTGACTTTACAAGCGCTCGCTTGTACTAGTTTCACATGTGATAGAAACTACCTCATGCGCGAATAAAACTTAGTTAAAAGCCAGATATAAAAATGGCAGTATTGTATACCTTGACGTAGGGGCACTCGAACTCTGTGACCAGCACGCCGTCCCTGGAGAACACGGCAACGTGGAACTTGTTGCCGTGCGAGTCCCCGATGAGCACGTCGCCTGCGTCCGACACGTCGATACCGTTGGGGAAGTTGGTCACGTTCTCGCAGCCGATGCGTCGTAGAAAGTGTCCCTCGTCGTCGAACACGACCACGCAGTGGCCTTTGAAGTCGCAGACGTAGAATTCTTTGCCTGAACATTGAAGATTTAAAAACATTAGATATTTTAGAACTTGTTTTCTATAGCGTTTAATCGTGGCGTACACCCGAATTTCCAGACTAGTGGAGAACGAATATAAATCTATCTATGAGCAATAAAAATACTCGTCCGCCATAACACTTATATAATTACTAGCTTTTGCCCGCGGCTTCACTCGCGTTAAGAAGTATTTAAGTTATTTTTAGCATACTATCGTTCAAAACGTAGTTTTGTATGCATGCATGCTTTTTATTCGGAAAATGCCGTTTTATCAACAAATGCCTACGTCATGGTAGCTTTATGCATGCAAAGTCTTAGCCCGATCGGTTTAAAATTGACAAACTTTCATCCCCTATTTTATCCCCTTGGGGGTAGAATTGATCAAAGTCCTTTCTTAGCGGATGCCTATGTCATAACATCTAGGTGCATGCCAAATTTCAGCCCGATCCGTCCAGTGGTTTAGGCTTTTTTTTTTTTTTATGACATAGGCAGCAAACGAGCAGACGGATTGCCTGGTGGTAAGCAATTACCGTCGCCCATGGGCACCCGTAACACCAGGGGAGTCACAAGCGCGTTGCCGGCCTTTAAGGGGGGTTGGAGCTCTGGGAACCTTACTCACCATCAGGAACACAACACTACATACTTGAAAGGTGGCATGAAGATGTCAGTCAGTCAGTCACCTTTGATTTGAGTTATGTATATTTAGATAATATACGATAATTGACGGTGGCATGGTAAGCATGGCACCTTTTATTAGGTATCCTTACGTTCCCAGAGTTAAACGGTAGAAGGCCCAGTGAGTAGTGACTCTGCCTATGAACCGGTAAGGTCCTGAGATTAAATCCGATTTATGTATCGATATGTATGTCATCGTATTTATAATAGGCCTTACAAAACTTACCACTAATGGCAATATCAGACGGCTCCCTCATACACTCGCTGCAATCAAACCAACTCATGAGGTCGCCCTCCTCAGACAAGATGAACACGGTGGGCGTGACGCTGTCCACCGCAACAATGAGACCTTCGGCAGTGACGGCCAATCCGGCAACGATATCGATGAAGCGTACCTACAAGACAGGTATTTTTAAACATTACGATATACTCACACAACATATGTTTGTCTTATATAGGATCTTGTGACGCCAGTCAACTTCACTACGTAAGTAGCCGCCTTATTCATAAACGTCTTGCAGGCTTAAATTAGTTACTTTATGTTTTGTGTGTTTCTAACGTACACAACTGTCAAAGATAAGGAGAAACTATTTTTAGTTATGTTGTATAAACTAACCTCTGTTGTGCAGACTATATTTTAAAGTTGTCTATTTTTTTATTTATTCCTTAGTTACTTTTTTCTAATAAACACACAGGTCAACATGCATGTATTACAATTTTGTTATATTTATTTTATTTATTTACAACCAGTTACTTTACTACATATCAGAGACGTTTATGAATAAAGGGGTTAGTTATTATCGAGATCTAAAGAACAACTGTTTAAGACCTGGGGCCCATTGCATAATAATTTACAACTAATAATATTAGTGGAACTCTATAATAAAAGAGATTAGAAAAGGACTTCCGCTAATATTATAAGTTACAAGTTGTTATGCAATAGGCCCCTGATTTTACTATTTACATAGCATTGAAATTAGCTTAAGTAGCAGACTTTAGTAGGTGGCCTTTAACACTAAAGTGCTTAGTTCTTTACTGCAATTAAAGTAGATCTTACAGTTGTCCAGGGGACCGTTATTATTGAGTGTCTCGAAAATCTTGATGCACTTTTAACCCTTTTCCAGGCCCCACCAATCCGAATAGTTTTTCCCAGATATCCAATATATATAGATAGTAGTTGCGTTTTGGTTATTTCTTTTAAATAGTAAATTTTTAGGATTTTCCAATCTAATATGAACCTTAAAGTAGAATGCTTAGGTTGAAATTAAATTGACTGGAAAAGGGTTAAATCTGGATGTGAAACAATACATTGAGTTCTTACAGCAATCTTCTTCAAGAAATGTCCATTTTTGGTGAAGATCTGCATGCGCGACCTCTCGTTGCCGCGGTCGCACACCACGAACTTGCCGGTGGCGCGCACCACGGCCACCTTGCGCGGGTACCACAGCTGGCCCTCCTCTTTGCCGGCCACTCCGAAGTTAAACTTGTGGTTGCCGGATTTGTCGAACACCTGCAAATTATTCATTATACATTTTATAGGCCTGTCCAAAATATTAAAATATGGTATGGAAGCAAAAGTAGAAAAACGCACTGTCATGTGAAAGTTGCAAGTTTTGGTTTTTGACTTCGTTTAAGCAACGGAACCGGCCTACTGACGTACCGTAATACGATGATTATTAGTGTCGGCGACAATGATGTCCTCGTCGTTTCCGAGACAGAACCCGTGGGGGGAGTTGAACTGTCCTTTCCCCCCTCCCAGCTGGCCGAACTTGAACCGGATGTGCATGGGCGTGGCCTTGGTGGCGCGCACGAGCGGCGCGGGCGGCGCCACGAGCGCGGCCTCCTCGGCGGCCGTGAGCAGCGGCCGGCCCGGCGACACGCCGCGCCCGCCCATGCCCCCGACTCCCACTCCACCGAATCCGTTCACTTCTGAAAAATCAGTACATTTACCTTCCGCCGAATCGGTTTGCACAAAATCGAATCGTCATTTCCACATACCCGTGTTCAAGCCCAGCTTGGCGAGCGCCTGCAGGTTGTTGTAAGCCTGAGGCGAGTTCAGATCTTGGGCCAGAAGCTCCGCCAATGTGAACGTGGGCGCGGGGGAGGCGTGCGGCGGCGGCGGCGCCACGTCCTTCTCGGCGATGCTCGCCAACTGCTGCAGGTTGTACTCCACCATGGAGGCACACGGCAGCGCCGCCACGCCGCCCACGCCGCCCACTCCCACGTTGTTGACGTTGCCGACCCCGGGCATCACGCTGTTGTTGGTGACCGGACCCACGCCCGGGACTCCGATAGTTGGCACTCCGCTGACCCCGGGGACCCCGACGATGCTTCCTACGCCTGTGACGCGACGCACGTTCCCCATGGGGTAGTCGTCGAACACGGGTGTATTAGTGACGGACACGGCAGGAGAGTGAGAGTTGGAGGTGACCGATACGATCGCAGATGACTCGCTGGCGCGCTTTTTTTCTTCGGCGCGAGTCACTTCAGTGCGGAACACTCCAAAGGTATCCTCAGTGATGGCATCGAACTTATCAATCTTAGAAACAAATTCCACAGAGTAATCTACATCAAACTCGGGAGCTCCTTCCAGTAAGCGAGAGAACTGCGAGGCGACGGTCTTTTTTAACATTACGATTTCGGTACCGTCGCCAGAATTTAGAAGCCTCGCTGCGAACTTACAAGCTGTGTCGATGCGTTGGACAGTCTTGTCCACCCTGTCATACAGGTCCATAACTTTAAGCTCTCGCTCTTTGTGGAGCCGTTCTAGATCTTCGAGTGCCTTTTCGCGACGTCTCTCAAGAGCAGCTTTATAGGCGTGGAAAGCTTCATTTATAACGTTTTCGGCATCATCACGCTGACGCTGCAGATCACCGAGCGCGTCATCCAACCGGGCGGAGGCGCTGCCGGCAGCGGCCGCTCGAGCGGTAGCTTCAGTGATAAGACTTCTGAGCTCGGCTCGCAAGTTGGGTTCAGCATCGACAATACGCTCACAACGATGTTCCCCTACTTTGTGTTCGATAGTAAGGCATTCGGTGCAAGCTCCGACTTCGCATTCGCAGCAATAAAACTTCAGGCTCTCTCCAATGTGACGCGAGCAAAAGATGGGCTTATGCACGGCAGCTTTTTCTTTAGAGGACCGCAAAGCATCGAACGGTACCACTCGATGGTTTTCAAAGCACCTCATGAACTGGTGAGCAGAGTTGCAATTGGAACAAAGGAAGTGAGAACAGTCAGTACACCTGGCAACAGCAGGTTCCTTGCTCTTGCAGCAGGTGCAAACCACAGATTGGTCCATGGCTGACACATCCAAAATATTGGTGAGGAGATAGTCTGAAGGAAGAGAAGCAGCTCCGCCACCAGAAATCTGTAAATTATATACTGTTTTAGATTGAATGTATACTATGAAGTGATGCATTTAAAAAAAAAGGTATGGTTGAATTTAAGTCAATTTAAGTTTTATTTAGACAAATCCAGTATGCCATGGCATTAAAATACTCAATGCTAATTATTTGTTAAAATAATTTTATTGTATCTTTATCAATGTAAGTACCTTTGTTTCCTGTTTGCAGATTGGGCATTCAACAGCCAAATCATACTTAAGTGTGTCTCCTGCTTCATTCACCATCAGTTTGTCTATGCATGCTTCACAGAAAACATGAAGACAAGATAATACTCGAGGACTGCATAACTTATTGCTAAAAAAACAATAAAATTACATTAATTACATTATACAATTTAATCACATAAAACAGGTATATATATATATATGTTAAGGTTGCTTTTATACATTGGTCTCTAGAGAACAAAAACCTACTCTTTTATAGTCTGATGATGACCAGAAAAAGGTAGGTGGAGACTGGCTCAGAAAGTCAAGGGACCGGAGACAAGCCTATGTCAGAAGACAAAAAGTTGTTGATGGAAAATGGATACATATAAATAGTATAGTATAAATAAAGGCTATTTTTATTTGATATACTCCAAAATCATCATCATCATAATATCAGCCAAAGGACATCCACTTCAGGAGAAAGGCCTCTCCTGAAGTGACCCCCAACGACTGGTTCTTGCACCACCCAAATTATTGGTAAACAATTTTACTAACACTGTTTTAATAAAACCATTGAATCCCTTGTACCTACAACATGTGATGTTAGATTTATGATGAGTTACTTTTTATCAGTTCAGGAAAAGAACCGGTACAAACTGGCACTTAATCTCCTCTATTGTGCCCCTCTAGGCTGGAAGGTAAGCTGGGTCAGGAGGTTAAGTACAGGTTTGGGGTTTAAAAGTCTTTTGTAAGAATTAATATTTATGCTAATTCTTGTAATAAGGTTACCCCAGCAAGCTTCAGACACAATTCAGTCGTAGCTAAAAACGAAACTCATATAAAACAGTAATAAGATAATCTTTCTAGTTTACTTACTCGCAAATGTTACAATTTTGCTCTTGATTCCCATTATCGGTGGGCTCCAGAGACCCTTCTTCAGGTAAAATAACCAGACCATCCCCATAAAGGTCCCCATTCAGTTCTTCCATTTTAACTTATAATTATATTCGTGTATAATGTATATTCCCTGACCTTACTCAACAAAATTCTGAAACAATAATAAATTATAACCATTGATTACCAAATTAGTGTTCATAACCTAAATACAGAGATTGTCCATAAAGATTAACAATTATGATCACAAAAAATTAACAATAGAAAATAAATAGAATACAACATATGATCAAATCATAGGTAGTTAGTACCAAACAAAGTAGGCAAATATATCAATACAGATCTTTATTTGTACAGAAGTAATACATTTTGTATTATGATAATATTAAGGCAGTTTCACAGCTACATGTATTGTTATATATGATGCTATGCTACTAATAAGTCTAATAACACCAAAACAATTAGTGAGGCCTGTGGAAAGTCAAACATCCTATGTTCATTCTCAGTTCCCTAGATCATGTGACAATAAGTTATAATAAGGCAAAAGATATAATAGAAACAAGAATCCATGGCACTATACATACACTACACATGATACTATGTTGTAGTGGATCTGCCCATGAAATTTAAGGCTTTGTGTTCAAATTCCAAAATTTATTTCAATTAAGTTAAACTTGTTCCCATGTTATGGTTGTTTCCTATGTATATGTCTACTACAGACAAGCCTTATAAATTCAGCTGTAAGTATTATTCAGGTGTAAGATATGTATATCCTGTGATATTTATATATTTAAAAAACATAAATTATGTTCCATTCAAATAAACTTAAATTTGCAAAGGACAGAATGGGACAAATATTTAGGGTGTTCACAAGTGTTTATTAAAAATGTCATTTTAATATAAAGGTAAAATTAATAATAAAAACATTTTTTTTATGTATGGGAGTTTTCAGAAAAAAATGCCCCCAATTAGTGTGACTTTTAGAAAAGTTAATTCTGTCAGCTGTGTGACGATAATTAAGTATTCAATTTCTATAAATACTTAGATTTGATGCTTGTTACATAAACTTTAAGCAGTAAAAAAATGCGAAAGAAAGGATAAAAAATGAGCTTCCATACACAGTTCATGCTTAATTGTCGTAACAAAACTTTTTTTTCTAAAAACTCCCATTGATAACAGGTATTTAGGCTGGCAATTATTAAATAATACTTGCCAGCATAAATACTGATTTACAGTATCAAAAGTTATACTGTACCACTTCTTATGTTAATACATAAGAAGTGGCATAAATTGTAATCAAATGAAGATCAATTATAAAAGGTGACATGTCAATACAGTGTCAAATGCGACATGTCCTGAAATGATGCACATTAAACATTTTAGGACAAAATTGATTGACACTTCTTGCATCTAAGGATTCTAAGGGTTAACATAAATGATACAGATATTGATAAAAAGATAAAAGATCTTTATTTTACAATTTAGGCACATTACATGCACTTATGAACGTCAAAGAAAAAATCTACACCGGTTCAAACCCTACACCTCTGACCCGTGAAGATACCGGCAAGAAACTATGGCAGGACTTATTTTTTCAATACAGTGATACATCAAATCTTAAGTACTTACATAATTATGCGTAGTCCGATAAGAAAGAAAACATATCAAACAGTTTATTACAAGACTATAACTGAAAATACTAAAATATAAAAGTAAAAATAATAATGTATAAACAAATTTGACTTCACAAAATAGACATACTTTAATATGCTTTCTTACCTGAACTGTGTCATTTACATAATCTGGCACTACATACTATTGTTGAAATAATTGCTAGGCGGCTTAGTTAGTTAGACCTTTATAGACCCTATATATGTATAATAATAATTTGATTTTGTACCATCTGTAAGTCAGGAAAGTATAAGGAACCTAAAGCTTGCTAATTCTAAAATACAATGTTTGCAAAAATAAGTCCCGCTGAGTTTCTTGCCATTAATTTCTTTGGATCAGTAATCTTGTCAGGTATGAGGTGCAGAGTTAGACAAGATGTAGTTTTTTTAACCATTCATGTGCCTAAATGAAAGAGATTTTCATATATTAGGAAAAATAAGGAATTAAATAAAATCAAGCAAAGAAAATTGATAATTATGGTTTGTCTACAAGTAATACCTACAGTAAAATAATACAGAACAAAAAATATCTATACAAAGCTTGAACCCTGTCTGTTTTAGAAACATCTCAGATTCACATACCCAATTTTATTGCATCCATAGCTTAACTATAATACACAAGATTATCTATTGTTTAATATATTTTCGCTAATTAAACGAATATTATTAGAGCGAAGGATATCTTTTGCGGCACTTGACACTTGATTTGCTTCATGTTATGTCGATGAGGGATTGCCACTTAAATATAATTCTCGAGCTGCCGTTTATTTGGCGAGTTCTTTATAGCATTTCCTTTATAGAATTTATTTCATTTTTAATCTTACTACACCAAAATGGCCTCATTCTAAATATGTACGCAAGTACCTACCGCAAACGCAATGCACCAAACAGACAAAGGCGAAGGTCGTAGTGTATAAGCATTTTTACATAAACTACGATGTTATCAATCTGTTCAAGTATATAATTTGATGTAAGACATACTAAAGTACAATAAGAATAAATTACTTACCGTAAAGAGTTAAAATTTGAAGAAAATGCGGATAATCAAGCGAGCAGAAGGTACTACCACGCCGTAACCAAGAGGTTCTTCATCACTAAGTAAATAAATAAAAATTGAACATCAAGTCGCGCGACAGATATTTTTTTTCTAAATTAAATGGTTTCCTTCGATGAAGTAAATAAAGTTTTGTCACGTTCTCATTTTAAAAAAGGCGAATACATCAGTACAAAAGTATTGATTTTCCGTTGCGCTGCGCTTTTCGTTGGTGTTGCCATACACTTTCTTCATTACTTCATCGTCAGTCTGCAAAATCTTTTCTATAAACTAAAATATATAAAATTGGAAATCTAATGAATTGCGTTTTAAATGAAAATAATTAAGCAATAAACTAATTGCAATAAAATAAAACAACTAAAATGGATTAAATCGCGTATATTAATTTAAACTTAATCTCGACGTTTCGAACCCTTTAGCAGCGTTCGTGATCATCGGGTCCACCCATCGGGTTCATGAGTAATTATCGCGGCAACCGACGACAATACTAATTGCAATAATTAACTCCCATTAATTTAAGATAGGTATACAAAAATTAAATACTAGTTCATGACATTGACACCTTGCCTAGTACCACGAACATCGAAGTTCGTAAATTTCGAGCATCTTTCTCTTGTACTACAATGTATGTCATGAGAGTGACAGAGACAATCGTTTGAAATTTACGAATATCGATTTTTTCCATTTTGCGGTAACGCCTCTTTGTGGCCTCTTTTTAGTAGCTACCATAGATGTAATAAGTTCTCTGAGCAGTGTGAGCGTGAATCGGACCACGGCTTAGATGTCTATGATCAGGCCCGGTACCGCGAACATCGAAGTTCGTATATTTCGGGCATCTATCTCTTTTACTCCAATTGAGGCGTCATGAGAGTGACAGAGACAATCGTCCGAAATTTACGAATATCGTGTTTCGCGGTAGCGCCGCAGCGCCGCTAACGCAATAAACTATATTCGTAAATTTCGGCAGATTGTCTCCGTCACTCTTATGACTCAGTAATTGGAGTAAAAGAGAAAAATACTCAAAATATATGATGCCTTAAACGATGACATTGACATAATATATATGACGTATTACATCTTGACAATCTACGAAAACTGGCAAGTGGCAATGTGTCGAACTTGTCGAATACGATACGACTGCAAATTTATTTTAGTCAATTTATCACCAAAACGATTTATATACTTGTTCGTAAAGTGAAAACACGGCAATAATAAGTAGCGTGTTTGATATCAAATTGATAATTTGCAACAGTGTACAACTCGTGGATTCAAAATGACTTTCATACCTAACTGGGAAGAATTTGAAAAGTCTGCAGAGATGTTATATTTGAGGGATCCTTTAAACACACGATACAGTATGAAATATTCCCATTCTAAGGGAGCATTCGTTGTAAAAATTACAGATAATAAAAAGGTCCGTATAACATTATTTTCAGCATTTCCTATAACATAATTTATTAAATAACCTGATAGATTTTAACAATGTATTTCTTATCATATTTATTGTATTTTATAAGATAAAACTTCCTTTAAAGTTAATAATAATTGAAATAAATATATATTATTGCAACTCAGCACAAAATACTTACTAAAGGTGATAGTGGTGGTCGCTACTATGAGGCTTTTGAGCTACAAATCCTTATTTACAAAAATCGAAATACTAGGGAACCCTTTGCAAGATGAGTATGTACAAAAAAATGGCTGAACTCCCTCCAAGTAAAATATTCTTTTAATTTTGATAACCATTTAAACACAAGATTTTACTTAATCTGGGGTCAGAAAGCTGTGGTTGAAATATATTAGCTCACTTATTAAAATATATTTTAATGAATAGGCCACATCAGCCACATGTTTCATGGAACCATTATACCATATTTAGTAGGAACAAATAAAATTATTATTATTTCAGATTTTTTTAAATTATTTTTTATTGTTTCAGTGTTTGCAATTCAAAACAGAAGTGCAGCAAGATGTCAGGAAAATTGACAAGTTCATTTCTAACTTAATGAGGCATATGGCGTCTAATGATAAATAAACTTTGATCGAATGGACATATATGGTGTTATCACTGAAAATTCACTTAGAATAAGTATTTTTCCTACAAATTTTACAAGGCCAACTCACCATATAGTAGCTAGGAGCTACTCTTATTGTCGTCTAATCTGTTTTTTCCTATTTTATTAAATAAAGCTTAAGACTGTTCTCACATCCTGGGAAACCAGGTTGCAATGGTTTTTCCATAACCGTTTTGTCCCAAGAAAATCGGAGCCAAGTCTAATATTTTATTGAACTGCTAGCTGAAGCCCTCTAGTAAGTTTGCTTTCCAGTCATACTCTACGTCTCCACCTCAAGAGGGTTTCTGGTGCGAAGAACTGAAGCGCTGCCGCCAAAAACGATATTCGTAATTTTCGGACGATTGTCTCTGTCACTCCCATGACGTCTTAGTTGGGGTAAAAGAGAAAGATGTGCGAAATTTACGAATATCGTTTTTGGCCGTAGCGCCTCTTTTGGCAGACTAATTCAAATTTATAATTAAACGGAGTAAACTGACAGCAGTTTTCATACAATTGACAGGTCATTGACAACTTTAGTATGGAAAATGCTGTCAATATACGGATTTGATTTTAGATAAATCAAAAAAAAGATCAAAAGTGCACAGTTCATAGTAGTTGGCTAGTTGTTAGTTTGAATATTAATCAATATTACAGTACATCCTTACAAAAAATGTCTGAGCTCCGCAGTAAAATAAAGTAGGTTTTTGTTGTAGTTACTCAAGTACTCAGCCAACAATATAGGCCTGGGGACGCGAATATTGAAGTTCGTAAATTTCAGGTTCTCTTTTACTCTAATTAAGGCATCGGGAGAGTGACAGAGACAACCGTTCAAAATTTACGACTATAAATTTTACCGGTAACCCCGCAAGGTGACCCATTTAGATTAAAGTAATGAAAAAGATGCTCGAAATATACGAACTTAGATGTGCTTTGTACGTTGATTACAATATCGTGACGATATCGTTGACGTGCAAGGTCAGATATAAAAGTAACCATAATTTTACACATTTTTATTCCTATAAATTGACGAATTAATTTATAGCACCTTAGTTTTTACGCGATTATTATATACGTCTGTAGACCCTTTAATATTTACTCTCCAAAATTACCGCTTGGCAATACTGTAAGGTAATGTTGCCATTGACACCAGACAAATTTAGTGCTGCCAGTTTTTTTCCCCGTAATAATGGTAAAAATCAATGTATCAAACACTTTGTAGAACCGGTTACTAAAGTCTGGCAATATGGAGCAGTTATAGCAGAAGAAAAAATAAACTTACAATAAGTATATTCTTTTTCGGGTGAAAGTGCAAGATTAAGTGAATTATGGTCACCCGATCTTTATACCTTAGGCAGGAACTCTTCGAACAATTTATTATTGACTTTAATCCCCACAACACAGCCCCTTGCCTCATTATTATTCCTTTATTTTCTAATTGTCTTCTACGCTGCATCGTACTTTGATGTAAGTATGTAGAAAGATTATATGTAAAAGCTACTTAGGTACAAATGGATAAACTCACGTGTAATTATATCGCACTAGCCGAGTAGGCGACATGTTTCGTATAAGCTGTATTGAGTGAACGATATACCCTCAACGCAAGCGGTGTGTCCTGACTCGACTTGAAAAAAACCAGAGCTTACCCGAAACATGTCGCCTAATGCGATATAATTACACGTGAGTTTATCTGTTAGTAACTAAAGTAATAGTAACATGGCTCACGACCGTTTTAATTATATTAAAGTTATAAGATGATAGTATATAACCAAATCGTTTACAAGGTAAATTTGTCGTAAATCAATAAGAAAATACAGATGTAACTTTACAAAAAAGTCGGTGTACACACCGTCTGCATAAAATTTAATAATAATAATTATGTTGTTCCTGTTACGTTTTATTCGGAAAACGTCTGTTGATTCTATTTTACGGGAAAATGTATGGTGTTATGTATACCTACAGACGCTTTATTTTATCATTCGGCGATGATATTCAAATATCAATACATAACGAAGTTTTAAGTTCTGCATTTTTTTTGGATTTTATAGGAAACAAAAGTTTTAGTCTTGCAACTCCAACATAAGCTTTCGTTCATTCAATCTGCACTAAAGTCAAGTGTCAAAAATGTTGATGGACATGTTATTTTACTGTCAAGCAGTGTGAAACATAAATAAAGCGTATGAGTTTTTATAGAAATCATGACTTAATAGTTAGGCCTAAACAGTTAATATGAAATAATTTATTTAAAAATATATCAGCTACTTACGTATTTGTTTTAATGACATTATGGATGGATTAATTCACGCGGCATTGGAAGCAGAGGTATATCACTGCTTTTCACTTCTATTTGCGTTGATATAACCACGACAGTATTTGTTTTTCGCAAAATTTTGTGTGTTATTTTTTAATTGACGTGTATTTTTCAGGTAATATTAAATCGCGCTAAACATGTGAATACTAACAGATCACCATTTGACAGTGGTGTCCCAGACCATAAAATGACTTGGACTCATGATAAAATGCATCTAGCGGAGCCTCTAGATGAATCTAGGATGAAGTTTCAGCGGAATGTTGGTAGTGCACCATCTAAATCTGTAGACAAATTTGATTTGTTCAAGAAATTACATGAGTTGTATAGTGAGTTGAGCCGGGATGAAGTGTTGCATGGAAACTTTGTAAGTTCTATTTCACTCTATCTATTGAACTAAACAATATCTACTTTAATTTATGTTATCATTTGGTATTAATTTGGACCATTCTTGTATAACTTTCCTTAAATATTATGAGAAAAATATTCCTAATATTCATTTACTTTCAAAGTATCAGTTTATTTGTATTTATAAAAACCTAAAATTTACATTTTCACTAATTATTAAAATATTTTTTCTATTACAGCAAGGGTTGAAAACAACATCATACTTATTAGAAAAATTACTAGCAAAATACAGTCTTAACACTTTAATCATCAACTTGTACCCGGGAAACAAGGGATATTCCTTATCACTCAAAATTAATAGCAATACACAGTACAACCCTGGTGACCCTAATGTAAGTAACAGCTTTTTGGCCAAGGAGTTTTTCCCACGTAGAGCATAGCCCATGGGAATCATTCCATATTATTACAAAGACACAGACTTAACGGCATATCTTAACTTTAAAAACTACCACTAACGTTTCAAGAATGATATTGTCCTTGTGGTTTTGGATAAAGTCCGGTTTATTTGTAATATGTAAAAACTGTGAAAGTTTAAGTAAGTATGTCATTCTAAATTGTTCTTATCCTTATACATCAGAAGTAGGTGAGCAAAGGACATCCTTTGCTCCTTTGATGTTGATTTTGTTGCCAAGTCAATAAGAAAATGGCTTTTGACGCCTCACCTGCTCTGCCATTTCTTCTGCTGAATGTACTATCAAGTCAAAAGAGATATGAGTATAATTTTTCCTTGAACCAATTTAGTTTACCAGACTACATAATACCATTTTGCTTTACATAGTCAAAAAGTAGGCAGCATACTATCAATGGCACTATAAAAATATTTTGTCTAACTGATTTCTTATAGAATCATTAAACATTACTTCAGATCTCTCTCTAGTTATGTACTTTACTGAGAGCATATTTAATTTACTAACTAACTACTTAAATTATTTCTAGACATCAACAAGTCAAGAAGAGACATTAATAGAGACTCCTCGGTGGCCCTACGAGGAAGAGGATTTGCTCAGTTACATAGACAATGAAGAGTTGCCTGTGGTGCTCCTGGACTTGCTAGAAGCGGAACATTCCTGCTTGTTCTACTCGGGCTGTATTATTGCACAAATAAGAGATTATAGACAGGCATATCCAAGTTTCTTGTGTGATACTCATCATGTTCTTTTGAGACCAACCAATCAGGTTTGTTTAATTTATTATTACTGTTAAATGAAAAAGAAAAGAATTGTTTCAACCTACCTGCTTCCAGACAGCGAATATTAGCCTGTCTTTGAAGAATGACTATTAATTTTTAGCTATCTTATGATAGCATTGTTGATCATTTTCCTGGAGTAACCAGTCATTTCCTGTTCCAACTATACAAAATTAGAACTGAGAGAACTGGAATATGTGAACCATATTGGTGTACACAACACAGCATTGAGTAAGAATAATTGAATTATAATTATTAAAGTATTTTACTCTGTACCAAAAGTTTTCTTGCGCATATGAAAATATCTTTTTCTTTTGAGCTTGTTATCAGAAAATTGCGTCCCAGGCACCAGCACATGTGTCATAACTATAACACTGTAAAGGGATATAAAATCGCGTCCGGGACTTACCTTTTCCTGATATGCCACAGTCGCTAGCAAATGGTTGAGAAACTAAAAGTATGTAAATTCGAACGGGACAGAGCATAATAACGGACGCGTCGTGCATCGGCGGGCGCTCGGGCTGCGCGGGCGAGGAGCGCGGCGCGCTGGAGGCCGTGGAGGCGGCGCTGGTGCTGGCGGCCGCGCCGCCGCTGTGCCTGGACCCGCGCCCCGCCGTGGGGCTACTGGCCGCGCGCCTGCACGCCGCACCGCGCCTCTTCAATACGCCGCGTATCCGTCGCCAGGCCCGCCGGTTCTCTCAGGTGCGTGGGACCATCTATTTTACAGTTATCGGCCTCCTTAAGGTGCCCAGGTTGCTAGGCTAGTTAATACGAAACTTGCTATCTTAACTTCCAGCTTAGAAATAATCTAAATTAATTACAATGATTTACTACTAAGGTACATATGGGCAGACCGTTGAATACGAGGCGCTAAAACATAGGGAATACACACACATATAACATATAAATTGGTGTAATCTACTTGATTATTGTTTTATTTGATGGTGTGGTGGGGTGCTGTTTGTATTTTTATACAATGTGATTGGCTAGTTATTAGCCACCCTCCAATAACTGGCAAGATTATACTAAATATTAACTTTGTTTAACAGTGATCAGAATTCGTTTTAGTATGAGATGGCCAGTTATTAGAGGCTGACTAATTATTGGCGATTTACCCTACTATGCCTTACTAAGAATTATATGTATAACTATAATAATTTTTATCTTTCTCTTTAATATTAGTGTAAATATGGTCTGCAGGTGGCTGTAAATAGGAAAAGGAAATTGGACCAATTCACTCATCATCATGGTTTGGAGCTGCTGGAGCTGATTCATAGACAAAGAGCAAAGAACAGCAGACAATCCGTTCCTCACACTCGATTGACGTCCAAATACCCGAAGAAACCACCAGAGGTAATAAACATATCATTAGAAATTACATTTCGAACATCCTCTTCTTCATATGAATGCCAATCCTGCACAGGTCATTCTAGCCTCTTTTGCTATAGTTGTCAATAATATACATACTTACAATTAGATACCTAAATAAAAACATACTTACATACACAAAAAACATGCACAACTCATGACCAAATGGTAGTGACAAATAATACTCTTACCATCTTATTTTAACTCTGGATCCTCACCTCATAAAGTAAACTACTCTATCATTAAGCGGTCAAACGCGAAGAAATTCGGGCAGTGTAGATAATTCGCCTGTCAGAAGTTTTCCGTCCGAAGCGAGTCTATAGACGCCTACGCAGTATATGCAAGAGATGCTACGCGCGGCCATTTCCTCGCTAGACTCCTCGCTCTGGCTGGACCCCCCTATTAGTAATGAAGCATTTTTTCACGTTACCTGTGCACTAGTTGCCTATATTTTTGCATGTTTGGTAAAGTAAGTAACTAACTGCAACAAACAGGTTTGATATCAACACCTGTTCGTAGGTATTCAAGCCAATAGAGCCTCCGAAAATGGAGCCCCTGCCCCTCGCCCCGCCGTCCGAGCCGAGCGGGCCGCTCCGCTTGGCGCGCGCCTATGAGCGGCCGCGGCCCACGCCCGACTGCCAGCCCCAACTCGTCGAGGAGTACATCTTGGAGACGGAAAAGACTTCCCCACACGCCGGGGCTGGCTTTTTCCATATCAAACTGTCGATACTGCAGAGGCCTTCCGACCAGGAGTTCTTGGGCGAGCTGTACGTGGATAGAGACCATGTTGAAGGAGAGAAGAATGGCGCGGCATGCCGGTTTACATTAGGTATTATAATATTATGGTCAAAAGTCAAAAAAGTTTATTGCTCACATATTACAAGTATTGTTTACTGCATTTCAATGGTTAAACAAATTTGAAAATCCAAATGGGATTTCCAATTAATCCTTTGGTTATTTATTGTGAATTGAGTCCGTTTTTGCGATAATCCAATCTAATATAAACCTCAAAGTCGAATGACGAAGGTTGAAATTCAATTGACATGAATGCGGAACTGGGATATCACATTTTTTGGCAGAGTCATCGGTTAATACATTGCGATATGTTTATACGTGTTATTAAAAATCATCTATGTTCGTAGGTTCAAGATTACAAGCAAACAAATACATCCAGCAGTTCACGGAGATCTTCACAGAGGAGGGCCGCAAGTCCGTGAGGATAAAACACATAGTGCCCGGACAGCTGCCGAGGGTGTCGTTCACGGGCGGCATGAGGGAGATGGTAAGATCGTCAACACGCTAATTGTGCTACTTCGTTTTTAACTTGTCTAGTCAAACGTGAATCGTTTTTTTTTATTACTAAACAATACTGCGTAACAGTTTGTTGGTGAACAAACAGTACTCGGCTCACTTCCTTAACTACTGTGTAAATTATATAATACAAGTAGGTATCTAGGTATTGTAACTTGACTAATCATTATATAAAACTAATACTATAAGTAACTAAGTAGGAACCTACATAAGTAGGCACAGCGCATTTACAATGATGCAAAATAACAATCATATGCAATAAATCGGGTGGTAACCAATCGAGGGTTGCGTGGTCATACCCGATAAATCGAGTAAATGGGATTTTGAATTTAGAACTATACGTGAATTACATAAGATTGTTACTTCAATGAAATATTATATCGATTTATCGGGTTTGACCACAACCCTCGCAATACTCACCATTTAACAGATAATTGCAATACTAAATTCTACGCGCAATATAATTAGGTTGTATTTCGCTTACTTGTTGTCTATTTGTTTTTTGCGACTGGTGAGTTTAGCTTACCCCCGGTGCTCCTTTAACAAATTTGCTTACAGCCTCGGTTAAAAACCTTAATTTTTGGTACAGTCAGCGTCAGCGACATATAGTATATATAAGTGTAGTATATGTAAGTATATAAGTGTAAGTGTAATTGGTGTAAGCGTTCTTGTAATAAATAAATAATAATTAGTTTGTAGCATTCAAAGTAGTCAAAAAATTCTATGGCGTACCGAACTTTATGAGTAATTTGGATGCTACCAACTATATGACGCTGACAGTGCCAAGTCCATCTGTTCATCAAACATTTTAGGTGTTAAATAACTATTCTTCGAACGATGAAAAGCCCCAGATATCCAATATAAATCAAAGAATAAAAACTAGCGGTTCATAGAGACCTTCAAGAAAGAACTTCTTTTCTATCTCGTAACGCTACTAACACAACTTTGGAACCTAGGTAATACGTACTTAAACCTACGGGTGCGAGTTTATATGTACCTACATGTTGGTGTTGTATTTTACCAGGGCCAGCAACTGTTGCAGCAGCGGTCAGCGGCGGCCGGCACTGCAACAGTTCAGACGCACGCTACTACGGGACCTGTCGTGTATGTTGCTACTTGTATTTTAATGTTCTGCCTTCACAAATTTCACCATACAAGGAAAATGCTATACCGTGTTCTCAATAGTGTCGAAAATAAAGTAGAATTACTTTTGTTTTAAAATCGAACGAAACAAAAGTAATCTATCTCTGTTCCAATCGAAAATACTTTAAGTTTGATTAAAGAAATTGATTCTACATGTGGTCTTTGAGGTTTGAGGCCCGGACATATATGTTAACCAGGACTCGTGTAATGTAATGATTTTGATGTCAATAGGGAATATTATATGGGCTCCACTAGCACAAGCAAACCCATGACGCATATGCCATAACTATTCAAATAGAGCGTAAAAAATAAGGTGTTTTGAATCGAGGACATTTATCGGCATAATTCGCATTGTCGCGTATATTGTGTCTTAAAGTGAAATAAAACAACTAAAACGGATAATATCGCGTTTACTAATTTAAACTTCATGAGTAATTATCGTGGCAACCGAAGACAATATTATGCGTCTTAAAGTCTTAAAGACAAATTGCGTCTACCCTATGAAATTTGTTAGTTGACAGCAACGAACTAGTAATACTATAGAAGTCTGACTCGAGCTCAAAAATGACCCCACGGCTAGTGTGCCGCGAACGATCGACTGAGCCACGGCGGAGTTTGACAGTTTTAGTAGTACAGAAGCTTTCTATGACATAAGATGTCAGCTAATATAAAATTGTTAAATTAAAAAACCCTATAAAATGCCTTCTTATGCGGTAACATGGTACCTAAACAACTCCACAAAAATACAAAAAAATCGAGGGGATCCATTCGATTGTGTAAGTTTAACCCTGAAGATGATAAACAATTATTTAAAGTAACATATTGATGTATAGACTAATACGCTGAACCAAATGTCGTAACTCTATACTAGTTTTATAATGACTTACGCCTTTAGGATACTGAGTGACAAAATGGGGAAAATATTATGCAAAATTTCTACTATTAAGTAAACTATTAATTTTATTTCCAAGTAACAAGCAAGTCCTATTATTTGTTTTTATTTAAAAAGCAAATACCTAAGCTATAAATGTAGGAACTGCTGGTAAACTGTTCATCATAATCTTTCTGGTTTTTTTTAGCCGCGGAAAGGATTTATTATGTATTATAAATTGTGTTTTTCACTTTTAATTTCCTGCCCAATCATTGAAATGTCGTTAGACATTCGGGATGCCTTAAGGTTGAAAATTGTATTTCTGTAATAGGATTAAAATACTTATTATCTGTCTGTGCATATTCCTACAGATAACCTGTTTGTGAAAAGTTATCATTTTGTTTTCTAATTTTGAAAGCATGTCAGCTTCTTAGTGAGTTCTTTACGACTCTGTCTACTGCGAATGTCGATGAGCGAAATTTTGTTATTTGCGTCACTGTTATTTGAATTTTGCAAGAACGAAAAATATGAATAAAAACTCGGTAGTCGCCTATTGTTGGAAAAGTGCCTTGACGTCCCAAAGTTCAGTACTCCACGTCGATGTTGTTCGATGTTGTTAATCTGTTGCCTAATAAACAAAACAATGCGTGTTAGCAATATATCAAAGTAACGTCTTATTCTAGCTTGCTCTTATGGTGACAGTTTGTTATACGATATTGAACCTTAGGTGGGATGGAAATTAAACTCTTTGACTGTACCCACACTATTACGATTTTTCCAAAATACATATGTACTACACATTAATATTATGTTTCAACGTTTGAGTATAACTATAAACGGGACTTAGTCGCGCAAAAACTTACGGAAATTCACCCCCGATATTCCAGAGCGACATTATCCCATGGTACCCACTGGAGAAAGACTGAGGCAATGCCGTAACGCAAAATCGTGGGAGTGTTCTCCAATACGTCATTACTATACATTCTTATAAAGTATGGAAAACGTAATCTATTTAATGTTTTGGCGTTAAAATATATTTTCTTTCATTCTTAATTAATAGCAAAATAGTGTCAGAATAATACTTATATAAATTGGTTCCATCTCGGTTAGTATCATCCCTGTAAGTTTGACAACGCCATAATATTGTAACGCCGCGCATGAGGTTTGACGCTTAAAACTTTTATTAACCAATCACAACTTTTTTTTAATAGCGCGAAATTGTCTATTGGATAAACTCCAAGCTGCTCTGACATATTATGAAGAGGGGATAGCTGTCAGTGTCAGCGAGCCTGGGGTCAATTTTGGAAGGCATTTTTGTATGGAGAGCTGTGTCTATATATATTCAGTCACCGGTTGACAGCGACGGTTGCGCGAGGTCCGTTCGGAAACTACGTCTGAGTCCGCTGCGTACGGCATGTTGGCTCGGTTAGATAGTGCCAATTTCTATAAATGTTCAAAAGACTTGTCAAAAAACTGTTGTCCTAGTGGTGCACTCTGGCGGTAGAAATATCAAAACAAATGAAACATATATTTATTTCATAAATTGATTAAGGTACAAGAGGTCGTACAGCGTTCCCCATACTAGGTAGAGCCTGTGACGTAGGGATCAATTGTAAGCAAATATTTGTAAATTAAAAAAAAAATATAAAAGTTTTCGTACTCAACGTTTTGAAAAATGTAGGTAAATGTAAAAGAAACATGTATAAATATATGGCTTAATCATTTTCAAGACATCGTGCAATATTTGCCTTCTTTTTGAGCAGCCAATAGATACTTCTCTTACACCTGTGCAGCCTATGTTTAGACATATAGTGCAGCTGATTTTGGAAAAATTATAAAGGGGTGCCATTCTAAAATAGTTGAGCAAGAAATAGGTGTGAGGCGTGGTTAACCTCTCCAATACCAAAAACAAATTTGACGAAAGATTTGAAAACGCGTTTTGAGTAAGGATGAAAGTACCGTAATAATCTTTGTCACTTCTAACTTACCTAAAACATTAATTATACAAAGCTAAATAAATGTATGAACTCGTGTTTATAATATTCGCACTTGCATCAAAGGTAACTTAACGCAATGTGTTAGTGTAATCTTTCATACATTTATTATGAAATATATGTATATTCGTAAAATAAGTATTCACAAAAAACGAAGCAAATTAGTTTTCCACTTGTAACCAGTTTTGAAAAGGCAATAAGTAATTGTTGTTTTCTAAAATGCTTAGTTTTAGTTTTTTTTTTATTGCAGAACGCCGACGATATCAGTGACTCCAAATAATCATACGAATACGCGGCAGCTCCCCATATTGGTAAGTATTGTCTTTATGCATAACGACTGCCTATATTGTCAAATGGCACTTGATAAAAAAAAAGAGGAGATCACAAATACATAACGTATGCGGAGTGAAATTTGGACAAAGTGCAATATTGTTTTAAATAAAAAAAACACCATGATTTTTTTAAATAGTTATGTTTTTATAATAAAGTACCTAATAATGATTAATGTAAAATTAAGTTTACTCCCATGCGAGATGCTTTACGGCAGTTCTGAGGGACTTTGTCCATCGCTGTCGAAAACATAGATGTGGGCATTTTATTCAACTCCAATTTTATTTTACGAATCAAGTTTTGCACATTTATGGACCGAAAATTATTGCAATATACTCGCCTCTTCAGATTTGCCCAAAAATCTTCAATAGGGCGAAGTTGCGGAACATTAGGTGGATTTGATGTCTTCGGTACATATGGAATGTTTAGCTCCGCCATTTTGCTAAGTGTTTTTGGAATAATGGCTTGAGGCTAAGTCTGGCCAAAACACAACATTTTCTCCTCTATGACTCGTATTTATGAAATCTCGCACTAATGGCAAACAACGCTCTATGTAGCGATCGGCGTTCACAGCTAAACCTGATTCAAAGAACACCGGCTTGTACATTCCGCGTTCCTGATGGCAAGCCATAGCAAAACTTTTTTAGGAAACTTGGTATGCTCAATATATTTCACGTTCTCATCAGTTGGACCATTGGTGTTCTCAAAATAGTAATTACCTTGCCACTCGGTTCCATCTAACGTGAAATATGACTCGTCATCCATGACGCAAGTCACATTGTTTTTGGCGTAAAATATTTCTTTGACCAATTTACGCAGCCGTATTTTCTGAGTGGATTTTTGATTTTCGGAGACGGTGGATTTAACTTTTCTACACCGGTTATCGATGCCCATGTCTTCAAGAGATTTTTGACAGTTTTTCCGTCACATTAAAATTTTCTTCCGAGCTCTCTGTAAGATTTAGCAACACGGCCGGCGGTAATTTTCTTTAGTCGAGCTCTCTCAGAAAACTTGCTCAAGCTGGGATAATTTCCAGAACCAGGCTTTCTAGCAGTGGTTGTTTTTAAGGTAAAAGACGCTAAAATATTATAAATGGTGCTTCGACTCTCACCCATTTGTACAAGATGTTCCACCACCTTCGATTTCCGCCATAGGGGATGTATACTGTAGAAATTACATACAGTTTTACGACGGCGTTCTTGGTTATTTACCATAATTACAAAATCCAACATCCAATCCTTATGAAACTTACCAGATTGATTGACAGATATATAGACTTGATATTGACATACACACATATTTTTTTTAGATTTTTGTTTTTTACATTTTATATATTCAAACTTTGTCCAAATTTCACTCCGCATACGTTATTATTTTTTTATGCATTACAGCAAGCCCAGCTGCAACAAGTAGCGACCGCGAACAATGTGGCGGCGGTGGGCAGTGTGGGCACAGTGGGTGTGGGCACCGTGGGCGTGGGCAGCGTGGGCGTCACGGCCGCGGTAGCCGACCCCGCGTTGAAACAACTGCCTTCTCCCACCACTCCGAGACTCTCGCCGCAAGTGCAAACTGGGGTCAGTAGCAATAAATTAATTGTTTAAATAATTGAATTAATATGTATGTAAACTTCATAAATTATTTTAATATTCTCCAAGTTAGGCGCATACAAAATTAAAAACTACTTCGGGTAACTATAACTCTAAACCTTAGTGTCAAGAAGAACACAAACGGCAATAAACTGCGATTAACAATGTTTTTGAAAATGATTATGTTTTTGAAAACAATGCATCTTACCACCAGCCTTTATTAAGTACCTACCACATATAAATAAAAAAGACAATTATAATTAGAAATAATTTATGTCAGTTACATTTATAAATATATATACGACTTTTCCAGACCCACGACCTTCACTCGACGCAAGCGTCGACCAATCAGTTGCTAGCGCAGCAGCTCACCAACCCGCCGCAGCCGCTCAACCCGCAGAAGATGCAGTCGGCCATCATACACATACAGCACCCGCTCATGTCCAATGCTGTCACTTCGCAGGTATTACCACAAAAAGGCAGGGTCGCCATGTAATCATGGAGTAGCGAAATACATATTACAGCTTTTCACAAGCTGTAATATTTAAGGATGCTTCCCCTTCGTATTCATGTTTTGAAAATATCGGACTACACTGTCTAACTACACTGATATTACTAGTTTATATATATCTGCGTATAACACAGATGAAAGGACTCATTTGTTTTCTTTTGTATCCAAAGGAATAAATAATTAAATTACTGAAACAACTGTTAAACAAAATATTAAGCGGCGAGCGGTTTTAGGCGATAGAATCCAAAATAAACCAGATTTTACATAATTTCAATTAACAAAGTAGAAGTCTTTTCTACTTAATATCTAAGCGTCAAACGCTTTATATTATGTCGACTGAAAGCCGACGAGTAATTTGCCGCTTTGCAGCGTTTTACTTATTGCACATATCGGTTCGTCTTGGACAGTCAAACCGTGACATGTTTATAATTTATAACATCTTGGCGACATATAGGCGATATTTTGTAATTAAATACCTATTGTGTGATTACATTAAAGATTAAGGTAGTTTTAAGGTGACATTTTTTAATTTTATTATAGTTAATTTTACGAATATAATGAATATGATTAAATATGACAACCTTCTCGTAGGTCCAAAACATACAGTACACGAGTGCACCCGCTGCCCAACAGAAGCCCACCATCACAAAGCCAAGGACGACGAACCCGGCCATCAGCGCTCTTGTCACTAGTCTCATGAACTCTGCGCAGCAGTTCCAACAAGGTATGGTGGTGTAGCTTTTGTTAACTTCTGAAAGAGCGTGAAACGAATATGAACTTTAACTCTAGTACCTACGATCCAAATTTGATCGGCATGGAAACTGGCATAGCTATTTATTTTGTCTAACTGGAGATTTACGGCCTCATAGCCCTATCCTGTGTTAAAATCCTGGCAAGGCCAATTATGTGTTCATCAGGTGTATGTTCCTGGGGTATGGACGTTATGTAGATATGTATTTAATTATTTATATATTTCGTCGTCTATACAAGTCTGGTTGAGCTTGCTCTGAGACGAGGACGATTAGTGAAAAATTATCCCAATAACCAAACACACCATGATATAAACTATGGAACAATTGAATAAGGCTAGAAATGTGATCAAGCGCAGTTCTAATGGTCCAGTAATATGTAAACTGATGTCGCTGCTGGGAACCCCTTCATATTTACATTACATACACTAGGTAGCGTTACTTAATAGTTACGCGAGTAAACACTAACTGACACACAAGCGCAATATTCAACTATTCAGAGCTCTGTGCTTAGTCTACGGATTGCGAATGTAGCAGTACATTAATTCTATAAAGTGTAAATGAAACAAATTGTTACAGCCGCGAGTCAAAAATCTGCAGTGAGCACGGCCAGTACCGGCGCCAACAAGACGATCCTCAACCTGCTGAACAGCGCGCCGGCCGCCATGACGCACTCGACGTCGGCCGCGGACAGCGTGGAGCACAAGCTGCTGGGCCGCACGGTGTCCATCGCCGGCGCCAGGCTCATCACCGCCACCACGGCCAGCCACACCATGCCCACCTACACGCAGAGGGTATGCCCGGCTAAACTATACACCGTACAAATAATGTCCTTATTTGTTCTTTATAGTGTAGGAAATAAAGTAGAATCTCTTGTGTCAAAATCGAGGGAAACAAACTTCAATTTCAATTTTTTTTTATTCAAGTAGGCCTAGCAACAAGCACTTTCGAATAGTCAAATACAAATATAATCTTAATCTAATAATTAATTAATTAATACAGAGCAATTCATTGATAAAATTATTACAATATAATATTTATATGTATATCAATAATAATGTCACAATAATATCAAAATCTTGTCTAGTGTAGAACTGTCTAGAATAAAATCTAAATGTCAAAAGTTTACACACAAGGACAGTCATTATAATTCAATTTTAACCCCACGGTGTATTTTCATTCATGTAGTCATGTGTGCTATAATAGGCTTTAGAAATAAGTTGTTTCTTAACATAATTCTTGAATGTATTATTATTTATTATTAAATGAAATTCAACTCTGTTCCAATTGTATAAAATTTAAATTGTATTATAATAATTAGTACTACAGGTAGGCCCGTGGGCCTTACGAGGATACAGTCTATTTAATTGGTGGTTAGATGAATAATGAGAGACCTCGTCTAATGCAGGACAGTTTTAGTGCCTGTGCCCAGCTATATGGGGTGGAAATAGATTTTGGGTCAGTAAGGGCAGCTACCAGTTCCCGCGTTGCTAGGCGAAAATGGTCTTAGGAGACCTTCCTTCGATTTCAAATTGATGAAGATTGGCATTTACAGTTTTGGGAAAGACATACAGGGTGTGAGAAAATGGTCATTTTTGACAAACCATTTGTTTCATGCCAATCGATCCCATTGTCCAGGATCAAAAGCTTGTATGGGACCAAAAAAAAATATCCCGGCTAGAAAAGCCATAAATCGAGAAAAACTTTCCCCATACAATTTGTATGAAAATGAAAAAAGTTTTTCGTACATGTATTTTTTTTATGTCAATCGATTCCATTTCTATCCAGTATTAATAGTTTCCTTGGGGTCAACTTTTGGTAATGTACAAAAAAGCCAGAAATTAAAGAAAACTGTTTTCATACATTTGCTATGGAGAAAAAGTATTCACTATATTATATGTCTCATTCCATAGGTCCTCGGAGGTTATACGTGTGAAACGAACGAAACAACGAATGTCACGAGCAGTGAAAGCGCTCTACTGGAGCGACTTATGGGCCCGGAGCCCACGTCGGCGGCGCAACCTCAGCCGCAGCCCGTGTGTCATGTACAGGTCGGTACAGTCATAGCTGCTGAAGCGACTTAGAGCTCGTTCCCACTATGTCGGATGTCGAGGCGATTTATAATCGTACGTTCCACTGGCAGAACATTTTATATGAAGCTGTTCACACTCGTCCGACAACGATTTTGTGTCGGATACGACAAAAAGGTCGTGCGTTTGAGCTCGTTCCCACTATGTCGGATGTCGTGGCGATTTTTAATCGTGTGTCGTTGCCGCTGTTCTCACTATGTCGGACGTCGGATCCGGATTTCAATCGGGTGTCGGCGGTACTGTTCCCACTAGTCGTCTGTCGTGCACGATCGCAGCTGGCGCGGTAGCGACGCGCGGGTGTGTGAGGGGTGCCGCGCGGGCGGCGCGGCGAAATCGTTCCGACATCCGACAAAATGTGAACAGCGCTATATTCACTCGTACGCGAGCGAGACATGACACGATTTTTATCCGGGCTGGGAGGGCTGGCAAAACGCACGACATTTTATGTCGTATCCGACACAAAATCGTTGTCAGACGAGTGTGAACAGCTTCATATAAAATGTTCTGCCAGTGGAACGTACGATTAAAAATCGCCACGACATCCGACATAGTGGGAACGAGCTCTTTGCCAGCCCTCCCAGTCGGAAAAAAATCGTGTCGTGTCTGGCTCGCGTACGAGTGAATATAGCGCTGTTCACATTTTGTCGGATGTCGGAACGATTTCGCCCGCGCCGCCCGCGTGGCCCCCCCTCACACACCCGCGCGTCGCTGCCGCGTCGTTCCGATCGGTCGCATTGCGCAAACATATTTTAGCCTCTAATCGTTTCTTTCGCAAATAATACAAAACCATATCAAAACCATCCGACATAGTGAGAACAGCGGCAACGACATATGATTAAAAATCGCCACGACATCCGACATAGTGGGAACGAGCTCTTAGGGGCCCCGAGCTCGCACTGACGGCACAACGTTAACAACAGCTATTGTACAGTCGCAGAATGAAATGGTTGACCAGTTCTCAAACGAATTTATTTACGGGTGGCAAGCGCATGTTACCTTTTTGAACTGTGTTACAGACGAGAGTGTTGTATTGAATATTATGTTTAACTGTTTGACAACAAAGTTTAAATTCATTGAGACGAATGTTCCTTGACCATTAAGAGTTGAACTGAAACCTTTTTGTCAAGATTAGATATAAAAACGTTGTGTCAAGATTGATAAATCCTCTTCGCTTACATCTATATTGCGATCCTCTTTTAAGCTTCCTGAAATAACTGAAGAATGAATGAGATAAAAAGTTTTCTTTTTATAATTAAAACTAGCCCTCTAAAATGCAAAGAGGTAATTTTTCTCATTGGGGTCGTAAGTATCCGTCATGTAGTGAAGTCACATTCATCTTGTCATACTTACTCGGTCGATAAAGCTGATACTGATAATTTATACTGAGCAAGCAAAAAGATCTTAAGCTGGTCAACCTTTTCATTCCGCGACTGTACAAGGCAGTTTCATACAAGACAACACACACACAACCGTAAGGGCAAATTAGATCTGTCGATATCGACTTTAAATATCAATACATAATAACTACATTCAATATGTAGTAGCCTACTTGGTGTTACAGACACCACAGAAAGAGACAAAAGTATAATATAATAATGTATGTGATGGAAGGTGACAGAGAATAAATAACAATTCCAAGATGTTTAATTGAAAATTGCCTTTTCCTAACTAGTGCGTAAAAAGTGCACTTTGCGAACGCTTCGCGTGCGTAAAATTCGCTTTTTAAGGCACTTGTTATGAAAAATTGGGTTCGATACACGTGTAAAAACTTCTTTAAGACTCGGGTGATTGTCACCCTCGTTTCACTCGGGCTTCAACTTTCACCCTCGTCGAAAAAAAATTTTTTTTCACTAGTATCGAAATGTACTATTACATGGCGCTGCGGACATACGTCGACAGTGCGATAGCACTTATAGGTGAAAAACTTAAGAAAGTCACCAAAGTCGATGTAGTTATATGGAACTTACGTCAAAATTTGAATATAGAACGCCGAAATGCGTGTACAGACACGTTACTACTACATAGACCTAGTGCTTTAGCTAAGTTTTTCACCTAGATAATACTTTAACTCTGACATCTGCTTATGTATTCATGCGTTTAATATGGCATGATTCAACAGCAGCAGCTTTCTTGCAACCAAAATCATGACCTATAACATATAGGAATATGATAAACAGCTTCATCATCACCATCATCATCATGACAGCCGAAAGACGTCCACTGCTGGACATAGGCCTCCCCTGAAGCGATACAAAAAGACCGGTCCTGCGCCTTCTACATCCAGCGGCATCCCGCGACCTTCACCAAGTCTTCGGTCCATTTTGTGGGAGGCCTACCTACACTGCGTCTACCAATGTATTATAAAGTTACAATTTCTTATGTTTTTAAAAAAATAATTCAATATGGACCCGAACTACGACCAAGACCACCGGGGATAGGCAGCAGCATCCCTAGAGTGCGGTGGAACCACTGCGATCGCCAACCCGCATGCCAAGCGTGGCGATTATGGCATTTACCCCTCATGAAGGATAAACAGCTTATTTGCAATAATTTCACAAATTCTCCGTCGCCTTCTATTCAAATGAACTAATATTTCATTTATAAATCTACCAGGGTCTAAGCCTCGCGTCGCTGCAAGGCCTGCAAGGCATCCAGGGTCTGCAGAACGTGCAGGTTCAAATCCCGGGGCTGTCGGCGCCGATCTCGTTGTCGCTCAACGTGTCGGGCGCGCCGTCCGGCCTGCTGGTGTCCGTGCCGCCCACCACGTCCGTCGTGCTCGCCAACCAGCCCTCGGTGCTGTCTCTGCCCATAGGTGAGCACCAGAGTTTTGCAAGCTCAGTTTTCCTCGTATCATTTTATCCTTAGACAACAATTTGTAATATCGGTTCTCCTGTTTTTTTAACACGTTTATTTTAAACACAAAACTATCGTGAGATTGAAACATATCAATTGTATAATAGCGGGTAACTCACGTTTTATAAGTCGAATATTGCGCGACATGTTTCACTCCGTAACGAGGAGCATAATCATGAGCCATTCATTTTTATATAATTGATACGTTTATTTTGCGCATGCTTCCATTTTGGAAGTTCCAAAGGCTCATCCGCATAATAATTTGTAATTAATAATAACCGGAACTCTCTAGTGTATCCCTTACATTTCATTAAATTGTCGAAAGGGCCTCTGCGCGTTGGCTCGATCCGGCTCCGCGTACGCCGCCCAAATGTCCGGATGACCATTGTTCCGTGTACCGAAAAGACAGGAACTCTCATCCTAGTAAAAGGAAGCGGCTTCCGCTAATATTACAAGTCGTTATGCAATACGCCCTAGATGATATTTATCTTCGAACTCATGCTATATCTACTTGCGAAGTTTACTAATCATGTGTTCACGTCGCATAGCCCAACTTGTCGGCGGCGGGGTGAAGGGAGCGGTGCGGGGCGGCGTGCAGGTGGTGCGGGGGGTGGCGGGGTCACAGGCGTGGCGGGGGTCACCGGCGTGGCGGGGTCACAGGCGTGGCGGGCGCGCGGCCGCAGCCCCGCCCCGCGCGGCCCACGCTGCGAGCCGCGCCGCCGCACTTGCCCACCGTGCGAGCCGGTAAGTTCTACATGTCTTCAATACGGTAGAGTAAGAATATCCATCCAATGGGAGGCGGCTCAGAGGCGTTCGACGTGGAATGGAAAGAGTGATGCTCGCAGTATAGTGATATAATCACAAATGAGGATATGCTTAGAAGAATCAAAGTATCGAAAGACATACTTTTAGTTCGCGGTTTTGCTGGGCGAAAAATTTCCTAATTGCAAAAGCTTTATGAATTGTGCAAAAAACGTAGACTAATTAAGTAAAAAAAAAAGTTGTGGCGCACCTGTGAGCATAAATTAAAAATGCACTGCCTTAAAGTGAGACTCAAAATCCAGCCATAGCTCGCATACTTGGCCCCACAATGCGTTATTATCGCCAACAGTTTCCCTACTTGGCACGTTTTCCAAACAAATGTCATATGATCTTCCTCACGTACTCCCGGCATTTTGTCACGGCTCATTGGAGCCTGGAGTCCGCTTGGCAACTAAGACCAGGATTTGGCGTAGGCACTAATTTTACGCAAGAGACCAGCCGCCATCAGATACATCGGAGCGGCCAAGGTGGTCACAAATATCGGTACAGCGCCTCTATTATCAAAGCGATAAAGTGCATGTTCTGATTTTTTTGATTACTTGGCTGTTCCCATATATTTGATAGCGACTGTACTAATGTAAAGCTAAAAAAATTGTTTTCAAAATTACCAGGAACCGCGCAGTTCATCACACAAGCACAAGCCCAGGCGCTGACGGCCCAGCAGGTCCGGAGAAAATCCAACCCCGACAGCTCCTAGTAGGTACCACCCAATACCACACTGCCCGTCTAGTTCAATAATGTACATACCTATATTAGATTATTTATTGTATAAAATAATAAGGACCCGTGCAATAGTGCGGTATGTGGAAGGAATTGTGATCCTGTTTGCCATTGAACTATGGCCTGAACTTAGTACATACACTACTTACTTTCCACTTGGACCGAAAATACTTAGTTTTTGAACTCAATTTGCTAATACTTACGTAATTTACCGACTGTCTGAAACTGATATTTTTATTTTTATCTAAAGTGCATGCATATTTAGAAGTATTTAGACTCGAGGGAAATTCCATGTAATGCTTTTGATTTGACGATTTCGTTTACATTTAAATACAAATAATAATGATATATATTTTACTTAAAAAATCTGTTGGCGATCTCTAAATCAATAGTATCTAAATAACAAAAATTTTATTTTCAATTATTTACTACAAGGTCATTCTTTTAAAAATGTAAAAGTAATAATAGGTGAAATTTAAAAATGAATATGAACTAAATAAATCTCATTGGTTGCGAAATCGGTATACAGGTCATACAGATATTTAAGTTCACTTCTTTCCGGTGAACATCGTACAATTTAAGAATTTAAATGCCTAATATTTTGTCTTATTAAATATAAGTATAAACGGCTCTTCTTATATTACGTATATGCGATTACACTCACATAAGTGCTGTTCACAGGAAGGGAGATCTATGTATTACTTAGTCTGTATGTCCCATACATTCGCAATATGCTATTAAACAACCCCCTATTATGTATGTTTCATTTTTATTTGTAAATCTATATATTTTTTTATTCCAATGAATTTAGTTCCGATTTTAATCATGTGTATTCCACGATTTATTTCATTTCTTTATGTGTGAATCTAATAATCATGTATATATTTTAACCCAAGTCACAAATTTATTTTACGCATCTTAATATCATTACGGAATTTTGATTTGATATGACTACAGTAGATAAATGATCATGACATATATTGTGACTAAATTTAAGTGTTATACTTGATAATAGAATATTATTGTAATGAATCCCATTTAAGAATATTATAAGTGAGAATTTATTAGTTGTTGGGCTTGTTGATTGTCGGTGTATATAATGTTTTGTTAAGTTGGTTTTGAACGTGTTCTTCGAAATGGCTTTGGATCGCAAAATAACCGTAGGTAAGTTTAATAAAACGCTTCACTAAATCATTTTTGTCAGACAAAAAAGCACTCAAAACGATTGGATTTAGAGTTCAAATTAGGTTCCCGTATCGATCACCTGAATTTGAATCTAACCATTGTGCTCTTAAGTTTTGCTTAGTCAGTATTAATAATTACTATAACCTATGTAGTTACAAATTAACAATGATTTTTAAGACTTTTGCATTGATTTGATATTGTTTGTTAGGGCTGTACATGAGTAGTCTGGTTTGTGTAAGCATCACATATGGTCGTAAAGTGGGTTGGATCTGGATTGGTTAGTAAATGATTCGTTTCGCCGTCATTCTTTCGGCCACTGATATGAACTCTTGTAGTAAAACTACAATTATCCATGGATATTATGAGAACAGAAAAGCAATTAATAAATTCCTAGTTAACTTATGGGAACAAGTATTGTCATGTTGGCTTGATCCAATGACGCAATATTAATAATATTTTAATAAGCCTCAGTACCTCAGTGTTTAAACGTAAACTACTATGTTCACTGTAGCGAATTCGTAGCGCATAATAATATTATTACGTGACAACGCGTGGTTATCAATACTTTTTTCTACTGTAAAAATATACACCGTGTTTTTTTTATTTACATTAATTTAAGGCAAGAATTTATTTATTTTAGTATTTGGCAGACATGAAATAAGTACCTACCGCTGAATCAGTAAAAAATTACGTCCTAATTTGTACAGATGTAACGAATAGTGGTGTTGCTGGATATCGGATACCGAATATTTAGCGGCGTCATTGGCCGGTTAGCCGCCAGAAGTCGTACCAATTTTTTTTTTACGAAAGCGCGCTGTGCATCTTTGAACCAGTTTCTCACTGTAGGCTGTCTTTGATAGAAATTGCGCTAAATCTACATGCAATGCGTATATATATATATGACATTGCTATGCATTAGTTTTCATGAAGTATGTTCAAAATATTTTTGTAGCGATTTTGACCTTTGAAACTGTGTTAGTGATTTTTTTTATCCTTCGGTATGTATGGGTTAACGTAATATCCGGTATCCAGCCGAATACTACCCCACTATCCGGTATTCGGCCGAATAGTGAAATTGTGGCCCGATACCGAATAGTGATATCCGATATCCGTTACATCTCTACTAATTTTTATATTTGCATTGGAGAAAAACTCTTACAGTGTGATTTTCATTTATTTTGTATAAAAATAATATTTTAAAATGTACCATACACCAGATAGCTTTTATTAATGTACCTACCAAGCAGTGGCGGCGGGTCAATATTTTTCTCAGGCAAGACGGAGCCATATGCTTTGCTTTTTCTTCATAAGCTCAATGAAACCTTTTAAACTGTGGAAATGTTAGTAAAGCCGGCGGGAATCGGCTTGTATAGCCGCGCCGCTGCTGCTACCAAGCAGCGTGACGAATTTCATGGGAATTTAAAAAACACGGTGTATAAGTGTTAGTAGTCTATGTAAAAAATTCTGCTATGGATGTTCGGTAAATAATTATGCATAAGATTCCGTTGCACCAAATCTTTTGTGCACCATAATTGTGTACGATAAATCTTATTGCATGGCTAGTTTCGTAGATCTCTGATGAATTATTAATCAGCGGCTGCGTCTTAGCAGCACGCCGTCAACTTTTTTTGACTGGTTTTTACTTTTCAAACAACTGTACTATACAGCTGCCTGTTGTGTTTCTTCTTTTAGGGTTGCACAAGCAAGTAGAACCCTTGTTACCATTTTAACAGAAGGATATAATTAATGACATCTTTCTTCATAATTATGTTTCAAAATTGCCCAGTCGTCAAAAATCTTATGTTTAGAGAACTTACCCTTTTGAAGCCGCGGGTTGGTTTGAACCCAGAATTTAACGCGCAAATGATTCTTCTTACTTTATTCTTTGCGTTTTCCAAAAATGAAGTAAACCCATGAGATGTACCTATGTATAAAGGTATCATTGTATCTGAAAAATATTTATGAACAGAACCCTATTCATTATGTTTAAAATGAAGCAAAGATTGACACTTCACTTTAAGTGGAAAATAAACCGTTCTGACGGATTGAAATTTGACTTTAGCTTAACACATTTGTGACATTATCTATGATAAGGCCCCTTATTGTTTCGCTTACGCCGTTGTTCAAGATGCCGCAATACAAACACAACGCGGTTCGACGTAAGCGCCATCGACAATATTAAGGTCCCTTTTGCTAGATAATGTCACATTTAATGTTTCTCGCCATAGACATAAGACCAAATAAATTTCTATCCAGAATCTCGCGGCGAGATAGACTACTCGTCCATTTTTAATTAACATAGTTAGAAAAATACGGGAAGTCTATCATGTACTAGCCCGGCTGATGTGAACAGTAAGATTATATAGGTATTTTTGAATTGAAATTGGTACTTGAACATAAAGGTATGAAAATAAATAAAGGCAACGATGATATGTTTTAGCTACTGTATTAGCCTAAAGAGTACGTTGGATTGCGTATAAATATTGTGCAGTGCCAATCTTTGTGGTTTCAAGTTTTTTTTTAATGTAAGGGGTCTGTATATTATATATACTAAAATAGATGCCGGAATGTGTTCATGAAGGCATTCTATGACATGCCTTGTATTAAATATGTTCTAAGTATCGCCTGGGCTTATGTTAGATCGCGTGAATGGTACTTTGCAGCAGTTTCCGTAAATATCACATAATTATGTAGGTACAGAGTGGGCATTGCTACCGGAATATCAAAATGTTTGGTTATTTTTACCCGAGCTAAATATACAGTTCAGAATTAGATACCAACTCGTAAAGTAAAAAACTAATGTTTGTGCGCGATGTATTTATAACTACCGCGCTACTGTACCTATACCACTACCACGACTACGCTATACTGTTTTTGTTAAAAAAAAAGTTATTCCCTTCCGATCATGTGTTTTCTCCAGGTATCGAATGCCGGTATAATTTCCATATAAATTAACTGGTAGATACTCAATTTCAGAACTTGATATTTGCATGTTATTCTGCTTATTTCGCAATATATTCTTGTTACCTAAACACTATTACACGGAATGTCTACGAAATACTAAGAATTACGTTCCCTGATTTACTTAAATGTATATATTTTTCAATTTCTCTTACAATATATCTAATTCTGAATAGCTGGGGTAAGAGGTTTTTTCTGAAGTTATGAATTAGTGATAAAGACTATTCTGCTATTTTCCTATAGTATTATTACGACTCTAAAACTTCAGTTAAAACCAACCAATCTATTTGTCAATCAACGGTATGAAATTTCTAAGACACTATTTCTCAGTGTTATAAAAGCAATAATTACCTAGTTCTTCCTTAAGTATTACGTCCAACGATACCTTGGTTGTGATAAACTTATTTTTGAATACGACACTGAGCTCAACCAAAAGCCAGAATACGTTGATTACTGTTATGCAACCTATTGACTTTCTGTACTTTTACATTTGCAAGAATAAAGTTAGAAAAATAAGAGGTTGACGAAATAATAATCAACAACAAGTTTCAAACCGATATATTTGTCGGTAGCAATAGCCGCTTTGTGATTTACCAGTAGCTAAGTAGATAGTTTTGGATGTAGGGGTATGAATTGTTGATCTCATTTGTTCTCGGACATGTAGCTCAATTTGTACATACGATGTTATTTAGTAACATAAAGTGAGAACTTTATCCGAAACAATATGTAATGTAAATGTATATTTTAAGAGATAATAAAACTGTATATATTTTTTAATGAAGATTTTTATACATAATCCAATTTTATTTAGGCAGCGTGAGTAACCAGTGACAACTGTGTATGTAGTTTACATTAACGTACTCTATTGTAAATATTAGTTTTAATGTATTGTGATATGCATTCTGACCTTAATTGTATACTAGCAGTGTATAATAAAATGTATATGAATACGTTGATTTGGATTTGTGTATCAAAATGATATTGTAAAAATTAACTTAAGTACGTTGTTCAGAGATTCACGTGTCGAACATAAATAACTTTTACATAATTGCAGTTTTTTTTTCTAACTCCCAGATTTCTCGGTTTTAGGAAAGCGGTAGCCAACTGACTGACTAAGTCCGGTTTCCTTACGATGTTTTCAGCGCAAAGGAAAGTTAATACGTGACAACGCGTGGTTATCAATACTTTTTTCTACTGTAAAAAATATACACCGTGTTTTTTTTATTTACATTAATTTAAGGCAAGAATTTATTTATTTTAGTATTTGGCAGACATGAAATAAGTACCTATCGCTGTACAGATGTAACGAATAGTGGTGTTGCTGGATATCGGATACCGAATATTTAGCGGCGTCATTGGCCGGTTAGCCGCCAGAAGTCGTACCATTTTTTTTTTACGAAAGCGCGCTGTGCATTGTCGAACCTGTTTCTCACTGTAGGCTGTAAAACTACATGCAATGCGTATATATATATATGACATTGCTATGCATTAGTTTTCATGAAGTATGTTAAAAATATTTTTGTAGCGATTTTGACCTTTGAAACTGTGTTAGGGATTTTTTTTATCCTTCGGTATGTATGGGTTAACGTAATATCCGGTATCCAGCCGAATACTACGCCACTATACGGTATTCGGCCGAATAGTGAAATTGTGGCCCGATACCGAATAGTGATCGGATATCCGTTGCATGATGCATCTCTACTATTTTTTACATTTGCATTGGAGAAACTCGTACAGTGTAATTTTCATTTATTTTGTATAAAAATAAAATTTTGAAAATATACCATACACCACATAACTTCTATTAATGTGCCTACCAAGCAGTGGCGGCGCGTCAATATTTTTCTAAGGCTTTGCTTTTTCTTCATAAGCCCTATGAAACCTTTTAAACTGTGGAAATATTAGTAAAGCCGGCGGCAATCGTCTTGTATAGACGCGCCGCTGCTGCTACCAAGCAGAGTGACGAATTTAATGGGAATTTAGAAAACACGGTGTATAAGTGTTAGTAGTCTATGTAAGAAATTCTGCTATGGATGTTCGGTAAATAATTATGCATAAGATTCCGTTGCACCAAATCTTTTGTGCACCATAATTGTGTACGGACACAGATTTCTCGGTTTTAGGAAAGCGGTAGCCAACTGACTGACTAAGTCCGGTTTCCTTACGATGTTTTCAGCGCAAAGGAAAGTTAATTTAAAATGATATCTGAAACATCGGTCTAAGTAGTGTCCATTTAAAAATATATTTTCAGCAGGTAGTTAGACGAATATTGGCCAACTTTTAGTGAACTATATAATAGATAGGTATGAAAATGACTAGTATCATACGGAGGCACGAAAAGCCACAAACACAGCCACAATGTCTTAAACATGATTTCTTTAGTATCAAATCACTATTTAAAGAAGGTACCTATACCTAATGGCGTAATGGCAGAACGCAAGCAATAAACATTTTTAAGTGTTAGGTAATTCTTATAGAGAATTTCTTTCGGACAGAGTTCAAAATGTCACGATTCGAGTACTCGACGCTCAAAAACTACCCCCTGTACTTCCATCGGAATCGCACACTATCGTATCTAAGTACACCTACACTCAGTTCCGTCATAAAAGTTCGGCGGGTTCGTGCACGGTTAAGATTCAATTTTGCTTGTTCGCTAGCTGTAATTTTATACATAAGAAATCAGACTTGTAAAGGAGTGGTTTTTCGGTAGTAGGTACAGTCGCCATCAGATATATGGTAGCATCCAAGGTACTCAAATATTTCGGAGCATCATTAAATTGCAATATATTAGTTACGATAGATAAGGTCTATAATATCGGAGCACATAATTCGCCATAAATTTGGGAGCAGCGACTTTTCAATTAATTCGTGACATACAATAAGATAAAGATATCGTAACAAACAGATCGTCAATGGTATCTAAACAGTCAAGATGATCATAAAGATCGGAACATTTATGGAAAATGTACCTTAAGTCTATATAATACAATTTAAAATAGTTAGATTGGACCCATGAAAATAAGCTTTCAGACAGGAATTAATATGTTATCAGTAATTTAAATTTAGGACGAAATGATTTGTTATGACATTCACCGAAAAGGGTGTGGACTTGTCATCGTGACAAATATATTTCTGTCTCCTTCGAATAGACAAATATCCTTAACAAAACTAAATGCCTATAAAAACGTTGTTTCGACGCAATGTCAAAATTGGCAGGCGTAGAATGAGTAGCTTAATTTCGTCAAATGATGTCAGATACTTATTAGCGTAATTTGTAGTTCCTTGAATATTCAAGCACAAAGTCATGGGTTCAAATCTGACGCAAGTACTTGACTGTTTTTTTTTTTAATTTTAATTTTCTTCATTTTTTATTTTCATACAAATTGTATGGAGAAAGTTTTTATTAATTTATGGCTTTGCTAGCCGAAAATATACTTTTGGTTCCATACAAGCTTTTGATCCTGGACAGGAATGGGATCGATTGGCATCAAAAAAAGTTCAAGTTTGCAAGTTTAACATTCATGCAAGACAACAGCTCGGTGCATAATGCTCAAGCGATCCAGGGATGGATTAATGAACACAGAGATGTGCTGACTCGCATAAAAATGCCTGATAGAAAATCTATGGGGTAAAATGGCGCAAGAGTGGGACGGAAACCAGTGTCGCACCAAAAATACTTTAAGACGCCACCCTATGAACGTTTGGGAGTTTTTTAAGAGGGCGAACGTGTGTGAAAATCTGGTCGGCTCCATGCGAAGATGATTGCAAGCTGTATTCAACGCCGAGGGACGTTACACGAAATACTAACGCTTTCACAGGCTGAAGAAAACTAGTTTTATTTAGTTTACGAATAGTAAAGTATATATTAGTTATCTGTGTTTGAATCATAAAATAAAAAGTATTTCATACTCATATTAATATGAATACCTTTCAATATACAGTTTTAGAGAATGCTACTTAAAATGATCTCATGTGTCTAAGAAACTCATATTCTCACCCATAATAGTCGTCAAAATCATCCTTGACATTGACAACTTAGTCAATATACGTAGTAACGAGTATATAGTAACGAATTCAAATGTGTACTATGTGCCACAGATTTACAGTACATTTTTCCATAAATGTTCCGATCTTTATGGTCATCATGACTGCTTAGATACCATTGACGATCTGTTTGATACTATATCTTCGAGTTATTGTACGTCACGAATTAATTGAAAATTCGCTGCTCCCAAATTTATGGAGGATTATATGGTCCGATATTATAGACCTTATCTATCGTAACTAATATATTGAAATTTAATGATGCTCCGAAATATTTGAGTACCTTGGATGCTACCATATATCTGATGGCGACTGTACTATTAGTAATGTATTATGTGCAGACATAGGAATCTGCGGAGCAAAATTGTATGACAGGTAGGGAGTTCCTTTATTGATAAACTCAATTATCGATCTATGTTATTGATATATTAATAATATATCATAATATTTGTATATACTAGTGATCGCCCCCAGCATTGTGTTTTGCATTGTTCTGTAGACCATTATGAAATGAATACATTTGTAACAATTAAGTACTTATCGTTTATGTTTAACACGCGTAGATGGGACAGTAATGAAGAAAAAATGTATGACTAAAGTTTTTAACATCATTTTGAAAGAAAGGGAAAGAGCCTTAAGGGTTATTAAATTGTTTTTTTAGTTTTACTTTTAATAAACACTAGAACAAACATCGATAATAGGTTAGTTGACTGTTTTATTTTTATTTTATCAATCGATCCCTTTCGTTATACGCTGATGGATCGCCCACGGATGAAATGTCTGTATGGGAGTAGTGGCCTTAAAACTACACAAAAGCCAGAAATGAGCGTCAAAGTCTGACATTCGTATTTCCCGCGAAAACGCTCCTTACAAAATGATGAGAACGTATGACGTCACTTATTCCTAGCCGCGCCACGCCGCGCTCTCTAAAGTAAGGAGAAATAATTAAATTGCTATTTTGGCCGCGAAATATTGCGTGTTTGTATATAGTTGCCTTACAATTTATTTTGCAGTAACTGCGAGGATTTGATGGGTACCACGGTTTTTAGAAATTTCGCAAATTAAAAACGCTTGTTTTAAATTTTATAAACGTGATATCTTTAAATAAAATAAGTATTTATATAAAATTTTAATTTTAATTGAATATATGCGTCATTGTGAACCAATTTCACTTAATTTTATTATTTTACTTAATATGTGTCAACATCCCTATTGAGTTAATCAATCCTTACCTGTCATACAATTTTGCCCCGTAGTAGATTTCTATGCCCGTTATGTGTTATTGGCAGAGTGCAAAGCGGGTGGAGGGGGTAGCCTAAACGATCACAGCGCTCGCTACGGCTAAAAATGACATTTTTGTCACTGACTTGAGCTGTCAAATCCATATTGTAGTAAACATTTTCTAATCGTTTTTGAAATAAAAATATGGTCCTGGTAAGATATGTTTGTTGCGAATTGTAATAACACCAAGAATAATAGCGACTGTAAATTTTACCAATTTCCAAGACCATGGTGGAAACGAGACCAAAGAAATAAGTGGATATTTGCCGTAAGAAAAAAAAAGTAAGTTACCTAACCGCTAAAATGAATATTACAATTCAATTTTAATATTATTGGCAATAATGTTACTGACTACCATTGGCCAAAATTGTGTAATATAGTAAAATAACACAAGATTTCATTAATATTTTTCACAATATTTACTTACTTCTTGTTTGACAGCGGTGACAATATTGTCCATAATGGCCGCCTGTCACGTGGCGCTGTCGTCGCGCTCGGTCCCAATACTATTTCTGTGTAAGTTTGAATATGTACATCAAGAGTTGCACCCGGTGCGGTCCATTAGTTTATTTAGATCGTACTTACTCTACTTTTATTGGGTAATCGGTTTAATCAATATAGCGTTGCCTAGTACGTACACATAAGGCTTATTGCGCGTACTCATCCAGAGTATATTTATTTTCACCTCACTAGCTCGGAAAGAACTGGTGTATTATTTAAAAACAGATAGCAAAGTTGCATATTTTTATTTACAAGAGTGCTAATAAGTAATTTTATACAAATTGTTTATTACTCGAGTGATTTTTTCACTTTAACTGGTTAGATGTTCTTTTATTAAATGTTTTTGAATGAGAAATGACGGATGCCAATAATTTTGAATACAGTTTTAGACTTATATTTGTCTCGCGGTAGTGAGGTGAAAAATTGTGTGTTTCGCTCGGTAGCAGTGTGTTCCCCTCTCGTGTTTTTTAACTCTCCCAATGCTCAAGATTCCACTCAATTTTGGAATGTAGATAGCTCGGGTCTCAATATTAGCACGAGAAGGGAAACACTAACATTGCTGTCTAGTATAACAAAATAACTATTATATAGCTCATAAATATATGATTTACTTTTGATATTGCATTGAATTAAAACTTCAGAAAAATTTGGTTAAAAAAGTATGCCTTTTATTCTTTCAAATAGTTTTCATCTAAATTTTATAAGAACATTGGACACAATCGAAGCTTTTTACCGATAAATAAGTATAAATAATTTTATATTCACATAAATCGTCTTATTTATACATACATTAATAATATCAGTCCTCTCAAAAGGTCCATTCTCTCCCTGCAAATTAAAATTTACTATTTACATAGCGATAGGGATTCGCGTCTACCATACGTACGTACATACATCAACAATTAACAATTAATAGAAACTATTTACAAAATATATTTATCGACATTCATTCGCACGTTCATTCGTCCTCATTCGCTTCCTTGTTACACTCACACGATTTGGCATATGGATGGCGGCACGTCACTAGCATAGGTCGTCCGGGGCGAGCCACCAGAGTGCTGTGCACTCGCGCTTCCGGCGGCGGCGCTCGGCACGGTCAGTGCGCTTCTTCACGAAGCGAACGTTGTACGGGTCCTCGGCAAGCTCGGGGTAGCGCGCCACGTCGTGCACGTACTCGCCGTCGTAACCGGCCGCCGAGCCCGCCTTCTGGATTTCATCCAGCTCGGCCGCGGACCAGTCCAAGGACCCTCCCAGGCCGCCGCGTAGCGCCTCGCGCTCGCGGTGCCACGCCTTGCGCACCGCCGCTGCCCGCGCGTGGTGCAGCAGCCTCGTACGCTCTCGCTCCGCACTCGTGCCGTATCGCAGGTTCACCACGCTCGTCTTACCGTGGATCTTCACGTCCGCATACGAACGACCGCCTTCGGTCACGTCGTGGAACGTCACGTTCAGCTTGCCCTGCATGCGTTTCAGCTGCTGCTTGTCGTCGGCGGCGCGCCACGTTTCCTCTTTTACGAAATAAAATACGTCCTGCTGATCTCCGTGCACGACCAGTGAGAAGGGCAGAAGATGAGATCGATTGAAAACCGACGTGTAAACGTCGCGGTAAATGGCATTCGCGGACGGCACGGCGGTGACTACGGCGCGTCCGCGTGAGTTCCGTGATACTAGGATGCCACGTCCGAATGGCGGCTCCGAGTCGGACCCAATCCTCTTCGGAGCCAAGTCGAGTGCGTCAGTTTTGAGCTCGGACATGGCGGGGATCGACAGGCTCCTGAAGTCTGCTATCCTCTTATTGGACATATGTGAGAGGAAGCCAGACTCGATAGTCACACTAGGCAGGAGCGACATGGCAGAGGGCAGGCCGGGCCCGCCGGCCACGGAAGCGGTGCCCCACACGGGGCGGCCGCGGGGCATGGCGGGTAGCACCGACCCGCCCGGCAGCTCGTCGGGGTATAGCTGAGGTGCCAGACTCTTTGTGTCGTATCCGAGTAAATGTAGCCATGACAGGTGATCTGAAGTTAACAGAAAATTTAATGTTAGAAGCATAGGTACCTAAATGATAGCATAAATCGTCTAAGAGTAAATATGTCGCTACGTAGGTACCTAATCCATATACCTACACGTATATCGGTATACATTGTTCTCTAACCTTTAAATATTATGAAGTTAAAAGCATTGAAACTTACCAGTTGGCTTCTTATTTTGTGGTCTGACATTGATTGGATCATTTCCGTTAAATCTGTACAGATGTAATTGTGTTGGGTTATGAATTCTCTCTATGAGATCTTCCCATATTGGTGACATCCACTGTCCAATTAGGGGATCGTAGACTTTGCCATTGGCCATGTGAACTAGCGACGTGACTTGATCCAGAAGCCCACCGCAGAAATCCACAGGTAAATACAAGTAGGGATTGGAGTCGTAGACTATGTGGCCGTAGGGAGACCTCATGATTTCTCGAATGCCTTCTCCATATTGATTGAAGACCATTACTGGAGTGCCGCATTGGTCAGTTGCAATGTAATACTTATGACGTGCAACCTATAAAATAAAATATGTTATAATTAAGTAACTAAACTCTTGCTTGCAATTTTGACTATTAATAAGCATAATGTTCTGGATTGACCATGTCGTTTTTACAGATAATAAATCATTTTATGAAATTAAATACCTGTGTATAAATAAGATGGCCGCGGTCGTCATAAACCAATGTCATGAATCTATTTTCGCGCGGAGAGTAGATATGGCTAACTTCGTGAGGTTTATCTTTATTTGTGTAAAAGAACTGAGTTACATTTCCGAAATTATCTTTACGGGTTGAGAGTCTGGAAAAGAAAAATAGATCTTTAGCATATGGAGTACTATATGTATAAACGTGAAGGTAGGATATTTTCAGATCACCAACGTACCTATCAAGATGGTCATAGTAGTAACGGACATCAAATCGACCTCGCTTTGTTGCTCTAATGAGTAATCCTTTCGAGTTATATTGAAACCGCTCTTCTCTAGCGTTCTGGGACACTAAACCTCGACTGTCATATCTATATTGTCCCTCGCCAAACTTGATAATACGATCCATGTCATTATATTCCATAGGAATAGTGTTCCCTCTGTAAGTTAATGAAAGCATATTTCCATTGTCATCGTAACGGAATCCCCATGGTTCTTGAGCTTCAACTCCAGTAAGCTGGCCATCACAGTCCCAGGTATAATTCTTGACATTAGTATATGTGTTGACTCCCACATTTCTAGTGTGAGTGCGCGTTTGTGAAATCCTGCCGTGTTTGTCATACGCAAACTCCATTCTGAATACTTCCATCCTGTGAATGTTGACAGTAACTTCTTTCTCGAGGAATTGGTTGTTTAAAACTCGAGAGAACATTGCTATTCCATCGTAGACCGAAGTTTCATTCCATTTCTGTTTAGAGACAGTGAACTGACCTAAAACTTCTGGAGCACCGGTCTTAGTGTTGTACACTATATGGTGAGGAATTAGGGTTTGTCCACCGATACGGCCCTGAACAGCAGTAGTTCTGTAGTTGTTGTCATATTCGTAAATTATTTTCGCGTTACTAAGACCAGTTTTTGCGCCGTAATCCAACCTCTCCTCCATTAGCAAGCCTCCAGCATAAGTAGACTCCCAGCGATAGTCGACTTCGCGGTCCACGTGGAGTATTTCAGACGGCAGCCCGGTACTTTCAGAATAATGTATCTGTGTCTGGCCGTCACCGTGGACTACTTCTGATACTTTATTGGTGGTGAAGTAACGGTAAACCACTCTCGCTCCGTCACCGGGGAATACCGTTTGTAGTAGTTCTCCAGTATGTGAATAATGTTGTAAATACTTCTTTGTAGAACCAGGTGGAGCATACGTCATTCTCAAGAATCCAATAGAAGGTTGAACGCTGAATGAGTGATTTGTTCCTGAAGGGAGAATGACGTGTGTCAAACCACCGTCATCATCATACAGGTACTTAAAGCTTCTTTGACTAGCTAAAGTAATTTTGGATACCAGGTTTCCGTCATTGTAATAGATGTTTTTGGTGCCATCTTGAGGACTAGTTATTTCGGAAAGCATTCCATGCGAATCATAATTATAGGTCTCTTCGCTGACGCCCCACTTCCAACCATTGATTCTGAAGAATCTGTCGTAGGAAATGTTCAGCGGGACTCCAGCGCCATGCGGAATAAATGACAACGGCAATCCACCCGCATCGTAAGCTATTGTGAAGAGGGGATTTCTGTCAGCGTTAAAGAAGGTCTCGCGACTCTTGAATTGATCAAATTCAATAATTAAGACTCTGGAGTCATTCACCCATATTTCTCTGTTAAGTGTTTGTTGGGGATTCCTAACGTCGCCTACAAGTGTATACAGAGAGTACATGTTGTTGATAAGGTTGTCACCGAATGTAGTTGTTTGATGAGACCACATATGAAGCATTTCGGCCTCGATGGGCAGAGCTGCTTCCAGAAGAGGATGTTTGGCAGCAGCAATGCTCTCAAACTTGCCTGTCCATGGAGTTTCAAGAAGCAAAGTGTTGTTGGAATATATGCGTCCTTCAGTTACTTGCTTGCCGTTATTGATTGTGATCTGCTTGAATGACTGACCGTGAAGTACGTATTCACATTTCTTAGCTACTCCGACAGGTATGCTGCTAGATGGATTCGATACGGTAACTGCTAAGCCATAATTCTTAGCAAGACCTGAAGTTATATGGACGGGTTCTCCAGAAGGCATTATTATTTTAGTAACGCGCCCGAGTTCATCATAATTGTAAATCACGGTATCTCCAGCCTGAGAAAAAATAAAAATAGAATATTAGAAAAATATAAATAGTATAATTAAATGTAACCATTATTCATTGTTGTTATTTTAACTATTTATTGCACAAAATGTGAAACGTACTTGAAAAACTATTTCGAATAAGTATAAATAAAACGTACACTCTGAAAAAAGTTTCCAGCAAACCTTATAACAGTTATAAAAATGATCAAAATTATACACAATACGAGCGCAAAATATACGTAATTATACTACTTTTATATATTATAGCTCTATATTAAAACATTTTCAATACACACCCTAGAACGGCTGTTAAGTAATCCAGTGTTTGCATCATAATCTAATTCAATATCCGTTGTACCCTTCTCTGTGATCTTAGTGAGGTAGCCAATACCCGAGACTTTTAATTCAAGTTTATGATCTTGTGTATTTTCAATCGAGCTGACAACATTACTGTAGTCTCTAAGAAGCTGTATCTTATTTCCCGAGGCATCAGTAACTGCTGATAGTTTTCCAAAGCTGGTGTTCTTTGAATATAAAAATGAATATCTTGTCTTCCCTGACGTTAGATCTTTTGATGTAATGTGTTGTCCGTAGCGGTTGAATACGTAAATCTCCGATGTCGGTGGGTTGGGAATTCTGAATTCTCCATTCTCGTCATGTGTTGGTAGATAGTGCTTTAGAGCCAAAATATGCAGAGATCCTGTTGAAAGAATAAATCATTATTATTAGATAAAATAAATATACTTAAAAAGATAAAACAGCATTTGCAATTTGAAGTTGAGTTTACCTTGGTCAACAACGTTAAGCACACCATCAGGAGTAACAGCAAGAGCAGAAATTGTTTGGAACTTAGCGTTGGAGGACAACAATGTTTCTGTACTGGTTGGAGGTTCATCTCCTGCCGCGACGCTGAGACGGCACGGGCAGCCTGCGCCTTCGTCGCGAGCGTTTGCAGGCACAGCGGTCACGGGAACTGATGAATTGCACTCACAGCTCAACTCTTTCAGGTTCTCTTGTACTTTTCCAGCGAAATGTGTGATCTTTCCAGAAGGGTCGATAGATTTAATGGCATTCATTTTTTTAGAATCGGATTCCGCAACATAAAGAATTCCACTTGGCGCAAATGCTAGTGCTTGGATTGTTCCCAGGCTAGAATCTTCTCTAAATTCAGTCTCAGTTTTATTTGTCACTTTACTTATGGCTTTTCCATCACTACCCAATCGGCAGTGTGAAGGCTGGCCAGCTACTACCTTTATTTTCATATCAACAGTCAATTTCAATATAATCCTGTCGTCAATGAAGTAAAGCGAACCGTCCAAGGGGGATAGAGCTACACCGGTAGGCCATTGAAGCTGTGCTTCATAAGGAGCAATTGCACCACGACAGGGAACTGGTGACCAGTGGTTGTGATGTCCATGATGACCTACTAATGTGTGAATGATTCCGTTTGGATCCACTGCTCGTATATTCGTTCCATCAGCGATGTACATCGTTCTATCTGCCGCGATAGCAAGCCCTTTGGGATGAGACAGTTTAGCTTTCTCAGCCGGTCCTTCATCACCGCAGTTTGACTCGTCGCCGGGAACACAACGATCGCCATTGCCTACCACTGGTTCAGAATTTAAAGATGGATCACGCACTTTTTCTAGAGCTATTACTTTTCGCACTTGGTGTCTTTCTGAATCTGATATGTAAAGGTTTCCATCTGCTGGTGATATACACATGTAGTATTGATATGCAACTTGTGTAGTCCTAGAAATAAAATAAAAAATACATTTTTACATGATTCACAGCAAATTTATCTTATTCCAATTTAATTTTAATTAATAACTTACTCAAGTCGAAGAACAGTCGTCACGACTCCTTCAGGAGTGATTCGGCGTACAAGATTGAAATCTCCGACATAAAGAGATCCGTCAGGTCCAGAAGTCAAAGCAGTTGGTGTCAGAAGGCGAGCGTCGGCTGCCTTGCCATTGCAGTGATCAGGGCAATTCAACGGACGTTGGAGGCCAGTTCCCATTACAACCTAAAAATAATTACATAAGTATCATTAAGCAATGAATATTGAACATGGTAATTAAAATTTATAACAAGAAACCTGTGTTATAATATACAGTATACAATCTCAATAATTACAAACCTGCACGGTCCTAGGATACTGTTTTAGATGAAGCAGAGCACCATCGCCTTTCTGCAGGATTCCTTCATGGAAATTATAATGATGATGAATGTCCAAGCCCCATCCTCCAATATCAGATATGTCCACATCAAACCCTGCCAAGGTAGCAGTTTGAGTCTCCCATACAATAGACGAACATGACGAATACTCGTATCCAATCGAGATCTTAGCTTGAGCTTGGCCATAAACCTGTAATGGAAAATATAAGTATAAATAAGTTCATATTTATTTAAAATATAGGTATACTATTAAAAAAAAAAAAAATTCTTTGGTTACCTTTTGTTTGTAAACGTTTCTTTTATTCCAAGCGAAGACATGTGTGAGATCAGGATCAGCTTCATAACTATGTGTGTGTAGCGATCCTTCAATTTCAACCCTAACGTGGACCCGGGACAATGCAGCGGGTACGACTTTTCGAGTGAGTTGGACGTGCACACAAGAAAGATAACCCGCGGCTTGAGAGGATCGGTAAGTCAGCTTGACTAGAGATCCGGGGATTCCGATGGTCTCGCTCACAATCTAAAAAAAAAAACATTCGGTTTGTAAATATAAGTTCGTTGGAGCCAGGCTTATAAGTTATAAGCTATGTAGGTTGTCTTTCCCCAAAGCTAAAAATATAAACACTGGATGATGTGTCTGAGGTGTAACATTAACAATCTTTGAGAGCCAAAAGAAAAACGCTATGTCTCATATAGATCCAAACGATGATGTGTAATTAAACTTCAGCTTTGTTAGTCGCTCGGTTATCTGTAAATATAACTTTTTGCACCTGAGCCTCAGGATAGATGACGGTAGGCGTGGTAGCTGATGAGGCGGCGGGCGCAGCCAGCGGCGGCACGGCCACCACCTCGGGCCGGAGCCGCTCGTGGTCGTGAGCCGCGCAGGGCGGCGCCTGCACTTCCCACCACTGGGGAGACGGTGTCCAATCCAGGTGTGGCGGTGCTCTGGAAATAAGTTAGTGAGAAAATTCAGAATTTAAATTAAAGGAAGTCTAATTATAATTAGGTATATGTACCAATACAGTATATGTACTCGTGGCAACCAAATATCGGTACAAATATTTATTTCTATAGCAATAAGGATGTAATACGATAATTGTATCAGATAACGTCAATTTTCTCCGAATAAGTGTTTTTTTTTTCACGCCACGTTTGGTAAAATAAGGGCCGAAAACACCCAGCACCCAGCTGGGGCAACACCCAGTAATGAATGGGGGTTTCTCAAAAAGAGGTGCATAGGTTTTCAAGGGGTTAGCAACGTTGACAGTTAAGGCTGTAGTGACTACATAAGGTGTGTAATATTGTCACTGTTGCAATTTACTTAAGTGTCTATATAATAATAAAAAAAAAATTACCTCGGCGTTGGCACCTTGACGCTATCGTCGCTGAGTTCCATCTGGACAGGCGGCAGCACTACGATCTGGTTCCAGGGTACGAATACGGTCTTCCGCAGCGGTTTGAACGGCGAGCGCTGGAACTGCAAGGTCACAGCTCCTCCACCATTCACCAGCACGTCAAACCTGAAGAGCAATTGCAGTAGAATGTCAAGAGGAATCAGAATTATATAATTTTATTCTAATAAGCTTTTGAACGGATTTGAATCGGACGACCAGAATGACGTATGATTAATCCTCGAAATTCCTTCAGAACCAATATTTAGAAACCCTGGATACCAAACTATATACATTACAGAAGTTTTGTTTTATAACAAAGTCAAAAGTAGCGGACGTTAAACGTACAAATATCCAAGTAGCAAAAAGCATAATGTAAAACTAAAATGCTTAATTCTACATATGTATATCTAAATAAAAAAGTAAGAAAGGAAAATAAGATATAGCTCGAATGGTATTTAGGTTTCCAGTCACGTCTAAGTGTTGTATTAGTACCCTCTTTTTACAATGGGGTAACTTACTTACTAACACTATACACACAGAGTATTTCAATGAGAGTTCGGTTAATGTACACAGCGAAACCTAAGACGAACCTAATACAAAATATGTTTTTCAAACTCCTTTTCCTGGCTACCCTATTCACCGATCTACTTAATTAAAAGAAAAAGCTTGTAACAATTTATGTAGCAAAACCTTCCCATTTTGATTATTTTGACCGACAATTTTTGTTAGCGTGATGTGCTCGTGTATTAATAAAATAACAATTCTTCTTTCATATCTATTTATGTGCTCGTGTATTAATAAAATAACAATTCTTCGTTTATTAGTCTAGCCTAGTGGGTAGTGATGCTCATGGTCCTGGGTTCAAATCCCAGTTAGGGTATTTATTCGTGTGATTAGCACATATATTTATTCCTGAGTCATGGGTGTTTTCTATGTATTTAAGTATTTATATGTATCTATCTATTATATTTATCGTTGTCTAGTACCTACAACACAAGCCTTACTGAGTTTACCGTAGGACTACCTACGTCGGTTTGTGTAAGATTGTCCCGAAATTTTTAGTATTAATTGTACGGTGCCGACACATGAACTGAATCGGGGTGTTTGGAGTGCCTAATTCCCTGATTAACAGTTCCAGAACACGCCTGAGGTAGAGGTTGGCTTTCAAGCTAGGTACTTCAAAGCGTTTCGAACATGAATACTATAGTTATTTCATCCGTCACCCAAGTGCCTTAAGGTTCGGTGGGTCTACCGCTAACATCAAAGTTCGAAAATTTTGAGCACCTTTCTCTTTTACTCCAATTAAGGTGTCATGTAAGTGACAGAGACAATCGTAAAAAAAAAATTACCAATATCGTTTTTCGCGGTAGCGCTCCGGTACCCAAATTGTTATTTGATTTCGAAGAAAGATATTATTTTAACACGTTCACGGATAATACGGCATATGAAAGATGATGTCACGCTGTCCTTGAACTTCTTAACGAAAACCTAAACCACAATTTTGTGGTGCGATGAAGTTCTCTTTACACTCTAGTAAAGATAACTCTCTGGAGAGAGAAGCTCTCTTTACTGGAATATGAAGATTTATTGAACTCTCTGGAAAGAGAAGCTCTCTTTACTAGACTTATTTTTATTTAACGTTCATAATGAACACTGCACTAGTGGAATGGTTTAAATCCTCATGTCATGTGACATATAAGGATTTCGTGTGACAGGAGTCCGGCACAGGTCCCACCGCGAGCTAGTAAGCTATGAGCTATCAGCTATTTCAAGGGACATAAGATAATCGCTCCCGAGTAAATAAAAGAGAGATATATACATTTATTAGCTCATCGCCCGACGATGAACTACGATCGCCCGGCTATGACATATATATGTATCTTTTATTTACACGGGATCGATTTTGTTTTGTCCCTTGAAATAGCTGATAGCTCATAGCTTACTAGCTCGCGGTGAGACCATCAAACAAAATATGAAGATTTATTGAGAATCTTATTGCCATTACTTTTACATCATACTCAGGAAGTCGATTTACAGAATCTGCATTTTTATCAGGGTTACAGTGATTAAGGTCTTAATAAAATCTTTTAATAAACATTTATAAATACTTTCATGTCTTACAACTGCTTTTAACTAAGAAACAAACATTTAACTAAATGTGGCCTAACTTAATGCAGAAAGTATATATATTAATGTAAGAACAACTGTTACTTTCTGGTTTCAAGAGTAATGAAAACGGTGAATCTATGACACCCGTTTTTATTCTTCACGAGTGTAAACAAGCGTGTGTTTACCTATCCTTTGGTTTTGAAACCAGAGTTTGAGAAACAAAAATGTTAATTTGACCAATGAGTCGGTGTAAGTTGACAGTGTTGGGGGACCACTTCGAGATCCTACTGAATAATTTTGTTAAAATTTTCTAAGAAAATAATTATAAGTGACTTAATCATTGAGTTAGCGCATAATGTTCTTGTTATTTTATTAAGTTAAGATCACTTATTTTTGAGCTACACGACTACACTGAACCTACCATAAAACAAGAAGTGAATAAATAATGCAGCGATTACAAGAACAGGCTAAGAAATCACACCAACGAAATGAACTTAAGAGAAAGTGAACACACATCGAGACTAAAAAGATGGCAGATTTTGAAGCTGGACCAGAGAAACTAAGCCCCCCACATAAGATGGTGATGGTGTTCAATAGAACTCACGCACAATTATTCTTAAAATTCTCTTCTACCATCTGATAAAGACCTGAATGGCCTATTGCAGATTAAAGTAAAAAAAAAGATCACTTATTTTGTATAACCTCTTGAGTGTCATCCTGTATTCATCGCAATATCTAAGGGATATAAAATAAGTATGTAATAATGATCTTTTGACTAGTATGCTAGATAGTCAAATCGCTTAATGCTAAGCAATGTTTTCTAAATATTTTACCTATTACTTATTTAAGTTAAAATTATGAGTAAGTAAATTGTAAGACCTCTTAAAATTTATAAGTAATACATTTTAATTTATGCCTCAAGTATTTTAACTTTTTTGAAAGTATTTATAAGCTGGCAATGTCAATGAACCTAAATGAGTAAGGGAGAGGGTACAGATTTATGAAGAATTTAATGAACTAAATATTTCATCTATTAAAATATTATGACTTAATTACGGTACGCTGAACTCTATACGGAGTAATAGGTATGTTTATTTTCAGTTTTTATTACTCTCATAAAATACCGGTCTTCTAAAATGAATTTATTAAAGAAAAAGGAGTATATTATTCCAAAGCCACCATGGGGTAAGTGTTAAGTAAATAAAATAGTCAAAATATTCTAATTATATTAGTAATGATTTGGCAGTTTTTATTTATAGGATAAGTACCTTAAAAACATCTACCTATAACACGGATTTTATAAACATCTAAATTACAATAACTTTAGTAAATACCTCCGACGTTTCGAGAACGAAATTGTCCTCATAATCGCGGATGAAGACGCGGAGGTAATTTATAAAAATACGTGATTAATTAGTCCCGTTCATTTGTAGTAATGTGTAAATACCGTGAAAGTTCAAATCAATAAATTATTCATGGTCACAAACATGTAATATAAAATTTATATAAAATTTTCTCAACGTATTCAACTTAGGCAAGTTGTTGTACCTTGATAACTATAAAAATTGCAGTAAAGTATTTATCCTTTCCAAATTTTATGGGCATCAAATATCATCGTATTAGATTTTTCGTGTGAAGGGACATCATTAAGAATTGTCCAAACTTTCCCGTCCGTAATAAAAAATACCAAAGAATGTGTTCGTACAGTTTACGAGTGTCGTAGATTATCGCAGCACGTTAAAATAGTAAACATTAATGAGTGTAAAAAAGAGCACACAATCCGAGAGATACGAGACATTCAAAGCTTTGAAATAGTAGTGGAAACAAGTCTCGCACGGCGCCGGGTCACGACCGCTCGTAAATTATAATCTCGGAACATCTCGATGACTGGCATGGCATGTCTTTGCTGTCGTACACCGATATGAGACAACTTAATTTTCGATCGTGTATGAGTTTTGTAAAGCAATTCTTAATCATGTACGCCGGTCGATTTACTTGTTAGGCAATCATATTTTTTGTTAGTAATTTCAAAATAAATATTAACAAAGCTATGGTAATCTGGATTATCCGTGACATTACTTTGTATTCTCTCCCGCATGAGTCTCGTTTCGTTCCGGAGTCGGCGTCGGTCATTCGATTTCATACTGTGGTGTATGGACGCGCGAGTAATTTATAACGACCGTGGCCGAAAAATTAATTATGGTCGCACGGATATTACTACAAATGTTCTTGTTGATTGTGAATAATTTTTATACATTTTGTTGTTTGTCATTGTGTGCAATTCCGATTTCCCACATTTAAAATAACCGGTATCTAAGATGATGTCACATCGTTCTTTTTAAAAATATTGTTTATCCATTATATTTGACATCACATCATATTAAACTATTTTATTTATAAGTAGGTACCTACTCGGAATTACTTGATTTAGTGTACTTATAAATACATACACATTACACATACTTATAATAAGACTAACCAACCTGTTGGCTTGTATTTGATTAGTAAATTTATTAAATAAATAATAAAATTAAATATTTCGGGACAATCTTACACGAATCGACCTAGTCCTACGGTAAGCTCTGTAAGGCTTGTTTTGTAGGTACTAGACGACCTAGAATACTTAAATTCATAGAAAACACCCATGACCCAGGAACAAAGATCCGTGCTCGTCACACAAATAAATTCCCTGACTGGGAATCGAACCCAGGAAAATCGTCTTCATAGACAGACTCACTACCCACTAGGCCAGACCGGTCGTCTATCTATTAAAATGAGATTTTAAGTTTTTCTTAAACCATTAAGTGTCACAGGAATAGGACGTTTTCAAGGTCCCCATACAGTACTCACCATCCTCCCTGCCTTGTCAGCGTGAAGCCGAAGCGCGCCTCACGGTCCACCGAGACCCTGACTCCGATGATGCCCAGCCCCTGCGGCGACACCACCTGCCCGCGCATCACGGACACGCGACTGCACAGACCAGCTCACGTCAAACGAGCCACCATGCAAAGCACAACGCACGTGGCCCAACTCACGGTCCCATTAAGGCCTGGCCACGACCATGCGCGACTTGCGGCGCGGCGAGCGTTTTATCTGTTCATTGCGTGTGATACCACCTTACCGCAGTGCATTGCGCGTTTTGACCGCGCAACGAACAGATAAAACGCTCGCCGCGCCGCAAGTCGCGCATAGTCGTGGCCGGGCCGTTAGATTGCATATCTTTAGCAAAATTATATGTAAACGCATCTTCAAAAATATTAAATAGATGCACATCTAAATGGTCCCTTTAATTAGGCTCCCAGGCGATACCTATACTTTATCTTGAACGAATTTCACTAAAATATTGACGTGAAATTTATCAACAGATATTCAAAATATTAATTTCAACAACTATTTAAACAGGTATTTGATTGCCTAATACAAAGCCCACTTGATAAAAGCCTTCACGCTAACTAAATTATTATTTCAAATAAGCTCATGTATATCGATAAAATATTTTATTATAAGTAGTTATTATTTATTTACTAATTTGTGTAATCGAATTCTATTAACAATTGGCTTTATAAGTGAGGCTGGGTTATTTAATAACTAATATCTATGTATCGATATTTAAATAAAAAGAAAAAATAGAAAAATTTGACTCGCAGTGATCCAGAGGTTGTGGGTTCGAATCCCGCTGCGAGTCAAAATTTTCTATTTTTTCTTTCTATTGAAATATCGATGATATGCTAGCAGACGTTTCTGCTTAATATAAAAATCAATATCTATGTTAGTAATTTACAATATAGCAGGTACAGTTAGCATGCACAAAAGTTGCTAAGCGAGGTGTTCAAAATGAGCTTGACAAGATTTTATTGTTAAGAGAGTGTGTGTCAAGTGAGCGTGTCAATATCATTCTGAGTACCTGGACAGATTAGCAACTTCTGCTGCTGACTGTACCTACATATAATAGAATCACTTGCATTTGTGTTAGGTATCGCCTATTTGGAAATATTGGCTATTTAATATCAACCTTCACGTGCTTTGCGCTTTATTTGTAAAAATTATTAATAAATGCTGTAAGTGAAGTAAAGTTTAACAAAACCAATGAATTGAAAACAAAAAAGAAGTTTTCAGCATGGCACATTCTCTTATTAGGTTCAGCTAAAGATCTAGGTACAATTTCAGTTTACTAATTGCCAATTATTGCAAATTAAATTACGGAAACCAAACTCAATGTAACCTAATATGTGTAGGTATAGACGCAAAGGTGTGTTGTAAACGGAAATCCACCTAGAAGGGTGTGTAATGCATGTAACAACTGCCACATATACCATAGTCAAAATATCTTGGCATGTAAACTGTAATTAGTATGTTTGTATCGATATTACCATAACGACTGCAATTGGTGCAAGGAAAATTTTATTCATATCGATACTAGCGAGGCTTATTAATTTTAAATACTAAATAAATTTGAGGTAATAAGCATTTAACTAAATAATGACTACCCAGCTACCTAACAAAATAACAATGAAAAATATTTTACTTCAAGTTTAGCTTCAAATGAATTACTTATTACCAAGCTTAAATTGAAGAAAATATATTACAAAAGACATAATATGTTACCACATTCCGTTGTCTTCTAAATGCTGCCTTCAATAAAACGATATGCCTACAATTTAAAGTATTAGGATTAAAACCTGTAAATGTAAAATACGATCACAAATACACTTTGTAGAATTAAACACCATAAAATGTAACTAGGTATAAACCTACCAGCAATAAGGGACCACTGCCCACAAAACTATTTAAAGGTACAAATTACTAATCGAGTACCTTACAAACATTTTCACGAGTTTATACAATAAATTAAATCATAATATAATGTGCGATCAGTCTGAAAATTAAACTATTTACGGACTAATTATTAACTAAATGGTAAATGAAATTAACAATAATTTTCAAGTGGTGTTAAAAGTTTTTGCGTAAATAGTAATGCGTACGTAATAGTACGTATGTGCCGAAAAATTGAAAACCCTTTTAAATATTTTTATAACACAAAACGATACTAACAATATGGTTAATTTGAATTTAGTAAACATAAGTAAACTTGGAAATTCTAATCCAACAGTACTATTAATACCACCATAAGAGTAAAAGATAACCAGAGAGAATGCTTAGTGTAGTTTTCCTTAATTGCCCGTTCTCGACAAAAGGAAAACATAAAACAGCACTTCATTTGTACGTCAAGTCGTGTTACCGTAATACAGGCAAACGCACTAGCGCCATCTTTACCGACCAAACGCAGTAATATACTATTTGACGGGCCAATTCAAGTTGTCAAAGTAACTTAACTAAAATTCAACAGATGGCACTGCGCCAAATATTACGGAAAACAAGAAAACCTACTTTGTAAAGACATTGGCAATTCACGTAAAAGGCATAAATATGTATACAGTAAAGGCCATAAATATGTATACATTATTCATCCTTACGCCATTGCTGTACTTACATATTTATACCCGTGACTGTACTTATAAAGGGAGTCTTTAACTATGGGGCTTTAAATGGAAGGTTTCTTTTTAGTCACAAAACTGGGCATATTTTGTTCTGCACCTTAAAAAAACTTATTAATTTTATTATTATCTTACAAGTTAAATGTTAGTTTAAATGAACACAGTCCAACACGAAATTGACAGTATGCTACTGTATCTTTTCACTTTTAATTCAAATTATGTCAAACAAGGTAATGTCGCCAACGAGACCACCACTTTGATAACCGACTTCACGATTAAAATGTGAGGTCTAATAAGGTGTCCAAATAATCCGTATTATTTTAAATCACAAAACAAAATGAGATCAGTTAAATGTGTAGAAAAGAGCCTTTAATTGTTCTTAGGCTTCATAGGCGGTAGCACGCTGTATTAGGATCCTTCAATAGTTTTCGACACACATAAAGATTGGGAATTTTTGCGATAATTCGAAACGATTCATCCACAGAAGCAAAAAACTGAGTGTCAGGTTTATAAAATAGTACCTTGAGGTATCTGCAAATACCAAAAAAATTTAACGTTTAGATGTCGTACAAATGAAGCACTCTGAATATACTCGTAAATAACCCCTGTTACTGTTACAAGTCTAATCCTGTAAAGTACACCTACATAATACACAACATTCTACATTGTATGTTTACGTTTAATACACATAGAATTTCAGCATATGAAATATTGCATTAAGTGTCAAATTATCCAATTCAACAATTTCTGAAAGGTAAGCTGCGTAGTCTTTAAATTCACATAATATATGTCATTAATATAATACACACCTTGTCTTAATATTAAAGAATTTAAGAAGTCCATCGCTTCACCATTCCGTATGCACAAGATTCAATTGTTAGTAACAATGCAATTCTTAAACTCTGTAACGTAACATAGTAATGCCTTCGATAGTTCGGAATTTTCTTTGCACCAATAATATCAGTGTTAATTACATCGATCACCGGTTGATGGAAGCAATGGTTGTAATTTACAATGTCGACGAGTGCGATCTCGTCGTGAAGTAGTCGGAGAACATTCAAAGTTGTGTTTTGGTTAGTTACAGGGGTGAGGATCTAAACACATAAAGAGCTTGGGCGAAGGGTAGGGGGTTGGTTAACAGATGAAAGACGCAGACAAAGGGTAAGGAACACATAAAAGGGTAAGTTTATTCGAAGCTCAATTTGCGTGTTCGCCTGGAATTTTGTTGAATTGACAATATACAATACGCGTCTCGATCGTATATTTTACAATACCTACGCCTATCGAATAGTGTTTTGAACGTTTTGCGTGAAAGCGTAAATGATTTTCCTAAGTTTTATACAGTATAACAAAAGTATACCATAGTATATAAATATGTGAACTATTATATAAGCACAGAAGACGAGACAAATAAATATTACAAAGAAATACGATTGTGACTGCGGCAAATCATATTGGAAAAACGAGATACCGGAGGCGTGGACGCTCGCGTGATTTACTGGAGGAGTTGTCGCAGCCACACGGAACATTCAAGACAAACATACAGATGTTACATACACATAGAGAATGAAACGAATACAGACAAAGGATTGAACGAAACTGAAAAAGCATCGGTGACGCCGTCCGCGTGCCGGTGGGCAGGCGTCGGGCGCCGGCATCACACACATATGCAGGAGTTGCAACAAAAGGGAAGAGGTCAACAGATACTGAACACTGAGGGGCGAGGGCGGGCTGACTGACACTTACCATGGTGTAAAGGAATTCCAGAACTCGCTAGGAGTGGCGGACACACGGCGGCACAGGGACACAGAAAGACAGGACAGATTACTACACAGATACCTACATCCCTCAGTGCAACCCCACCCCGGCTCGCAATCGTTCCGACCGATTGCCTGTCTACATTGGTTACCTTGCGTTTAACACTTGCTTTATTAATCGAATCAAGTAGGTGCGCCTTGTCTCACAGAGACGAAGCCCGTTTGCATTAGAACAATACCACCACTATCAATATTCAAATTAAGGCATAATTTGGAATAACAAACTAGAGAATCATAGCTGCAGGTTGCACCAAGATTATGATACGGAGTAAACACGCATGCTCGATGGTGAATGCACGAAGGTACTCCTTGAAGTTACGCGGATCTAAGAAACAAATGCCAGAACGCAATATAACCATTCTAGACTCTTGATTCAACTCAAACAAAATAGTCAAGCGGCTCGTGTTTTAATGCAAACAAACTTACAGGCGCTTTGCATATAAAGCGAGGTGGGTTGGCTACGGTTTTATTCAGGTTTGCGTTGTCTCGTTTTACTATCACGATCAGATTAGATCTTTATTCGATAGTTTTTATTTTTTAATATTTTTTGTCAACGCAACTAAATTCTTCTTGTAACTCAGATCATGAAAGACGTACACATAAATAAAATGTCAAAATAACAAAAATGAAGCGGATTGTATAATATTCCAATGCTTTTTTGTATGTCGAGCAGATATTACAGCTATTCCAGTGACAATAAATATAGGTCGGCACTAAGTCTGTCATGATTCGAGTGTTGTGAAAGAAAATTAACATGTTCAACTGGAATACATACTCGTCAAAACTGTTCGAAAACCTTTAAACGCTTAATTAATTTCGTTATTTCCTTCTTATGATATCAGACGCTTTTTATTCAGACAAACGGGTAGGGTTAGACACACACAAGGGATAAACATTAGACAATACACAACACATCGGATCTGGTGTGAAAAATAATAATTATAAAAACTGATAATACGATGAAATCATGGTAAGTGATGAAACTTAACCATGCTAGGATCGCAAATGATAAATCAATAATTTACACCGAGAAAACAGGAAAATCAAAAACACTTCCACCAGATGATAAAATAAATTTAAATTCACAAAAGTATAGTTACCGATCAAATTAAAATAACCACACCAAATCCTCGGAGAGGTCAAGGAAGATGAGTGGGATCACAAATGGTTTAGGTGCTAGATCCTAGATACGCTATGTAATTATGAATTTAGTTCTTCTTCTCCCGTATTTATATTACCTATTCGTCGATGAGATCACGGATCTAAAATCATTGTAAAGTGCAAAAATATTAATTTATGAACTGTGCAAGATACCGATAGGCCAGTTCTATGTCGACTTGCAAAAGATACCGTTGCACCAGAGCGAATGTGAATGGTCATTGCTTTTTTAGTTTTCTCCCTTCTGGTACGATATCTTTTACGTGCATGAAGTGATTTGGTGTTTGTTGAATATATTTCATTACGCTTAATTAGTGCACTCACCTTTCTGAGTACTCGTCCATGTGTGCGTAGCTCTGGACAGAGTTTTCCTCGATGAGGAATTTGACACGTTGATAGAATGAAGCGGTGACGGAGGGCGGTTGTTTCCTCAGTAACACCTCGACGGGATCATTGGATGCGAGGCACATGATGTGGTCGGCGCATTCGGGCCGCGTGCAGCACTCAGAGTCCGAGCAGTCGGTCATGCCATCTTCAAAACCATTTGCCATTTATAAGGTAGCCCAGATTTGTTTCTTTGTTATATATTTTCATTTACTCCATTGGTTTAAATTAGTTTCGCGTCGGGTTAAAGGCAATAAAAATATTCGTTACAGTACAATAGTTAATTAGGAATGTAAAATAAAAAAAGAAAGTAAAGTTTATTGAATTAACATGTTGCTCTTTAAATACAATTTCTACCTTCGTCGTTATCCTCGTTATCGGTGCAGGACAGTTCCAGTGCGATAGAGCAGTCGGTGCCGGCCCAGCCGTCGGCGCAGGAGCAGCGGTACACGCCATCCTCCAGGAGGCACTGGCCGTGCCGGGAACAGGCGTTAGGACAGCCGGCTGATCAAAACATTAATGTGAATGTAACGGCTTATGTTGCATTACAAAACTATAGGTTTGCTAAATGAGACCGAGTTTGTTCCAAGAGATGTTTTTCTACGTGCAAAGCAATAATAATAAATGCTGATTGAATCATAATTGGGGACAGGTTACAAATTGATAATGATCTAATACTTAAGTTAGAAAAATATATATTACAGGACATTCTTACACAAATTGACTGAGCCCCACGGTAAGCTCAAAAAGGCTCGTGTTGTGGGTAGTCAGCCAACGATACGAGTATATTAAAATATACAAATACTTAAATACATAGCAAACACCCATGACTCAGGAACAAATACCTGTGCTCATCACACAAATAACCTTAACTTTGAACCCAGGACCATCGGTGTCATAGGTAGGGTCACTACCCACTAGTCCAGACCTGTCGTCAAAGTGATATGACGTAAACGTTATCCACTCTGTTCGCTGCAAACATACCAGTGTGTATGCAGTGATAAAAAGTTAACACGCGTTACACCGCCACGGTAGGTGTAACATTGCACGAAACGCGTTGGGGTTGGCATACAGGCATATACCTCTTGTCGACTTAATTTCGAACTTAACTTTTCTTTAACTTACGCAACGTGCAGTGTCTTCCGTTCCACCCCTGTGTGCAGACGCAGGTCCCGTTCTTGCACTGGCCGTGGTCGTGGCAGCGCTGGTCGCAGGGCCGCTGGTCGCACCTCGAGCCCGTCCAGCCGTCGTCGCAGCGGCACACGCCCTCTGCGCACACGCCGTGCGGGCCGCAGTCCAACGAGCATACCACTGCAAATGTGTTACTATATAGCTGACTACAGGTAATATTAGATGATACCTACAACTATAAAGGAAAGACTGAGTCTAAAAAACATAAGTTTGCACCTGATTATCGGACGTTAAAAGCAAAAAAATGTGAATTTAACTTCATACTTTTTATTAAGCCTACCAAGTTGTGTCTTTCTAAATTTTTATGTTTTGAACCGCAACGAGCTTTGCCTATAGGTAAATGATACGCTAGTAGGTAATTGGTATGCATCTAGGGATGGCGCATGTACTGCTGATTCTCCAAAACCTGTATATCAGTTAGAACCCTAAATTCTAGTCCCTCGAGAAAACCTTGGAAGCTCAATTACAACCTACACAGTAACGTTACATTTAAATTTACCAAAATAAGTAAATAATATAAAGTAAGTAGCGTCAAATAACCACGGCCAATGAAATAAGTTGCTTACTTACTCAGATCGTATGCTACATATGTTTAACTGATTAGTGTTTTGATTACACTACACACGCATTGTACTAAAAGTTATTTTGTAACAGTCGGTTTTCAGGAATGAGGTCACAAAAAAGCAATCACCACGACATCCGCGTAGCATTGACCAAGTTACACACGAAATCCACGTAGAAATAAAACTGATAAACACAAAAAAATAGTAAATTTAAATATTACAATTATTAAGTTTTTTAGGTAAACATCAAAACGATTAAATATTAAGATAAAGGTAGTATAAAATCCTAAGTACCTATGTTCAGTCGGGTGATAATAAAATGAGAAAAAATATCATTTTTCTGAAAATAGAACATCACAGTTCGCCCTTAAATGGGATTATAAATGTCAAGAGTAATAAACTTTCGTCCTTACTTAGTCCTGCCTTAAATGCCTACATGTTTTCAATCGAGCACCGAATATTTATTTTTACTTAAGTTTTATTAACGTTAACCCTAGGTGATATTGCAAGATTTTTTCCTATGATTGATTCAAGAACATGCTTTTAAGAGTTTTCATGTAGATTTGTTTTATGTCGTGGTAACTTTTATTTTACCAATCTCTAAATTACAATTGCACGTATACCAGGTGAAACCAAAATGGTAATACAAAAATATATTTTTAAGATCTATTTGTAATTACTATCAACTTTTACTTTTTGGTACATTTATGGGGTCACAACCAAAAAATCAGTTAAAAAATCAGACCTTCCCATACTAGCAGCTGTCAGGTCATTTTTTAACTGATTTTTAAAGTTGATGAATAGATTCAGAAAATATAACTTAGTATCACGATTGTGACTTCTCCCAATATTATTTAGTATTGACAGTTTGCGCGAAGACATAACGAGACTTGTCCATAATTAAACAAATTACAACAATTTTACAGTTTTGTTTCACACTGATTGTCCCAAACTAATTACTTATTTATATTACCTTTAGCGCAATCGTCTCCTGTGTACAACGGGTCGCAGACGCACTTCCCAGAGTCCAGGTCATAAACGCCGCGTTGCGAGCACGCGGGCAGACAGCGTTGCACGCGCGCGTCACGGTCGCTGCACGCCGCCCCGCGCCAGCCCGCGCGGCACACGCAGCGCCCCCGCACACACGACCCGTGCCCGCCGCACGTAGGGTCCAAGCAGTCCTCTGTACACAAAAATCAACATTTAAACACACAAAAACGAATCAGAGCCCTGAGTGTAAGTTTTTAACGTAACTTTACGTCACGAACGCGTTTGCGTTTCCCATATAAATAACATTATCACTTACGCGTTAGTAAACGGTTTTTTTACGTCAAAAGAAACTTACACTAGAGCCTCTGTAAACGGTGTTATCTACACTACTGTTAAATAGAGGAATGATTATATTGTCTATTTCCATTAAATAAATCCGAAACTGCTAGACTTACACAGATTTGAATACATTACCTATCCTTGATGAACAAGGTGTTTTTTTTTGTTAAATACTTACATCTACCGGGGCAGCTAGCGGCCTGCCTTCATATAAATTTACCGGTAATTAATTTCGGTATTTCAGAGAGATATATATGTATATATATATATATATATATATATATATATATATATATATATATATATATATATATATATATATATATATCTCTGAAATACCGAAATATATGTTTGCATAATACTCAGTTAATATGATATTCTAAATATTTTCATTGCCTAATTTTTAGTTACACCAGTAACCTACCCATAAACAAAATACACGAAATAACAGAAAAGCCATAATTAAGTTAATGAGCAATCTCGTTCAGACAACCTTTTAGTAGACGAACTTAACTTTTAAATAATGTAGGTATAATACTAAACCTTACAGTTACTACCTAAACATTAAGTATTACAGGTATGCAAAAATGGCAAACAGATGAAGATGTTGCAGAACATATGTCAAAATGTATTTTTATTTTACAACAATGATCATTTTTGCAGTCGGTCGGTATGTATATCAATAGGTATATCAAAGTGTCATAAACATGGATGTTTCAAATGCTCCCAAAAGCTAACAACACATTCAAAATCATGCAGATTCAACTGTTCTGTTCCCAGGTTAATGTATGCAATGCAACCCGCTTAATTATGCTCAGTGGTTGGCTAGCACTATGCTTGCACTAAATTGTAACTTAGGTTTGGACTATTTCATCCGGTAATTACTAAAACGCAATGATCAATATTCTTTAATCGTTTAAATATTTTGTTGTAGTTGTTCATTGTAATTGAACATGTTAGAACTACGAGTCATCATCATCATCACCATCATTTCAGTCGAAAGATGTCCACTGCTGGACATAGGCCTCCCCCAGAACGAACCAAGAAGACCGATCCTTCGCCTTCCACATCCAGCGGCATCCTGCGACTCTAACTAGGTCGTAGGTCCACCTTGTGGGAGGCCTACCTGCGTTGCGACTTCCAGTTCGTGGTCGCCACTTCAGAACCTTTCCTAGAACTACGGGTATGTTCTTCAATTTATTATTTATTTTTATGTTGAGCAGTCCCTATTCTTATTGATTCCCTGTGTGTATACCTTTGTACACACAGCAACGCTGTTAGCTGTACATCGGTGAACCTTATGCCTTATATAATAAGGTCCACAAATGTACAGCTCAGAGTGTTGCTGTGTGTACTTGAATTTTAAAAAGTAAATGTGTCAAACGACTTACCTTCATCGCATTTGGGTCCTTTCCATCCTGCTTTGCAACGGCAGTGTCCTGCCACGCACTGTCCTTTCCCAGAGCAGTCAGCGGGCTCACAGTCGTGCGCCGGAACGTCGCACTCTGCGCCCTTCCAGCCCTCAGCGCAGTGGCACACTCCCCCCGCGTACGCCCCATGTCCAGAACACAGCACAGGACACACACCTGATAAAAATGAATTATTTTCTAGGTTGAGTCTTAAAATAGGTAATAGAAAATATTTTTTTTGTCTTTTGCATTTAATTACTGGTCAAATTTTATGAAACGATTACCAAATATATAGAAATTAATGGTTAATTATCGTTACAAAACGGACATAGTGGACTCTACAATGCACGCTAATTGGGGACATGAAAACTACCATAAACACATAATAAGAAGTAACCGTCTTTTGTTTTCGGTAACTGAGGATATTTTATCAGTAATCAAATTTAAGGTTTTTTTCTTTTTAATTTAACGATTGTATTATTTAGCCCTTAGTTCTTTATTCAATACCGTTATAGCCCGCAAATCTTGTCAGAGTTGTGCCTATTCTATGAAGGTTAGGTATCTCCTTTAATATTGTGGCAGTATTTTAAATTTGCTAATATTTAAGCAAAAACTTCATGAGTATGGATTCTTATTCTTAAACATTATTAAGTTTATACGACAAGATAAAACGATATAATATACAGATAAAACTTACTCTTGGAACAGTCGTGTCCTTCATATCCATCCATACATTCACATTTTCCTAAATAGCAAGAGCCGTGGCCGGAACAATCATCGGGGCAAGAATTAGTAACTCCCTCAGCTTCGGATACGATCATCTCGACTCTGTGCGGCTGTAATTCGTCATTGTACATCGAAATGAACCATCTCCCCGTGTCGAGGTACTGCAGTATACTGACATTTACTCGCATATCTGTCGATCTCTTGCTTATCGTATGGTTCCATCTTTGAAATGGGCTAATCGTGCTCAGCAACGTTTCAAAGCCGTCGTGTTCGCGCATGTCGTGTCTATGCGGACTCCGTCTCCGCCTTAGCCTATGGTCGACCCTGCCACCTCGAATGAATTCTACGAAGTCGTATTGTGTAACGCTAGGAGCAACATTCCTTCTACCGTAAACGGCAAAGTTGGCTCCCCAGGGTACGGTAAAATTAAGGCTAACGTAGGCGGGTTGTTTATTACGGAATTCAGAACTCCAGAACTGGTATGCAGGTATCGTGGCACTGTGTAATTCATCGAATTCTCTAACTTCTAACGCCGGTGACCAGGGCGGTAGTGCGGCCTGCTGTGCTTGCTGTGGTATCACCGCCGACTCTATCGCCACCTCTGCTGTCGTCGACCAACCGCCCAGTGACGAAGTTGATATAGATTCTACAATTAAAATTAAATATTTTGTACACACAATTAACAAATTAATCAAATAGTACTTGTTTCTTGATTCGATTGATTTAAGCGATGTTTAGTTAAACAACATATCTACTTTGGATATTATTTTTAAGAAACTAATAAAACCAAATAACTCTTTTAATTACATTACATTATTACCCAGTAAAGTCATGTATAATATTATGGCCACAAATATTTGTTTATTTATTTCAGTGACACTCGGTTATTAATTAAAAAAAAAGGAAAACTGTCAGGTCAGTTAAGCAATTTCTGTCAAATATATACGCTGTTTTTAAGTGAAAATGCAACAAATTGCCTTACAGGAAATGTTTATGTTCTGAATTCAAGTTTATTTTGTAAGCATTCCTTCAATCTAAAATGTTTACTTACCATCCGACGGCGATGATGTTGATAAAGCGTCTCTAATTCCTTGTGCGTGAGTAACTGCTTTAACGTCTTGAACCATTACCATGCAATTGGAATTGTCTATATTATAATTATTTTTAATTGACGATAACGCTGAAACAATCAAAATATTCGTTAGTAATATATTTATGTGGTAAGACCGGATAACACCTAGTCGAATAAGTTTTTCAGTTAAGCGACGACCGTTAAGCCAAGAGAATCTATCGGTTAATCTGGTCTTCCAATTAAATTTCCAATAAGTTTGAGTCTTATCAGTGGCGGGCCATCGATAATGCCCAGTAGCCGAAGTGTAGGTAATTTTAGTTTGTCGTTTGTTCACACGGTTGTCGAGATAGATTACAAATCGCGGCACAGTGAGAGGTGTCGCTCCGAGACGTGATGTCAGTACGTGTGTGCGAGGGGTGGGGGTAAATGACGTGAAGTCCCGTCAAGTTTTAATTAAGCGAAGCACGGTCGAGGCGCATTTTGTGGAACTGTGACGAAGCGATTGGTTCCGCTGCCGCAGGCCGGGCTCGGCAGCCCGTTGAGCACGTAGGTGGTTCGGCGTTCGGCGACACCCAATATTTCTTGCTCGAGGGAATGTCGTTATCTATTCATTGTACTACAGTCGCAAGCTATCGAATCGATCATAGAAAGTCACGCAACGCAGTCTAATTGGATAATTCTTCACGGCACTAAGAACAGCACGGGCTCGAATAACAGTAGCGAGTTCCTTTGATGACACGATTTACTTTTTGTTAGAAATAACCGAAGCATAAAATAGATTCAACGTTTCAAAATTTAAAAAAGATTCCTCAAAGCACGACAGCTAGTTAAAGTCAGCAGAAATATTTGTTTTAAGTCTTCAAGCACTGCAATATAAAGTTCGCAAACGGAGCGATGTTGGGGTGCAAAATAAACGACGACGCCGGTATTGTAATGCAAAGAGAATTTATTGTGTACATTTATTAGTTTTGTAAGACGCGCAAGCAGCCGGGATTTGTGCCTCGGCGGGGATGCGATGTTTATTTGTTTCGGAGCGTGCGCAGGATGTGCGCCTAATAGACGAGCATGCGCGCGGCCATGTGTCACTCCGTACTGCCATCACTAATTACATTTACGGGATCACTTTCTAATTTGTTGAAGGAATTACTGTCGAGTTGTCGAAATACGAGTATTACCTGGCGTTTATTTATTTAAGGATTTAAATTATTGTTCATTGGTTTAATAAAAACAGTTAATGTCATAATAGTCATAAATGTAAAGCTGACGGAATTTAAAATTTTTACTGTCAGCGACAACTAAAATTTATACTGTTACCACAAATAAGGTTTAAGGTTTAGAAGTAACTGAGAACTTTTCTGTTACCGCCAGAATGAAGTCAAAGACGTAAAGCAACTTGGTATATTTTGTAGAAGGGGCGCCCGCAGTGTTTTTCATAATTCCTGCGGATAACCCCAGGCGGTGTCGAAGCAATTAAGTTATCGCCTCCCTCGACACCGACAGGCCGCGAGCTGTCCCCAAGATTCTCTTCCAGATAAGCGTCACAACGCGTCGATGCCATTTGGTCGCTCGCGATCCGAATTGAACAATTTACATCAACCATGTCGCCGATAGTTAAATGACAATAACCTTTATCGGATCGGCAATTTAAGGATAAGTAGGTGATTTATATTCACTATCTATTAAATGGCTCCAGTGATTTGAAAGTTTCTCGAACCGGAAAAGTGTCAAGAAGCAAAGACATATTTTACACTAAGTACTATATAAACTTTTCAAATAATTAAAATCTTAATTCTCAGTCGTTTACCCGATAGCATGGACTTCGTGATATTCATCACCGAATGTGTACGTATTGAAAAAAAAAACACTTAATATTAAACATGGCTATAGCATTCAAAATGTGAACGTTAGTAGATAAAATGTGCTCAAACGACGCAATTTCCGCCCACGATAATAAAATATGGCAATGTGGTAAGTCGCGACTTTTCCCGATGATCCCTCGTAAATCTATAAATTATCGCCATTGAATATCGGCGAGTAGGAAATGGAGGGTACTGTTGTTGACGACTGCTCGTGCCGATGCGCGGACGATTGTGTGCAGATGGACGATGTTTGCTATCTCTACTATTTTTCGAGTTAATACAATTTATTGTAATACGATTCAGCATAGATTGCATCGTGCAGTGGGGGAGCGAAACTCGTTTGATGGAGTCCCGGGGGACAGCCGCGCCGTCGCACTGACTCTGTATTAGTCACGTGATAAATCTCCTCGTATGCGTCGCCCTATCTCCTTTCATTATTTACTGTATCTCATAACACCGTCCTTGTCTTGTCCCTAGCACTTGTACTGCAATCAGTCGTAGGAGGGTCGAAGCTTCTATGCCCTATTTTATAAGAAGCGCGGACAAGTACAAATGTATTTAGATATGACAATTGAAATTTAATTCAACGAAGCTAAAATCATTGCAAAAAGAATCATGGTTTAGCCACTTGATTTGCTATAAATAAGGAGTTAAAACTGACAATATTGAATGAAGAGACAATACGTCGAGAGAATCACGTGTCTGTCTGCGCAATCACAGCCGAATCGCCTCAGTATTGAGAAGCTTCTTCAGAGTTCATAGTTTCTTGAAATGTTAGGTTAACCTATTTAAATATAAAACATATTATTTAATGATAAAAACAGTGTCATTACTACATCGCACGAACATTACTGTGAGGCTGTTTAAAATGTTTATTTCTATAATTTCATACGTCATATTTCTTGTGTGTATTGTGTTTTCATGTTTTAGCGGTTTCGTGACTTCAACAACTTTTAAATTAAGCTTATACTTAACTTACTTCGCAAAGGTATACTTAAACTTTTCGTTGAATCCTTTAAAACAAGACGATGATTAGTTATTTTATACTAATATTTTAAAATGATTTAACGGATTCATGTGATCAAAAAAGTACTTTCAAAATAATGAGTGACACAATTTGTTCCACTTCAAAAACAGTTTCGTTAATGCTTTGCGCTTGCACTGGGCTTTAATAAAACATTTGGGGTCCACACAATTTCATTTCATTAAAAAGTTGACGTTGCTATTTGGCCCATTCATCTACTGCACCATCCACGTAATGAAGGGTGCAACAGATGGTTCACATTTTTTCATTACAATAGTACTACCGGCAACTGAACAGGAGATTTATGTCGGATTAAACTACAAAACGGCTTTTTATTCGTAGTACATATCCGGAACGCCAGGAGGCGTGTTCAACAAATATTTTATTGTGTTTCTGAAACCCTATGATTAAAAGACTATAAAAAGATTTAATGAGATGGGAATTATAATCGAAATTAATCAATGAATTAATATTTGATAAAAATATGTAAGGCATTTAAAGTCAAGTATTAGTTGACCAATGTGAGATTTGGGTATCTGAGTTATATGGTAATTCAAGTGATATACAGGCGTAAGAAGTACTTGTAATTTACCGGCAGAATAAAAATCTACCCGAGGCCGAGCGGCATCGGCATCAGTATGCGACAAACGCTTTTATCTACCGTCAGTATTAATTTAATGGCTATCTAAATAAAGTGAGATCCGATACGATAAGCTTCATTGACTTAAACTCTCTACATTGAATCGGTTGATTACATTAGGTGCTTAGTCTAAAAAGCGTTAAAATGTAAGTGATTTATTTTATTAGACGTTTATTCCAAATCTAATCTTACACTTTCTACTGTACGTCATTACAGTCTAATCGAAACAGAAATTGATGGGCATTCGTAATGATTTGACGAAGTAATTGCCAAAGTAGTGGCTTGAAGATAGTTTAAATTGCCGAATTTTAAATTGGAAAACTTGATAGAGGTGCACGTAGCGTGTTGAAAGCACATTATTCAGTGTTTGTTGAAACTGTTTAGTGTAGTCGTGGGTTAACTTAAATTAAAGTGGTTGAAGCAAGGCAAAGGAGGTTCATAAACGGCTTTATAATAGTTATACCTACCTGGACATGTAAGAAACTATAATGCGAGACTAAGACGACGAGAGCTGTGCAAAATTTACCTCGAGTTAAATGGCAAACGGCTTCACGGAGCGGACGGGTGCGACGAAACACCTTTCTAAGTAATACATGATGATAGTGTACTGTTATACTGAAGTTTTCAGGTAAATTGGCGGTAAAAGGTAGCGGCTATGTGCGGAGCGAGGGAAAATGATAGTCCTTGCCGAGTTTGATGTGTCTGCAAGATTTTATCGTAGAGAACATTACACCTGACGTAAGTATCCGTTCATTTTCTAGTTGATACAAATGCAGTTGCAGTTTTGCTAAAGCTAGACGTTTGTAGAAGAGATCTGGTATTAAGTATGTTAGATGTTAACATAGCCTTTATTTTTGGTTCAAAAACACGCCATTGTACTTATGCGGTTATGCGAGGTCGTGTACGTAGAGTGCCCGATAGCATGGCCAAGAGGAGCACTTTTGCTTGCTCCTTATTATGGTCAATCAACACGTTGGTTCTGAGAAGGCCGACACGACTCTCGCGTGACGGCGTCCACTCGTGAACGGTATGGCTAAACTGTTATATTACCATACATTTTATTGTTACTTGTGTTATTTTTACTTTTCTGAAAATAACCGAGAACTCAAATAGCCGCAGTAGGTATTAGCTGGAGATGCCGGTTCAAATCCCGCCTCGGACGTCGGAGGACCTTGTCACTTTTTTTTAAGTATATGTTTTTTTCATTTATCATATATACTCAATTTGAAAATAAATTTTTAATGATTTTTTGCTTTGAGAATTAAATCTATAGGTATTGCAACCATAAGTATAACAATGCCATTAGTATGTTTGACTGTCGACTTCAGTTCACATTACAACATTAAAATGCTTTGTCAAATAGGTATGATGTTTATTTTTTGACATGTGTTCTTACAATTTATGTGACATTACAATTTATAATTTTAATACAATTTTAATATTTCGAGTGTGTATATTTTTATTAGCGTATTAAATTGTTTAAGTTCTAAATTCGTCAAAATGGAGACGATTTGTATTATACTTATTAGATGCAAATATTCGATTACGTATATGTATTTATTTCGAATCCTAAATTCTTAAAATCGATAAGTTTCAATATATCACATTTCAATGACATTAACGGGCTCAACGGAAGATCAGCGCTGACTTCTCAATTCAGCATTACGCTGAGTTGGGTCCATTTCGTGATGTCTTACTTATTCTTCATCTTGTATTCTGTTTATTGTATGTGTACGTCATGAATACATGTCTTTTTTATCTTTTATCTTTATCTTCTACATTACTGACCAAGTCCGAAAATCTACTTATATTATATACTGTCAACATTTTATTTTTCAGTTTTTCTGACGGCTGGGGCTAGGCAGGGTAAATGCACGGGTCGAAAGTAGGGCAGCTCCAGCGCTATGATACAGATGCTATTTTTGTGAACTCTTCCATGTCTGTGGTTAACACTTTCAAAGATACGAGTTCTTTGCCCGTGCCAGACGAGCCTATAAAAATATCGTATTTTTTTTTTACAACGACGGTGACAAACAAGCATACGGCCCGCCTGACGGTAAGCAATTACCGTAGCCTATGGACGCTTGCAACTCCAGAAGATTCACATGCGCGTTGCCTACCATAAAAGTTGTCAGAGCTCTGGAAACCTTACCATCAAGAACACAACACTGCATACCTGAAAGGTAGCAGTGCTATTATGGCCGTGGTCTTCTGTAAGGAGGAGGTAATATTGTAATTGGTTCATATGTAGCGACGATTTTGAACAGCCCACTTAGTATAAAAATTAAGCAATATAGCAAGTTTATCATAGGGACATTGAATAGTATTGATTGCGTGCAGGGATATAATTTCTTTGTTCGTTGTAAGCTTCATGTCTGAGACTGTTGTCTCTATCGCTTTGTGGTAATCGTTAGTTGTTACTTATCCGTTGTCATTGCGAACATTTAAGCCTGTGTATATGTTAATCCCTGATATAGCGCAGCTACTCACGATTGTTTCGTTTCAGACTATACAGCTCAGACATTACCTGCACAACGTTAGTCGCTTTGTAGAACAAAATGCAATTTGCAGTTTCAAAGTAATTGTTCATTAATGGCATAGCTCGTTAGGTAGACTCTTATTCGTATCACGTATGATTGTTGAAAGAAAGCAGGGATCGATTTGCCAAACTTCTAAAACAATAGGTAAGTGAATATGAATTGTGATTGGTTGTTCTTTGGATAGGCCTGAATGGTGATTGTCTGATATGCTTGGTATAGGACGTAAAAGTATAAGATAATTTATTACCGCGCTAACATGGCCGCGCGGGCCCGAGGCACGCAGCCCGCGTTGCCTTAGGTTAGGCGCATCATTTATATTGTTCTGATGTTTGTTTAATTTTTTACTATACCCTCTGTAGATGCCGGTTGCGTTGCGAGATTAAACAAAGAATGATGAAAGACTAATGGCCGATGTCGGTTTTCGTTGCAACATCGATGTTTAATCAACTCATTTGAATGCTAGAAGTGGATATATAAATTTATCACCTTTTGTAATTGAATTTTGATGTGAGGACGGAAAATATCAAAATATTATTTATTCACTGTGATGAATCTATGTAAATGATATACGAGTAAAGTGCTTTATGGTTAGCGTTGCAGCTTTTACGGTGGGCGAATACATGGGTTAGAGGGGGAAATAATTATCGGTTAAAAACAAAAACTGTAGCAGCCAGGGGTAGGATTATTACAATTCAGTGATTGTTGCTACTGTTTTGTATTAAAGTGTAGCCCGGGGCCGTAAGCGGCGCGTCGATAGTTCCAACGAATGGTGAATAAGAAGACCCGACTAATTGGAGAGGACCCTACGCCGGCAGCGTATTATACGCGGGAGTATAGTCGTTTTATAATAAACATCGGCTCTGCAAAACGTCGTTATTGCGAGTTAGTAAGAAAGAAAAGTAGTGAAGAATATATTACCTAGGTAATAAATAATAGGTATCTGAGTGGCGGGGCATCAAACATACTTAGGAAAATACGAAGCTAATTATCTTACATTTTCTTTAAGAACTATTAGAAGCATGATCAGTTCTCTCAAAATAGACAAGTCAGTAAACTCGAGTTTTAGAACTTTTTGGTATTTGGTAAATATTTAGATCGATTTTATAACTAACATACCGGATGCTTTTGTTTCATATTTTTACTTACCAAGTCATAATACATACAAGTCATAATAAAGTCATAGTACATACATGACAATGATTGACCCGTGTAGTTTAGTAGTATCCGATGAAATTGATGCAATAGGTACATATAACATGTAGCTATGTGCTCGATGATGCAACAAACAAAGATGATCGTACCCTGAATGCATCCATTAAATTGAGCGAAATGTTCATAATATAGGTACATACCTACTGAAATGGATATTTAAATTGTTTCCAGTATATCGAGTGCAATTTATTTACCAATTACTTTTAGTTTAATAACATTAGTGCTCACGCTTGCAGTACGCGACCGGCAAATGGAGTTACTCACTGATTCTAATGGATTGAGTAAAAATGAAGTTATGAATATTTTAAGTCGGCATTCCGTTAAAGTTAATAAAAATACTGCCTTAACGATGCATCGATGCGCCCCGCTGGCGTTTTATAAATAGAGACCTGTTGGCGCAGTTGATTGTTTATAACTGTCAGCCTAAGGTCATCTAATGTCATAATAGAAAAATCTTTGTCACATATTTTATATTTTTAACATAGCTAAAAATAGCCTATAGCTATTTCAACAGCAATAAAAAAGAAAAATCTAAAACCAACTGCTTATAGTAAAAAAAAAGCATAGGTATACTTTAATTTGCTCTCGGATGATGTACAAATGAACGTGCGATAAAAGATTTTTATCCTGTCGACAATCAGAAGTAGTTACTCGTATGTATGTTCGCGATTCATGCATGTGCATTGAATGCTGCAGGCGATACACGGCCTGATTGTAATAAGCTACCTACGCAGCTTCCTAGCAACGTTGCCATTAGTCCAATTGATGTACACTGTATTGATCGAAACGATAATAGAAATACAGACCGTAATCGCAAGAGGAAAGTTGCAATAACGATAAATTCAAGCATTATACCTACGAGACTTAGTTACCGAGATAAAGTTAGATTCTTAAGCTAACTGCACTTACGAGACTGATCTGTCGGCATACTCTAATATCTGCAATGCCTACAGCAAATGAGTATCAGAAAGATAAGACTAGCATAAAACTTTACAGATGAAACTTAATTCCAGTAGTTGTAAGTTAGGTACTGAACTGAGAACGCAATAAACTTCTTACTTAATGGACGAAGCATGCATAACGAAATAATCTCGCAAAACTTATGAAAATAACATTTAGTAGTGCTTTGGACAAATTTACTGCGTTTATCTCTTATTATAGAAGAATTTATTGAAAAGATTATTTCTATTAAAAGTTACTCATTAAAAGGATGATTTTAGTTAATCTCTGTTTGCCGATTATCTGTTATAAGTTTTTGGAACATATTCGGGCTAAACTAAGAATAGACGGAAATGAATTGGTTCAATGACGCCTCCCTCTGATAAGACTCACTCACGGATGTAATATTCACTTCGAGGTCAGATCAATAAGAGTAAACTGTGTCCTAATTTTTTGCTTAGTTAGATACTTCTTACCAATAGCATAACCTCGCATTTTTTTTATGAATTAGTCCTGGTTTCTAGAAATGCTTAATGATATATATTTTTTTGTGAAAATGGCAAAATTTACCTATAAAATAGGCGAGCATTGCCGCTAAGATGACACAGAGGCATATCATGGCAATGGCGAGGCACTTCCACGTACAACGGTGCTGACACCGCTTATCTATGTGGAAGCGTGACGGGGAGTAGACCGGCACGGGGCTGGGCTGGCTGGCGCGCAGCGGGAACACCGGCATCACCAGCGGCTGGTTAGCTAACTGGCAGTGCCCGCCGCCGAGAGTGCCGCCGCCCAGGTTGCCCGACATAGCTGAGCCGCCCAATCTGTTGGAAAAAATTAAATTTGTTACATTAACTGCATTGAACAGATAGAAATTACACATATTGTTTATAAAACAAATCATTAACACTGCTTTTACGTCTAACGTTAAGTCGTCGGCACAAATTAACATATTTCAAATAGCGTTAGTTCCAAAAAATAGTTACATGTTTCGTTAAAATTGGATTGATTAAACCTTGAGGATAAACCTGAGGTACTTTACACGTTTAGTAGCGCTTTTTCAAAAATAAACACACTAGCCCCTAACCGAACTTTATGCACGTTTGCGGTTCATGGTTCATATGGAAGTCTTATGGGCCCCTACAAAATAAAAACTTATAATTAGTACGTAAAACGTATTTAAATGGTTTTCCTTCGAATACATTTTAGATTAATTTCTTAAACATCAACATAGATGGTTCATTCTCTTATGCCATAAAAACTTAACTTGCGTCTTCATACGCTGATAAGTAACGTCCACATGAAAGACAATTTTTGATGCTGACCCCGTGGTAATTAAATGTGGTTCAATATAACTGCACAAATGGTTTCTAAAGTTTCCTTCCTTGTGTTAAATCTTATTTAACCCTTCCTGCCTAAAACTTTAAATGTAACTTCAATAATTATAAAACAATTTCACGTATCCGCCACCATCTGGTACGCCGAATCTCTGCCGCACCATATGGCAGGTCTTTTATTGCGGTCCCTTGTAGACAATCAAAACGTATCATTATCAGGAATCCCAACAAAAAAGATCATCGAGGCGTTTAAAATTTCCGCCCGCGGGCCATTAATCAATTATCCGAACTTCTCTGTCATGGCTAAATATAAAGGCCGAAGGTGGGGGACCATATGGTATAGTGGCCAAGTCCTTCGCCTGCCAACTGACGCCGACTATAATTCTCATCACATAAAAAATATTGCATAAGCAAAAAAAGGAACAAAAATAATTGGACAAAGTTTAGCGGGAACGAAGCGTGACTTCGAAAGGGTTTGTTTCGAAGAGACTCTCGACTGTAATTTTCTTGTGAATAGCGGTCGAGAATCGGCCGGAGAAAGGACGAATTCATTAAAACGTGTACAGAAATCACGATGCCAGGATACGCAGTCTTCGCTTTTCAATGGCATTTAAAACATCCATCGCAATTTCAATTAGATGATAAAAGAAAATCTGAAAATGGAACGTAAAATATTGGTACCACAAAAAATTATTAAGCTCTGACTCGTAGCCAGTACCAGTAGCAACTACGTGATGATTGTAGATCATCATCATGTCTGCACTATTTCATAACTGTACAAGCAATTGATTTTTTAAGCCCATCATCATTACTATTTTATTGTTTATGATCTTCATTCAGTGCTATTACACATAATTTCCGCACGTTACCGAAATCAGAGTGCTTTTGTTTTTGTGTAAAATAAATTCTGTGTTGAGGAAATGAAATGTTGCACAATAACCACATCGCGTTATTATATATGCCCGTTCAGTTTCGGAGCGGAAACGAAATTCTATTTTACTAACACAAAAGACGAGCTCTCGTATAAAGCGGACTTAGTGAAGGAGAGAGATGGCTAAGACAATTAACGGAGCTGACGACAGTGTTATAGTAGGACAATACTGCGATATTTCAAGCACCGCGGCCGGCGGACGGGTGTTCGGCGGGATTTTGACAGCCGCTCGTCGTGAGCTCTTAATGAAGCGGTAAATAATGAGGAGAGGTGTTGCGCTACGCGAGAGCCGCGTCTAATTAACGCGAGAGAGCCCACGACCAGTCTACACACACGAACCGACACACTTTGGATTCAAAACCATTATTATTGTAAACGGCATGTCAACATGTTAAAAGGAGGTAACGTAATTGGTCATTGTAAGCATCCGCCGTAGGTACTAAGCCAAATTTTGGAATCGGAATGGCATGCCCGGCGCGCCAGGTAGCTCGGACTCGTTAGGCGTCGTCGCGTGGTTTTTATCGCAAGCGCGCGTGCAGTGGTCAGTTCTAGTCTCGGAATGAGCCACGCCGACCTCTAACTCGGAAACAAGATGAAACAAAAAGAAAGAAACGCAGGCACGGGCCGTGAGAACGCGTCTCCTTCGCCGCGGCCGCTCCGTGGCGACCATTTATCTTGCACAGTCGTGCAGGAATGGACCGGACAGCGATGTGCTTTTATTGCATCGCGCCCCTAAATATAGGCCTGCGGAGGCAAGCCAAGCTCTTAGTCCTAAAATAATGGACCTGATTAACTGGTTTACTAGAGTCGAAGGCATAACGCGTAATGATTAGCATTTTTTTCATACCGAAGCCCACGGGTTCGCACGACTACGTACCTACGTAAATATCACGTTTATTCACGGTACACTAGAAGTCTGTAGTGGCACAAAAATATTATAAACAATATTTAATTAGATTATTGCATTTGGGTCTGACCATTCAAAATTTTATTAGAAAAATCAATGAAACTTACATTATATTTAATAAAATATAATCTTCTGAATTAAGGCAAATTTAATATCATGCGGTCGTGAATTTTTAAAGGCACAAAAATCCTTGCATATTATTAAAGAAAGTTGTATTAATATGCGGCTGGCATATAAATGCCCTATAGAACTTAATTAAAGCAGTTTTTGTAAATAGGTACCAAACGCAACACACTACATTTTCTCATTATGGTAGCACGACATTCACGACTAAAAGCATTCAAAGTTATTAACAGGGGTCTATGGAATAACAACTTGTAACTTATAATATTAGCGGAAGTCCTTTTCCAATCCCTTTTATTAAAAAGAGAGTTCTGCTAATATTATTAGTTGTAAATTGTTATTATACAATGGGCCCCAGATTACATCCTCGCTAGATTTTCTAACTATTACTTCAAAAAACTATGTCAAATAGATAAATAAGTAAGTAATAAAACTAATAAAGTAATAGTAAAATGCTGTTCTATGGGGATATAATTTATAGTAGTATTTGAATTCGCTTCTAAAAATTTCAGTGTTTAAGCGGAAATTTTTACATAACGTAACGGCATATGAACACAAAATTATTAAAAAGGAGGCACAGGGCGGATAATATGTCATGTACTCGTACAGTCCAAACAGAGTTCACGCTTGAAGCATTTAAATTATTTATTTATTCAGGTACAGGTGTAATGGCACCGGTCGTCGAGGACAGTTGCAAGCTATTTGCGTGCACGCACATTTTAGCAGATGAACTGTACCCGAATAAACGCAATTTTGCCAATTATAAGTTGCTCCTTTGACTTTTGCTATATTTGGTTAAACCGCATTCTCATATGGGCTCTTTGTGTAAACAAAGATCCAAATGTTATCGAAGTATTGGTATTTATTTATGCACAGTTGCAACGATAGCTAATTAAATGTACGGTAAAAACATACAGTTATTATGAGAATATCTACATCGATAATGAGCTTGGAACTTTACAGAATATCAATGAAAAATAGTTTCAAAGCCGTAAGCCATAAAAACATTTAATAACACGCTAAGATATTACCGGCGCAGCTTTAATAGGCGTATATAAATCTAGCCGATCAACGAAAGGTTTAGTATATTGAATGGGTACTACATTATAAAGAAAAAGTCTCGTGTATACGGCACCGCCTCAATCCATTCGAATTTCTTTTTATTGAAGGCTCTAAAACGCCCCTTAGCCACGTTGTATGCGAGGGTCGGTCGAAAAGCGGTTCAGAGATAATATCGACTTTAATAATATTTTGTTATAATGCTATCACGTAAGTTTATGTTCGAATATCTTCCAACTAATTGCTCCGTGGGCTGAATGCAGAACAAAGAGATAACATGAAATTACCGACTGCGAGGTTTCCAAACTTACAATGACGATTGTTTCGCATGATTCATCATTAAACACAAATTAAAATCGCTAATGGTATATCTTTGCGAATTAACAATGGCGGCATTCAAAGGGATTGCACACCTATAAAGCGCATGTAGTTTGGCCAGACCCATCGATTTACAAGTTGTATGTAGTGCATACGCAAGACTGCGAAGGCCGATCCCTCGCTCCGATCGCAAGTCATGGGTGTAAATTCAAGAAAGCCCCCATTTTAAAGCGGAATGTGTAACAATGGCGTTCACCCTGCTATGCCGATTTCCTCCCTTGATGAAAAGTTCAGTATAAAGCGACGGAATAAAATTATCATGTAAATGGCAATGCCATTTTAAGAATTTGAGTTTTCTGCTTGTTATAAATATTAAATAAGAATTTAACAATATGAAATAAAATTGGTTATATATGAGGAGTAGTTTATGTGTCTTTTCGTAAAAGATTTGGTTAGACACGCCCGAATCCCTTCTGTTTATATGTCATTCGAAACCGAACAAACTCAAAGATTTGTCAAAACGAGTTTGTAAACAGGCACCTTGTTCAGGATGAGAGCCAAGTTGTTAATCTATTGCTTTAGTAATTACAAGTTAGTCACAATAAATTACGTAATCTATGAAAGCCGATTAAGCTGATATGAGTATGTGATACCAAGATTTACATAATATATCTGATACTGTGTTAAAATTCAATAACTTTGAATTTTAAATCTAGCGTATCTACTTCGCGTAGCTTGATATTTTTTCACAATGTAAGATGTGTTATTTTTATATATTTTACAAACATCACAGCTATGATTTCTTATTATTTTCAAACGGAATAGAATAACAAAAGAATTTAATTTAAGCGCCATGGCTTGGCGTGCCCGTTAAGGTCGGAGGTTAGCGCGTCGGCATCCGAAGCCATATTCCAAACACTTCTTAAGACTATAGTCGTCCCTTTTTTGTGTGCGAAACGAGAAGACGCTCTGTAGATTATACGAGCACAGTTTAATATATGATTAATTATTTAAAAGCATGGGTTTTTCAATGTAGTCATTTCCTTATTTTCCCAAGCCTGTGCCGACTCTTTGGCAGCCTCATATTAATGATACTACGTTTACTTTTTGCTTGGTCAATGTAGGTTCTTTTCAATGTTCTCTCCACCTCTTTGGTCTCATTTTCCTGGCTATAATAAAATGAAATACAAATACTTAGATATAAAAACTGAAAAAATATAATCATCATATGCGTGAATTGTATATTTAGTATATTTACTCGTATAGTAGTATTATTAGGGTCAACATTGTATATATTGTGATAATTATGTGTATATTAATAATGGATATACGTAATAATGGACTAATACATTTTTGAAAGCGTAACTAACATTTTGACTAGAGAACTAATAAGTTATCTTGATACCTATATCCATACTGTGTAGCATGAGTGCAAAATGATACAGAGATTTAAATACTCCAAGATTCGTTGAACTCGCCACTCATATTAATAACTCTTAACGCAATGGTTGTTTTACGCTCCACGGTTAGGTAATGCTGATTCATGAATGGGCGAGTAGCTACCTAGTGCAAGGAAACTATATTTAGCAAACTTATTTTCTTGGAAATATATCAAACGACGGAAGCTCTAACATTTGAATTTCACAAGCAGAGCTGCATCTAATTAAGCGGAGTCTTATTGAGGATTTTGTGAATCGTTGGTAAATATGCCAACAACATGAATAAGGATTCCAAAGAATAAGGATTCTTAAAGCTAAAGTTAAGAAAGCAGCAATCTTGTTAATGTAGATAGGTTAGTTAGTGTAAGGAGCGAGAACTAGGGAGCAACTAATCGCATGCATTGGCTTGAATGCGCACGGCCCGCAAATGTGTCGGGAGCAGGTTTATCGCGAGAAATGAATGGAAGTGATAGCGGTAAGCGGCCAATTACTGCCCGCAGACGGCGAGGATTTGAGCGTAAATAATCTGATCACGCGCATAAACATAACCTCGATAACGTTCTGCATTGGCGTAGCGAGCTTCCTTTGTGAAAACTGTCTACTAATGCTGTTGAGTATTTGTAAACGTTTCAGACAACACAGCATTTTAAAAATGTATTTGATTCAAAGTACCGTAAAAAAATTTGTGATACCTTTTTAATACTTTAGACTTATTAATTGCTCAGAATTAAGAACTTACACATCTGCAGACTTTAAAGATCATTTTGACATTTATAAATCCAATAGAAATATAATTAAAAAAAAAGAAAAACAATTACTGTGGTGCCTATTAATGAACTTTACTTTTGCTTGAATGAGCAGCATTTAAATTAAATACCGAGTTTAATTGCTAGAATACAGATTGGTGCAGGTACTTGTAGAATACGTTTTATTTTACTATAGTTGAAATTACCATTGTTTCGATAATTAATATACCAAATTACGTTTGATTTGTTATTATGGCATAACGTTATTTAAGGGCACCATTCTAACAGTATACTTACCAGTAATACCTACTGCCAACGGTCAGTTTACTGCGCAGATAGTAATAAACAATTTTCCATTAGCCAGGCGGCAACGGTTCCCGCTCATTTCCAATTTCCATACCCGACGCCTAACGGAGAGTGTGCGATAGCCTTTTATTACCGGAGTTTGTCGCTGAGGATACAATTATGTTAATACCGCAGAATGTAAATTAAGCACTGCAATAAATAGTCTGGGCTGAGCAATAGATGAACCCGAGCGTTCAAAGGATTAAGGCAGATAAAGTACAGGATGTTATGCTTTATAAGAAAAGGTATATCATTGCCGTTGACTAAACTGTAATTTTTAGGCCTTGTCTAATGTGGAGAATACAACATTTGCAGTGCATTTATTGACAAAAAGGAAATACTGGTTGTGGCAATCTATGAAACGTTCGTGTCCATGCATACCTATACTTTACCACCAGTATCACTCTATATACTGAAACGATATCTATCGAATTCTTATGAATCTAAAAAGCAAGCTTGTTAATAAAAAGGTAATTATATACGAACGGTATGCTAGGATGTGATAATACCAATCCGGAGAAGCGAAGTACAATTACTTAGCTAACGAATATCACGATTGCCGTTCGTTTAATATTTTTCATTAAAATTTATATTGTCGAACCAGTACATTTAATACCTGTTTACTGAATAGCCTCATAAACGTACCCTTGAAGTATATTACTTTAAGGGAGTAGTCCAAAAAATCACGATCAAAACTGGGTAATTTATACAATATCGAATAACTATTTAGCAGGGACAACCCGAAGGACATTTGTTTTTATTCACAAACATGACCTGATTCCGTGCTCTAAACGCTTTGCCATTGTTCGGTGGAACGGAAAAACAGTTTTGCAGGAGCGCGTCCCTCCGCGGCCGCTCGTATTTCACCAGAGTTCAATATTATTTCGACAGTCGAGGCACAAAGAGTAGGAAGGCCCGCCGCGGGCGTATCGCTCCGCAATATTGTCCTCCCGCTCAATGCCTCGGGTTACACTGTAAATATTTTTCGGCGGTTGCCTGATTGAAAAATTTTATCGCATTCCACCCCCACTTCTTTCGATAATGGATTGTGCTCGCTTTTAGGCTCACATCTGATATGGGTGGCAGAAGGTAGGTATGCCGGGCTCTTGGAGCAAACATACGTATACCTATTTATATATACAAGTATCACAGAAATTCGAGTAAGACGACATTATAGTTTCAAATATACTATTTAGTATCGATTAACTTTATCACTACTATTATGGTAATACAATTTGACTGCTAGGTCAACGTATACTATTTATTTTATGAAATATTGCTTGTTTTACAATTTGCATTATTTGTTTCTCTCAGCGCACTAGAAATGTGAGCGCTGAATAAGGTACGAGTGCTCTCATACGGCTTTTAATAAGTTTCGAAACCTAGGCGCTCGGACCGGCTCCCGCCGACCCGGGCCGGAAAACTTTTGATGTATTATGGTATTATTTTATAGTCGGATGGCATGGAAGAACATTGGAAATATTTCATCATGAATATTAAATGAGAATTCCAACACTTCCGTGACAAACGAGTTGTTCTTTGAAGTCATTATTAAACTAAAGTTAAAAGATTTAAAGCTAAGACGAGTTAGAAAAGATTTCCTTATTCCTGGAAAACTTATCTAAAGCCGGAGTAGGTAATATTCATAGAATTTCATAGGTTCGATTAAAGTATAGATAAAAAAAAAAACCGAGTAGTGTGAGGGATCTTACAGAATTACCTCTAATGAGAGCGTTTAAGAAATGAAAACGATAAATCTCATTTATCAGTATAAGTATGATTTAAGAATTAGTATGAGTAATTAAATTCGTATATTCTATTCCAAAACGCGGGAATGAATTAACAAGCAATAACATTGTCATCCATTTCCCTAAGCTGTAAATAGCTATTACTTACACCTCATTAGCGTGAAAAAGTATCACATGGCGTCGTGTAGTTATTGACTAATTTTCTACATAGTGGTTTTCGACGGTGATGCATGAGTTTGTGTCGCGAGCCCAGAGTCTTGAACGCTCGCCACTACAATCCAGCTCTAATTATGTTTGTCCTGGGCGCCAGGCCCGTCGGCCCGTCGCTCACCAACGCCAATATTTAGACAGCCGAAGATACAAATGACGATCCATTACTGGATTTTGTCGATCTGGGACTAATGAAAGACAAATAACTCGGAGCTCTAAGCATCAATAAGAGCGGCTGTATTAATCTGATCAACGCGAAACTGACCGATTAATCACGTCGTAACGAGCCGAGGAATAGCGATCGTATTTGTTTATAAATGATCCTTCTAATTTTCTATTTAAACTACATTCCGTACGTTCAGACCAAATTAACTAAAAAATGAAATAGGTATTTATGTATTAGAGACAATAAATACCTATTTTAAATTCTTAGGAGCTAACTAATAATAATAAACAAAACAATGATAGGGTACAAAGTCGTAAAACTTTATAGTCCATATATAATTATAGTGACATTCAAAAGAAAAGCTTAGAGGAATTATAATAAAAATGCAGTAAAAGTAAGAGCTACCACGCGCGGTAAGAACGCTATAAATATTAAGCGGTTGACAAAATGGCGTACAGTTTTACCGAAAAGGGAGAGCTCGTCGAAGTTTTCACATTATACAATGTATAAACTGGTTCAATTTTCAACCTAAAGTGTAATATGAGATATCAGAATCCAACCAGATGTCCGCAGGGGGCGCGAATGCCACGAGTCATCCGTTGCACTACATTAAACCCCCAATTTGTGAGACCCTATACGAACCAGAACGAACCCGTTCGAAATTTTCTTTAATCCGCATTATTCGACCTTATATGAAAGGTTATAATTTATCATTTAGTCACGGTCGTTTTCGATTCATGAATTGCACCATTTGACCGACCCGCAATTTATTTGCGCGTTATATTTTTATGTTTTGAAATGAGCTGCTATAAAAATAATGAAACATTGATCATGGATCAGCAAATTTCCATTAGAAACATCAAAAATTCTGCTGGGCAAAAGAGCGAGAGAGAGAATAAAGAAGATCTGCGTTTTCGCTCTAAAGCTGATTGTACGCTTGGCCATCCCCTCGAAATAATGAGGGAGGGTAATGGGTCATACACTTTCTAGCACCGGCCGATTGAATTGCAAAGCAGGTCATACATGGCCATTGAATATTTACACGTCTAATGACTGTAACGTTCGCTTCAACGTTTCAACTGGCATTTAGCTACTGTGAGAAATCAAACGAGTTGATGCGGGGAGCTTTTTTACTTGCGCAATAATGTTGATTGGAAATGCTATTGGCTCGAGATTTAATTAACTTTTTGTAATAGTGCGAAAGTTATTTAATAAACTAATATATTGAATTCAGGGATAATAATTGATTTTATAAATATAATAGATATAATATTTATATATATGGTAAACATAAACAATATATATAGAAAATGTTGTATATGTGCTACTTTTAAGATGTTAAAAAATAGACTAGATGAGGACATATTAGGAACTCAAGCGGTATTTTAGAGGCGAATTTATAACTAGTATAGATTATAGGTATATAAGAGTAGAAAAAAATATATTGTTAGCCACGTCATATATATATTGAGACCGTTTATTCTTGATTTTTACGGTACGTTCTGAATTAGCTTAATTACGATATCGACACAATTTACATAATAAATGAATGAAGGTGAGTTTATTTCAATTAAGTTTAATAGCTTTAGTTAAACGGATATCCCCATAAAGAAGATAACAGATATCATGATAACATCAAAATAACAAGTATGGAAAAGTCCATAAAGTAACTTTTTCAGGCTTCTTCGATTAAGTACATAGATACAAGCTGACAGACCTTTAGTAGTTTCTATATACGGACCAATTAAAATTATAAACAGCATTACAAATAAGATGTCGAATAGTTGTGGTTCAATGCGTTGACAATAATGTAATGTCGACTTCAACTGGGAAAAATGCCAAGAAGTTATTTTGTCTTCCACATCATATTTATACAAGCAATTACCGCTCCTAGAGTGAATATCACTAACTAGAGTGAATACGAATAATCACTATACGAGTAATAATTACAATTGGGCGTTCTTTGCTGAGCTTATCGTCATTTATAACATCATATTAACAACATTAACGGTAAATATTGAGAAATTAACTTGCTTTTCCAACGATCTTCATTCTGAATCGCCCACGCTAACTGGTATTAAATTTTATAGCGGCAAGCAAACTAACAGCGACTTCAATACTTTACAGACGCTCACGTAAAAGTGTATCGGGATCTCACGGGTCGCAGGTCGCATGTTTGATGTACGTCGGGTCGTTGACCTTACTGAATCAGAAGGGGTTAATGTGTCTCGGGTGTTATTGGTTCCTCTAATTACGTTCACGATTCGGTTAGAGTTATGGTAATGTTCGGCAGCCTTCGTAGATACCGGCCGCCGTCGTGTCACTGATACTTACGACTCAGAATTTAGGGTCTGTAGGGCGAGCCATTCGTTAGTCACGCCCGATGACGTGTACCTTGGACAAGACCAAAACTGTTATTAGAAAGATTTCGTCGAGACCTTTTTTTGGTACTTGTCTTAAAAGGTTTTTTATGCTCAAGTTATGAAAGCCGTTAATGTGTTGCTCGGTTTTTGATGTCTATTCAAGAAAGCGGGGTTAGGCTAAACAGGGCAAGCTTATTAAGTGGTTTGTTTCATTCGTAAACGTAAATTTTACCTAAGACATTCCTTTTGTAACATGTGTGTCTTCTTTAAACAGTACGTTTCAGCAAAATGCATGTATTTCCGGGCATAAAACAAAGGCACTCGTCACGCGAAGCATGCAGTACCATGAACTTCTAAAGGGTAGCAAAGGGCGTTTCGTGGTAAAAACTGAGTTAGGGCGTTCTTTGTTTATGTGTGGCGTGAGTTAAGTGTTTAGATAAGTGCAGCGGAGAGCGGTGTGCGCGTTTGTTATCTCGGAGTATGAGAGTTGGGACAAATGGAGCCACCCTGTGTGGTCCGTTGTTTGGCCAGCTCCCGCGTCGCCTGTCTGGACACCCATAGCTGAGGCTAAGTAACCTCGGGAAAACTCGACGCTAGTGTTCAAGTACTTATTTAACTGATCGGCGGGCGGGCACTTTCCGACCACCAGTATACATTTCTATGACGTGTAGTGTAAGTGCGTACGTGTTAGATCAATTCTAGTTACGTTCAATAACGAAGTTAGGCATGCTCATGCTGGTTTGTAAAATGAGGTTAGAGTATTCGAGTAGAGACTTAAATTTCCCAATGATTTTTAGAATAAAAATGTGTACGTACTTGGAGTTGGCAATCACTAATAATAATATAATATTATTATCTGCCGGAAATAAAATTGAATACCATTTTATTAGGCAGACGTCCGGTTTTTTTATCCAATAGCCCAGTAGCTAGTCCATCCTTTCCACCCAATAGCCTAGTACATTCTAGATTCCATTATAACTCAATAGTCCTTATACCATGGCGGGTGCTGTCTCTGTGCGCGTCCCATGATACGGACAGGGGCAACATCCGCTTAGTGTACCCCTTACATTTCATTAAATTGTCGAAAGGGCCTCTGCGCGTTGGCTCGATCTGGCTCCGCGTACGCCTCCCAAATGTCCGGAACACCATTGTTCCGTGTACGGAAGAGACATACAAATAATATAATATTACAATAGACTATAATATAGTATTTAATATAATAATACTTATATACTACAAACTAGCTTTCTTGTTCCTTACGAAAGTTGTGTACCTATGTAACAGAAACGATACTTTTTTAGTTTAACTACAAGTGTGTATAGTTAAGTTTATATTCACTTTGTCCACAAAATAACCTACGTTTCTAAGCAACCGTTTACTTTTGTCGTGTTCAACCCCGTTGCCTATTTAACAACGTTTTTTTATTGTCGGGGAATGAGGCAGACTGTCCTTCTGAATTATAAAATATTCAAATAAGGAGGGAATAAATCCACGCGAGGAAACGTCGACATTACATATTACTGCGGGAATGCCAGCCGCCCATTCATTACAGTTATTTATAGGAGGCAGTGTCAAAGCAAGCTTTGTATTTATTTTGATGGCAGTTTGTTTATTTTTAAACGAGTTAGGCTAAAATATCCTGATCCGATAAGCGTCCGGTGAGCCGCCGGGCGCTGCCCTCGATAGGTAAAAGAGCGTACCAACATTGCAAGCCCAGCGCCGACGAGTCTTTTCAATTGTTGAAGCATCAACTCGTTCCAAAATAGTCCATGCCAGCGCTGGTTTGCTCAATACACATGATGTCACTGTCATTGAACAAGTTTCTCGCCTGTCACGAGTATGATGAAATACTGTTTTCTATAATAAGATTTTTGTCAATAAATATTAGACATTTGGATACACCCTAGATGGACTTTTGAATAGAAAAGAACCGATTAATACAGACTGCCTTTTTAAATACTATTAGCAGTGATCGGCACTATCGGTGCAAAACTTTAACAAAACTCGTTAAGCATGCAAAAAAAAGTATAGATCTATAAAAACTATTATATTCTTACACCCAAATATTGGCATATCGAGATTCTGATATACAACCAAAATGGACACTAATTTGCCAAATTTATTCGTGTTTTTCTTGATGGTAAGTATTACTATACCTCAGTTCAACAAGTTTTGTTAAAGTTTTGCACCGTTAGTGCCGATCACTGACTATTAGCATTTCAATCACAATCACGTAAAATTACTCAATCTGAATAACCGAACTCAATTTCGTCGCTACATGTTTGGTAATCATAATAGACTAACTCAATCAATATTGTGCGGAGACAATAGTCATCTCTTATTCAAAACGGAAACTATTACCGTCTTGCCATTGTATTCAGAGGCCTCACCTCAAAGAGAATATTATTCAAACGAAAAGTAGTTTGTTTACAAACGTTAGAAGATTATATTAGGGATAGTCGGTGACAGGAGATTAGGCTTGTGAATGTGTGCGTACACGTCGAGAGCTCGGAAACGTTCTCGATCGCGCTGAGCCAAAAGGTCGTTTGTGTATGAGTTAGAACCTCACATATATGACATTATCTAGCAAAAGGGACTTTATTATCGATGGCGCTTACGCCGTTGTTCACGGTGCCGCAATACAAACGCAACGTGGTTCGGCGTAAGCGCCATCGACAATAAGGTCCCTTTTGCTAGATAATGTCACATATAACTTTTTCAATATATGGCCATATTACCTGTCGATAGAAGTCAGCGTGAAAGATTTATGCCCAACTTTGTGACAGTGGAATCACTGTGGACGTTCCTGAGATTATCCTTTGTCCCAAATACAATATCATACATTTTTAATAAGCTTTGTTGTGGGTCGATTGTTGGATATCCTAAATACGGCTCGGTTTTTTTATTGTTTTGTTTGTAATCCTTTGTTTCTCACAATACTTAAAATGTTACCTCACCAACTATAATGACAATGAAATGTTTAGAAAGAGTCGATTGCGTGTTGAATATTGGCGTGCATTAATTAATATTTTAGAGCAAATGATACCTAGGCTTAGAATAGGATTATGGCTGAACTATGCTCTCGTGAAATGACTATCGAGCATCCATCAAAGTGACTGACGTCACAAGTTAATTGCTTCGTTTGATCTCACAATATCAAACTCAAGTGCAGTAGAGTTATCCTTAATGAAACAATTGTATTGAGATTGTACACTAAAGTTAAAGGAAGATAATTGAACTTCCTGCAGCGGGCAAAGAACTGATTGGTTCAAAGAGCGATGCTCCGCGCCCCACATCTCGTGTGCGCACGCGGCCATGCGATGCGATATCTAGTCGATGGGGTGTTTCCTCTAATTATACGACCTATTAATAAATTCTCCGGGCCACAATTACGGGCAACAATCGATTACTATCCTCAATAATAATGACTTTGTTAAACTTTAAAGACGGTCCAAAGTTTTACGGCGAAGGGTTGAGTTTGGATTAGAAAATAATTAAACTTTGAGATTAAAATTTTCTAGATTAGAAGCGATTTACAAAAAGTGATCAAATAGATTCAACTATTTCGTATCTAATTAAGTGAAATTGTGTCCGTTTAAGTAAAAGTATTTTTATTCATTGATACACACGGGTATCATAGGAAACTACTGTATACCTATAGTATAAACTGAAACAATAGAGAATCTGCCTACTGGATTTGTATTCGTTCCATTTTTACATATCTGTATCAAGCTTGCGGATATGGTATTAAAGTCATTCTATTCGTACCTAATCCACATGTACTTGTAGTTAGCATTACTTCATCTCAACACGGGAGCGAGGAGGAGGCGCGCGCGTACCGCTCTCAGCAATCTCAGTAATAACAGGAGAGGGTTGCTATTGCCAATATTCTCCAAGCCCCGGCAACTTATCTCCGAGCAAATATCACTACTGTTTGTGCCAGCTAACTAAATACAAGCGTGTGCAAGCCTGCGGCTCAAAACATGGCTTCCACCGCGACTGATGCGCAAAGATTTATATATTTGAAGGAATAACCGCAACTAAGATAAAAACACTTTTTTCTTTAATTACTGTACTATATAAAGTATATCTAGATTTAAGTTAATGTAGTTATTACTTTAACTATGTTACCCGTGTCCTTACAGGGCGTCACGTCTACACTTATAACCTGTACCATATTCATACTTTTATGTGACTTGCAATAAATGCTTCTATTAAATGTCAGGCTTGGTACTTTACACAATTTGATTTATTCGAAGGGAATAATTTGTTACTAAATGGAATTTGACCTGTCCGAAATGTTATTTGATACATTAAGAATAATATATTTATCAATTGGTTTTCGTGTCTGGTAAGAAAAAAAGAGTTTAACGTCAAATATTACATACCTACTACGTTAATGAAATACTGCCTTACCTACTTGAGTTGTCGATTGAAAAAGCTGGAACAACTATGTAACGACCTTCATTTATAATATAATATTCAAAAAATAAAGAAGAAGCTGATAGTTTCACTAATACAAATAATAAAATCGAATTTATTTTGCTTTGTATTTGGCTTCTTATCCTACTGAATAAGTTTTAGGTATGTTTATATAAACCAGACCCGTATGAAGGGAACGGAGCGGTTTGCATCCGAAGCGATCGTCGGAAACGCTATTAACTAAGTTGCAGGTTTGTGTTGGAGTTTGATGGGTGAGCTTTGTTTGCACTGCCCGGGCCGTATGGAAATCATTTTCTTACTTAGTACAACTTGCTGGCTCCACACGCGATCAAATATTTACCGCCCAAACTCTTGCGCGTCGGCGAACGTGTCTCTGCAGACATATCAAGCATTTACTCCTCATTTTAATATATACGGTTATTAAGTCATTTACTTTATATTAATTAACTACTTATAACGGATCTTTTTGACTCTGATTTTGCAACGTGGAATACATTAATACATGTCAATCCTCCTATTAGTTTAGTATTAGTTATTCTATGATGCTATGAATATTTAATTCATGTTAGTTAAGACCTTTAATTAATTATGTCTCCAAGTTAATTTACATAAAGTTAATTATAATTACGTGCTTTGTTCGGAATATTTTAGCGAAAAATACTTTTTAAATAAGCAGCTTTCCGTTGTTTTGCAAGAGCATAATCTGTATAGTATTAAAACAGAGAGGTCCTTTCACAGCGGAGCATGACCGCTGGATTAAACAACAAACAAAACAATACCTGTCTGAGAGGCCCACGATTGAGATTGAAAAGTTGTGGCGGGAATATGGACAAAGGGACTCCAAGATTACAACTTGAACAAGTTCATAATTATTTTGTATCCTTTGATGTCTGCTGCCATTTATGTTTTGCGAATTAATTACAGATCTGGTTTTAGATGACCTATAGTAAGCTTATCAATGAGCGTCGGGAGATTTTGTTGGTATGATTGGGTAAATGTGAATTTCTCTGTACAGATGCCCCAGTTTGTTGAAAGGGTAAGCTAGTTTTGGACTGTACTCGTACCTGATAGAGTGTGGGTGAAGTGAACGCTGAGGGCGAGGGGCGCCGTTGACCGGCGATGCTATCTGCTCGCCATTGTTGCGTGCACTTAACCGTCATAGCTTTGCCTTGCTTCGTTGTATTCTAGTCTTGTTAACACATTGTAAAGAAAATTACATTCCGTATCTACTTACCTGAACTGTAGCGTTAAAAAGTATTTCCGTTATCGATTATAGCTCCACCATGTCGAAATGCTTGCGTCCGTTAATATTTGTTGTGGGTATTATGGTTTTGATTATCATATATTGCCTTTAGGATTATTCACGCCTTTATATCCAGGTCATTTAGTGGGCTTGCGTGGGGATAGAGATCCAACACGTAGAGGCACTTTTCAAAATTTTGCTATGTAATACGATTGAATCCCATTCACCCAAATATTTTATTATACTACATATTATTATGATTTTACAGAAATATCTTTGATACAATACCATATATCTATCTTTTTAGACTTCTTAATTATTTTTTGGACCTGAAATCGATATGTATTTTGTAAAATGTCGGTTGATAAGTTTCAATATCTTTTTACACGGGATAGCGGGATATATTAAGGGACCGACGTAAAAAAACAATAATGTGCAAAAAAAGAAAATTATTATTTTTGTCTCAAAGTAATGCTTACCATTATGCTAACATGTTGCAATATTAATAGTTGGGATTCACCCTAGAATATGTCGACATTAAGCAAGACAGCAATTGGGGTGTAGCAGATGCCCATAACTGCGCTCGGACTCGCGTACTACAGTATAGCATATACGTAAAAAATATCATTTATGTAGGTATCTACACGAGTATGTAGTTATGCTAAATAAGCACGGTGGGCCTTATATGATTTTAGCTACCATGGTCACCGATATTACCATTACTATTATTAACGGTGCGATTATTAACCGTGTTTATATTTGTGTTTTGGTATTCCCGATATCTTGTTACAGTTCTTCGCATACATCACCATCAGTGAGTTACAGAAACAAACGTAATAATAACTCTTTAGTAAGCGTTGTTTTAACGATGCGCCCTGCTAACTAAGATTACGTGATTCTGATCGCAGAATTACCCTGCAACTATTCAACAACCACAAGTTTAGTTGTATCCTAAGATATAGGTTTAAACAAATCAAAAACCATTAGCATACGAAACCCTGCATATTGTATTTCTTATACTCAGAATGGAATACATTTGAAACGAGATTGCTTACTGCGAGAACTTCGATCGAAACCCCCAAAGGATACCCCCCAAATAAGAGCAGCTGAATTAGTTTTGTGTAGTACCTTACTTTAATAATGTTCTGTGGTCTTCAGAGGGTTCTGCGAGTTCTTGCAATGTTTATGTTGTTGCGCGATATTATATGAAATAGTCGTTTTCAGGCTTCAGGCTCTTTAATATTACTTTGAAGAGGGAACGAACACAGGGGGCGGCGATGGGGTCGGGAAAATAAACAAGTGCCTTCCTCTGATTCCACTAACTAGTCTATTGTATTGATTATTTTCCTTGTTGTTTACCTATTTAAGGGCTATAAGGACTTCCTCCTTACGAGTATTACTGGTCACTATAATATTTAAGACACACTTTTCGAGGATGAGAAGTGAAAAAATCTTATTAGATTATATTTTTTCTGTATGAATAACTGATAAAAAGCACTAGCACTAGCAACTATGTTTTGATTCCCTGTATTTTTAGTAGATAATATCTATAAACAAACTATATTATAGTAATTAATTATGAAACTTTGCCGGTGTTTTATAGAAATCGAATTGTCGCGTATGGGGTCCCTGAAATGTAGAGCTGGCAGGTGGAGAGACGGTTACAGATACACATTAATTGGCCAAAGCAAGTAACATGCCTATGAAGAAGCCCGGATTAGCAAATGTTTGTTAGTAATGCTTGGCTTACCTGCTAATTAGTTGTTAGTCGGCGGCAGAAAGGGCAGGCTACTCTACGCAACAACACCTCAGGATTCCAGGTACGTCGAATATCGGGTATTGAAATGAGTCACAAAAAAGGAGTGGCTCCAACAAGAATAATACTTATGAACATTTAAATATCAAAACATACTAATTTGATGTGTGTGTGCTGGAAACTAATTTGATGTGTGGCCCGTTTGAACACCAATGTCATATATTCATACAGGCTTCTTGCGCTATGTAGCTGAGGTACAATAAAACTAATTCAGCGGTGATTAGCCACAGCTAAATTATGCTAATGTAACATAAGGTAAAAACACTGATTTTCTTGATGTCTCTGAGTATGAGCCACTAAAGAACTTTTGTGGCTGCTTCGACATGTATACAAACAATAAACGGCAACAGTTGTTTTTCAATTGAAAGTTTGTAGCACAGCTGTAGCAAACTATGTGGTACGTATATCGTGCATCCACGGGTCCGTGGCAGTGGTGGTGACTTACCTCGGGTCTACGAAGGGCTCGGCATAGATGTTGCGCACGGGCTGCCGGCGCGGCAGCGGCGGAGGCACCGGGCTGAAGCCCTCCATCATATCCTCCCTCTCGCTGTATTTCAGCGATTTCATCGTCATCTTGACGTTAGGTATGCGTCCGTTCACTTCACAATCCCATCATATCCATCTCACTAGTAAAACGTCCGCTGTTATCACTTACATCACTATAAACACTGATGTCTCATCGTTCATCGACATCGGGAAAACTAAATCACTTAATGCCGAAACATTTTCATTACTTAGCACTTTTATTTGTTTGTCGTTTACTGGCAGGTTCTATAAACAAGGGGTTTGTGGTTATCGGGCTGGCCGCGTACTACGGGTGGTCGAAGCGACCTTTTTCGACGGGCGCACGCGGCTGACTGCGGCCCGACCCTCGTCTCGGCTCACACTCGACGACTCGAGCTTTTGTCGTTTTTTGCGCCCGCGTCGAGGTGCCATAGAAAAAGCTCGCTATGTTAATAGAGTATAGAAAAAAAGTGCCATACGAAAGACGAGGGATCACGGTGCAACAGACCTGACGTAACTGAATAAAACTAGATCCGATCCGCCCATGTTCAACATGATGCGGTTCAATTTTTCATTTTAATTTCGAAGATTTAGCCATTGTGTCGAGTGTGAATAAAAGCAGCTTTTTCTATAGCAGACAAGGGTGCTCTTTGAGTGTGGCCGCGTTGCAAAAAATAGATTTGTAGTATTATATTATTGAATTTATGCTTAACGTATAAATTATTTCAACTACAATGGAAATTTGATATTATAAGCTGTCCCGTCACTAAATACCTCAATATTTGTAAATTAGGCTTTACTGTTATTTATAATATTATGACTATTTCCATGGTATTTTCAATTATATCTGATTGGTATAGACAGTCAAACGCAAACGTGGCAAACGACTTTGACTCGTATCAACTGCTTGTAGTGATCAGTATATGATATAAATCTCAAGAAAAAACTGCATTTGATTATCTATGAAGTTATTCCGGGTTAGAGCTAATGTGAATCTACGACAACGCAAGTAACAAAAATGAAAAAGCAAGGATTAATTAGATATGCACATATAAGCCTACTGAGAGGTAAGAGGTTTTCATCAAGAAAAGAAAATGAAGGTATCAGTCGAATCGATAGTCACTATTATCAGTCGAGCCGGGCTAGGGTTCGCTCCACTGAATTACAGTCAATAATAAAATGGCGGCGACCGCGAGGGTGAGCTCGTCTAAATAATTAATACTCAATGAATTTATCTATTTACGAGAAGATCCCCGTGATAAAGTTCGCGCTTTTATGAGACTAATAACTTCCGCTCTATAAGACTAACTAAGTGACAAATAGGGCGATGGATTATTTTCAGCTTCATTTTTATGGTTTGCATGGGTAGGTTGTATGTCTAGTTGAATGATTGATGATTTTTTCACTCTTTTTTAACAAAACCATAAATATGTGAACTTCTGTTTGTTATGTTAACTGAAATTCTGGCTTCTAGTAATAATGCTTTGAACGGGCTTTTCTGCATCGTGACAACAAAAGCCAGAGCATCTCAAATGACGTCGCACAATGTGTGTTCGTGGTTCTAAATGCCTTGCCTCCAGCGTCAGCGCTCCGCGTCCCCTTCGGCGGGCGGCTGGTTGATCTCAGCGCTTTGCATGTCAAACAATTGCCCTTGCACCGCACCGCACATACTCGCGACCGAGGCGTGCACCCTTTAGCGTTTTTGTCCTCTAAAATTGTTTGTTTTACAAACTCTTTAACCCCGACTCAAATTTTATTTATTACACCATTAAATGCATTACCAGTGATTTATATAATGTTTGCTAATTTAGCGGCATCTATTCCCGTGTGAGTTTAGCGCGTAACCGTCAAATTCTCACAGAAACTGAATCACGAAAAGTACCGCGGTAGAAAAAGGCCGCCGCAAAATTATGTAAAACCTGTCCTATAGGCCTGAATTATCCCGCAAGGATAGAAATAAGAATATAAAAGAGGCTTAGAGTTTTCCTTGAGGCTTTTTGAAGAAGCAACGAACGCGCGATTTACATACATACATACATACGAGTACATGTAGGTAAACATGCCCGTTGCCGAAGAGTCTCCGGGTACTGTATAATAAATTGATTTAAGCGCTCCTGACAGCTTTAAGTGTGTTTTGACAAACATTGGGGAATTTAAAGCCCCGGTGACAAAACTTTGTTTGGAGCCTTTCCAGCGGATGCCTATTGACGGGCATGAAGTGAATGTTAAACTTACTGCAAAATTAAGTTTGTTAACTTTTATCAAAAGAAATAGACTAAACATAAACCGTTTCGGAATGTCGGAAATTAATAAACTTGAGACATAATGTGTACGCTTTCAAAATAAACACTAATAATTATATTTAATAAATATACCCTTTATGTATAAATTTGATAAACTCCGAAATAGTGACTATATTTACAATTATATGTCAATTTCTTGCAGTATAACACTAGTTATAATATTTCACAAGCTTGTATCGTTTGTTTATTTAATATAACTCCCTTTGCGAGATCTTTAATACTCATACATTTCTAAATTTCACTATAAATTGCTATAAGCGGGCGATTTACATCGGAAACTATAAAAGGAGAGAGGACATTAATCACTCTAATAAAATTGAATGGAACTGTAAAATATCTTCGTAAGTATTGCATATTCCCGCGAGTGTAGAACTATTGCAAACGGGGAAGGATCAGTGGGGCTTTAGCTAGCGTCGGAGAATGCTATCCAGAACTTGAATTCACTTTAAAGGCAATATGGATGGTGTTATATCGGCTATAAAACGATTTCATAATTTTGTACATTCAGTTGTAATCTCAGAGCAGGCGTTAGGATGCAAGTCGTTTTCTCATTTCAATTGAACAATTTGATTTGTTGTTTAGTAAAATGATAACTATAATAAATTTGCAGAGATCTTGCAGTTGTAACAGCTATCGATGCATATAAGGCAAGTAGGAAGCTTGCGCATCGCAACAGAACGTTTTCCCATGGCGCACGGCTGAGTGATATATTCTTGAGAGGATTGATGTATGGTCAGGCTAGTTCTTGTACTTGAACTTGTATTAGTTACGCCCGACTCGGAGTAACATACTGAATCAATGTTCAAGTGCGTGATTCGTCAAGCTGTGTTCATATTTCAACTCAATAGACAGTAAACAGTATAGGAACTATTACATATGGAAACTACACATACAATGGTTCAGTTATTCGTTAGATTAACTGTGTTGAAGCTGTAACTTTGGTATTAAGACGCTAACGTTACAGCGCTGCCAATTAATCCAGCGCTACATTTATAACTGACTTCTCTTTGTTGTTTAGTTTAAGAATTACTGGTCGGCTTATAAACATATTTTAGGCAGTACATTACATTTTTTAATATTAACGGTCTTGTTCGTCTACACCACTTTAAGTTCATCCCTACTCAGAAATATTTCGACATTCGTCAACCGGCTGTGCTACAAAAACAAAACTATTTTAATTGGCGCATGTTCGAGTTTCTACGAACAAAAAATGTGTGAATGAATCAGTTCACATTTCAGCTCGACATCTGTGAGTGCTACGTGTTTAATTTAGGAGTATACTTTCTGCGCGCCTCACGTTTAATGTTAATGTTTGCTAGCAAGAGAGGTAGGTAGCGATATGTAGAGAGAAGCAGTTGTTATTTCGAATGACTAATATCACGCTTCAAGAGTCAGCTTTAATTAAAGCCTCCCAGTTTTAAGGTCGAGAACAAACACATGCCAAGCTATGAAGAAATTTGTTGTAATATTATGTAATATTATTTGGTATTATGGTGGTTGTGCTAGCTCAAATTTGTTCGTTTGTCTTTTGTGCTCACAACCCTAGGCAGGTCGCGGTGTGGTGGTGTGTCGGCACGTGAGCATGTGTGTGCATGTGGAGCACGTCTCATAAGATAAAAGACGATATTGATTCCGTGACGAGCGAAGCCGGGCTGTGGGAAACGATTCCTGTCCGTTTTAATAGATGCCCCGAGGAAAAGAGTTTTTCAACGCTCTTTGTTTAACCATCGACATTCTAAGAAAATCGAGCATATAAACAATCAATAATTCTCGACTAATAAAGTTTCTTTGGATTCTGAAAGTTTGATATTTAGAAACTAAATGTGCACTTTACATGCTATTGGGTTTCCAAGTGTAATTAACGAGTTGCGGGCACCGAGCACTTTATTCCCAGTTTAGTGACGCGGTCGGAAGGCTGCTGCGGCCGCAGGACTTGCCACATTCTCGTCGGGTAATTACGCACGCCGCGTCTCGTTCCCAAGCTCAACTATAAGATTTTATGCCTTATTTTGTTAAGTATGATTTGCTCTTCAGACAATTAATTATCGTGGGACGAATGCCATGGATTAAATCCATTCAGTAAACTGTCGATGGCTCTGAATAACTGTTATCGTAATAATGTAGCACTGTGAAATAAGGATGATAACGTTGTTGGTGATTTGTGTATTTAAAAATAAAATGGGAGTCAAAAAGAGATCAAAGCGACGGTAAGCGGTGATTAGATCTGACAGAAGAGGCTGAAGTTGTTTGGAGAGCCGCGAGTCTACTTCGGGTCGTTCAAAACAAATGCTGTCTTCGCGAAACACCCGGAGATAAAAGCGCCGGCTAGTAGCTTTTTTATTTTGAACTTTTTCTCTTCGCGTTGCCTTTCTGCGAGTTTTTAACGGTTAATTTGTCATTAGCCCAGCATCTGTCAGCGAGTGGCGTTTCGTCGTCTTTACGTTAATTTGATTCCCAAATTGTTCATAAGTTAGTTGTGATATATGTACTCGTTTTTCTTTCAGGGCTGAAGTAATAGTGTCGTTGTTCTAAAGTTTGGATTAGAAATAAACTGTCAGAGAAATAAATTATAATATTTTTTTATGTCTGGACAATAAATAAATTACACGACAGATTAAAAGCTTCATAATAACAAACTCATTTAAAATGGGAAAGACTAGTTTTCTCGAAGTCAAACTTCGAGGAGTAAATAAAAGCGACAAAAGAAAATCAATGTTTAAGCGGCCGGTAATGGCACCGCGGCATCATTAATGATTATAATGGGTAGGGAATTGTTTCTAGTGCGTAATGGCGGGAAGGTAGGGCGGGCCCGGAAATTGTCCTCTTGTCGGCCCACAGCCGCATTAGCCCAGGACATTAGGCCACGCGGCGCCCGAGGCGGCACGACAATGTGTGCGTGGCGTATCATTTGTGACGTGACACGTGACACGGAGGTGAAGCCTCCGAAACGGGATCTAATGTAAAACGGACAATGAGTCAACAGAATTATGATGGATTCCACGCGTGTGAACCGGCGTGCTGTGTCGCTGAGCCTAGTCGAACCATTAGCGCGATTGACGAATCTTGAAGCAATTTAGTTTGAGCACATAATTGCGAGAACAAGTCGAACCTAATTGATGCCGGGGTCCGAGTTCAAGTTGCCGTTAGCGACATTATCGCGCGGACAGGTTCTCGCCATAGTCACTATCGTGGGACTCGAGTCAATATGGCAGGTTGTTTTTATTGCGTTGCTAATCGTGTTTTATTATATCGGCGTAGATTGTATCGTTATATGCGGCATTACTATCCATGCATATTGACGCAGGACTATAAAGTAACATTATCATTATATTTAGCATATAAGCATACCGTAGATATACAATTTAAACTACAAAATAATGATTGTTTACACACGTTTTAGTTTTATGTTAAACATACCCCGGGGTTTTCGGTGCGGGAATAAATTGAGAAAGTAGAGATAAACAGATAGGTTATTTTGATATTGTGCCTTCCTGCGAATTGTAAAGAAACTACAATTTGATTTTAACTTAAGTAGTAGGTACTTAGGCATTTCTACCAAGCCCTACGAGATAATAATAAAAATGTTTATTAATTACCTACTGTTAGTTAAGAGGTTGATAATAAATTACTGACCATTGTATTTGATATTATACTAGATGTTACCCACGACTTCGTAAGCGTAGTTAAATGAAATATTTTCAAATAAGCCAATAAATGAACGTATGTTTTTTTTAAGTATCTTTCTATTCAATTAATTATTCAGTAGGTAGGTAAACATTCTGTTTTTTTAAGTCAATACCTATTCTTTGGCTAATGTCATTCATTCCCGCACCGAAAGCCCCGGGGTATGATGATAAATGTCCATTTAATTAGATACGTCTTAAGGCATTAGGTATCGGTTTCATCCTTATTGCCAATATTTTGCTTTGGTATAGCCACGATCTAAGGTACAAATATGAATATTTAAGTAAACTGGATGTCAGTAAAATGTTTAATGTAACTATATATGTAGATTTGTCAGTAAAGTTTAGTTTAAAAAACTAGCTAAGAATGTAAGCTTAGATTATTGACACCAGAGAGCAGTCGAATACTTAAAAACTCGCCTACAGATTCTATGTTCAATCAAAAAAGCGTCGTCGTACGTCGGAATGCTATAAATTTAAATCATAATATTTTATTTTTAAATACATTAACAACATCACCTCCAATGAACACTTGATTGCCTAGTAATTGGATCATAAAAATAACTCACCATTCAGAGCAATATAATGAATCGGTGATGACATGTATATGAATTCGAATGCATCCAAATCACGGTCGCAGCCATTAAGGAATATAGCAAAATATTGTTCCATGAACAGCTCACGCGCGTGATATACGATGGGCTCGTAACTCACAGTTTACACAACTCCCCGTGTAATTTGACTACAGTGAAAGCACATTTTAAGGATACAATAAACACCAAAAACAATAAAGAGCAAATTAAAGTCAGACACAGAAGCGGTGGGTCGGTATATTGCGTCGTTTATAAAAATATTGCTGGGTATCACGCCACCGAGGGCCGGGGTCGAAGCTACCTGCCAGTGCATGTGGTATCGTATGGCGTTAGGGCCGTCAAGTCTTCAGATCGCGAGGCGCGTTAGATTTATGAGGGCGGAGGTCAGATTTGCGGGTCTGTGGCGTATCGGTCAGTGACCGCAGAGCGCACTGAGCGGACCTCGCCGTTGGAGGCGTCGTGAGGAATGACCGCGCGAGCACGACGCGGCACAGAACACGCGCGGACCGGACGCCCTCCGCAGGCGGTTTGATGCCCTCCGCGCGACGCTGATGCGCGCGCAATATACGCGACAGGATAATGCCGCCCTGTCCTATGTCGAGCTATCGAGTTATCCACCAGCACATACAACTCCAGCTTAAATCTGTCAGCTCGAAGGATAGACATATTAAAGCTCCCCACACACTTTACTTGAAATTCCAACGACGTTTTATTCCTGAAACTGTCACTTATTTCTACGTCGATTTTCATATCGATCCCTCGCTATCCCGACATGTAGTTAATACAAGTTTGCGGGGTTTCTTATAAAATTAAAATTGCTTTAATTTTAAGATTGTAGATAAGTCTTAATCGACAAATGACATCCCTAAACGGATTATGATTGGAGCATGCGTGGTAGGAGGGTTGAGGGTAGCAGCGGGGCGGGGGCGGCGGGGCAGGGTCGTGTCACCCGCGGCGGCGCGACGCTACGCCGACGTGATCTTGACACGACGTATGCACGTAGCGGGCCGCTGGCACGCCGCTCCACTGACGGCTCAAGGGTGCAAGTGCCATTACAGCTGATCTCATTAAAACTATACTACCATGATAGCGTAGTTGCACACTATGCATAAAAATAATGGGCGAAACGATAGGCGACGCTTCATTTATCAATTTATAAAGTTCTTTTTAGTTTAGTCATGACTTGTTTTATTACTACGTGTGAAGACCGATCTGTATACAAATCGAATCACTTCATATATAAAAGGAAAAAACATTTCATTAAATGAAATTGATATTTTGAAACCGCACGCAACACCCACTTTTACTATGATAAGATTGATAAGTTTCTTGTCTTTGGTAGGCTAAAATATAAAAAGTAATACTAACGCAAGTTGTACACTGACGCATCTCTTCTGGGTAGAGTCAGCAGCAGCTGTTGTTAAGCGGGCTAGGTGTTCAAAAAGCTTTACACGACATTATTGTTAAGAGAAATAACAGTATCACTCACAAAAATAATACGTAATTGTTTGTTTACCTACTTCTTTGGCGATCATGATAAAGGTACCTTAATCTGTGTAAATTAGGCTAGAAAAAATCACAGTGCAATTTAATACTGAAAAAAAATCTAATTGAATATAATTTATATGTTTTATTGAAAACTCGAAATATGTTCGTCATTCTTTAATTGTAAGTTACAATTGAAGAAGTTTTATTACAAAAGAGGTCTACTATCGATAATATTAGTTAAACATGTGTAATCCGAAAACCTCCGCGCGAGCTTATCCATACGAGTATCGTTCCGTAACTCAAAACTTTAACGTCTTATAGTAAAAGGAACAAATGGTCAACTGAGACGTGTGAATACCATACCAAACTCTTGGCGCGTGACTTTCGTTCACGCGCGATCGACTTCTAGTTATGCTGTCCTATCTCCCGGACAATCTATGAGCATTGTGATAGTCCAACATCAAAAATTCCTCATTACACGTGTCTGAAGTGTTGACGTGCAGGAAAAAAGTAATCAATATTTGTTAAATCTGGTTCTAATTACTATCTTGTATCGGACGCGACCACAAAAAAACTTCGACTATACGCTTGGCACGTGGTTAACAGCGTAACTTTAAATTTAATAGCTGAAGTTAGCATATAATAATATTGAGTTATAGTTTTGTAGGGCTTCGTGGCACGCTCGCCGCGCCCTTGTAAGTCGCGGTAAAGGGTTTTGTTTTCTTTATAAACAAGCGCGAAGGTGCTGCTAACGACCCCACGAACAAATACGAAATTCGATCTTCTATTACGCATACAAATGGCTCCCTACCGCCACCGTAGCGTGAACGCATTGTCTTCGTTTCAATCCGATTGCAGCGTGCCCTCGTATAACGTACAACCAACTACACTTCAACTATGTCAATGTCTATTAATTTATTCTAACCACATCTTCTGTTTTTGACAGGCACTCTCCCTGTTATAATGTCGTTAATTAAACTCCGTAATCGTTTTGTCTTAAACTTGGCGCGACTACACTATATTCTCATGAAATAAAATTAATCCTTCTCGAGATCTTTATTGCCCTTGAGCTATTGAATCTCCGAATATATTTATAAGTAAATATAAATAAAAGAGAGAGGAGAATTGATAAAAGTAATAATAAAGTGAAATACCGTAGATTAAATAATAATATATACTCGTATTGTTATTTCATATATAATAATTAATAAAGCAAAAGCTTCACTCATTTTACCAAAATTACCAAAGACTCGACCAGTCCTACTTTGAATTATGAAAACATCGTTTAAATGTGCACCCCGAACAGTGCTCGATAAATAAATGTAATTTGATTAAATTTCATCCGACGCCCGCTTCCATCAGGTAGGTAACCAATAAATTTGTGCAATGGCGCCCACCAAACATGGAATAAAAAAGACGTCCGTGGAAGAGTGAAGGAGGGACGTAAATCGAAGCATTTCTATTGAGGGGCATGACATCGCATAAATGTCGGGCACGAATGTTGTTTGTCACCGCGCGGCAGTCGTGGCCCGGCGCGACCAGCCGCGCCTCCGACAGCTAGATAATGTCTCAAAAGGGAAGGCTTTACGCTGTACATAGCGAATACTATGGCGATACTGTGTAAGTACCATATAAGGTGTTAAGAAAATCTGAGTAAAATAAATGACTGCGAGGCGTAGAAACATGTTCTTTGATTTACACAAATAGCTGACTTCAAAATTACTCATTTGGATTATCGAACTAAAGTAGATTTTCAAAAGAAACTCCTAGTGCCGATATCACGAGATTAATATAAAAAACAATAAATATAAAGACGTAATATAAATACGTACATACATACTTACAACTATAAATAGAAGCAACTTAAGGCAGGTAGTGTTCTGCAATCAACCTGAGCAAAGCCACAGTGCTGGTGCATCTACATTTAACTTGAGAGTCTATCGAGGACATCAGTTAATTGCTAAAAAAAGTAAGGAAATGCAACCAAACTGCCCTAAAAAAAAATTTTTTTTGGGTAAAATTTAATTATAGACTAATAACATAATTTCGTTGAACAATTTCAATTACCATTTTGTCGCGGGTTTTCTTTGGACATTTAGATAGTATTTATAAAGTATGATACGGTAAAGGTAGAGCGCATAATAGTTAAAAGATATTAAACCTGCAAACATGATATGCTTTTTAGTAGGTAGGCATGTAATCCAATGTCCCACACAAAAACTAACAATGTAAAGATAATGATCTCCTGTTCAGTAGCAATGGCGGGAATTGTTTGAATATAAAAATAATCCGATTTCAAATAGATTACATCAAAATAAAGCATTGTTCGTTCAAAGAATTCTACAAATTGTTTTGCTTTTGTAAGCCGATATTTCACTTCTACTTTTTGTTAAATTCTGAATAGGTTTGCTTATTTTACTTTAAGGCTTTTATACCTATAACATTTAGATCTAGTTAAACAACGAGTTAATATTTTTTAACAATAATTGTTTGCACTGGTGTTTGATTTGAAGGTGAAACTTATGATAAGTGACCAGTCATAGGGGAATTATCATGGCCGCCTCTTGGATTGAAATACTGTAAAATATGTACTTTAAACCGACGAAAACAAGAACACGGAGGATGTAAGTTATAAATTCCTACATGGAGTGAAATAAATTAAATTGTTCGAAATTCATTTATCCATGCGCTATAATAACACGTTAAGAGTAAAACTCAGCTAAATCCTATTAACACAAGATATTCTAAGGATTAATGTAAGGTATTTACAAATTAGAGTACATTTTTAGGGTTCCGTAGTCAACTAGGAACCCTTATAGTTTCGCCATGTCGGTCCGTCCGTCCGTCCGTCCGTCCGTCCGCGGATAATCTCAGTGACCGTTAGCACTACAAAGCTGAAAATTGGTAGTAATATGTATATCAGTCACGCCGACAAAGTGCAAAAATAAAAAGTGGAAAAAAATGTTTTTTAGGGTACCCCCCCTATACCTACTTAAAGTGGGGAGTGATTTTTTTCTTCATTCTAATCCTAACGTGTGATATATTGTTGGATAGGTATTTAAAAATGAATAGGGGTTTACTAACATCATTTTTTGATAATGTCAATATTTTCGGAAATAATCGCTCCAGAAGTAAAAAAAAGTGCGTCCCCCCCCCTCTAACTTTTGAACCACAAGTTTCAAAAATATGAAAAAAATCTCAAAAGTAGAACTTTACATAAACTTTCTAGGAAAATTATTTTGAACTTGATAGGTTCAATAGTTTTTGAAAAAAATCTATATATATAAAAATGAACCCCTATTTCTCTTGGTCACGCTATAACTTGCGAACGGCTTTACCGATTTGGCTAATTTTGGTCTTGAAATATTTGTAGTAGCTCAGGGAAGGTTTAAACGGTGAGAAAGTATGAAAAAAGATCGAGTAATATACTAAAAAACGAAAATATTGTTCCCCATACAAACTTATCAACTCGAAAAAACTGTAAGCTCCGCAGGATTTCATACATCTTACGCGTTTTTGGTAAAATGGTCTCTGCTTTCACTCGAGAAAGACGGAAGCGCCGCAGGATTGCATATATCTTAGGCTTTTTGTGAGCAAAATAGGTACTTTATATTATTCCAGCACTAAGATCGTTAAGGCGATAGTTTCTTACAAATTGTTCATAAATTAGCCCTTATTCCCTAAGATATGGCTGTCAAAATCTCTATTGAATGACAAGACACACTTCATCACTTCAGGCCCGGTACCGCGAAGATCGAAGTTCGTATATGTCGAGCATTTCTCTTTTACTCCAATGAGTTAAGAGTGACAGAGACAATCGTCCGAAATTTGCGAATATCGTTGTTCGCAGTAGCGCCACCGTTTTATGTATAATTTCGCGTTTAATTTTAACCGTAAATAAGAATCTGCACTAATATTCATCGCCCAATGCGACCGTCCCCTCCGTTGTCTTACTACTTCAGATGGGTACTGAGTGTGAGTGAAGTAGTAAGACAAATACGAACATTTCCGAGAAAATACGATAGGAAAGGATTATTCACTACATCTGAGCCCGTAACGTAACGAAACGTCACCATTGCGTTAGTTACCCATATTATATCAGTATCACTTACGCATTCGAGACATTTTTTACGTCAAAAGAAACTTACACTAGAGCCTGTGTACTTTAAGCTCGCGCTCATAGTTTACTTAATTTCCCGATAGATGTCGCTGTAGGTGGAACGCTCATACCCTACATGGCGGTTTTAAGATTCTTTCTGAATAATGGGGTCGGAGCATACATGCCCATACATTAGGTTGAAACTGACTGACTGACTTCAAATGACGCTGGCTGGTTATCACTCCATGTTACAACCCCTTCTTACTACTCGTGGTGGGACTGAAATTGACAACATTTTTTCGAATTTTCCATGTATAGTTGGGATCTATAACTCTTTCTTTAGTTGTCAGCGTCCTTTGTGGGCCCGTTTTTAGGGTTCTGTACTTAATATTAATATGTCAACAACAATGTATCAAATAGCCCATTTTTAACTCTTAAGTAGGAACACTTACTGTGACGGACGAAAAACTACGGAACCCTACACTGAGCGTGGCCCGACACGCTCTTAGCCGGTTTTTGTCCTGAGTTTAGAGGAGGGAGTTGAATGTGGAGGGATGCCCTGCTTAATCGATGTTGTTTTATTCGTAAATGAATGCAATTAGAGCTTGCAGGTGTAGGTATTCTTTTATCTCCTTTGCAGGCTGCATATATACTTAGCCATATTATGCATATTGCCATTGCGGCAATTGTTTAACCGTGGAAGTCTTTATCCAAAATTTTGGCAACTATAAGATAATGGCTAAAATCTACATCCTCCGTTCCGTTTTATTAATAAACACTCCTTACCCTGCCAACCATGTATAATAATTTCAACCTCACCTTTTGCAACACAATGTTTTTCCGAGGCTATTTTTAGCAACGGTTAGAACACCAAATTATGACGACTCCCATAACAACACGATCTGGGAGGCAATCTTTGTGAGTCACATTAAAAACTGCTGAAGAAACCAAAAAAAAAAAACACATAACAGGAGCATAGAAATTGCGGGTAAAATATAATAACTACATTTCAGGCAAATATATTGACGACAATGTTTCTAGAAATTAGTCAATTTACACTGAGATTAGTATCAAATCTAAAATAGGCGCCGCTGTATTCGGCAGTTCTGTTATAATTGACTATTCTAGCGTATGTAGGACGTCCCTATTTTATGAATAGCAGATGCACAATTTTGAGTACAGTACTTTCAAGATCTTGTAAAATGAAGTTAATGATATGACAGAAATAATAATTATTCTGAAATGAAAGTTTAATAAGGCTGCACTGCGGACCAGGCAGAGAAATTCACGTTGGCGTGTGATTTATGAACCAACTGACTATTGTGTCTCTGATTACTCTTCAAGAAGACTCTCCTAGCACGCCCTACATGGCCTACATGGTCCGTTTGCGTACACGAACGGGTTGTATGGACGTAAAACTTTTATGCCCCCGCCGCGTTTTACAGCGGGCCTTTTATTATTTAGTGAAAGGAGCGACGGTGATGTCATAAATCTCTGCTCCTGCTGAACTTTCGCCTCTTATCTCGGCAAAGAAATTATGGAACTTTCTGGCTTCCACTAGACAAAGTGTTTGGCTTTTCGGGATCGCGGGTCACTAAAAGCTTTTAAGTTTACACAAATTAATGAGGGATCTTGCCGCCGCGAATGATTGAAATTATGCGAACGTCGTGATCATTACATAATTTTGTTAGACGGGAGACCTGTCAGCTCATTAAATTGTGTACTGACAAGTTGATTTCTGAATTTCTCATATTAACTTCGATACCAAGCTGTAATAGATATATATAGAACTATATATCTGACTACGAAGGGACCTAATACAGACTAATGTATGTTTATTAGAATAATAAAATAAATTAAACTTCACGATGCAAGACTTAGCAGCTCTGGCACTTTTGATGTTCATATACAAAAATCGTACACTAAATCCGTAAGTACTTTCGTATTAAAAGTGATGTATGACTTAAATAACATTTCATGATTAAACATTGTATTATGCTAACATTGATCCCACCAATTAAACTTAATTGCATAAAAAGTACTAAGTGTAAGTAATAATCGATGTAATGCATTAATCTTCTGTTAACTAGGTTCTGTGTGGGCCCGCGACAGACCCAAGCGTAATTAAATTACGTTTAACGTCCGGAGCCGACTCTAAATCATTATCAGACATGAAATTGAACTCTCCAACAACTCGACATGATTCCGAAGGACTTGGTTCATGTTCTTGTTTGCTAGTCGTATCTAAATCACAATTTTAAATAATAATATGTACAGAATATCATACGAGTATCTCCAATTAGGTGAAACTAGTCACGAATATAAATATAAGGAAGGGCTTTTTTTTTATAGACAGATGATTATGTACATGAATTTTAAAATGAATTAGTTGTTGAAACTTATAAGATACTCAGATTTACTAATTACTTTAAAATGTAGAAATATCGGCGGAAGCTGTTGCGAGTTTTTATTCGCTGTAAGTTTCTTGACTGATCTTCTCTTCTCTTGTGTCTTCTATTTTGAAATTAAGATATTAAACCTATGCATGTGTAAATAATATACTAATACGTATGTATCTATTAATATATCAGTAATTCTGCTATTTTTACTAGACCTTTGGAATAGATTTGGGTTATATTTAAATTTGGATACGCTTTGGTTTTAGTTGTGAGAAGCACCGCCAACAATCTTTTCTGTTTTAACTGGTCCAGAATGCTTTATGTCATTAATTTCACCGTTTTTACAATAAGTTTGCTTTTGTGCAATAAAAAATGAATAAATAAATAAATACATAATACTAGATAAGGTGGTATTAAAGGAAATGTGCTAAAAATAAATGTTTGTGAATGGAGCTATGAAAATTCGGGTTCACCTTTAAGATAATCATTTTCAGGAATTCATTAAGAATAATGGCTACAAAAACTTAGTATAAAGTGGGCGTACAATTATCACGAAATTGAAAATCATAAAATAATTGGGAGCTCATGAAGCCGATGTGATAGCCCTGTGCACGCTGTCGGGCATAATTAACCAGATAACATAAAATTAACGAACTCAACTCGTAAATATGTTCACTTTATTATCTATAAATGTCACTAATTAATTAATTGAGTAATGATTAAGTGCCGTCTTGTGTGCTTTAGGCTGAGTCTGTCGTATCAAAAAGCAGTTTATGCAGCGTTTTATAAGGCGTAACTCGGTTGTCGGCGCGTCTGGCGCGTAAACCCACCTTATAGCCTTACCGTGAGCTTAACTGCTAGGTTAATTTTTATGCTTCTGTCCGATAAACTATTTTTATAATAAAAACCATTCACATACGCATTTAAGGGTATTAAGATAAAGTTTATTTTTCATTTAGTAGGATAAAACATGTGCGATAACGTTACAAAGAGGCTGATAGTTATCTAGATACTGTCTAGGTGCTGTCTAGTTATAAAAAAAAAATGCCGTATCAAACTGTCAACATGTTCTTTGCTACTAAAATAGTGGCAAAATGTCAACTTGAACATATACAAATACTAATGGCGTAGTCAGAAGGTAATCTAATTGCACATATACAATATACATATATAGTAGCCGTAGTCTGTCGTTAAGCAGTCGAGGTTATATAGGGTGTTACTAAATCTCAGCTGGTTGTGACGGCACTTAATGCAGACTACCTAGGCTACAGAGATAAGCCAACAAGCCTCTTTAACTAAACAAGAGGCGGCCAAACAATAAAGGCGAGGTAAGCGTCGTGAAATATGGCAGAGACGAGGTGCGATAAGTCAGCGGGCTGGCTGGGTCGCTTCTTTTCCCTTAATTAGCCATTCAATTCCCGTAAAATTGTTTACTCGTCAGGACCCCGCACGGCACTGGCCAGGTGCGATAATGGCCGAGCTATTTGCATGCCGCCATACTGTTTCCCCATGTTCGGCTCGCAGACTCGATGCTCTGCCGCGTTGCGAGTTGCGACCCCCCGCTATTCTGGCCGGGCTTATTGGATCCGCTTGCGATTACTTTGTATTGATCCCGACGTCCATTATCTACATTCGTTTATTTTGGTATCAAAGTAATGATACTGGCTGATCCGCAAATCCAATCGAGTACTATGTTCGGGTTACTAATAGTTTTGCGTCGCGATTCCGACTGCCGTGCCGGTGACATATGGACGCTAATCATGTTTAAAAGTAATGGTAGAATATGATGGGTAATAAATACATAAGCATCGTTAAGTATTATTTCACTTTTAAATAATTATAAAGTAATTGTTTATTTTATAGAAATTTACGTGATTAATACGTGTATACTCACCGGAGATGGCTAGGTATCTGAATTCATATCACGATCCCCGTGATTTACAATCATGCATAAGGTTTTATCCTAGCATTGCGATTGATATACTCTTAATAAGAAACAATACGAGTATCGAAAAGATAAATTAAAAATCAAAACACAATACAAGGCCATACAAAGCTGAATATAGCAAACATTGAAGGTACTCAATCAGTGTACGTGTAGTACATATCAGTGGCAGAACGTGAATCAAAATTAGCGTCCAATGGTTTCCATCGTTCCACGATTGTTCTCGACTCCTAGCTTCGATATATGGTATACATATAATTTCAACATGAAACTTTGTGTTTTTTTTCATGACTCGGGTCAAGAAGTAAGAAGAAGTAATTGTGCGTATATTCTATAAAATGCATTTTAGGATTTTAAGTTGACAACATTCGTTTCGAATAAATAATTACATATGGCGTGTAATAAAGCCTGGGTTTGGCCTAATTATGGTTTAATAACTTTTGTTGACAAGCTTTGCTGTAACTTAGGTTTTTTTATCAGTACAAGACTGACCAGCGTTTGAACTAAGTAACATCTGATGGTAAGTGTCGACGAGATCGAGGGTGGTGCACGGTGGTTCAGTAACAGCCTATTCACTATTAGCTTGAAAAGACCCAAATTATATATTTCCGGGAATACAGATGAAGGGAGCAAATTCCATTCCTTAGCAGTCCGCATTAGGAAGGTAGAAGCAAATCGCTTCGTGTGAATGAATTGAATATTCACCACGTAAGAATGAAACCGCTCCCCTCTCCTGGACGTCCGGTGGTGGAACGAAGCTGGCGGAAAATCGTGCAATTCCTGTAAACACTCTCCAAAATGTATCCTGTAAAACACAGACAAACCGGCAACCCTGCGATGGTGCTCAAGGCTTTATAACCTTACCAACCACTTACTAACCAACTCTGGATCACCAATATGATGAGTCTGCGAGCTCGGTGCTCTATTGAATCCAAAGTGGTCAGCTGATAATACGTGAAGGTAACATGTGAAGTTGATGGTTTTTATATTTGAATTCAATAGGTACGTGATAAGCTCTAATTCATTATGTCAAATAATGTTATTCTGGCTAAAAGTACGAGTTTTAAAAGAAAGAGACTGGTGAATAAATACCATTTTAGGCTTATAGGGTGATATAATATAAACTTCCTATGTGACAAAGTTTTTTAATCACCAAAGGAAATCACAAGTGTTTACCGTGAAAATTCATCAAAAACTTGTTTGTGTCGTCAAAGGTCTAAAACGACATTTTGGAGCCATTCGTTTGTTATTTCAATTAAACAATTGTATTACGCAATTTAGGTAAATCATTTGATAAGTTAGATATAAGACTTTGAGTTAGTCACATTTTCCTTATTTTCATTGGTTTTATGATTATTTGCCACGTGAAAACTTCATTACTTTGAAATTGAGGACCTAAGCTTACTCGAGAAATGGTTTTCTGGTTCAGTGATTGAAAGCTTTCGATAAATAAATTAACGTGAGATTTAGTTGTGTTTTTGATTATGGAGATTACAAAATGAGCGGGAGTAGACTCTCACTCGAGTATACCTAAGCGTGTGTCGCAGCCGCGAGACGCCACGGCAAGTTTAATACAAAGTCAGCCCGATCGAGGAGCTAATCGTAATCTTGAACAGTAAATTGAAGGCGATCCGTGCAGCAAGCAAGGCAATGCCGGCACATTTTCTATAAATACATTACTGAACACGCTTTATTACTCCGCCATCTTCATCCAATCCTATTAAGCGACTGTTCGCGAACAGCTTTCTTACGAGGCGTTCAGTTTTAGGATTGCCATTTTTTTAAATAGTATTAGCGTTCGATAATGTCTTTTACATGACACCCCTGGCTAACGTTTATATGACGTCGTGGTAGATTTCGCCAGCCCGGTCATATGCTAAACTCTCTAGTCCGCTGACGCTGCGTCTGGCCCGGCTTTCGATGAGATGTGATAATTTAACGAAAACGCTTCCTTTCTTTTGACTAGTTCCCGGGTATTGCGTCTCGATGCTACGCTGCAAATACTTTCCGGATATCGAAATCTAGGCAGCTGTCACCGAGGCCGAGTGACAATTTAGATTTATTTTATGCCTCGTGCCAGTATTTACTACGCTTGCGTTTTAATAACAGTCGTTCCGTTTCTGCTCGCACATTATCATAAGTTTAAATTTAGATTAATGTGACACTTCGTCCCGTTTCTCCGCCATTGGAAGAAAAGTTACAGTAATTCATTAGTTGTAAACTGACGCCGGCCTTTGTTATGGTATTTTAAATAGCAGTGACGAATGTCGGCACACCAGACAATTTAGTAACAGGAATAGGGTGGGCGTGATTTATAGAATGGAATAACTTGCGAAATCGGGGCAATTTAAATCCGCGACGCACATTACGCTAATTACCTGCCTCCCTCTAATCTGTGCATATCAGCGGACCTGTATAATTAGGGGCGACAGCATAATGTGTGGTACACAATGTGCCTGCACAAACCATATGTCTATTTAATTTGACCCCCGATTCAAGATGGCTGCCAACCCTCGCTTAGTGTCGATTAGACAAATGCCTGCGGTTTCCACCCGTCAACTAATTAACTATGGCGTTTTAAAAACTAACTGCATTCCATTGGTTTAGTATGCACTCTACACAGTAAGGTGCTTCATATAATATTCAGGTTCAGCATTGGAAGGTCCATAAGTCAAGTACTTTGTCCGTAGTTGAAGATCAAAGACCCTTTTTCTCATCCTGACCTTTTAGGGGTTGGTCAATGTGAATAATGCGACTGGTATGGCTTTCCAGGATTTAGATGTTTCGCTTAATCTATATGGAAATCTGTACTATTTTCTAGTGATAAAGAAAAGAAAAATCACGATAGGAATTGGGAGATTCCAATTTGTAGCATCTTATAGCTTCAGTGGCTGGCTATCAGGGGCTAAAATAACTCGTGTTTTTTTAAAGTTAAACATAAAATTTAAGTTTTTAGGGTTCCGAGCTAAAATGAAAAAATCGAAACCCTTCCATTCGTATGACACACATTCAATTCGTAAACTATACAAGCTCAATATTATATGAATTATATGAAGCTTAAATTGATAACATTTAACAGATGATATGCGCCCCGAAAGTCTAAAAGCGATCACAAAAAAATAAGGCAGATATACAGAAAGTGCAGTGCAGTGTATTATGGCTTGTGGTCTTCTGTAAGGAGGAGGTACTTCCCCAGTTGGGCTGTTCCAGATTCAAGCGTGATGGTATTTCGCAGTGCCCTACCTCTCATTGTTGGACATAGTTTAAGGACATACCCGGGGCCAAATGTGATTTGTATACACAAATATCTATAATTGGCATTTTGGCATGCCGCATGCATACATATAGTTTACTAATTGAAAAAATACACATTTTAGTAAAGTTGCGATAAAATACAGTGTCACTTGTAAACAAATTAAAGTTAGCTTCATGTAAATGATCATAGAGAAAGTAAATAAATTTAGTTTAGTTCTTGATTATAATAAATAAAAAAGGAGACTCATTCAATGATTTGTGTAGCCCGCGTGATAACAATATCATTTGCTCCGAAGAGCTCTTTTAAATTGATTGTCATTTTTAGGGTTTCGTAGTCAACTAGGAACCCTTATAGCTACGGCAAACTACGGAACCCTATGTTGTTAAGCTTACCTCATCAATTTTAATCCCATGGACCAAAATATGGGCAAGGATATTGTTCTCTGATAAAAACGCCTGACTTTTGTTTTAGTCAGACAAATGACATGAACACGGAACAATGGTGTTTGGGACATTTTGGAGGCGTATGCGGAGCCGGATTGAGATATGTAAGGGGTACACTAAGCGGATGTTGCCCATGTCCGTGTCATGGGAGTGCACAGAGACAGCACCCGCCATGGTATAAGGACTATCGAGTTTTAATGAAATCTAAAATGTACTAGGCTGTTAGGTAGAAAGGATGGACTAGCTACTGGGCTTTTTCCACATCTACCCATGTGATTGTTATTATTATATTCAATAATTACAGAAATTGTAATATTCTTATTAACAATAGGGTCCCGTTTTTATCCGTTGGGTACGGAACCCTAAAACCTGTAGGTTAATAATACCGATACAGCTACGGAACTATTAATTATAACTACATGGTCCAACATGAACTTGGACAGTTCAAACAGACGATGGTATTCAAGCTTAGCAATATTTACTAACATTACTCATTATTTTAAAGTTATCAAATATTTAGATAAAGAGTCTCAATAAAACCAAAACTTCCAATGATGAAACCTCACCAGAAGCAATTAAACTATAAATAGAATTGAAGTGGTTTTACGGAACGTAAATCTAATCTTATTAAAAGAGGAAGCCAAATGTCTTGAGGCATTACAACACATTTTGTGGATGCCCTAAATTCAGGTGTCTTTCGTAGTACATTTAATGCTCAGACTATAAGATTTAATGCGGCACAATAAAAAAGGCTATAATATGACGTCCTTTGTATAACGGAGCACTGGCTTAAAGGTCATGAATTTATGTTTAATTTCAACAATCATAGTATAGTAAGTTCATTTTTTAGAAAATCCTCCATTCGCGGCGGGTCATTAATCATGGTCAACAATAATATAAAAAGTAAAGAGCGTAGAGACATTGTTGACTTGTCTGTGGAACGCCATATTGAACTTTCTTGTGTAGAGCTAGAACAGTTTATAATTATATGCGTGTACAGGCCTCCATTGGCAAACTTTAACTTATTCGAATCAGTGATTGACGAAGTTCTTACTAGTGTGTTTAGTTGTAATAAATGTGTCATTGTGTGTGGTGATTTTAATATTAACTTACTTGAATCATCATCCATGTCTGTGAGGTTACTTAGTACATTTAAATGCTATAATCTAGTAAATTTATTTTGTGAGCCTACTCGCATTACAGCGACCAGTGCTACATGTATAGATAACATTTTCAGTAACAAGGACGCGACTAGTAAATCCATAGTAAACAATTTAAGCTCTGACCACTGTGGACAAAAAGCCTCTTATAGACTGAGGTTATTCCACAAAACACCATGTGCATACCAATTTCAGTAAAGCGATTAGATTTTTTCAGTCGCGATATGAAGAAACGATTATGTTATCATCCATTTACCCAGGAAAATCCTAACCGTATGAGTATCGAGTTGTTTAACTGTATTAAAATGGAATTTGATGCCTGTTTTATTCCGAGAAAGGTGAAGGCAAGCTCAAGACTAAATTTAGCGACTGGGCTACGCCGGATATCCATGAAAAAAGACGCCAGCTCTATGATCTATATGATTTGAGAAGTATTAATAAAAATCCGGAATTTCTGGAATATGTCAAGAACTTCTCCAAATCTTTCAAGATGTTATGTGCCGCTGCTAAAGCTGATTATTTGTCCAAAAAGATCCAGAATTCCAAGGACAAAAGTTAAACGGTATGGCAAGTAATCAATGACGAAACTGGGAAGATCAAAGATCCACAATATAACCTTCGTATTGATAATACTTTAGTAAATTCTGACCAGGAAGTAGCGGATCATTTTGAGCAAAATTTCTCTAATATACCGGTAGAAACAACAAAGTCTCTTCAATCATCGCCTGACGTCGCTGAGGTAATATTGAAAAAACGAAATGTAGTGGAGTGTAAACAGAACTTTTCACATTTTCTTATGTCTCCAAATATAGTTATTAAAACTTTTAGATCACTAAATTTAAAAAAACTGAAGATCTTTAGGGCTTATCTATCAAAGTACACTCCATTGTTGAGTTGATTTCACCACACTTAGCTGATATTTTCAACGGATGACTGTATTGAAACAGGAATATTTCCAGATATAATGAAGCACAGCAAAGTTATCCCCTGTTTAAATCAGGATCGAGATTAGAACCAACCAATTTCAGGCCAATTTCAATACTGCCGGCTTTGAGCAAAGTTTTCGAGAAGCTAATTCTAAATCAACTCCCTTGACACATTTCACCGAAACAAATTGCTCGATAGAAATCAATTTGGTTTTACCAAAGGTCGATCGACCACTGATGCAGGTGCTGTCCTTCTTAATCATATATTTGCCGCATGGGAAAAAACAAGACGCTGTTGGAATATTCTGCGATCTTTCGAAGGCGTTTGACTGCGTTGATCATGAAAATTTAAAAGAGAAACTGTGTCATTATGGGATAAAAACTAGGGCCCTTGATCTCGTTTCGTCTTATCTTTCGAACAGAACACAACGAGTGATTATTAATGGAGCTCAATCTTCCGGGTCCGCTATAGCACTTGGCGTGCCTCAGGGCTCTATTCTTGGCCCGTTTCTGTTTTTGGTATACATTAATGACCTACCCAAACTTGTGAAAGATAAACATGACATAGTGCTGTTTGCAGACGACATCGCTGATTTTTGAAGTGGACAGAAGGGAAAGTAACTTCGAGAGCATAAACAATGCTATCTCCACAGTAGAGAACTGGTTTACGGCAAATAACCTTCTTTTGAACGCCAAGAAAACGAAATGCATCAAATTTACTCTTCCCAACGTCAAGCAGATTAACAACAGCAAGATTGCAATAAACGGTGATACAATGGAATTCGAAAATCAAACTGTTTTCCTGGGAGTCACTCTGGACGCGAAATTACAATGGCATCCACATATAGCCACCCTAGCAGGAAACTTAGTTCAGCAGCCTATGCAGTGAGGCGGATCAGCCATTTAACGAACATTGAGACTGCCAGGCTGGTATACTTCAGTTACTTTCACAGTGTTATGTCGTATGGAATTCTGTTATGGGGTAAAGCGGCTGATATTGAGACCATATTTGTGCTACAAGAGCTGTCCGCGGCATTTATAAAATGCGCGGACGAGCATCCGTAAGAGAAAAAATTTAAGGAAGCAAATATTCTCACTGTAGCGTCTCAATACATACTAGAAAACATTATGTATGTGCGGAATAACATCCAAGAATTCAAACTTAACCGTGATATCCATAGCTTTAACACTAGAAATAAAAATCAAATTGCTGTGCCCGGCCACCGCCTCGCCAAGGTTCGTTCATCTTTCGCTGGAAACTGTACACGCTTTTATAATAAAGTTCCTGCTGATGTAGTTAATTTGCCACGAAATAAATTCAAGTCATACGTCAAACACTATTTGTTAAGTAAGGAATACTATACTCTAAAAGACTTCATTGAAGATAAGGATGCCTTTAAGCCTGTAGCTTGATACTGTAGTACAAATTATTCCATTACTATATGGTCTTTATCTACTAGTGTCCAGTTTTGTTTGACACGAGACGACATGTTGTTCTCTTCTTTTTATTTTATTTGTTATAATGTTTTATTTTAATCTTTAGACACTTAGGGACTTCTACATCCCTAATTATTGTATTTATATTATTATTCATTAATATTTATTTGCATAAATAAATATTTATAGCTTCTGACGCATAGAGACATTTATATGCCTTTCATAACAAAAGTATTATTTAAGTATGTAATGGACAAGCACAGAATGTGGCTTCTCACCAGGATGTACATGTGACTAAATTTGTTAATTGATAGAGCCTGCCAGCCTGAACATGTCATGCTCACTTAAAAGTCTTTGCTTATGGTGGCGTCGTTGATCGGGTCGCCACTTTCCCGAAGAAAGGTTGAGGGAGGCGATGGCTGAGATACGCGTCATACTCGTGAACGGGTGCTGTTTGTGGAGACCGGTCTGTTTTGGCTATTTTGGGGCTATGTTTTAGGTAGTTTTCTTCTTGTTTATTTACGTGATACACTTCATTCGGTGCTTGTTTATCTTTAAAAAACAAAAAGTGTTAGTGTATTGAAATCATGACACCTGGAGACCTTATACATCTCTGAGGTTTATTTGAAATAAGCATGTAATTATATTTTGTGTACATTTTGAAAACAAAATAACTATACATATAATATTTTTGAAACTTTTGATTACTAATTTTGTAATTTCTAAATTAGAATAAAGGACACAATTCAGATAAGAAAGCATATCGAACGTTTTGTTAACTTCGTTCTTAGCAGTCATTTGGACTTTTAAGTAATTAATAATTATTTTTATTTTTCCTTTGGCAGAATTTTTTGTAATTGTTGGATATGTTTTCTTTAAAGAATAACGCATTTTATGTAATTTGTATAAGATATCTTTTGTAATACTGTTTTGAAAAATAAGTCCGCCGAGTTTCTTGCCGGTCATAAAAGTCGAAATGCTTGTCGGGTCAGAGGTAGGGGTTAGAACCGGTGTAGTTTTTATTTTTTCTTCTTTTGTATACTCGACGTGTAAAAGTGCCCTCGTGGCCTACTTACTGAATAAACGTTTGAGTTTGAGTTTGAGTTTATGAAACAATTTACATCGTTCTAATTTCACGTGGAAAATGTATATCTATTTTATTCACTAGATTGTATTTGTCTTGCTAACTCATATTCAGAAGTGAAAGTAAATTGTAGTTTAATAGTTGTTTTCCCAGTAATCCAGTGGTTTAGTTCAACTATGGTGTTTGAGATAGTGATTGATACTAAATATTTTAGTCATATCCTATTTTATGATTACATCATTCCTGACTGTATCACGTATTTTTAGTTTCATATAGGTATATTATTGTAATGAGTATTGTGCGTTTTAGAAGCATTTTAGAAATGGAAGGCGAAATGTTGGTACAATGTGGACTGTAGACCTGGCGAAGGTCGCTGGAGTCCGCTGGATGCAGGTGGCGTAGGATAGGTCATTGCGGTGTTCATTGGGGGAGGCCTATGTCAAGCAGTGGCTTTTGGCTGAAATAATGTCGAATGTTTTTTAAAAGGTTACCATACTATTATAAATCTTAAATAATGCGCACTAAACGCAAACATCAAACTTTAAACAAGACACTTTCGAGAAACGTGAGTCAGGAACATTCATGTACGGCTTAATGCAATTTATTCTATCCGCTAAATAGACTGACAAACTAAACGGTCGCAGACAGGTACGCAGGTAACTTTGTAAATAAACTTGTAACTAAGACCGTCCCAGAGTTCTTACGACGAAAGAATATTTAACGACTTTTTCATAAACATAAAGATACTTACTTTAAATAACTGTAGGTATTTCGAGTATCTCGATAATAAAAGTCTTCTTTAGACCGTATAGCCAGTTTATTGCATTATGAATATGTCGTCGAGTCTGTTATGACTATTTAACGGCTATTTAAATCATTCTCTAAGAAAAGCACAATGTCTGTGGCGAGACATCTGTTCAGAGGTTACTTGATATTATGTTTATCACAAACTAATAAGAAATCAAATTATTTTTTATGAAATCTTTTGATTTGAAGTAGTAATACTACTATATAAATTAATAATTGAAATAGATGACAAATACTTAGGAATTTAAAAAAAAGTCTAGAAAGTCTTCGTGAGCGTAATAATAATGTGTATTTTCATATAAATAGCGTTATGGCCTCAATGGATGAGAGATGAGAATGATATTAAATTGGTTAAACTGCTTTGCCGAGCTTTGTTTGGCGAGTCCTCTGGGGCGTCCACTCGTCCGTCGCGACGGCCTGCTGTGCCGTCCGCGATCGATTCCTGGCTAGCGTACCTACTCTCCCCCTCGGCCATCACAGAGGTGTGTTTCCGACTTGTGGTATTCGCTACGCGTTGACTGGCTTTTACACACATGTGTACAGAATGTTTGCTAATAAACTATTGTTTATACCTGCTGCTATAATGAGAAATCACTAACCCGCTGGTAAACCTATTAATTGCTATCAAACCCTCGTAGTACCTCAGCTTTGGTAGGCACTACGTATGTTGTATCTATTAAATTGACGGATACAAGTCTGGCCGCAACCAATCAATCAGTCCGACGGAGCGTCGCGTGATAATTGAACTCTTCCCTCGAAGCATAGCGATTCTAGAGATAATTACAATTGCAAACCAAAAATTACACGCAGCATTTAACCGTAGGACCCTATTACGTTTCACAAAGCTGGGTCGGTCGCATTCGATCGGCGATCTTTGCTGGCCGGCGGATTAACTCGCAACGGCACACAATGAGGGCCTTGAGAGGACGAGTGGGGAGGGGATGTATTAATAATGGTCTACGTAGTGAATGGAGCACTTACACGGTCCACCGGGAGCTGAATGTGTGACTATCGCGTTAGAGCAAATCGAATCGACGCGGCCGACCGCTCGCTGGCGCCGAATTTCCCGTTTGACTGGCACTGGAAGAAATCCTAAACAGAATCTCCCGCTAAAATGAAAATATTGTTCTCCCGAATCATCCCGCTCACCGGTGCGCTAACAATGCGACTATAATGCGCGGCACCGCCAACTTGAGATAAGGAGTTTCGTGAATGCCCTGTGTTATTTTTCAATAAAAACGGAACTCGACTACATATAAAATAAAATAATATACGGAACTTACGATAATTCATTTTGCAGTTACATCCGATTGTATATAAAAATACTATGTAGATTTTACATGTACACCTACGTGAATGCAGTAAGCCCAAGTAGGTATCAATAGGTACCTATTTCAAAATCACCCTATGCTGCCAGAGCTGAAATCACCGTGCATTCGCTGAAGGCCAGTGTGTGAAAATTTCTTAACAATATGGATCAGACAGTTAACTATGAAAGTAGTAAGTGTAACTATGATTTCGAATTATGCAAACTTAACTCACCTGCAAGATGTCTGCAAGCAAATGGACTGAGACTTCAACTATAGATAAGGCCTTTTTCGTCTTTTTATGGGTAAGGATTTTTGCTAAATTTAAAAAGATAACTATAGTATTAATGTTCTAATTAATTCCCCGTATGTACATAAATTAATAAGTTATTACCGTACAGGTAATTGAGATGTCTATAACTTTTAATATAACACAAGTCTGTCGTCCTAAATTTTGGTATGAAAAAACTTGTGGCATAAAAATAGTAACTTCAAACGTGAAATTCTACAGGTTTTGATCGATATTCAGTTCCTGTATCGTAGCTTATAAAGGTATTGTAATGGTAGCAAATTTTATAACGTGATATTTTATTTTCTCATTTTGTGTTTCACGATTCACAAATCTGCCAAGTGCCACTCCTCTTTCTTTGATTTTCTTAGTCACGTATTTAGTTTATTTCTTATTTCAACGACTTCTTTCTTTCCTTAATAATATCATAAACAATATATGAATACTCGTATATTTTCCAGACATCGTTGTCAGTTCGATGTTAAAAAGAAGTTCCATTGAAAGTCAATTTTAAAAGTTGTTCGTAGAGACGGCGCGCACCTCACACTGAATCGCGACACCGTTTTCTTATTGTGTTTACATAATTATGCAACTGCCTCGTTAGAGAATTTATAATTTTTTCTTTTTTCTTACATTTATTTTGTCCCGTCATTTGCCAAGGATCAACGTTAGGTACCGGACCTCAGATACCTTGGCTTGGCAACGTAACTATAAGATTTAGAATGGCCACTAATTTCTTATCACACTATAAGCAGGAGAAAAATTATCATAGAATTAAAATATTGTAAATAATTCTTAAAAGTCCAATCTCATTCCTAAAAACTAAAAAAAAATCACTATATTAATTTGCTATTTCAATCTCTTATGGATTTCAGTTTGTACAGTCTGTAGACTCAAGTAGAGAAATTTGAGCCGAAAAGACGCACTAAAAAAACGAAACTACTCATTTTAAGTTTACGCATAGCGTGCTGTGAACAAGTTCTTACTCGTAAGAATTCAACATTATGTAGTTAAGTATATAATAACTTTTTTGTCAAGTTTGTGTAAATTAAAACCTTCTTTCGTGGAAAGGATTCGTACATTACGCATATTTTCTAACAGTTAAACAAAATATTATTTTCCATGAATGTTCCTGATATGAAATTGATTGTTCATATTGTATTTATAATTTGTAGTTTAAATCACAGAACAACATTAAGATTTGTTTATTAATTGATAATGTTCAGTGATATTTTTATTACAGATATCTGCTGCTATACTCGACAAGGGTCCATTTTCCACCAAAGAATCTTTCTTATCTCAAAATATCAGTACCTTTATAAGAACATTGTTATCCCTAAAAATAACATTGACAAATGAAAAAGCATTACATAAAATTGCAATTTGAGTTTGCTAAATTATTTATAGCTATCAAACAACGTCGGGACGAAGTAAATAGGCAATGGGAATGAAGACAAACTGCGTATACGGGTACACTCGGATGCGCATTCGACAGCAGGCATCATGAAGACGTATTATGCTAACAGAAAATATCTAAAGTACAGCGCTATTTCCTCTGCACTACGAGACCCGTCCGCAATGAAGCTAGACAAAGTTTTTCTATTAAAACACGAAGAGAACACGTAGGTACTCCATGAATAGAATATGTACAATTTTCCATTTTAGACGCAGTTACGTGAAATGTTTGCGAAAGCTTAGACAGTTTATTTAATTTATTCTATGCTCGTATTTATAAAACAGCTATATCAATTTCGGCATTCGAATTGAGTACGTATCTTAATCAAACGTAGAATTGGAATTGAAATATAACATGTGGCAAATCATGTAATAACATGCTCCCTGATCGAAATTCATTGGGTTTTCTTAGTACATCTTGATATTGTGGAAATTGTGTATTAAAATTTGCGCCAAGTGTACCAATCTGTAGTATATTGAGTGTAAATAAACAAAATTTGATTTAAAAAATTCATTGCAATTCTACGGAGTCGATGCTAGTTTAAAATATTCGTCTATTTATTTTGTCCATTTTCAAGCAGTAAGAGAAATATTGTACAACACGGTATAGTAGGAACGTCGGTACTCGTACGTAGTGTTTGACGCACAGATATTATGTTGGTACTTTTACATAAATATCCTTTAAGGTATCAAGTGAACTTGAAGAAAAACGTGGTAAAAATATACTAATAGGATTAAAATCTAGTATTCAGGACTTAATATAGATTATAGGTCGATACCTAAGTCGATTCAAGTAGGCAGTGACAATTTGATGCAATCAATAATATGATACTGATACTGGTACTAGTGATACCTGTAAAAGTTCGTAATACATTACGCCGAAGAAGTACCTAAAACTCAAGTGAAAGTGACAAAGCTTCCTGAGAAGCCGGTCAACTGCTGACCATAATATTAAAACAGGCTAACACTTTTAAGGTTCCAGGATGTATTGTATAGGTCACAGAGGCCAGGTGCGTCAGTTCCGCTTCCGAAGTGCTGCCGACACTGCACGCGGTGCAAGCGCAGCTGTCCATACAGACTGCCTAAAGTAAATGTTGAATTACGATACTTTTTAATTAGGATGACCCTAGTCCCTATCAAATAGTCCCCATGCTTTTTGATCGCATACTTTTAGACCCCTTCGAAAATCGAAGCATATATCAATCAATCAACTATTGCTACAATCAAAACGTTATTTTTATTGCACATACATTTAGCATAGTTCACATTTCTAATTGATGCAAAACCAAAAAACTATTAAAGTCAGTCCGTGTTCGACAACATGAGTTAACATGTCATGGAGATTGTTGCTTCCAGTTGTTATTATTAGACAAAACGTGACAAAACAGAGCGAGATTAATTCCGTACAGCAATTTACATATTTAATTCATGTAAGTACGTACATAACAGGATTTATATTTTTCTAAAGTCCTTTGGGAATGATCACTAAGAGCAGTAAGGCAAAGCATGTTAACCGATATCAATTATTTCTTAAACAACCAATATCAAACAAAATTTGATATCAAATTTGTAATTTCCTGCACGCTATTTATGTGGACATCAAAAAGAGTAAAATAAACTTCATACGCCTCGGAAATAGACTGTCCCTACTTACAGAACGGAGAATAAGAGCAAAATTTCTGCTGGCTATTGCAGTGGGCCCGTATGTGTATTGTTGCAATTTCAGAAATTCCCATTATCGTGGAGCGTGAAAAGGAGAGAAATAAGAAGCGGCGGACAATAGCAGTTATAGGCAACGTGGCGAGCGCGAGGCGGATTGTAGCGAGAGGCCCGCAGCAGAGGTGACGGCGGGCGCTTGCTACGAGGCAGCGCCAGTCCAACAAATGAAAATTAATTACTTAAATCATATCTATCGATGACAAATAAGCCTAAGAGGAACTCTTAACACTTTCTGATTGATTGATTTAGACATGCCTCAAGATCTTAAATCTGATGCATGCATTTGAAAAATGTAAAGAACAGGATTAATATATTAAATCGTGTAGCACCCCCAATAAATTACACATGTTCATATCGGTCCTCGCCCGCTCCCGCTCTTGGTGGGAGCGGACGTCTCCAAGCAACGGGTTCGCATGGCCGCGTCGCTTTATTCTACCATCAGTCGTGTAACACACCGCTGAATGAGAGCTTACGAACAATAATTAGAGCGCGGTACTTTTTATTAGTAGTATGATGATTACTTAAAACTAACGTATAGCCGACAGTATTGTGTGTACTGTATATGCAATATTCAATTAAGATTACAAATGAATAGTTTATTTTTATAACATCGAAGAAGCCCGAAGCATAGAAACTGCGAAAAATGTTTATTGAATTCTAGCCACATTAAATAACTTTATAACTCAGTTCGATAACTTATCAAAATTAATATCTAATCAATAGAACCCGTAATACGATTTTGCAAGTTGAAAAATACAGCTAACTTGAATTTCTTTATATATCGTCACTTGTATATCAACAATCCAGATTCGTTAGGTAGGTGCTACAGTATCAAAAATACTTAGGTATCAATTTGCTAAGTTATTGTATTTTGCAATTTTCACCTTAGGCTCGTATAACGGGCTTTTGGCATTGAGTTAATTATACAACACTATAAAAAAACGTTTTAATAATCGTTCTAATCTGTAATTTTAAGTGCTTAATCTATAAAATAACGGCCTACACTGGCCTCAACACATATGAGGAAATTAATCTATATATATAAAAGTGAATGTCCTGACTGACTGACTGACTGATCAACGCACAGCCCAAACCGCTTAACCTAGATGGCTGATTTTTTCACAATAGGTAGTTTATATACCGTAAGCACCCACTAAGAAATTAAGGGGGTAAAAAAGGTCTTGAAAGTGTGTATGGTGTGAGAGTAAAATTTTAAGCTAGAGACTTGACATTTTGTGTAAATACTCCTTATTTGGAAACAAGAAAAGTAATTTCCGCGTTTTTTGAAATTCATCTTTTAAGGGGTCAAAAAGGAGGTTCTTCTACGCGTGCGAAACCGCGGGCAATAGCTAGTGTGTTTATATACTTTACACAAGTCTCATCTACGTATTCCTTCAATAGACGGCATAAAATCAAGTGCACCTTGTATACAATAGATCAGTCGAGATGACAAGCAGGAAATGAATGAAATGGCCAAAAGACCGGCAGGCCGTTGGCCGGTGTGACTACACCTAATAATCTATTCTTGTCTCATATCGACTGCCCACATACTGATGCAGTATTATATCGTACCGCTTTTGATCAAAATTTGTCTGTGTGATCTGACAGTTGTTTTGAGAGGAATATTAAATGTGTTGCGCTTCAGTATTAACTAAACTTATTATGTGTTTTAGTGTTTTCGTGAAAAAAAAAAGTTTGTTATGCTGTTTCTCACCCGTTGCTCTTTATCTATTGCCGACGGGTATTTGAAACATAAGTAGTATTACTAGGATCCGGAATGTTGCGTGCAAATTTGGAAAAGTCTAAGGGAGAGAACATTAACGTTTATCGATGTATCGATAAACCGAGTTTTTTTATTAGCGCAAACTTTCTGATGATACATTTTGCTCTTTCAATGATTAGTGATGAAAAATGTACGAAATGTATGTAGATAATATAAAATGATTTTATATTAGACTGGTATGTTATCTACAAAGAATTGATAACCCAGGTAGGTATTTGATTGCTCACACATGCCCGATTTATCGATACATCGATAAACGTTAGTGTTCTCTCCCTTAGACTTTTCCAAAACCGCACGCAAAATTCTGGGCCCTAAGTATTACGAACAAAATAAGTAGTACTTAGTATTCGTTGTAAGGCTGATATATTTTATTTATTCACTGTTAATCTGTTCATCATATTTATTATTACACACACGTTAAAAGGAATAATAATATAATAATATATAATAAATATTTCGGTACAATATTACACAATTCGACCTAGTCCTACGGTAAGCTGAGTAAGGCTCGTGTTGTAGGTACTAGAAGACGATATATGTAATAGATAGATACATATAAATACTTGAATACATAGAAAACACCCATGACTCAAGAACAAATATCTATGCTCATCACACAAATAAATGCCCCGACTGGGAATCGAACCCAGGACCATCGGCTTCATAGGCAGGGTCACTACCCACTAGACCGGTCGTCAATGAAGGAATGTCTATTTACTAATCAAATCAAGTATCCATTTTGATTACCAAAAATAAATGATATATATACAACATATTATAATTGTCTTCATCTACAAATATAAAAAAAAGATGCTAGTTCTATACACATAAATACAATGGTTTTCCCGGCTTTGACTGCATTAAAGATATATATATTTCTAGGCAATTAATATTTCCATTGTAGATACTAATTACCGTATAAATCTTCCTGTTACCTACTTGGATTCAATAAACCGTGGTTATCGATAAGAAACCGCGTTAAAAATCCATTGTAAAGGTTAAAAACTCTAAGCGTATAGGCGGCTGGAGATGATTTAGTTCTTTACTACACAAACATTGCATAATAATAGACTTTCGTAAAAGAATATATATAAGTAGCCATGGCAGTTGTATGAAAATTGGAATAGGTACGATCATTCTTTTTACTATACATTTTTGGTCGGATACCATGCTGCTTAATTTGATAAGCACACGTCGATAGAAATCGAATAATCGAACAAAAATATAAATTTTGTTTTGTTAATAATTGATAATAGGACTATATGAAATATTTAAGCAATATCCATTACATTTGTGACATTATACTCGCTCTTGCATTATATTCTAAATAACATCTCTATTACTGCCCGCCTATCTATTAAGAGTATCATTAGTAAATTACATTTATATTAAAGTCACTTTCCTGAAACTCCACAAAGGACCTAAAAAACATGGTAAAGTTCAATAGTCGGCGGGGAGCCGGCAAGAACAACCCGCTGCGCTGTGTGAACTTGGTCAGTATCAATTACTTACTACGCTCCCTAATAAAAGTAATGTTATAGTTACATACATTGTGTTTTTTTTTTATTTTATATAAAAGACTGACCAGCGTTTGACTTCAGTCGCACCTGATGGAAAGTGACGACGAGGTCGAGGGTGTAGCACGCTGGTTCAGTAACAGCGTAACTTGTGTAGAAAGTAAGGGTATATTATGGTAAAAATTGACAATGAGATAATATAAAAATAGATGTGTAGAAAACAAATATCATCATCATCATTATCTTTATCATATTATCAACAGTAGCCGTAGGAAGTCCACTGTTCAATATAACCCGCATCCAGCTGATAAATAAATAAATAAATAAATATATATATATTTCGGGACAATCTTACACAAATCGACCTAGTCCTACGGTAAGCTCAATAAGGCTTGTGTTGCAGGTACAGACGACCACAGAGCTGAGTGACCATTGAAGACAAACTGTCAAAAACTGTCTCTGTCCCGCACGTGACATTAATATGTAAACTCTATATTCATCTCTTTTTACAGTTTCTTCTCCGTCTTTAATGGTCATATAGGAGTGTGGCCGTGTGTACTAGACGACGATATATATAATACATAGATAGATACATATAAATACTTAAATACATAGAAAACACCCATGACTCAGGAACAAATATCTGTGCTCATCACACAAATAAATGCCCCGACTGGGAATCGAACCCAGGACCATCGGCTTCAGAGGCAAGGTCACTACCCACTAGGCCAGACCGGTTGGCTGATTTCTGTGATCTTTACCACGCCGTCGGTCCAGCTTTTGGGGGTACTGCCCATGCTGCGCTTTCCGGTACGTGGTTGGCCAACCATCCAACGGCCATCCGTTCTACGTGCAATGTGCCTCCCCCACTGCCACTTAAGTTTAGCGATCTGGAGGGCGATATCGGTTACGTTGGTTCTCCTGCGTGTCCGGGAGGCTGGAAGTCATCTAACCTGAGTGCGAGACGATTCGTAATGAGTGTAATGACTCAAGAATACAGCTTGCAGAAATAGTTCAGGAGTTAGATGAGCCGGTAGTTCTTCAGTAAGGCGTTTTCTACTTCTTAGGACAGTACCGGCACTTTTTGTTCCATGCATTTGGCGTTCTCTCTTCTTGTAAGAAGGAACAGCTTCTGAAGGGCCATTAGGTCTGGATTACCATCCTATTCGTTCGGCTGTTATTCCGTCGTGACCGGCCTTGTTGTCTTCGAGCTGTTCTCATCTCGCACAGGCTCTTGGATGTCTTTGGTATAGTGTCGGGTCAGTCTGGCCCTAGGGTCTTCTGCCAGATCAACTTATACGTATACATATTGACAGCTATACAGCTTTCCATAAAACATTTATAAGTTATTAACTCTCAGATAAATGGTTTTGCCGGGATTCGAACCAGAAAAATGTTTTTTTTGGTTCTTTGATTGTCGTTATGATGGGACTTAGCATTGGAGCGAAATTTAAAGTCTAAAATCTTATATTCTTTCATTACGATACCATTGCTCATTGGTGCGCGTGAAAATCCTCGCAAGCTTTGAAATCTCGATCATGCTAATTAGTTTGCCAGGGACACGTTGCGAGTTATGTCAAGAATTGGATTCACTTTAATGGTTCCCAAAAATAATATGATCTTGCACTTTTTAATCTCATTTAGATTTATTCCGTGCCTTTCTAACAGTGGGTACTTTCTTTCTACATGACTAGTATCTAACAGTATTTTTTTTAGTTATTTCGTATTGATCTCTCTATCTTTTAAGAGTATACGTATTCAACTATTCACTTTCACACGCCTCACATCTCACCTATAAAATAACTGATTTTGTTATGTTTAAGGTGATTGAATTCAAGAGGTACTTCAAAAAAATAATATCAAAAAACAGGCTACTTAAATAATCAAGTATCCATGCAAAGTTCACAAGCATGTTCCCCTTTTAATGTCTGCGAGCGCATTCCTTTTGTGCCTGCATTCAAAAACCACAAAGAGGCGGTGCCTATCTCATACCAAACCTGGGTAGCGATATGGTAGTTGCGGTGCGAAAAGGCTTTCTCGGAGTAAAAAGCCGCCGATCGATTCGGTATTCCTCCGCCTTCTAATAACATTCCGGGACGATATTTCACGCGCACCTCGATCGCAACCGTGTACACCACTTAGTTCGACACAAAGCTACATGGACGATTTATTGTGTACAGCCTTCTGGCAGATAAAGCATAGACAATGGGCTGTCAGATGGCGTGGCGATCGTCGATCGGCGGCAACACGTGTATGCTTTTAGCTCTAGACTTCGACACCCAATTACGTGCTCGCTGTCGTTGGCGTCATTCATCAAGAGCAAACGAGCAATTTTTTATAAAACGGACGACGAAGTGGGGGAAAAACAGGGAGACTTCTAACGAGTAAATGATACCGAGAAGTTAGTAACTGCCGCAGACATAATTAAGGGCACACTTACGCACCTATTTAACCATACAAATGTGCAAAATAGTAGTAGGACTGTAAAAATATATATTCGAATTTCATAATAATAAACTGCAATGCAGGAAAGCAATTTGTAACCGGAACATATTTTTAGGGGCACACATTCCGCAAGATTCATATTTCCGTTCCAGTCGCCGCGTGCAACTAATTATGTCACTTATATTAACAAAAACGTTAAGTGTTCGCTTTTATCATGTACCTTTCAACCGGGAGGGGAGTTAATTGTGTAAAGAATTTCATAAAAGCTGTAAAACTCACATTCTGATATAAAAGGTGAAGTTGAAATAATAAAAAGTGTAGGCGACGATAGCTACGTCATTAAGTGACACGCGCTTCGCCGCCGCGGCAGTAATGCGTTCGCGTTTCGCGCGCCAGTAGTCACATTACGCGACATTTGCACCACCATGGATATGATAAAACCTTTGCCTGTCTATGCAAATAAAGATTGAGCTTTATTTTACGGATATACTTTAAAATACATGTGAACTCAAGTTTTCCTCTTGGGAATCAGAGATTATAAACTTTTACTTGTACGATATTACGTACCTATTTTCTCACTTTCACGTCATTCCAGACTCTAACGTTAGACGCACTGGTTATTGATCGTAGCAAAAGTCCTCTAACATAAGGTCATATATATTTCGTGTACATTTCGGTAATCACGGAGCCGGAAAATTAATTTAATGTTTATCACGAAAACTGTTATTCCAGAGTATTTTGAGACATATCTTGAAATAACTCGCTATAAATTCAAATAGTATATAAATGGATGGCATAGAAGGAATGTACGAAAGGTATAAAGGTCGAAGAATAATGAATTTCGTTTTGTAGTACGAAAATAATAGTCGGTTCGTCGCCGCAGTCTTTTCCCCCGTGACATCTATCGAGCCGCGTCGTGTGTCACAATGCCGATAGACATCAGTACCCGTCGCTACGTAATGCTAAAGTGATTTTTATTACATTGGATTCGGTTGCTTTGTTCATATTCCGAGTACTCGTATCACAATAATTCTAGTCGGTTATTGTGGTGGAAAAATGTATTTGGAAATTACTTTGAACACCAATATTTCGGCGCGGTATTTATGTATACCTATGTATGTCGGTACTGAAGCAGCATGCATAGGTAAGTAATAGCGTCAAATGATATCTATCGTTGGGTTCTTGCAGGTTAATACACTTTCATGATACGAGCAGCTTACAATAGTATGCAAGTCAAAAGTGTGTTTTTATATTTATATAGCTACTAGCTGCAGCCCGCAACTTCATTTGCGTAAATTATATCTAAGTTATTTTATTTTGTTCCTCTAACTGACAATCCCTTAGGTGTTTGAGATAGTCTTTATCACCCTCAGCCCTTTCCAGCTCCACGGCTTCCATAACCTAGTTACGATTTATGTATTTATTTTCGATTTTCGCAAAAAACATTGGATTCTAGAATACACTCTAACACACTTAAATACACTTTAAATTTGAAACTCGCCACATACATACAAGCTTTCAATTTTCTTTTTAACCCTCTGAGCGGTTCAATATTTCAGTTATATTTATCTCGCTTCTTAGGTTTGTAGTTTGAGTAACTAAGGCTCTGAATTAGTACAAATTTTGCATCCCCTTTCCTCCTCAAGGAGTAAGGAGATAGAGGATAAATTCCGAAAAATGTTGTCACTACAATGTATACCATCTCCATATAGATACGTTCCTATCCCGTTTGGGGTTGAATTTCGATATACGCTGAAATTGTTGTTACATATTATTTTCAAATATTCAACCACTATAAAATCCCGTTTGGCATTGATATAAAAAAACACTAACTGTTTATTATTTTCGAAATGAATATACGAAGTGTCATGACGCTTTAAACATTTATACTTTAAACTCTACCCCTATAAATATTCAACCACATTTAAACCCTTTTTGCGTTGAACTTTTTAAAATTACTTAGGCCCAGTTGTTCCGGCTTTGCGTTGATGGTCCTCAAGGACCACCTTCTTTTATATATTATAGATAGAAGATAGATGATGTTTTTGTCGCCTGCATGTCAGGCGACTAATTATAACACAAACAACTAATGGGTGTTAATTATGGCTTTATTTTTGGCACGATGTCCTTGCGGCAGATGCAACTAAGGCACAGGCATACGCTGACCATAACGTATGCTGATAGTTCGATACGGTTTCTATCGCGACCAAAAGGTGCATGCAGCCTTACGATGCGTCGGCACGCGACGTTTACACCTTAACAAACATGCATTCAGTCTGTCACGACAGATCACCCGTCCTTAATTTAATTTAACGCCAATCACACGCCATAACGAAATGGCATCAACCAAAGTTAATTAGTAAAACGTCACCCACAATAATGAGTAAAGAATATCTTCATCTAATTTATTTAAACCTTTAGTTACGCATAAAGCGAGGCAAAGCGAATGTCTGGGGCATACTTAGTCCGAATGGAAGCATGTTACTGAAAGTGGCAGTTGAACATAAAGGAATGGAGAACGGTGTATCCGGAGATAGGCACTCTATGCAGGCTTGTAATTTTAGATATCGAAACTCCCCCACCCCCTAACCCACCTCTGCAACGGATTAGAATGAAAATACAACGCTTTATTATCTTCCCTTTGACCGTATGTCTTACCTTTGCCAATCCGGCGTTTCCCTTTCTCGTAAAAGGTGGATTTATTGTTGTTTTTGTAATCCAAGCTCTTTTCGTATTTAATTATCTCCTTGTCTTGTAACGTCTCGGAGATACGTCCAATTAGTGGGAGCAAAAGCGCAAGTTTACTATGCAGTAAGAAAAATGCTTTCGGGTTGTTTTGTAACATGAGTGGACGGTGTCGAAGGGTAAGATGGTGGAGGTTCAGTAGCGTGTCGTCGCGGTGCGGGATCGAGCGCGATTTTATTAGGAACACGTTTTTATACGGACTGTATCGTGCTACAGGCGACATTTATCTCCGCAGGGGTGTTTCTTTGTAAATCGTTTGCGGACGAAAGGTTTTCCTTCTTTTCTTATTTTACATATAATTTTGTAATTTTTCAGCTTTACGGCTTTCTCGATTAAATCATTTCATTTATTTCTCATAGGCTTGTTGAGGTTTTATTAGAACAATAATCAACAAAATTAAACAAAGAATTGAAATATAACTTTCAAATAACATAAGTAACATAAGCATGTATTTCTACGTCAACGTTTGACTATATCTATACAAAATCGCGTTCCCGTAGTTCAGGCGAATAGCGCCATGTATGGGCCTTGAACCGCGGTAAGTCTTTCTTACTAGTTGTATCTAGAGTTCAGTGACAAAATAAATTTAGTTATAATATATAACAGTACCGAGAATATGTTTTAAATATATCAGCTCTATTTTTATATGTTATTAATAATTATTATTTTAATTTACTAATTATGAATATGTAGTTAAGAGTTATTGTTTTAATGATAGCAAGTGGTTTGAGTTATTCATTATTTTTATATGTAACTTAAATTTCTAAAAGGCTCGTTGACTCCACTGGTGACCGCAGAGCTGGCAGCTTCCTCGCGCAACGCATCAGTATCGCGATACAGCGGGGGAATGCTGCCAGCATCTTCGGCACCATGCCAAAGGGACCCAATTTTAACGACGTTTTTTAAATTTCTATCATTTTTTTTTCTTTAGTCTTATTGTTTACATTGTATTTATCTGTAAATTGTTGGTTATTCTAAATTAATTTGAAACACAATTATGTATAACTTTGGTTATGATAAACAAGGTCACAAAAAAGAAAAAACTAAAGTTTGATTTGTTATTCTATGTGCATGAAGTAAAATAAGTTAAATATAATACGGAGCTCCATACGCGGTGTTTCGTATTTCAGCGATTTAATGCGAGCGAGTGCGGAGATCAAAGGGCCCTTATGCATCATATTAAAGTTTTATTCGACACGGCGCGGTCCCCCAACAAGGCAATTTCCTTTTCAATTACGCCTACTTGAAATAAAAATACAATTTTTATTTAGGTCGTGGTAATTAAAAAGGGATTCTGTAATGAAAAGGTATAACGGCAGTTGCGGAGTTCCTCTCAATTTCGCTTCCGTTTGTTTGCAGCAGCGCAGGGCCCCGCCTTCGGCAAAGGGTTAGCCGGCGCACAGCGCGAGCACTGTGTAATCCGCCTTCGGATCGTGTTTCAGCACAATTAAATGCAGGGCCACCTAGCTTTGTTTATATTGAAATCGTTCCTAAAACATAAGGGTAAGGTATGAATGAAAAGCTAAAACAAGTTATAAAGTATTCAAGTTTAATCATTCCAGTCATGAACGATAAACTGATAAGTTTAAGAGCTTATAAGTTATAAGTGTTAGTTTAATACAGTGAAACAATATAGGTAATAAAACCTTGAAACTCGATTTTAAATCACTGCTAAGCGATTAGCCGTATCCATGTAAAACTTTAAGAGAATATAGAGTGCAGATGACATCACAATAATTTGAGATCTTACGTTGAGATCAGCTCATGCAGATGGACCTAGATAAAGGGGATAGTGGAAATAAATGTTTTTATAAGTTGCATGATAAATGATAATGTAAAATTTCTCATGTAAGTGAATATGTTCTGTATTCTTTGAGAAATAAATATCTTTAAACCTAAATACTATTTGGTTGTTACTAGTAAATCCCTGGCCAGTCGGCTTAATAATAGTTTTTTAAACTTATTAAAATCAATAACCCTGTATTATTACAGTACTTACTTATACAAAAAAAGTAGTGTTCCATTAGTCAGAGGCGTCAAAGGGTCTAATAAATTAAAACAGTTTAGGCTATCCAAAATGTTCCCAATACCACTTCAGTAATCAAGATGAAATTCCACAGGCGACACCAATAATATAAGTGGTACCAATTCAAAGTGTTTTATATAAAAGTCGGCATTTTGTAAAAACTTTTATGCAAAGATCTGTTAGTTGCTCACTCTAGCAGAAGAGTTGTAGTGCACTCTAAGACAGTCAACAAGGATGGTGCTACAGCACAAAGCTAGTCGGATGTGCGACCGATTGGCGCTCGACGCGATTCGATCGTGCTTCCTGCGCCTCGGGAAACGCCATGTGCTGTAGGTACTTATTGCGCTACTCTTGCGTGTCTTCCATCCGGAAGACATACAAGATAAAAAACCTTCAAATCGGTAAAAGGTTTAAATTGTTTTTTCACTTAAATATAGACGACAGGCCTGTTGCTTAACAATTTACGACTAATAACTAATATTGGCGGGACTCTCTTTCGAATAAAAGGAATTGGAAAGTCACTTGCACTAAACGCTTGGGCACATTGGCGCGTTTTGTGAGCGTGGCGGTAGCGCAGCGTGGCACCGGTGTGGTTATGTAACGAAAGAAGGTACACATTCGACGGCAGCGTCGCGCCCCGCTCACGCCACGCTCACAAAACGCGCCTATGTGCCCTTAATATTGCAACAAGCCCCTGTTTCTAGAAATTTCACAGTTAATTATCTTAAAAAATATTTATTCAACATCAAATTTTACTTCAATTTTGATAGTTTAGAATTTTAATAGATTAGTAATTCGAATAAAAGCAGAAATTATAAACAGGTACCTACTTCGTTGTGTAAACGAAATTTTATTTTGTTCAAATTGCTAAATAATTGGATGCTTGAAATGTTTTCGTGTTCAATGTGTATTGTTAAAATTCATGTTTAGTTAACCACTAAATAATATTCACCCTGTCGATAGTTTTTGTTGTATTTTTGTTTTACCATTCTCTGAGTAACTATAAAGGAAACATTCTTCAACCTTTTAGATTACTTTTATTTGTTATGACACTTATTAGATGACTTACTTTTGATGATGTGTCACAGTAATATGTTATTGTCAAAAACACTGGCAATGATTAACACAGTCTGTTCTGATTATTCGAAATATCTTTATTTATTTATTGTTCGAATTAAACATATATTAACGTTAAAGCATCCCTGAACATACGTGAGATTTCAGGGTTCATCTAATGGCAAAAGACATATTGTACGATATGGTAATAAGTAGTACCTACTTTTTTCCGTCAGAACTTTTTAAACGAGGAAAACAACGGAAAAGTTTGGGGGGTCGCCAACGCGCATGTAACACCTCTGAAGTTGCAGGCGTCCACAGGCTGCGGTAACTGCTTACCATCAGGCGGGCCGTATGCTTGTTTACTACCGACGTAGTACATATAAAAACGGAAGCGCACAGACAGCAACACTCCTTAAACTAATAAATCTATTTTCGTTCCAGAAAGAAGTACTCGTACTCATACGGGAGCAATTTATCGCGATGACCTGATTGGATTTATATTCGTGTCACTTATGATTATGAAACATGCCGCACGTTCCAGATGCTCCGGCATGATTATATCCGATATGGTTCTATTATCTATTCTGGGAAGTCTTTTCTTACCTTACACTCGTATCACTTGTTAGTTAGCAATCAAGAATGTAAAGAAGAATGCGTACGTCAGATGTAGATTTGTATTTAAAGTTTTTTTTTAGAAATAATTTTCTTTTTAGTTGTATAATAGAGACAATATCAAACAACACGGTGATAAAATATTTGTTGAAACCTTTATAGTATATATATATTTATATAGATAGACACTGAGATATGAAGCTTTTATTTGGAAATACAATGAAGTACTACGTCGGCTCTTGAATTTTATGAAGAGATAATGTCCTCCAAGCGCCAGAGACCCTCTTGAAATATTCTAAGAAATTTGCGATTCAAATGCGCAAAGCCGTTTTAAACGCCTAACAAATTAAAGGCGGACTCGTTAAAGCAATAATTACTGTTTATGTGATGAAATACTTTCGTATAAATAGGTAAAATGGTTTCCTGGCGCTAATAAATCCTTCAATGATGTCGTAATAATGCGTCATTGACTGAAAAGTTGTAAGCGCTACAAAGGTTTACATATGAACTTTCAACGTTGAATGACTTTTTATTGCAGCCGCGGATGAAGTTCGGCTTACACATGCTTGCAGCTTATGTTTTAATATTTTACCAAATACTTGGCACCGAGCCGTCGAATGCGCAAACATAGCGGCTGGTAATAACCGTGTCGCGGGAACCACGCAGCTTTGAAAGCTTCATAATCCAAAGCTGCTTCGACAAGCTTCTGCTCGAGCCACTCGGCTCCGTTTTAAGACAACCCGCATTTAGATTACGTTGAAAGAGGTAGATAAGTTGACTTGTCATCTTTTTCTGACCCTCGGAAGTCCGCCGGGAAGAAAAATAAGCAGGCTAGAGATTTAATCAGTGAGCGTTTCCCTGTCTGTTTAAATAGTAGTCACAGGAGACGGCGTCTTATCGACGCGGCCCGTACGTATTTGCCGATCCGCGCCGCGCGGCCGGCGCCCGCACCGCTCCTCCGCCGTAACTTCCCTTGTTTGCAAACTCGGATTGGATCTCGCGTTCTACTTTCCCATCCACAATCTAGTTTTATGACTTTAAAATGTTGACGCTGCTGACCTAAACACGAGTCGCGTGACTTTTGTACTCCATTCAGCTGATCAAGACAAATGGGCACGGACAGCCCATATTTGAATCGATAGTATGATTTATCACTATAATGATTCATTGTTGTTTAGGTATTATAGTCTTTATTTAATTTAATAAGATGGATTAGTCCATTCTCGGAAATGGGTAACCGATTGACCGGTACAGAGATAGGACGTCGGCGACTTCACAGCGGGAAACCGACACGACAATGAGATCCAAAAGAAGACGGCCGCGCCGCGCAATGAATGCCCCAGACCAATTGATTTTAACACTCCTTTGTGGGTTCATAGAAAATAATGTTTGTGTGTTGCGAGTTTTTAACACACAATGTGTAACGCTCCAAATATTTGAATTTTTGGAATAATTTATTAACATTTTAGTCCTCTGTCGAATTGTCAGTGATTGGAAAGCGTCTCCGTCATGTTTATCTAACCCTGGAAGGCGTATTGTAAACACAAGTGGAAGCATAAACAAATGCACTTGTAGACATATGTTGTACAACAAGTGCAGCGCACCGGCGCGGCCGGAGCGTGGGCCGCGCGGGCGAGCGGCGGCGGCGGCGCCACAGTACTGTTACCATAACCAGCACCTTCACTGTATGCTCAAACAACTGGCCTCAGCCAAAAAAATGTCAACCTTATTTAATATCCATTACGGGATGAATTTAAAAGAAAATATCTGTGAAAACAGCGTGCTTACAATTATAAGGGTTCTATGGTAATAATAAATAAATAATAAATAAATAAATATTTCTGGACAATCTTACACAAATCGACCTAGTCCTACGGTGAGCTCAGTAAGGCTTGTGTTGTAGGTACTAGACGACGATATATATGATAGATAGATACATATAAATACTTAAATACATAGAAAACACCCATGACTCAGGAACAAATATCTGTGCTCATGACAAATAAATGCCCTGACTCGGAATCGAACCCAGGACCATCGGCTTCATAGGCAGGGTCACTACCCACTAGGCCAGACCGGTCGTCAATGTAATAAATAATTAAGAAACCTCATGTTATCTTTATTGCACAAAATAAATTCTAGAGTACAAAAGGCGGACTTAATGCTATAAAAATCTCTACCAGTCAACCGTTACGCAAAGCAGACAAATTGTAGGCGGTGCTGCTAACAGCAAAATCAAAAATAAATGAATACATAAGATACATATGGGTAAACAAGAATATACACTATACATAGTATATATTTAATAACTAAATGTTAGACAAAACATATCAAGCAGATAGACCAAGAATCCTTCATTCTACTAGTAAATGCTGAATCGGGACCATTTCGTGGCAGCCATATTAGAACGAGTTCGTAATATTATTTTGTTTGTATCTTATATTTTTTTCTTATTTATTTAATAAAAAGAGCACATCATTTTTTTTCATGCATATTTAATTTGAAGATTTTGTATACTTTAAAGTTCATTTAGAACAGAAACCACTTATTATTTCATCACTGGAAATATTTGAACGAAAGTCTGTACCAGTTAAAGAAGAGCAACTCATTGAATTATTAGAATAATTGTTTTTTTTTTCAAAGTTATATTATTATTTTTGTGGTTATATGTAGATGTATCGGATCATATGTAAGATTTACACACATAATCTCGGGATAGTTTTTATCAGTATAATTTGTACGGTAGAGCTGTAACAATCAAGATAATCTTTCGTTATTTTTATATTAAGCAGAAACGTCTGCTAGCATATCAAAGATATTTAAGTCGAAAGAAAAATAGAAAAATTCGACTCGCAGCGGGACATAGGACCTAAATTTGAGACATCGATGCCGTAAAAAGGGTCAATACTCTTCGGTAGATGTCGCTACACGTCACCCGTAATGACGTATATACCAAGAAGGATAAGATAGAAAAATTTGACACGTCTAAGCGGCGCTCGTATAGCACAACTGGTAGTGCACTGGGCTAGTGATCCAGTGGTTGTGGGTTCGAGTCCCGCTGCGAGTCGAATTTTTCTATTTTTCTTTCGACTTAAATATAATCTTTCGTTATAAACGTTGAAAATTTTTGTTAAAATTAAAAAGTACGCTATCGATATAAAACAAAGGTATCAGTCATTCTCACAAAACTTTTCTATAATCGTAGCTTACTGGTATTTTTCGGTTGCGAAAGTTATAGCGAGTGAGTGGTGTGTGCGGAAAATCAGCGCCTTTATGAAAACTGTTGCTGTATTGAACCTATTAGCTTTGCATTACGAAAACCCCTACCTCAAATAATCGGTATGACGTCATACCGGTATCGGTATTAACCTTGCATGTAGCGGCGATATACTCGTAGGCCGGCTAATCAAAATGACCGGCACTTTAAAAAGTCAATGTACTGATTTTATTCGTTATGCGTGGTTTTACCATGGCACGGGCGCGGGGGGAATGACGATCCTTTGTTTAGAGCATAAAATTATACGACATCAGTAAATTCTTTGTTTACCCAATAAATTAATGCTCCCATACGTTGGTAAGAGCTATCGACCTTAGTGACTCAAGCTATGCTTCACAGTTTTCAACTTATAACATAGTTTGATAACAAAACGTATTGGATTACGTAAGTTTTACTTATTACGTTAAGTATTTTAAAACGCGGAGGTTGAATAACTACATACTCGAGTTTGTTTTACAGTTTTTTATAAAAGAATAAAATATAATAGAAAGTTTAGTTAATTTATAAAAAAGCGCCATGGAATCCACAATAAACAAGAACCTATAACCACGGCTCTAAGGATAATTCCCCAAAATAAACCGGCATTGTCAAAACACTCGACTTCACAAAAGTTGAAAGGAGAAATGTCAACTCTTTCTTAGATATTTCGCATTAACTGGCTTTACCTGAGGACAGATTTAGTCGAACAATAGAAGCAGATGTCCCGCAAAACAAACTTGACAAACCTAAATCATCGGGGATGAAAAAAAAACAGCATTAATTATATAACATAGAGTCCGCTGCGGTGGTGCGTGACAATAAATCGTCATCAATGACGTGAATCGCGGTACAAAATGTTAATGCCGCATATTATCTGGGACAACAATGACGCATTGTGCAAAGAGTTCGGTCGGTACGCTGGAGACAAAACTTACGAACGTGTGTTCGTATTTTTTGTCAACACCGTGACGGATTCGGCATGGAGTTACATCAAGGAGTTTTTTTTTTGCCTGTTTGATCGGATGCGATGTGTTGTCAAATTTACGGTATCCAAAGCAAATTTGACAATGAAAACGTTGTTAAAAAATACTTTTCATGTTTTTGGGATTATTCAGGTTTTTGCTGGTGCTAGGCTAATTGTTGGAATTTGGGTGTGAAACTTCTCATAATGTTACGAAAATCGCAAATAAGCTTAAATATGAAATTTCGACTGCCGTAAATATTGCACCATACCATCCCCGGTCGGTTGCATAAGCTACTAAATCACTGCAATTTGTTTTAAAACCTTTGTAATTTTTATTAATTACCTTTAATTAAACTAAGAACAAATTATGAAATATTTTGATTTGCTTTCATTTTTAATTGATGAATGAAATTCTAAATTTAATTAGGTATAAGCTGGAAATAAAAAAGTTCAAGTGAATTAAGTACATACATATACAAAAATAGATAGATCCATATTTTTAATATTGCCATACCTACTACTTCAATGACCAGGGGAACGGTGGCAAGCAGATAACTGTGACTTGAATATCATCATCATTGTGTCTCGTGTCTCTAGAAACCGCTAATGTAACACCGAAGAAACATCTTTTTTTATAGTTCGTAAGACCGCTTATTCGGTAGTGACCTAGTTCTTTACAGACTCGTCAAGAGAAATGACTTGGTGATGTGCGAATAGAGGACAAGTTTTTAGGGGGTAGGGATAAAGAAAAAATATATGCTAGTAATTTTGCTGCTTAGTCTTTATCAGTTTGAACATATCCGTTGATAAACAAATGTCTAAACGAGTGTGTACATGTAAACCTTTTAAGCTGCAAGCTCTTAATCACAGTAAATAAGCAGCTTTAGAAATCTGAGAAATTGAGAAGCTTATTAAAATGTACCTGGACGATATATATTTTCAAAAAGTTACTGCCTATGTGTATGCATATGTATTCATATTTTGTTCTTTCGTAAATACATATGTAGGTATTTTATTCCCTGGTCAGCATTATATTTAGGAGCGCCTACCTGCAAGCAGATAGGTCGAGCCCGGAGCGGATTAGGATTCGTCCTTCAGTCGTCTTGCTCCTTTAAAGGAGCCGATATTGTAGCTTATGCACGACCGCTCGCCGAAACCTCGTTTCTTTCTTAAGAAGGATTCCAGAATATTTGATTAGGGAACTCCTTATCTGGCTTTCACGAGCTATTAACATTCTTTCCGGTTGGACGGGGAGCTTCTTAGAAACATAAGTTATTCCTGTCCAGCACTGCAGGTAATGGGGACGTATTACGGATTTGGGTGATTAATTGATGTGTGTTTGGATGACGCCTGACGCTATCCGTGGGAGATGTAACACAATATAAACAATGACTTGTCAGAATCGTTCAATTATTATAGTTTCCTATAGAGAAAATGTCGAATAAACCTAATTCTAGTAAGAGTCAGGTGATCTATTGCGTTTAATGTTAACTGTAAATAAGTGTAAAACATTTTGTTATTTTAAAGTAAATCACTGCTTAATACTTATTGTAGGAATAGTCAAAATGATAAAGAGTCCTATACTTTCAGTGTATCCGAATGAAAAACCACATTACCTATATTACTACAGTACCTTTAATATAATTTAACTGTTAGGGTTTCGTCAACTAGGAAGTCTTGTTTCATCAAGTCTGTCTGTCCGGCAATCTGTGCAGTTCAGTCCCGTGCCCGTTACGGCTCGGCCATGGCTATATGCGCGACTTGCGGCGCGGCGAGCGTTTTATCTGTTCATTGCGTGTGATACCACCTAACCGCAGTGCATTGCGCGTCTTGACTGCGCAACGAACAGATAAAACGCTCGCCGCGCCGCAAGTCGCGCATAGTCGTGGCCGGCCGTTAGCACAGTTACAAAGGTATATAATTACGTCAAAATAGCAATAAAAAGTAAGCGTAAATACGTCCGGTAGTTGTAACATAAGGACAAATTATTTTGTTACAAAATAATTGCATCAAAACTCTATAATAATATGTTCCCCCTTGAACATTTTCAACGGGGTTCCACAGAATATGAAAAAATCTAGCTCCGCACCTGCTTACAATGAATACTATATTGACTAAAGTTGTTTTGCTTACTTGTTTTTTGGTATTGTTAGTCTAACATTACCAAAAAGTAAAAAAAAAACATTAATACAAGTAAGCTCGTGTAAGTATAAATCAACTTATGGTATACTTATTGAAACAAAACAACGTCAATCCGTAATGTAATGTATTTCACCTTGTTCGTACACTGCGTGATATGATCTCCCACAGGGATCTCCGAAAAAAACTCAACATAAGACGACTATAAAACAAATCTTGTTAATATATGGAGTTGCAATGTCTTCAAAGTCTTAGAAAACGTTAAAAAATTGCTAGATTCCTGCCCACAGTACGTGCAAGCATTTGCATTTGTAAATTTCAGCACCACGGGTGTACAGTCAGCATCAAATAGTAGCAACATAAATAGTCTATTAATTCGGTACAGATCTTTATTTTCTAGCAGTAAAGATGAATTACGATAAATTTTGACGACGTTTTAAACATATTAATTGTACAGAAGTGGGTAACTTACGTTATATAAGTCGAACATTGCTCGACATATTTCACTCCGTAACGAGGAGCATAATCATGAGCCGTTCGCGTTGGTCCTGGTTTTAAACCCCAGTAAAAGCATTTATATGTGTAATGAGCACAGATAGATATTAAATTTGTTCCTGAGTCGTGGGTGTTTTACAGGTATCCTATATATATCATTCGCTGTGTACCCACAACACAAACCTTTTTGAGCTTACCAGTCTTACTAAGTCAATTTTTGTAAGGATATCTTGTAATATGTACTTTGGCCACTTTGACTGCTCGGTCGACCTGGTCGGTGGGAGGAAAATAGTAATGTTATTAGTCCACGCACAGATGTCACCACGGTTGTAACAAATAATCGCCATAGACAGGGCTTTCAGAATACGCACACAAACAGGCCAACAATGGCGAAACTATAATAACACAGCTGTGCAGCATTGAAGGATATCTCCAGCCCTATTAATATATTTACCTCTCAGCTCTCAGCGCAACACAAAAGGATTTATCTCGTTAATTCACAAGTATTATTTACGATTCGTTTCGCCTGTTTAGCGAGATGATTTGACGAGATCAAATTACGATACGCCCAATGTTGTCTCTTATTACCTACATATTGCAAGGTACTAGTCATATATTGTATTCGAAAGCAAGCCCAACATAAACTGGCTTAAATTTTTCGTGGTGTGTAAGAAAAGTGTTTAACAGAAAATAGTAAAACATAATTGAAATCGATTTCTAGAAATGCCACACCACTAGCATGTATCATTCTCCTCAAGAAAGGTCATGAATGTCGCGATCCCATAAATTTTATGCAAACTACGCTGAAATAAACGCAATTACGTAGAGTGCTCGCAAATTAATTGCATAAACTAGAAGCAATGTCTTAGAGTTATGATTTGATGCGCAAACAAGGGGAATAGTCTATAACTAACTGCTATTTGAAATGTTGCTTAATCACTCAAGGGCAAGGCACAGTTCAAACACAAATATTAATTAATGTTGCGATTCCGGGTGACCTAATTCAGGAAGTTGGTCGTATCTAAATAAACAATTAAACTGGCGCAGTGTCCCGTATTCCACGGTCCGTCAGTTTCGCCAGAAACTTTGACGATCAGGTTTACTTTATTATATAATGAAGAAACTACGCTCATGAAATTATCAATTTCGTTATGCAATAATGTTCCAACAACCTTTTTTGGATAATAACACTGGAACATTATATTTAACTTTTAGTAATGTTATCTCAAAATTTGATAGAAAAACGGGAAGGCCGAAGTGCAAAACTCTGTTTTAAAAATATACAAAAAGATGGTGACACAAAAAGTAAGTACCGAATTATGGTATAGTTCTATATTATGGCTCTCTATATGAAGCTACAATAAGAGTCTACGCATAGGCTCTACAGTTTTGATTTTACGTCCTGACTCTATTTCCTGGCTTTAAATATTTGACTCTGTGCGGCTTAGCAATGGCCCCATGCTTGTGCGACGCGTGCTTCACTCGCAACACTCCCGTCGAGCATTCTATAATAAATTATCATAACATCGCCAGACGACCCACGAAAAAGTATGCGGTTGTTGTTCGATATATGAGTACAATGTCTCAATTCAAATATATAGCACAGTAGAAGAAATCCCTGTGACAACTTAGTAGTTTTGATTTTATAGTCATAGTCACTACTGAATACTTCAGTTAAGATACAAAAAATAATTGGTTGATAAACTTTTTATTGGGGTCTTTTACAGTATCAACAGCTCAATCGTTTAATATCAGAAGTAGAAACAATAGATATTGAGCAATTTATACATGTGATAGATATTCATATAAAGTCAATTTAGGGCAATAGGTCACATTCAATGAGCGTTCGTTTGTAACGACCTCCTCTTTGACTGCACAAAAACAGCGAGCGATGAATAAACCATTTCATTGGTAAATTCAAAATTCCTGTAAATTGTACGTTGCTGGTCAGTAAGGAAAGCATAATATCGTAGGTTGTGAATTTACATAATTCAGGAGAGTAACCTGTAGGAACATTTCGTGTGAACAATTTTGAATCGTCATAATTACTCTTCGTCTGTATCTTGATTAGGAATTCATGACATAACTTTACTTTAAAATTCCTGATGAAAAAAAGGTACCTCTTGAAAGAATGGTTAGTTTTACGGAAACAATATGAATGTCTAGTAAATTAAAATGATATACAACGGATATGAATAATTCCCTAAAATTTATATGAAACTTCTTGAACAAAAAACTTAGTACTGATTTTTATGTTTATCAGCAATATTTGTCATTGAGGTTCGGACATAAGTTTTGGGTGTGATTATTATGGATAGGTATTGTACTTTTAGTGTAGCACTTAACTCGCCTACAAGGTATTACAATATCGAAGTCGTAAGTAATGAACGTCTAAGTTAATTAATTTCACGAGGGATTATGTGATTTGGGTTAATAACATAGAGAGGTGACTGTAGGGATATTTATATGGGCTATTTCGAATAGGACGGGGCCAGGCGTATGTCCGACGAACCGTACAAAATGATAATTAAGGAAACCGCTCGGTCACCGTTAATGTGATACCACTTAAATTACAACATAAACCAAACTATATGACGCTGCCTTTTATCAAAATTAATAGTTTTATAGAATAGCTTTAAAAAAGGTAACTCTAACTGAGATGATTCTTATTCAGTGGTTCATTCTGGAACGTGCAAAATTTGATAGACTACTGTTTACAGTAAATAATAATAAATGAATATTTTTACACTATTTAAATCACATGCATCCCGCTGCTCTAGTTAGCATGCCACAATCGCATAGTTGCCGGCTGACGCGGCAGACAATGCCATCCCTAAACACACACAACACGGCGGCGGCACAAACACAGATATGACTAAAGTCACACATAACAAGGACGCGTCGTTGATTGTTGGAAACTTCTCTCCTTTATCTCGACCAGACTATTGTAACAAACGGATTAGCCTTTGGCCTAAAGGCAAATCAAAGGATCCGTGCCAGTCGACACTAACGAGATAAAATAAAAATAGTAGCTTACTGTTTACCCTTTTACGTTTTAAGTTACAGAAACGGAATGCCAGTACCTAACACGGAAATGAAAATCGTCGTAACGAAGCAAATGGCAATTTCGAAAACTTTAATGGGAAAAATGAAAATTGCAAACACAACACTGAAATTTGGCTGAAAACAATCAGACATGCAGTGTTTGTTACATCTTTGAAATGGAAATACCTAATAGCGATATGAACTAGAACGAACAATAAAAGGTAAGTAAATAATAACGCGGAGGTTGTTCCGAGCTACTGAGTCGGAAGCGCGATGTCCGCCCGGAAACTGCGTAGCTCCAGATTCAATTTCCGCAACCGGTACTCTAATAAGGCCACTATTGCGCGACTGAAAACATTATTTATACGCTTTCAGATGAAAAACATTAATGCTTTATCGCAAATCAATTCTAAAATGTAAAATATACATTTTTTTAAATGCACTTACTTTAAATTTGTACCAGCATCAGTGTTGTAGGATTATGGATTCTCAAGAGGCTTAACTAGTTGACGTTAAATAATAAAAAATGTGATAATGAAAATCTGAGTTTGGACAGAGCTTAGAAAAATAAAAGCGATTGTTTAAGCACTGAAGACCTAAAGTTTGACATTACATAACTTGTGAGGGTTGAGTTTGGAAGCTCGCGGCCTTTTACAAAAGGAATATCACGTGCAAGTAACCAACAAAGCGCCCAGTGCGCTGCGTAATTCAATATTCTCGGGTTGAATGATCCCATATCAACGCCGAGAGCCTTAATTCAGCTCTCGACGCGACAGACGCAGAGTGCACTTGCGCGTAAATAAAAAGTTGAACATCGGTGTAACGAGAGAGCCCGCAGACAATGACGCTAGACAATGTGTTAGCGAGATGACACTCCAGAGCACTAAGCGAGCGGCCCTCGCAACCGTAGAGAGTAACATTCTCGTGCACTTCTTTCCACAACCCTAAAATTTTCACTTGAGGTGATTTAAAAATAAAGAATGTTGGGGCATTTCTTCCTCTTTGCTTGGATGGAGGCAGAACCTTCCATATATTTTCCAAACATCGCGCTCCTTCATTAGGATTAGACGATGCGAACGTTCAACGGCAATCCGAAGCGATCTTCGTAATAATCATTTAAGTCCAGTTTATGCGCTTAATAAATATGTTGATATACATATTTTGAAAGAGGCATTGGAAGAGTGTCTCTCTGATACATGTCACTATTCCATTTAAAAACGACCTTATGTCACCTCTCACTATAGTTGAAAACGTTTTAAAATATTCATATTACAATGATACAGCTATAGCCGATTCAATATCATTTTAGACAAAAGCAGACATTAACATTCAGAATATATAAATGCAGAAACACCAGCGACTACGCGGCCGTAGCACGACTCGTTAAGTATTAGAACGTTGATAAACGGCGTGAAAACTCCTGCATTATTTGAAACTCATCTCTGAACCATCAATTCCATAGCAATTCATTACTCATAAAACATTTCCGTCTGCCGGAGCACGTTGCTGGGAATCGGCAATTTCTCGGAAGCGGCAAATGTGCGCTGTCCGTTTTTGGTCTATAATACTCGTACGACAGAGAAAAGCTCAGAACGCGAGGGAAAGTGGAGACACTTGGCTCGCTGCCAACCCGATGCCCATCAACTCCTTGAAAAATTTATTTCATCTAATTTGAGGACATATTTAAAACGATATTTGTCGTCAAAAGGATTAAGATGCAACCAAAAGACTAAACTAATTTAGTTGTTTACTTCGACAAATCTTTCTTCTAAATGGCTACCGAGAAAATGATCGTTATATATTATTGTAATGACAAATATTATTCAGTCCCTATAACAAATAGAGTGCAGTGTAAGAAAAGAAAAAAACTTAATTTCAATAATATTAAATACGTAAGCAGCGGAAATTATACAGAAAGAAAGAAGAATTGAATTGCAATCGTATATTAAACATCTTAGTGACGACATTTTTATCGTTTCATAAAATAATACCAACACCAAGTATGGCCATCGGATAATCTACATGGCGATATGATGTTGTAAATTTTATTACCTGTCTTCGATACATGTAAGAATACAACGCAGGTATAATTTAAGTTAAAAAGAAAACAATACAAATATGTAAATATAAATATTGGTTTACCATATATGTCGTTTTAGTGAATAAAGGTTTCCAATCAGACGCGACGGGGCGCGAAAGAGATTCTAATAACATTCAAAACTCGTCCCCGGGGACGGTGTCAGTTTAATTACAGCCGACTGTCCCAGCATCGCGATGAATTTATTTTTTCAGGACAAAGGACGATTAAAAAAGTTGGTAATGAAAGTCGTCTGGTGATAAGAATGGGTGAGTGCGGACCTTCGCGGATCGCGTTTGCGGTGTTTGTGTGTTTTATCAATACTTGTGTTTTCATTATAGCAAAAGACCATTATTTTATTATTTGTGTAGCAAACATTAATTTTAAAACAGTTGCTTAATTTTAGAACTTTTTTAAATTAAAAACTTTGTTGGTTATTAAAAAAATATAAAAAAACAAGGCCTATAATTACGATATTTGACACTTGTATGTAACCTACTCTACTAGATTATATATAAATAAGTGAATTAATAAATATCTATTTGTTTCAAAATCATTTACAATACTGCGGTACGCAACGCAACCATATTCATCAATGTTTACAATAAATAGTAAATGTGGTTTCGAGTATTATCTGATAGTCTAATAAACACAATCACGTCAATACATCCATTTTAACAGTACTTACATTCAAAATGTGCACTAATTACGAGTATGAGAAGGTCGTCATTAACTATACAAATACATATTAAATTATATATTCTTAATAATAAATATATTTTTTACATCATCAAGGTATGTACCATACTATAAAAGTGCTCATGTTTTATAAAAGTTCTGTTATGTACTTCTAAGCAACTATGAATGAATAAGTGTGACTGCACTGTATAACTGTTTTCATTCGGTTTGAGAGAAAAGCAATTTTAACAGGTAGCATGCGTAGGAGAGGAACAATAAAGTGCGTAGCGCCGCGGGCGTCAGACAGCAAACTGCAGCAAATAAATTGGCGGGTACAAAGCCCGGCTAACTAGCTATATCGCAGAGATGCGAATTTAATTGTGCCTTGACATTTAAGTCATAAATTGTAATTAATACAACTATAATCTTAGAAATACCTAAATGAGAAAAAGACAGGAGCAAGGATTAACTAAGTGTACACTGGAGTAAACTTTCTCTAGCTGTATCTAAATAATGTTATTTTCTATTTTGATTTGTGTTGGCTTTAAAATAGTAACACTACTGTATATAATTATAAAATGAAATAAATGAAATACGATGATGATTGGTAAAGAAAACAAGCCCAGCACCAATGTGCGAGGCAGGATTTGCAAACCTGTTCATTAGAATTTATATTTTTTCGTTTTAGTACTTTATATTTTTTTTATTTGCATCACATAAATATAAATAATAACTTATGTAATTTTGATGACAAGCCCTGGTTTAGTTTTTAAACTGTATGCGCCTCCATTCACCATGAGAAAGTAGCCTACCAGCCCAGCACTGTAGTGTGGAAGGCAGGATTTGGAGACCTATGAAATCGGTCGCTTTTTCTTAAATAAGTAGGCATATATCATCTTCTATTACAAATTTTTTATGTGGGTAATTCAACACTTTGGTTATTTTTGTAGAATTGCAGTCTCCAGTTACGTTGACATCTGAAATACCATTTATGTAATTGAAGTATGCAAATACATAATGTAATCACCCGTACTCATCAGTAAACAAATTTATTACATAATTGTTAATAAGAGTGAGTGATTGGTTATGTAATTTGCATGGACTTAAATACGAAACATGTAAAAAACTTACATCAAAGGCCGTACTTACAGTATTGTCGTAATTTATTAAGATGAATTTGCCACATTAAGCCTATTATTCCTCTCGCTTTACATGATGATCCCATTAGCTGGCAACTTTGAAAATACGGCCGGAACATACCTGTTAACAAAACGAAAGGTTGGATAAAATGCTAATAGGAATTAAAATTTTATGACAGAAAGTAACGAGGAGTACTTAGGTTATGCTTTTGTCAGACAGACGTTAATACGGTTGACGCGGTCGGTCATGTGACCCGAGATGGGGACTATAATATATTTGAAGTGGCGTTAAGCGGTCGGAACATGAAATTGCGTTGCGCGAGAGGTCGCCACGGTGCAGGAAGAGCAGATAACAGGTAGGGACAGAATTGGTGCCGTTATTCGAAAAATACCCCGATAAGCCCTTTCTCGGTCCCAAATAAAGGTCTATCCCGCTTTGACGCTATCTCCTATTATTTGGCAGCACTCTGTATAAGCTTTTAAATTTTTAGCGTTCATTAAAAGTTACGAGTGCGAGAGTTGTTTATACCTACAATACATGATAGGCTTTTAAGTTAAATTTAGCTGAGTTTGTAACATAAGACGATCTCGAACACATTGTATAGAGTGTTTTATAGTAAGAAAAGCCAACGAATACAATAAAGGCAATAAAATGGAAAACAAATTGCGACACCGCAAGGCGATGCGCAAGTGAGGGGCCCAGCTTCAACCTGTATTTATTTTAGAGTGGATAATGCACAAATGTATGTACGTGGTCTTTCCCGGCGCAGTTGCAAGCGACACGCGTGGGCCGGGGTCAGACCCTAGAAGGCTATTTTCTCGTCTTGAATGGATACGCAAACGGTTTCAAATTTAGTCCTGGGGGGCAATTTTTGAGCGTCAAATACTTAACACGTGACAAAAAAACAAAATTTCTCAGAGAAATGGTATTTTATAAACATGACAGAAATTAATTATCCTAGATATCGAATTTATACGTTTCGTTCAACAATAAAGGTGATAAATTTTTCGTGCGATTATTTACGCCCTCATCGTTTTTTAATTCTACTGCACGACTTTAAAAAATGCCTCCATGGCATGTGTCATCAAAATGATGCAAATAAAGTTTTGTGACATGTTGATGTAAATTTGATAGAATGAAAATTAAATATAAAATGCCTCCTACGATATAATTATAGCGACTGGTCGTCCACGCCTACGCAGTCACGACATGGCGCGTCATCTCGACCGCAGCGACAAATGACGCGAACGCGACAAACTGCTGGCTTATCTGATACAGCCACTTCGTGACAAACTCACGCGAATAGCGTTTCCCAGCTAAATAATTTATTTTTATTCGCTAATCGTCATGTTTACAGGAGCCAAAGACACTCAAATAGATATCAATAACTTTGTCTGTCCATTGGGAGAATTTTGAAAGCGTCAACGTTGGAAGCTACAAGAGTATGGTTAAAAAAATGTGTCTAAAATGTGTCGACTCGTGATCGGTTGTGATACCTATAACAAAAAAGACAAAACTGAATGTTAAACAAACTACAACAATTACATACGGAACTATGTGTTAAATAACTACGTATATATTTTAAACAATATCCAACACTTCTTCCATCTTAAAGCTTGATATTAAAATCTATCAAAAACACTGAATAAAAAACTCTGCGTCATAAAGCTAAATATTTGATTAATTTGATTATATTTACTTACTGTAATAATATAAACATGTATAAAAGCGATCCAGGATTATTTGTAACAATATAAATAAAAGTTTTCCGTATAAGTATTATTTAAACAGAAAAATCTATGATACAGTCTAACTAAATAAGTTTGCATATTGAAAATGAAATTCACGAAATAAATTGTTATCGTATATTTTAAAATATAATCAAGTTTACTATCATCCATTCATTAAGTCCTCGTATTAATTTAAATACAATAATGAGTAAATCTGCTAGTGTTAATTTTTAACTAAACAAAGAGCATTTATTATGCATAATTTACTTTGTTTCTTGTAGTAATATGTGAAGTAGTGGCACAGTCAACGTCAAAAAAATATATACGGCCAAAATGTCAAAATATGTATGTATAGGTAAACAGAATTCATTTTCAGTAGAAGGTAGCCATTATTGAAATGTGGCCAATTATATTTTATTATAGCAGCTTTATATTTTATTCTACATATTTTAATGAAATTTTACTCTTTCGTTTCTACTACTTATTTCTCTCGTAAACAGAAACTTTAGAGTTCTACTCGTTCGTTTCGTTTTATTACTAGTTTTCGAGTCTTAAACTTACTTTTAATTGACTTTATTCCCCGCAAGCTGTCAAAAAACAAATTCCAATATCGTCACTGCAGGTGGGCACATAGCGACAGCGAGGCTTCCGAGGGAAGCTTGATATCCGGTTCCGGGCTAATCAACTGCCCGGAATTTGAAGTGCATTCGCTATGGTTAACGCCGGACAACCCTGGAATTTAGGCATCCCAAATACGTTCCACCGCACAGCCGGCTTAAAATTATAAACATCAGATACCTAATTTTAAGCTGTGATTAAAATGTTTCAGAAAATTTGCTTCAATTCATAATTTAATATGAAAACTTTCTAGAATATTTGTTATAGCAAAAATACAAAATGGTGACCAAACGAAGCTTCAAAGTTCCATCGTGGCATAAACAGGATTGGAAGGGCGCAATTTGGCCGGTATTCAGAGTCGCGCCGCTGTAAAAGCGCGCCGTATCTAATTATTGTCGGGTTACTACAAACCCCTACTACGATTTTTTCAATCGACTTTTCATTTTTAACCTTAAATGTGTAAAAACTACTATTTCAAAGAATTTCTTAAAGTTATTGAAGTTTTTCTTCTATTAAATATTATGACCATGACAAAAAAGAAACAGTTTTTTTTTATAAAATTTTAATTTTTGTATATCTATTCAAACTAATGATATATTACATGCAATTAATTCATTTGATGAAATAACTGAGTATATATTTGGAGTACATTAATGGAGGCTTGACATTAACGTTGGGTATCATGGTTGCGTCAGCGCTCGCCATACCACTGCCTCCCTAACTGAATTACTGGCGACGTTTTTAAAGCTTTTTGCAGCGCCGCGCTCGCTTCACAGCTAATCAGGCTAATACCGCGTGTCAGTGGAGATCCTACCCCCGCTAGCCCGGCCTAGCAACGAACCACGTTATTACATTAAATAACCAACGAACAAAAAAGCAAACGCAAAAGTGGAAAACCTCGAAAATTCACAGGTGTATTAGGGTAATGATTTGCCCGTTTCGAAACGCGTCGATCGTTGTTTTCTTTCACTTTCGCATAGGATTCGATGGTTTTATGGCGGAGGCTACGTATATTCCTGTTAATTATAAACCCGCAAAAATTTGCGCTGACGATGGCGTAATAATTTAATTTGATAAAAGGAAATCTTGTTATTGTAATTGAATCTTTACACATTCGGTGGACTTTTTTTGTAACAGAATATCGAAAAATGTGATCTAAATATTCAGATTCAATCATGTTCAATTATCCCCAGTGTAAAACGCTTCAGTCCTGACGCGTTTCAATCAATCACTCTTTACCAATTTTGTGTGAGCGTCATTTAGCAAATTCGATTGCGTCTCCCATTCATGGCGATAGTGACAAAATAAAACTAGGGATCCTTGACAGCTTAAATCTAAATATAGGCAGTATTTCGTGGATCTCATTCTTTGCATTCGTTAACAAATATTAACCTAACATAACATAACGCAAGGTAGACTGACGACCTACTCGTAGTTAGAGTCGCGGGATACCGCTGGATGTGGAAGGCCCAGGTTCGGTTTTATAGGGTCGTTCTGGGGCAGGCCTATATCCAGCAGTGGACGTCTTTCGACTGACATGATGATGATGATGATGATGAACCTAACATTAAGTAGTATGTCAAATTTTTATAATAATCGATATACCTATAATTGTAACATTAATGGCAGTGATTGATTGATTATATACATAGATGGCGAATGACGTCTGCATAATGACCCCACAAAAACTAGTCCAGAAAGGCGTAGTCTAAAGGATAGTCCTTCAATCGCGCATGAGGTTTGTCGTATGACATTTTATTTTCGTTTAGCCAAGCAAATCTTTGATGATAACTTTTTTCTAATAGCTGGAATTCGTTTATATATCTAGCCGAGCAAAAGAGTAAGGGGATAACTAGCAGAAGAATATTGGGGTCATTTTTGGTCGCAGTCGCTGATCAATGGAGTAACCCATTTATTATGTTGCAAGTAAAGTCAGTGATAGAATAGTTAAGATTATTTATAAAGGATATACTGAACAGCTTTGACTTTTAGTCTACGCAAGAACGAAAAAATCTTGTAAAGCCCACAAGTCGGGTGTTTGTTTAAGTTTGTTACTTACGTCTATAGTTTAGAGTTATAAAATTAAATAAATCTGTAAAAATCGAGAGGCGTTATGCCATACATCAATTTAGTAGGTAAAATTTAGCAAAAATAGTACCTAATAGATGTTGTCTAACGATTTTTACACATCCAATAAAATTCATTAATGGTTTTAGGTATAATAATTTGTATAAAATAGTTATCAATTAGGTCCCTAAATAAAAGACGAGGTTGAAGTAAGTGAGATTAAAAAAAAAATGGATCTAGATTTCCGCTGGCTTACGTAGTTTTCAGACAGTTGAGCATTTTTTGCCCATGAAGAACCTAAAGTTTACTTAGCGCAAGCTTGTCTGCTAATTTTTAGCCCGACGTCGACGACGACGACGATGGTCACAACTGTAAATCACATTTGTAGTAGAAATAGATAACTTTATATAAACTTTGTATTATTTGCTGTCACCTTGTTGGCCGCCACAGATAAGTATCTCTTGACAACCAATGGAAAGCCTTACACGCCACATTTCATCCGTATGCAGTCCAGTGCTGGACATAGGCCTCCTATAAATATGACTTGTATCATCTTGGGGGGTAGTTGCCATAGTCACCATGCATGGCAGGCGGGTTGGTGACCGCAGTAGCTGTAGATTGGGTTTCGACAGACGCTGCTGCCCGTCCGTAGGATTTTTCCCTTAGTACGACATCCGCGGTAGGAGATGGGGTGGTGCTATTCTAATCAGCCGGTATCACACGGCATAGTCAGTCGGAATCACACGGCATTACAAACCACGCTCATCAATGCATGACAAATATATAGTAAACTGTCAATTTCAGGCGTAGAGAGCACGTGACTTCATTTGTATTACGGCGGTCAAGAGGTTACTGCATATTATACTGCTGACTAAAATAGTACATTTCGATACTAGTGAAAAAACATTTTTACACGAAGTTTTTACACGAGTATCGAACCTAATTTTTCATAGCAAGTGCCTTAAAAAGTCAAATTTACGCATGCGAAGCGTGCGAAAAGTGCACTTTTTACGCACTAGGAAATAATATTTCTTCCACCCTGCCCAGGTATGTACATGTGTGTGAAAGCACGCGTTTCAGCCACGAAATTCACACGGCTGGCTTCCTGCCACGCGCGAACGCCTCCAGCCGCTCTCATTATGCCAACCCTCGATCGCACGTTATTGATCACCGATATATTCGCATTATATTTATAAATAAAATTCAATTTATATGCCGCTCATTAAAGAGTGTGATGATTGATCGCGGTTCGCTTTTAAGCTTTAAAATTAATTAAATTGGTAGAATTTAAAACAGATGTGTAATACATCGCTATCTTACATTAAGTAAGTCTGTAAAGATGATTGATTATTATAGATTTATTTACACAAATGTTTTGCCATATAATAAGATAAGACATAATAATTATACATATATTATAATGGTAACACATTTTCTTTTCGCAAATGAAAATGTATAATTATTTATACTCTCATTATTCTTTCGGAGTAAATACTGAGCATTTAATCATGGCCTAAAGCTTATTTGTGATTATACTATATTAAATAAGTCTTTGAAAATATTGAAGTTAATCACTTTACTTTACAGAAATATTAATTAACATTGTCAATTAACTACAAATTATACTTATTTATTGCACACTCTAAAAATAAAACAGTAGGTGTATATGTACCTATGTACGCGTTTTATTGAAGTAAATTGTAAAACTAACCTAAAATAAAATAATTCACACTTTTACGGGTTTAGACCATAAGTTTTTAAATCGAAAAGTCTCTCACTACCAAAGGTGAAATACACGTAAAATAAAATACACGTTCCCAAATAATTTCTTTATTCGCAAAAGAAACCCTTGAATTTTATAGACATCAATCGCTCGCTCGCCTCAAGGGCAGAATCCCTATTTCCAAATAAATTAAAAGAATTCTCATTCTCTGCGGCTTATTTGGCTGCTTAATTCAGGTGTTCCATATACCGTTTGCGAGACAACTCCATTGGCGTGCGAGGTTTCCCTGGGAAATCATTACTTGTAAGAATATGTGTATTAGGGCTATAAAGATAACGAAAAATCACAATATTATTGAAATAAGAGAAATGTATACACTAGATATTGAGATGCCAATTATCGACCTCAGTCTAGTAGCTGAACTGGACCTAGATCGGTCGGTAACTGAAGGTATATATACCTAGGCTATCAAATTTCAGAGATCACTGCTGTAGTTTGTTTTTTCTCTTATATATTTAAATAATATAACAAGAATAGTGTAATTATATTCGGGTAATGGGTACCAGAGCTGCTACTTCATTAAGCAGTCCGAACAGTTTTGCAGGACTTTGAATTGTATACATTTATTGTAGTATGTTTAATAAATAAATAAATAATAATAATAATGTGTAAAACAGTGGAGTAGTATCTAAAGCTTTTTAAGCATTTTCATTCGATAATTAACACCGAACCTTATAGAAAAATCACGTTTTTATTTATTATTTCCAGGCTCCTGATATGTCAATAAAGTACTGCTTGCTGAGAAATGGATATATAGGATACATATACTAAGGCACATCGAAACATAAGATAATACAAAAGAGTTCTGTAGATAACTATTCCAATATGAAACCCTAAATATATTTTAATATGCATGTAAAGGGAAAGTAATATTTCTCTTTGATAGCATCAGGCGCTGGCTTTAGCTCACAACGTCGATGACATAAATTAATTTTATACACATTTCTTACAAGAAATGTTTGAACTATTATATTAACTATTAAAATATATTCGACGTTAGGTTTGGCTTAGTGTGTAGTGACCTTGCCTATGAAGCTGATGGTCCTGGGTTCAAATCCCAAATCTGTACGGATATTGCACTTATTTTGCAAATGAGCTCCAAAATATAAGTGTGTACAGAAATTTAATGTTTAATTATCGTCACAAAACAGACACCATTTAACTTCTCTACAACTCACACTAATTGTGTACACTTTTTTCTGGATACTCCCTAAAAGCTAGAGTTCCGACAATTCGTCGCAGGTTGCACCGGTCGTTCTCTCGGATCTGGACGAATGCTGTTATCCGCGAGAATTACTGTATATATTAATTCGCGATAAGCCTGTTCTATTTTTAATTTATAATGTAACTTTTCCAAACAACCATCAGTGTAAGCTGCCGAAACAACGGAACAGCACCTGTAAGGCACGCTCCTATCCTTTGCAACTGCCATGATGGGAATGAATAAAACTATGACTCACAATATAGCTCCGTGGCCTCTCTTTAGCATTATTAATGTTTAAACCGTAAAAAAACTAGTGGCTACATTATTGACTTGAGTCAGTTATTTTCTTGCTCAGATAATTGACTCGTGAATTTATGAACCAATATTATAAGAGATATATTTTGTTTTGTTTGTGTAAAGTTTGTAATTTTCTGGGAGTATTGTTCATCATATCCAGATATTCTCAAAATATAAAAATGCTACGTTGCGTTTGAAATAGTTTTACTTTTTCTGTTTTTCACATCGAAGCTGCTACTGAAATTGACGGATACCATTGAAATGGCATATTCTGACGCGGCTTTCAGTCTTACTAAAGCAAAAAGTGAACTTTGTATTGAAATTCTGTTGTTCTTTTATTTCTATTGTTTAACAAAAAATAACCGACCTTATGGAGGCGTTTGTAGGTAAAGAAATTAAGCTAATATATTAATAAATAAAAACCCGATCCTGATCCTATTAAAATTGAAAGGAGACTACTTGATAAATATGTGTTAATATAATACTGGCGATTATATTAACACATATAAGAAAGATTTATATAACATACATATTTATATAGCTACATCTCCGCTAAGGTTGTCTGGAAAAAATCGCTCTATAAGCGATAAGACCGCCTGTTGTTTGCCTGTACTCTCAACCTGTATAATATATTTGTTTTTGTACTAGGTACTATTATCGCTATATAGTGATGTATAGTAGTTTATTCCGAATATTGACTTATTATATTGGGTTTACCACCTTATTTGGAAATAAGGTGGTAAACCCAATATAATAAGAATTGAAAAATATCTTATAGGTTTTCCTGTAATCTACAAGCAATGATATTTGTTTTTTTTTTTCGAAATTTTAGGTTCAGCAGTTTCTGAGATCAGGAGGAGGGAAATGGTCAATATTCGTCTTCATTCATGAATAAAAAATTTAAAGCCATTTACAATAAAAGTTAAAATATATTTGAGATCTTTATAACTTCAAACAATGGGGTTGTTGTATGTAACTTCAAACAATATGCACAGTAAGGATAGCAAAACTTTGTTTTTTTTTCTAGTTTGGTCCCTTCTAATTGACCCAAAATTATTTAGGTAGTAAAACTATAGAACGGGTCATTGTCGCGGATAACTGACCAAGTGTCAAATCATAGGTATCAGGCGGGTCAGTATTTATGTGACTACTCGACGAATGCTTCTGAGAAATTTTCACTTATGTAATTCTATAGTGTGTGTTACTCTGCACACCTGCGCAGATCTAAAAATGTACGGAATCCTAAAATGGATCTACACGAGAACCACAAGTGGTCTAATAAATGCACCTATTAAAAATTATGAGGTTATAGGTAAACATAAAAAATCATATAGTCCACTAAAGTAAGAGGAGTACGTTAAAAATAAGTTTTACAATACAAGTGTATCCATGAGTAACGAGGTGAGTTCAAGTATACATTAATTTATTAAATTATGGATTAATTGGACCGATCGGTGCTTAAGAACGAGATGTCGGTCGTAAATAAACACGATAAAGTAGAAGTGAAGAGCTGATCGGACGCAGGCAATCGGCGAATTGGTTCAATAGGCGCTCCAACTGGGTCGGAAGCAATTTAAAGTTTTTCTCGAATAAATATCCACGCCAAGTCAAAAATGCTCGCATGCCTTTGAATCTACACAATAGTAATTAAACTAAACCGTAGTGAGTTCCTGATCATAAAATTAAGTACTAAGGTACAACGAATTACGATCTACATGTGTAGACACAGGTAATGTAATAGGTACATACCTTGAAAAAGGGTATATTGGTTGTGTATTTGAGCAATAAAGTATTAGGCTTACAATAAATAAATAAATGTTATGTGACATTCTTACACAAATATTGACTCCAACTCTAAGCTTAAGAAAACTTGTGTTGTGGGTACTCAACCAACGATATATATTATTAAACATGAACGGGACTTAACCGCGTATATTAACTTTAAAATTTACCTCCGACGTTTCTTAGACCTTAGATTCATGCATTAATCCGAGACCACGAGGACAACGTCGTCTTCGAAACGTCGGAGGTAAATTTTAAAGTTAATATACGCGGTTAAGTCTCGTTCATGTTTAATAATGTGTACAAACCGTGAAAGTTTAAATCAACGATATATACTTATAAAATACAAATATTTAAATGGCATAGGAAACACCCATGACTCAGTAAGAAACATTTTGAGGGATTTGACCCCAGGACCATCGGCTTCAAAGGCAGAGTCACTACCAATAGGCCAAACCTGTCATCAATATCATAAGTGTTGCTAATAGATTATATCGTGTAACGAATTTATAGTCGTACATTTGAAGGTAGAAAAAATGGTTGGATAATGCATGGCAAAAATGTACAAGTTAAAAATACTACGATTCGTTACTCATATCGTATACTGTGACTCTAGTGTACGTTTCTTTTGACGAAAAAAACGTCTCAAACGCGTAAGTGATAATGTTACTTAAATGGGTACCTTAACTCTAACGCGATGGTGACGTTTTGTTACGTTAAAAACTTACCCTTAGGGCTTTTGGCAGCTCGGGCTCGACTGTCGATCACATCATTCGAAATATGCCCCTCAACTACAGTAAAAAAAAATTGTAATAACTGCGCACTCAAAATAAAGTCTTATAACCTACATTTCTTAGGATTAGATATTACAGGTAAAATCAAACTCAGCATATCAAAACTGTAGTATCTTTCTTCATAAATTTACTTTACAATACGTTATAAGTTATGAAATATACCTAATCGATAATTATCAAACATTTAAAAACTGACGTTTTTATTGGAGAACTCTAATAGAACCGGATCGACGAGTACGTGCCTGGAACAGCGATATAATAACTCGATACCTAACCACTTGTGTAGGTATTCGATAAAATTTAAAACAACAAAAAATAATGGCAGTTACCAATATTGTCAAGTCTATGGTAAACAAATAAAGCCGTAGCACTGTCGAAGGCTCACGAAGCACTCGAAATAAACAAATTGGATCTATTCAAGGTTTGAAAGTTACTCGCTCCAATCATTACTTCAATATAATCCAAATCTTAAAACTTCTCGCAGAAACATAATTGGACGTTGCTACGGTAGCAATATAAACACAAAGTTTACCCAGTTTACGAGTTTTAGAACGATCAAATTATGACAATGCGTTTTTGCTGTGCAAATTATATGACGTTAAATACCCGCTTGTACGAGTACGTCCAATTTAAAAAGTTCCAGTTATAGAGTAAATAAACTACTTAATAAATAAAGTAACATGTCAGTAAACTAAGTTTCTTCATTTTAAAACTTATACTCTTAATATATCTTAATTTATATATGCTTATATGTATATTACTTACTATTTATTAGTTACGTAAATTAAGTGAACACATTAACATTGAGTTCAAATTATTAATTGTTAAATTTATTTTTCAGCAGTCTCAATGTTTTTTTGTGCCATAAAAATATAAATATTTATACAGGATTTACTTTAAATCCCGAATAGTAGTATGCTTTTTAACTCCATAAACAAGTATCATTTAAAAACTCTGACTAAAAACTGGCAAAATACTGTTTTTTTTTTTCTTTTTTTGTCACTTATTTTACTTAAAAGGTATTTTATTTTAAAAGGTAAAATGTTAAGCGAATACTCAGTTTCTAACTGGGATATCTTTTTGTAATTACAGTTGCGATTGAAAGAGAAAATCCAGTTCACTAATTCAAATAGCTTAATAAGCCGTCATTTATGAGAGGTAGGGCACAGCGATGACCATCACGCTTGAATCTGGGGCAGCCCAACTGGGGAAGTACCTCCTCCTTACAAAAGACCACAGCCATAATAGCACTGCTACCTTTCAGGTATGCAGTGTTGTGTTCCTGATGGTGAGTAAGGTTCCCAGAGCTCCATCCCCCCTTAAAGGCCGGCAACGCGCTTGTGACTCCCTTGGTGTTACGGGTGCCCATGGGCGACGGTAATTGCTTACCACCAGGCAATCCGTCTGCTAGTTTGCCGCCTATGTCATAAAAAAAAAAAAAATTAAATCCAGAAATCATCGCCAAAAGTAAAATAAATCACAATAGCATTAGTAAAAAAAGTCTTGCTTATTTTTAGTCAGAGTCAGGCGTTTAATTGCTTATTGTTAATGAATTTAGAATAGCAAAGGATTCACGATTTAAATTTCACTCTGTAGGGACAGATTATTGTTGAAACTTAAAATTTATATATTGTATAAACTTCTTAAATAACGTGAATAACAAATATTGCGTCATTATTTTGTGTTTATTATGCAAAAAAAAGTTCTATTTTTAAATGCGTTTCAAAGAGTGAACAAAGAGGGGGCGCTGTTAGAATGCTCTTTGAAGTCGTGTGAATTTCCAACGGGCACCTAACGAAATTGTTCTTTTATCCTGAATGTTCCAGTACTTTCGCTCTTACATTTTTTAGCTGTATGAAAGTGATTCAAAGCGTGACAAAAAGCTTTAGCTAAATCTCTAAAACTGCGCGTAACAAGGCTAAGTGAACGTTTCTGTTATAAAAAAAATCTTATTGTCGTTAATATTATCTACAAAGTAGTTCAAATTAACTACATAGATATAATAATGAAAAAGTCACTTATCGGAACAAAAAAGTAAAAATATTTGTAGCATTAAGTCCGCCTTTTTTACTTTTGTGTTTTATGCAATAAAGGTTAAATAAATAAATAAATACTTTAGTATAACTGATTATAGCAATAGTAGTGGAAATGGTACACTACAAAAAAACGAAGAATACGGCTTTTGCTGAACCAAAGATTTCCTTTGGCAGGATTGATCTTTGGATCCCTAAGATAGGTTTACGAAGTGGATCCACCTGATTTTTTCATGCAGGTGGGGGGAGGGGGCGTTTTTAGCCTTAACAAAGTCTGAGGTTAATAACTGCGTAGGGTTTAGGTATATAGTCAAGTTTGGTATCATTTTCGATTAAATCGAATGTCTAAATGTCAGTTCTGGAATAATATTTAGGTCATCATCATCATCATCATGTCAGCTGAAATACGTCTACTGCTGGACATAGGCCTCCCCCAGGACGACCCAAGGAGACCGATCCTGCGCCTTCCACATCCAGCGGTATCCCGCGACTCTAACTATGTCGACGGTCCACCTTGTGGGAGGCCTACCCACGCTTCGTCTTCCAGTTCGTGGTCACCACTCCAGAACCTTTCCGCCCTAACGGCCATCGTTCTGCTCGCAATGTGCCCCTTAAGTTTGGCGATCCGGAGAGCTATATCGGTAACCTTGGTTCTACTGCCGATGAAATCATTCCTGATGCGATCACGCAGGGACACTCCCAACATAGCCTTCTCCATTGCTCTTTGGGTGACTTTGAGCCTTCTTATGAGGCCTTTAGTAAGCGACCACGTTTCAGCACCATATGTCATCACTGGCAACACACACTGGTGGAAGACCTTCGTCTTGAGACACTGCGGGATACTGGAAGAAAAGATTGTAGCTTCCCGAACGCTGCCCAGCCGAGTCGGATTCGACGATTGACCTCCTTCTCGAAGTTGGATCTTCCTAACTGGATAGTTTGACCTAGGTATATTATACTCACCTACAACTTCGAGTGTAACGTCTCTGATTACAGTGGGAGTTGGTACGACATGGGCATTCGACATGATTTTTGTCTTGTCCATGTTCATCCTTAGACCAACTCGCTCAGAGGCATTACTGAGTTCATCTAGCATTATGCTCAAATCCTCCATGGTCTCAGCCAAGACTACGATATCGTCGGCAAATCGAAGGTGAGTGATGTACTCGCCATTGATGTTGATGCCTTTCCTCCTCCAATCCAGAGTCTTGAAAACATCCTCCAGTGCAGTAGTGAACAGCTTTCGAGAGATAACATCTCCTTGTCTGACCCCACGCTGCAGTGGAATAGGTTTCGAGCTCCGGTTCTGAAGTCGGACTGACATGGTGGCGTTCTCGTACAAACATTTCAGCACTCCGATATAGCGGTAGTCCACTTGGCACCGTTGGAGGGATTGTAGCACAGCCCAAGTTTCGATCGAATCAAAGGCTTTCTCGTAGTCCACAAACGCCGAACAGAGGGGCAAGTTATACTCCTCAGTCTTCTGTATAACTTGACGTAGCGTATGTATGTGGTCTACGGTACTAAAGCCTCTTCGGACGGCTTGTTCGGGAGGCTGGAAGTCATCTTACTTGCGTGCGAGACGATTCGTAATGACTCTTGAAAACAGCTTGTAGACATGGCTCAAAAGTGAGATAGGTCGATAGTTCTTCAATAAAGCGTTCGCCTTTTTTGAAGAACAACACCACCACACTTCTGTGCCTTTGGCGTTCTCCCTTCAAGTAGGACAGAATTGAACAGCTTTTGAAGGGCCGTTAGGACCGGTGTACCACCCGCCTTCAGAAGTTCAGCTGTTATTCCGTCCTCACCTAGCGCCTTGTTGTTTTTGAGCTGTTTAAGAGCCATTCTAATCTCGTATATGCAGATGTCCGGGATATCTTCAGTATAGTGCCGGGTTAGTCTGGCTCTAGGGAATTCCGCCAGATCAACTACGGGTCTGCTAGTTGATGTGTAAAGCTGTCCGTAAAAGCGCTCTATCTCATTCAGAAGCTCAGGTATGGATGAAACGACCCTACCATCATTAGTTTTCAATCTGGCGAGCTGGCTTTGCCCAATAGACCTTAGAGCCCTTGTTATGTTCAATGGCCTCTTTAATACGATCATTATTAAATTGGCGCATATCACGGGTAAGGGACTTAGAGAGATCTGTCTATTGAGCTGCCTGTATAATGTCGCATCAACTGAAGATTGTAGGATCATCTCGCTCCTTTCCTTAATGAGCCTCCGAGTAGAGCTAGAGAGCCTTTTAGTTCTACTGCTCCGTTGGGCCTTGAAGAACTTAGACCCTGAGCTGTGGACAGCTTCTACAAACCAGTCGTTGAGTTCGTCCACCTCGCTTCCTAGACAATCGAAACGGTTCCGGAGCTCTAACTGAAAGCTCTCGGGGTTTTGGATTTGGATAGGTGCTGGCCGGAGTGTAGACTTCATCAGTCGCGAACGTTCTAGCTTAACACTTATATTCAATGTGCCCCTAATCAGACGGTGATCACTACCGGTCTTAACCGTATTGATCACAGAGACATCATTAAATATATGTTTCTTCGTCGACATGATGAAGTCAATCTCGTTTTTTGTTGCACCATCCGGACTCATCCAGGTCCATTTTCTGTGCTCACGTTTCTTGAAGAAAGAGTTCATCATATAGAGTCCCTCTTTCTCCAAGAAACCAGTCAGTGGTTCCGACGCCTGTATCCAAATTGCTCTCCTCTGCCTCTCAGCTCTGTGCCGTCTCTCTTGCCCAGTTTCGCGTTGAAATCCCCCATGTATATTTATGTTCGAATAACTTTCGCTTTTAGTTTGCTTGCTTGTTTGTTTCTACTTTTTTGGGTAATCAAAATCATTGTTTTATATTTTTAACAGTGTAATGGACCGCGAAGCACTCATCGAAGATGATGAGAATTGGATCCAGAGGTATTGGGGGACGAGGGCTAGGAATCATTGTGACATATTTTTTTTATTTTTTTTATTAGATTTTTTTTAAATAAATACTCTTATGTTATTTTTTATTTTATTTTACGTAGTTTAACATATTTATCGTGCAAATATGAGTCCTAAAATGAATTTGGCATCCTTAAGTCATACGAATATGGTACCCAACTTGGAATAGTAGCACAATTAATGCCTTCAAAAAGATTGAGACCCTATTTTCCTCCAGAGCAGAAGCTGCCAAAACCTCAAAAAACTAACATCAAAAATCGCGATGGCTCCACTTCTTAAATCCATCCTTAGGCCTTAAGGACCAATCCTACCAAAGGAAATCTTTGGTTCAGCAATAGCCGTATAATTTACCGTACAGACGCAACTATAGATACTTGCGTCGCCTAAACCGTTAACAAAATATGTTTTTCACCGAAACGTAAAAGGGCTAACCTCTAGACAATTTATCAAAAATCAGATTACACAGGAATCCGTCACGGCGACAAGTCATCAAGCGGCTCCCTTTGCCCGTCAACCGCCATGCTAACGGCTTATCTTCACTTTTGATAGTTTCACTATACAAGGTCTTTACATTGTTCTAAAAATTGGCGCTTTCTGAATTAAATTATCCCATAGTACAGTAGTAGAACAGGTAGTACTGTACAGTAGTACAACCTCAGGCGCGGCAAGGAGCTCCGTCCACCCCCCACGCGATTAGCTAAATCGAAAAAATTAGTTCACTCCATAGGCCCTAAAATTTACAATAAAATTCCTGAAGACATTAAGACTGCTCGAAGCAACAACGCATTTGTATGTAAACTAAAAAAATACTTAGTCTCTGCTGCCTACTATTCATTGCACGAATTCTTCTCAAGTATAAGCACATAACTACGTAACATGAGTATTATACAAACTTATGTATACAATTGTACCTGTATTAGACAGAAAATAATCTATGACATAAAGTAGAATAAGAACAATATTGTAATTAATGTACGTAATACTACCTAAATGTTAAGTGTTCATATATTGTGACGTGTAAAATTATTATTTTATAAATAAATTATTGAAAAAAATAAAAATTGTAGATATCCGAAAAGAGAACTTCTTGATTAGAATCACGTTTAGTGTCTGTAATAATGTCGCCAGGTGCGTTTAAATCATCTATGTCAGGCATCTAACTAAAAAACTGACAGAACTTGCACTTTATTACTATTACAATTTCTATTTTCTCACGAAATACCGCGGTAAGCCTCTCAAGGCGCTAATTTTCCAAGAGAATAAACTCAAAAACATGAATATTATTAAAACCTAATTACCCCATCTCGTAATTGCCTTGTTTTGACGTCTACCCTTTGAGAGTTCGTCAGTTATTTTCCGACTCGTCAAAAGATATTAATAACCATCTAAGTCGAAGCTGTCTCCTTCTACCCGCATCGCGGTCGCAGACGCATAGCGCAGGGCTGTCACATTAGTTGACATAAGCGAGGTTAGATTTATGTATTAGGAAATTGAATGTGCTGCTGAGCTCTCTGAGGACGGTAAACCTAATTTATCTGTTTTAACTTAGATGCGTAGCTAGCGAAAAACTGTGAGTTATTTGTACTAATGACTCTGCGTTTAATATAAGCCTCGCCGTTCGGCACTCAAGACATACACTATAAAAACCGGCCAATAGCATGTCGGACCATGATCAATGTAGGGTTCCGTGCTTACCAGATAGTTAGTTATCGTAATTCCAACAGCAGTTCCAGTAACTACTGTTAATTAGAGGAATTAAGATAACTACAGTACATTTTGCTCAAAAAATCGTATTTACGCCGTATGTCGCTTACGTCTTTTTTATTACAACATTTGATACGATAACTCTGAAATGACAAACCGAACCGCGAAATGCTGAACCGATATCATTGGATAGCTTTAATTTTAACTGCTTATTAAGCCTCAAAACCACAGCAATTATTTACGAAACTATTCGTTTTATGTAAAAATGGTTTAAAAAGACTCCTATTCTTTTCAAGAAACATATCTCTGATACCACACAAATTAGGGTTGATTAAATAACCCCCCCCCCCCCCCCCCCACTTCATGTCTACGGGAGCGACCCTTCGTGTTCTAGTACTACTGGTCACTGAGCTGGGCTGCGGACGCACAGACAGACGGACATGGCGAATCTATAAGGGTTCCTAGTTGACTACCCTAAAAGAGAAGATGGTTGTTATAAAAATGACTCTCGAGGCGGATTCCTCATTTGTACTTGCATGCCATCTTACCACGTGATCAGAAGCGATAATAAATGTCTGTATACGGTAAAATATTTTGTGTAAACTCTGAGACGTACATAATTAAGGTTTAATTGAGTTGTTACCCCGCCAACCCTATGTTTTTCCCGCTTTGCCCCTCCCTTGTCTCGGTGTTTTTCGCTAATACCCTTTCGGAGATGATAAGATGATGGCTTTACAAGCAAGTAGTAATTACGCTCTTCCAATTAATGCTCTCGGAAGAGTACTGCCGTGCCGCGTGGCATTGCCGAAAGCGCCATTATTTACAGAGCTACAGTAGATTAGAGTGTTTAATCGACGCGTCATAACCAACTCTGTTGTGTGTAAATTTGCTCGGTATTGGGCAGTCATATTGGCGCGAGGCATATATTCGGATTTACGGATTTTAGCTTGTAACATAATCCACTTTTCTCGGAAATATTTTGCATAGGCCCGTTATGCGAACGTTTATGATCACGCATTCACATCGCTAATGTTGAATATAAAATGCTGAGTAAATTTATTTTTTCGAACTGTTTTTGCTAATTTATGAACGGTTTTAGTATAGTGGAAGATACCATTTGAAACTACATATTACATGTTCCTCTCGTCGCAATTCTGATTATAAAACGATTCTTGACTTTTTTCAATTTACAAAAATACGACTTACTAAATGTATACCATTTAAACTAAATATTTTGGATCTTTATAGTTTTATTGAAAACAGTTTTAATGTAAATCAAGGTACAGTTATATATATTTTTTAGTAATGAAAAATAGTTTTATTTTCAATAAGGTAAAAACAGTATGTAAACAACATTTAGGGAATAAATTAACAAATAATTAGTTAAAATGTAAATCTATTCATTTGGTCACGGATGTACAGTCACCGACTTTAATTGTTGAGCCACTTACGGTTCAAGCTATTTCTTTTGTTTAATGCTTACTCTATGAAATGCCCACTGTAAGGTGAACCCTAAATGGCTCAACAAATAAAGTCCCTGACTGTACCTACTTCCAATATTAGTTTAAAGTAGTCAGATTTCTGTTATATTTACGGAATAATTGACAACATTTCATATTTTTAACTCCTAATTTTAATGAGTTTATTGGAAAGAAGATGAAATTTTAATGTACCCGTATTTTTATTTTTTTCTGAAAAAGTGATTTTATAATGCAAAAAATCCATTTGAAAAACAGTTCATTCTAAAAGAGCGTATGTCACAAGGTTGGGAAAGTGACGTCACCAAGATTCCAGGGCAACTGAAAAAAAAGTTCGCAGACTTGACTTGACACTGACGGCCTGACAGTCATACGGTCAATCAAATTTTCTTAATTCAGTTACCTTGCCAAATTGTATTAATTGAATGTATATTATGCTCCAATAAGTCATGTAACAAGGCAAAAACTACAAGCAATATGCGTATGCATTTAGTAAATATTGTTTTATTGCCGAATGCAAAAATACTTTCCTTTTACAACAGGGATCCATAGCTCATTAGAAATACAACGTAGTCATAAAGTGAAATGTAAATAATAAAGATATTATGAAAAAAAAGCTTTATTTAAATTAAAATTGCTCATATTTCCTACATAGAAGTTGTCGAAGGCTCCTCTGTCTTCTTTACTAGCCACATCAAAAATCATAATTGGTGTTTGCAACTCCCTTCAGAAGCCTTGCAGTCAAGACAGGAAACATCCAGACAGTCTCACTGGTTTCACCTATCCATGCAGTCACTTTGTTTAGCTTCGAGCGGATCTTCTGCTCTGGACTGACTCTGCATTGCACTATACATTTTCCTAAATCTCTTTTCACTTCGACATAAACGACAACATCCGTCGAAGACATGTCCTCTAGCCCCTCTTATCTGTGCTAAGTTATCCATATCACTTGCCGCTGTGTCCTCTGTAGAGCTTTATTTTATTGTTTCAAAGGTAGATAGGTATATTGGTGTTCGGTTAAAGAATGCCAAGTCTGTAATTTTTACAGAGGTATCTAAGTCCAGTGAGTGAATGCCAAGTAGTTTGTGATTTATTATCTCAAACAACGTATGAATGTATGTATTTAATTTATGAGGCAAGTGAGCTTGAACAAGAAATAGTTATGGCTATGACAGTTGTTGACAAACAAATTATCAAACGTCAACCGTGAAAATGAGTACTGGTACAGATAACTTATTTTGGTAAAGTGACGTCATACTTCCGGTTTACACAATATTACGATTTTTTCCAAAAGTTCAAGCGAATAAAATCCAAAAAAATTTTTTTTTGTATAGTTAACACATGTTTAATAAAACACCATTAGAATTGAGACTTATTGAAAATATGAAATGTTGTCAATTGGCTGGCTACCCACTCCACCATTATTTATATTGCATTACATTCCATCATATATATCGTCGTCCAGTACCTTACAAGTCCTACAACTTATTGAGCTTAATTGTGTAACATTATCCCTAAATGATTATTTATTTGTTAAGTAGCCTAACGACTGAACGGCTATAACGCATTTCTCCCGCAACCGAACGGTGTCCTCACCGTTATTAGAGATCTGTTACTTTACTCAAAAAATGAACAAACGTTATACCGAGTCAGTCAGGAATTAATTCATTAATATTTGAGCCATTTTAACGTTATTATATATGTATTTCTTTTGTTTCGATTGTTTGTGTGCTTTTGAACAAGTGTCCTAAGTTTTGTTCTTCCCTTTCGCTACAATTCTTCATAAATTTCTTAAGGCGATAACTGTAATGCGTATTTTTTTTCGATCTCGATGAATTTAAATTCCGGACTAATCCTAACCTAGTTTACGCTCTGGGTCGGAAGTTTAGATGGCAGTCGCTTTCGTTTTTCAGAAGTAGTAAAAAATTAAAAAACATGGGGCACTTTTTTGCACGCCTAGAGTCCAAACAAAGGTAATTTTACTACAATACATACTTTTTATCGGTCTCGATTAACTTAAGTTCCGGACTAATCCCAATAAGTCGTCGTCGTCCAAATGGTAGTCGCTTATTTAAAATTAGTCTCTATACCAAATTTTGGGATTAGCTTCCAAGCCGTGGCAAATGCTGGTACAACGCGAGGAAGATGAAAATGATGATGAACTTAATTCTGTGTACGAGTATGAGAAACTATTAGATACAACCTAAAACAATATTAAAAATCTGTTTATTTTAAGTGCCTGTTACTGTTGGATCTAAATTAGTCCGTTTGAAAATATTTATTTTTAAAGTGACATCGAAGTCTGCGAGCGAGGCAAGGCTCTCGAGTGTCGTGCGCCCTGTAATTTTCCTTTGGCCGTGCAGCAGGCGTTCGCCAACTAATTTGTCATCCGAATATCAAATTACGCGTGAAATGGCGCGTAACAGTAGACCTCTGGTACTTCGATACTTGCGTTTTAAACAGAGTTTAATTCACCCGTCAGACTGCAGCGTTGTGATTGCAACTGGCAACTAATTTGAAAGTAATGACACCTGAACTGATAGTATTTGTTTTTAATTCAATTTTGTAAATGGCGAAATGGTTGTTTTATTCAAGCTGTAATTACAGACAGACTTTGTTAACTGTTGTTACTTTAATTATATCATTTAATTAAAACGAGGAATGTATCACATTTGTTTCGTATACAAATGTTTTAAATGACAAATGATTTTATTAAATCATTGGTGATATCTTTTAAAGCACATATACGGAATATAAATCTTTTTAGGAGAGCTTCGGGTGTGATCTTTAAGTAAATCCCTGACAGTACCTTTATGGAAACCAGTTGAGATTTAATCCACGCAAAACCAAGTTCAATGTGTATATCCAATAATATCAGTGTAGTGTAGGCATGACAGATACTTCTCAGATTTCAAATCGACTCCAATTTCGTGATATTAAATCAATCGTGTTTCCCAACAAAGCGGCAAATCATGGTGGAGTGCAGATTGATGAAAATACGTTCATAAATTGAGTCATATTATCCTCGTGATTTCGCTGCCCCCGTTATTATTGCGTGCTTGTCCCGACAGGCAATGAGGATTCATTACGGCGCGTCTTGGGGAGAGGTTTTATGATGCGCCAAGTGAAAGTCGTCCCGTGCATGGGGTTGCCATGGAAAGTGCTCCGTGCAACCCCATTCGTAATGCGGTCCATGGATACGGTAATTTTTTTGTGCGCATTTTATTTTAGCTCGTATTATACTCACGGTTTTTTTTAAATAAATCTATTCAATGTCGTCAAAATTATTTTAGGTACCTACATATTATCCTAGCACGACGACGGCAACGCTACTGATTTACTTCTCAATATTATAGTATTCTGTCCTAATGAGTAATAATTTTATTAATATTATGCGTTTAGTACTTGTAATATGTCTTTAACATACAGAAGTATATTTACTTAACACAATATTCAATAGAACTTACACAATAAGTGCACCGGATATACATAGACAAATAATTTTTAAAACGTCGGTTGCATTGTTAACGCCAACCGATCGAATGCGCTTTTAGAATGCGTTCCATGCACGGTATTGCCGTGAAAAGAGCTTAAGGCGCTATAGCTATAAACTGTAAGGAAATTGTTTGATTCTTAAAAATCGTCAATAATTTATTAACATATAAGTGACTGCAAGCAAAAATTACAGCACAACAGGCGGTAATGCCTTCCTGGCCCCCAATCGTTGCCAAGGGAAGTTCACCAAGGGTTGTGCCTTCACGAAACGGCACAAGACGAAACGACATCTAATTAATAACGTCTATCATATCTCTATTTCTTTGCCCCCGCATGGGGCGAGGGCTTAACGTAAGAGGATTGGTTATGGATACATGATTTGTGCAGGACGTCGTTAGCGAGCGATTTTTGCCGCTGGAGTTGGTTAAATTTTACTGGATGGTTCTAAACAATAGAGCAACGCTGACGCTCCGAAACAGCCTTGTTGAATTTCATAAAACTGCAAAATATAGACAGGCCGTTTCTAAATCACATAAATATTTTATTCGATCTAATCTTTTGATATTGCTAGGTCACAAAAATACATCTTTAGGATTTATGAACGTACCTGATGGCTTTCAACATCTTACTGCCATACGAGCTTACAATTTATTGATGTATGTAGGTAACGTTGATACATATTTACGTAAATTGATACGTAAGTTGCTGAACAGCCACTTTCAAGTAAATCATATCGTGTTAATAATTTATTTACATATTCATAGTCAACAATCATAAATTCTGATCAGTTATCCGTATCATCGGCAACATAAATATTAAAAACGGCAAGCATTTCAATTTACACTAATATTATATCATTTAGGTATATAGTAATAACACTAATAACCCCAAATGTTATTTAATTAGCAATATAATTGAATGTCTAATGTGATCAATATGCTTGATGTGTTCCCTGTCAATTGTTGGCGAGACAATAGGCGGACGAGCACTGCCAACCGACCATCCATTGGATGATCTCCGGAACTCGTATCTTACCAATACTTATTTCGGAATATAAACCTTACCACTTACAGGTGAAGATTGTTTTTCGTGTTTAAATTAAAAGAGATCAGAATTCCAGAGAGTAAATAGAGGAATATGCAGCCGACATACCTAACTACGCCCCACCGAGCGCTATTATGAACTATTGTTCTCCGGAATATGTCGAAAAATACGTGGCGATTTCATTAACGGTTTGTACATTCATGCAAGGATATGTGCTGATAAAGTTTGTGTCGAATACTCGTATGTATTTCTGTATGTATATTTAAGTATTCATATAAAACAGACACCTTACCGTTAGACTGTCATAGAACGCTATGGAAAAACAGTTGAACTAATGAAACATACTATTACTTATCTTCAAATATAAAAAAAAACACTGATATAAGTGATAAGATATTGCTAAGTTTTGTAATGAGTCATACACGCGCGAAGTCAGAGAATAAAGCTAGTACCTACTAAAAATAGTTCTTATTGTCATAGTAACAAAAGATGTATTTATTTAACCTTTATTTGACAACCAGTCTACCTTCAACCTACAGTCAACCTTCAGGCAAAGTTAATAACTTATTTCTCGCGTAGCAACCGAACTAATTCCAATAACTGATTTCGGGTTCCATCCTTAATACGAACTATTCATGCAAATGATCCCACCAACCTGTCAGCAACTGCAAAATAGTATATTCAAATTTGTTGGGATAACTAAAATCAGAACCCAAACTTAATCATAATAAGGCCCCAGGTGGCGTCACTACAAACTCCTATTTGTCCACGTGAAATTTAATATTTTCAGGGCAATACGTATATACTATCTAAGGTATACTTAAGTTGAAAAAATATAGATATTTTAGTAGAGTATAAATAATAATCCAACCGCACGCACTTTTGGCCCTAAAAGCAACGGTCCGTGATAAAAGCAATTAAAACTTTTACAAAGCGAACTCGATTATACCGAATTAGAGACATTTTAATAACTTGGTCCTCTATTTCAGTTTTGTTCTTGATCCTGGGACTATATAGAGGCCTTATTACTATTTGGTAACAATTTTAAACTGATTATACATCATTATAGGTAATAAATAATATTGATATTTTTAGGTTACGAGTAGATGTATAAAACTAATTACCCAAGTATACTTGCAACGTTTTTTTCGACAGTGATTTTAAAACCTTTTTAGAATCGTGTTATAAGTTTCACCCCAATGTGTGTATGTCTGTGGCACCGTAGCTCTTAAACGGTGAACCAATTTTGATGCAGTTTTCTTATTTAAAAATAAGTTTTCTAACGGTGGTTCTTAGACATTTATTATTTCGTTGGGGTTCATTAATATTTTTATTTAATGTATGTAAAGGTTAAATATTTAAAGGGTTTTTCTTAGTAGAAAAACCCTTTAAATATTTATATTAGTATACAGTCGATTCATTTTGATTATGAATACATTTTAAAATTATGCTATTGTGCATCAATAATCATGTATTTTCGTAGATATAAAATACAATAGCTGTGAAATACAATAACATAAATAAATAACTACTTTTGTTACGAAATTAGCTTACATAAACCAATTCGCGTAATTCGCGTTATAGGTATTTACAAAGTTTTCCTTCCCGAAGCAAATTTGTTTTTAGCTTTTATGACAGATAATTTGTCAAGGGTAGCTGTGCGCAAGTCAAAGATAATTTATCTGTCTCAAGCGCTTTATTTATTGCGACGCGTTCGCATCTTTGTTGAGCCCCTTAAAGTTGGCGGTTAATGGAGCTTCTTTAAGGCTGAAACGTCACTCACTTTTGTTGGCGAATCCCTCGCCAGTGTGGTCAGCCCGAATCTGAAATCTGCTTTTTCAACCGTATCATTTTCAACAGTTTCACGAGGCGAGTGAACAATGTACAGTGGAGCAAGTGACGGGAAAACAAGAATGTTAATAACAAATGTGATGTGTCACATATAAAAGTTCACCGATTACTTAATTGTGCATAACGCTATTGCATTGAAAACTAAAAGTGTCATGCGGTATATTTTTAGTTATCCTATCTTTGAATTTGCGCAAGGCATTGACATAAAATTTTAATGTCGTTCAAATGATTTAGTTTATTGTTTTGATATTTTGGTATTGCGACTTATATAAGTTATATTGAAAAAAACAAGCAAATGTTGAATCTGCGAGTTTTTTGAACTCCTATCCGATCGATCTGACCAATTAAGTCAACGATACTTGATCTTTCCATCAGTTTTGTCTTTTTACTCTAGTTATGTGTCTTCATAGGGTCGCATGTACGTAAAGGGTGAACACTATTAAATTGTCGCAGGTCGAACATGCTACAGACGACAAAATAAAAATCCAAAGTGCTCAAAATTCTTTATATGACTAATTTTATACAGCGTAAAATCATTTTAAAAAATATTAGGGCTATTTCATCGAACGACGAGAAAATTTCCGGACATTACTTTTGACGTGATTCATTGAATTTCGCACGGAATCATCGCTTAACAATTTTGTGCATTTAATCCATTTTCGTTGAAAATCTGGTAATGAAGTGGCAGGTTGGCAAGTTTTTCGCAGTTTAGTTTTTATATTAGCCCAATATTTTTCGATGGGGCGAAGTTCAGGACAGTTAGGTGGGTTACTCTCCTTAGGCACTACCTCGACTGAATTCGCCTTATACCATTCCAAAGTTCGAGACGAATAATGGCAACTTGCTAAATCTGGCCAAAACAATGTTGAGGAAGTGTGTTTCTTTATGAATGGTAACAGTTTCTTTTTCAAGCATTCTGATATATAAATATCGGTGTTAATTGTCCCGGTAGTGATAAATGGTGAGCTCCTCATGCCGCACTGGCATATAGCTTGCCAAACAAGGTATTTTTTTGCAAATTTTTCTACCGGGATCACCTTTTCCGATTCGTCAAGATTCGAGATGTCACGAGAGGAATAGTACTGGTTACCTGGTAAAGACTTGAAATCTGCCTTGACGTAGGTTTCATCGTCAATAATTAGGCAACATTTTTTCTCAATCAACAAGGTATACAATAACCTAGAACGTCTAACCGCACGATTATATTGATCCACAGTTCTCTTGGGAGCCTTTTGCTTCTTATATGTTGTAATGCCGCATTCTTTTTAAATTTTTTGGACATTTGCTTGACTAGTGCCTACTTTTTCGCCACATCCCGGGAAGAGATACTCGGATTCTTATCAAATAGCTTGCACACCTTTGATTGTAACTTAACATTAGATTTTCTGGTGGGTTGACCTTCACGCCGCTTCCTATCTATAGTTTCACCTTGTTTAATTTTTTTTAGGGTTCGTTGAACCGTCCTCCGAGTTGTTTGACAAGATTTTGCCAGATCTAAAGTTGATAAATGAGGATTTTTACTGAATTCTTGCAAAATTAATTCGCGAACATTTTTTTCGTGTAACGCCATTTTCATAAATAAAAAACAAATGAACATTTTATGGTTGTCTAATATATTACGAGCCTTCTAAATTTAAAATTTTAAAAGAATATTCAAAAAAGGTTCGATGCAACACGCTAGCAAAGTAAAAATGTAGGCGACAATTTAATAGTGTTCACCCTTTAAATTATAATTCGGTTAATCTTTTATTACTAAGATATAATTTCGTTAGCTACTTCGACAATGTTATAATGCTCAGAAATTAATTGCTTTATAATGTTTACCATTCTTCAATTTAAAGATATAAATCGGTAGATCATCTCGCATGGACGTGTGTATATCTATACTGTATAAAAAATAAAACTAATTTAATTTGTATTAACACTTTTGTTTGCTTATCTGTGAGCTTCCATTACCTTGTAAAAAGGGGGGTAATTATGATTGATGATAGAATTTCATTCGTATCCACTTAACACATCGTAAAAGGGGTTATTTTATTGCGTCCTGGGCCTGTGAGGTCAATGACTAATGAACGAAGTGACTCGACTGTTTTAAAACATCTATGTAGTTGTTTTATAATGAAAGAGGGTGCTCAAAACACTCTAAACGGAAAGTCACTTGAAAAACATCTGCCCATACGGTATTTATTACAATAACTAGATGTATGATTAGAAGTAACTCATTATGTGAAACTCGGACACTGCACAAGGTTAAAGTGCAGTTGAATTTTACTGTTTCATTCTGAGTATATATCTAATAGATAAAATTTTAGAAGCATATTTGAAGAAAATTATAACATTTTGTGTTGTACGAATGTTTTGATTTCAGATGTCCTTAAAATTACATGTCCATTGTATGCTCATATTCAATATCAATATGTAATAATTTTCAGAAATATTGAGACTTTAGATATAATATATCTCAGACCTAATGTATAATGTAGGTCCAATTTGAAAGCTAACTCACTCGGAACGGGGTCTTGTAGGTACCGTGAATAAGCAACGCGTGGGCCGGCACAGTCGGTCCATTATGTAAGTACAGCTTATTTAGGTACCTAAGTCAAGCAATCCTATCCTCATACGACTTCTAAGTGATATATTATGTAGGTACGTTTTTGTTCGGCGGTGGTGCTCATGGCGGTGGTATAATATTAATGAAGAGGATGCTGAATTCAACTTGATTTATTTAAGACTAAATTTGTAAAATTTTATTGAAACACCAATTAAACTATACGTTTGGTGGTCTTTACTAGGTCCTATTTTTCACCCCCTTTTTAACCGACAATTTCTAAAAAAGGAGGAGGTTCACTATTCGCTAAAAGACTATATATATCTATATATTCTACATATTTTGGACCCGGGTATGTCCTTAAACTACGTCCAACAATGAGAGGTAGGGCACAGCGAAGTACCATCACGCTCCAGTCTGGAGAAGCCCAACTGGGGAAGTACCTCCTCCTTACAGACTTCAAACTTCACCTTTCAGGTATGTAGTGTTGTGTTCCTGATGGTGAGTAAGGTTCCCAGAGCTCCAACCCCCCTTAAAGGTTGGCAACGCGCTTGTGACTCCCCTGGTGTTGCGGGTGCCCATGGGCGACGGTAATTGCTTACCATCAGGCAATCCGTCTGCTCGTTTGCCACCTTATGTCATAAAATAAAATATATATATGTTCCCCAATTGCTTGAAAACGCTTGAAATGATTCGGGAAATTATATTTCCGTAAAAGGTTATAACTTCCCAGGTGGTCCCATTGACACCAAGTTGGGATCCAAAAATCAAGTTAAGATCCATTGGGACCCAAGAAATCGAGAGCAACACTAAAAATTTGAAGGGTAGCGTTTGTTGTAAGTAATTTCTAAAACTATTATAAAATATATAATTATATTTGTTGCAAGTACTTATCCTTTCACGCTGCTGAGCTGATAAAAGGCTCCGAACTATTCGGAGCTACTAGATAATTCTTTAAACATTATACGCTCGCTTGAATCGTTTCATCCATCATTTCATTAATATAATAATTATTTTTGCTACGTTTTCTTCGTCTCAGACAATATTTTATGTTTAATGTAATGGGTGAAATTGGCTCATTGAAAATAATGTGCAGTCAATTTTGTTACGTTGAGAGGTGGCGGTGTCGCCTTGTGTTTCCTTGGCAATGGTATTACGGTGATTTGATTTAGTCTTGGTATTCGTTGCATTTGTGCCCTCTCTTTACGAAGAAAAGTGCAACACTTTTGCATTAAAATTAATTTTATGGAGTACATATAAATATTATGCCATATGTTAATGTAGGTGTTATGTAGGTTTATAGTATTATCCAAGAGTAGCTTTGAAAATTAGATTATTTGCGATAAATGTAGTATGTTTGCGGTTCTGCTGCATATCTATGTTTTGATTGAAGGGTGGTAAAAGTACGTAAAAATAAGTTGTAATTTATAGTAGCTGACAACTGACACTAATGATTTTCAACTAGCAGTAATCAAATGATAACAATGATTACCTCCATGGAGTCTACTACCGGATGACTGGTAAGCATCAGGCCCGATCCAGTAATAACGACAGTATGTACCTTCATCACTTTAGTTGCCCCGTCTAGTATAGGTACGCCTTATGGAGTAACCAGCTCTTAGACTAAGCCCACTACTTGGGAGACCAATGACTGTAACGAGATATACTTATATTTATATTACGCAGGTACGTATACAGATACACTCATGTCACACAGAAATGTCCCTAATTCCAATGTTGATTTGCCGTATTGGGTTACCTAATGAATTGAGTTTCAGTTAAAATGTCTCACAACTAAATCGCATCTAAACTTTCAGTAATTTGATACCTACTCGATTAATATTATTGTTTAAATAAACGGACATCTAGTCAACATAAACTTGGTGATTTTTCAATATCAACCACAGTCTTGATGATAGGTCTAGCTTAGTGGGTAGGTATATATCATAACTGTTACAAGTAATATGTATTTAGAATACTTACTAATGATATTTAGGTGCGGCAAACCGAGATAAATAGAAACAACTAAACCAGGATTCAAGCTGAATCAATGACATAATAAGAAAATGTGTCATAGGTACATTTTGCAACATCAAGCTTTATTTCCATCTGGAAAAGGGATCGTGGGCAGGGGTTTTGTTTTTCAACAAGATAACACACTTCACACACTTTTTCATCGAAAGAAAAACATAAAACAAATGTATAGATTGCCCCCCTCAATCTCCCAACCTCAACCCGATAGAGCTATTATGGGATAAATTGGGCAGGAGTATGAGAAAAATGCGCTTTGCCTGCACATTTGTTGTAATGCATTTCGGCACGAACATTTCAAAAATTAATTACACTAATGCCGAAAGTGTGTTCGTCAGGGTTGAAAGCGAAAGGCGGATATTCCGATTTTTTAAATCTATTTGTGGTTCTAAATTAGAAGATTAGCTTCGTTTTTTTAGGAGATAAGAAGTAAGATTATCAAATAATTTTATTGATAAAATGTGTTAAAACTTTATTTAACTGAAATCACAAAGTTAACTCAAACTTTTGACTGGCACTGTAATTCTTTATTATTTGATTGAAATAATGTTGTATATTTATATACTAAGTATTCCCACTTTTTCGTAAAAACTATTATAGGCTTGGCAATGCTGCTTTGAAATAATTTAAATTAATCATTATATCATTGTTTGGGTGCCATAATTTATCAGTCATTTAGCATAATTTGATGTTTAAAGTTTTAGGGCCTTTGTATAAATTTGATTACAAATAGGTGAATTCGTTCGTGCAAATAAACATGGTAATTTAGGAATATAAATTACCTATTAGTTACGAATTATGTTTTTGTGTTGATTTGAATATAAGTGCCATGTTATTTATGATACTATTTTACTTTATACTTGAGTTTACTTGTTTTTGAATAGATGACCATTAGTTGAATGAAAAGCTGCAGCATCTTAGTCATTATCAAAAAGCGTTTTTGTATGAATCACATAAAAATATATAATTATGTCTATGAAAGTAACGGCCGCTAGCAACGTTGCTCGCCAGGTTAATTATACGAAATTATGACGTCACTGGGGATGCCAGCTCGCCAGTTCACGTGAAGTTAAAACGTATGCAGTTTCTGAACTTTCCGGTAATTTAATCCTGTTTCATTCTCAGAGACAACGGCAGACTATTTGGGACGAGTTTCACGAAATGTTTAATGAAACCGTCTGAAAAACAGGCATTTTTTGCTACCGCAATTTGTTAGGTACACATTTCCCACTTGGTATTAGTAACAACAAATAAACTCACAACCAATATTTATAATAAACTTATTAATTGCTAGCTAACAACAGATTATTCCAAGAACATACATAATTATAATACAAATCAAAAACTATAAGAATATAAGATAAATAAAAAAAGATAAATATAAGGTGGATATTTATTGTTTAGCCTATTAACTCAACATCATATCGTATAATCGAAATGCAACTGTTCCCATCCAGTTAAGGACCAGTTCCATCAAGTCCTCAAATTAAAATATTTAATAAAATATAATTTGTTTTTAATGACAATAAATAATCTGCAAACTAACGAAACTCCCATCCTTCAAACAATCGCAGAGATTAAATTCTATTGCAAAAGCGAGAGAAAGAGAAATTGCTTTAACATTTTAGTCGGATTGAAAGAATGGCGAATTCCGTTGAATGTCTATACTCAGTAGTATATGAAGGTAAACAGCGGGTAAAGAGAAGGTAAAAAGAAGAAAAAAGTGGATACCAACGGGGGCTCGTTGAGAGAGAGCCACGTTCGGTGAGGAGTAATGCATTTTGCGATGTTCGCCGGCGCGTGCTGATGACATTTGTTAATTGCGCTTCTTAAATTATACTAACTGCAACTGTGAGTTCTAAACTCGGCTCGCGGGCGTGCTATAACATTGGATCCGCTAAAAATGCTTTGAATTAAATTAAACGGAATGATTTATTTCATTAAATTGTACTCGTATAGTGAATCACCTTCTTTAATTTGTTACATTGCGAAATTGGTTACGAATGACCTGAAATAAATACTTAATTGCATATTCACCATGGAATAATTTTCTTCATAGAAATATTTTTTAAACAGCTATAGTAAAAATCTTCTGTTGTTTCGTTGATATGTGGTCTAGTTTACACTTCAAAGAAACAAGTGAACCAACAAGTCGTTAAATAGTTGAAACCGCATTTATAAACAACCATTATCAGGTATCGTTACCGGTATTACTAAAAACCTGAATGGTCATCAATTCCTATTTTTTTCGTATTTTTTAAACGGTATTAATATAGGGGAATGCATTATCAGATCAGCAAATTAAAATTGTATCAAATTAAAAAAAAACCGAGATACCGATATTGAATACCTGTTAATTTGTGTGTAAGTAATACCGGTATTCGACCCCTACAGTTTACTATAACTAATTTTTTTTTAAATAAATGTTTCATTCTTTAACATGAAAGTAATAATTATATATGCAAAAATTGTATATATACATAGTAATACTAGTTTTCGCAGGCAACTTCTATTGCGTAGATTTTCTATAGGAACAATCACTCTCGTATTCACCCTTTTAAAGGATGATTCAGGAATTATGATATATTTTCTCCAGGGTTAAAATTGGAGTGACTGAATATCTCATACCATACTTCAGCTAAATCGGTTCTGCTTCTGCGGATGAAGCGTGAAAGATATTGACAGACAAACACACTTTCGAAGTTATATTAAGTATGGAATTAGTATAGAATTAGCATGCAATATGAGAGGATGACATTTGCCCTCGAAAAAAGGTTATAACACGTAAATATTCCTCATTCAAACTTTAAACGGTTTTCTCTCGCTAAGTTTAAAATTAATACAGAGCGTAAGTTTTATACTAGAAAAGCTACGAGCGGCGTTGTATAAATTTTTCATTAGACCCGAGATTCGACGTAAAAGGGATCAGATTCTAAACTTCGTATAATTAGAAGGCAGGGGTCGCTATTGTATTTAATTACAGACCACAGCTGATTTCATTCAGTTGACACGTGGAAATTCGTCATCGCTTGTGCTCGCCTATTCAATGCTCGGTCGGAATGCAGAGCATTCTTGATCCTTTTGATGGGAGCTAAGATTAATTTCGGAGGGTTTGAAGAGCTGTGAGCTCAAAGGGAAATTTAGAATATAAGTGCATTAATAAAGATTTTTTCAGTCTTTAGTGGGCACTCTGTTATCTCAAAAATGTCTACTTAGGGCCGATTTTTTAATCGTCAGATATTTTCTAAATATTAGACGAATAATACATACTTATTGCTTATATGACGTTTGAAAAAATCAGACCTTATTAAATTTGTTCGGTGGGTCGGATATTTATCGGTAAGATAGGTACCTACTTACAGATTATAAATTAATTTCAAAGAAAACATTTTCTGATATGTCAGGATTTTTACGACCAATTTGATTGATTAGTGTATAATATATTTTTCACCTCACTAGCTCGTAAAGAATTATTTTATTCTTTAAAAACAGATAGCAAAGATGCATTTTATTCACAAGAGTGCAAAGTAATTTCAATGTACCAAATATCTTTTTTATTAAATTATGAATGTATGCTAAATAATATAAGTAAATCATAATCATTAAGCTTGAAGTTAATAATTGGTGCTGTCTCTGTGCGCGTCCCATGATACGGCTGTCCGTATGACCCTGTGGTCAGCATCCGCTTATTGTATCCCTTACATTTCATTAAAATTGTCGAAAGAGCCTCTGCGCGTTGGTTCGATCCGGCTCCGCGTACGCCTTCCAATGTCCAGAACTCCATTGTTCCGTGTACGGAAGAGACATACAAATATTTTGATTTTATACTTAATATTAATGAAGAAATTAATACCCTACCTACATAACACATTACCACTACTCACATGAATAGCTGGGCTGTAGCTTGGGCTGTAGTGTGTTAGAGATTGCTTCATGCGGAAGCCTATGTCTTCCATTGAGTGGTTAGTGACGTGGAAAATTGAACGAACCTGTGATGGCTTGAGCTCGAGTGGCCGGTGGTGGAGCTGGACATGGGCGAGCGAGCAGGGAACGCAGCCGCGCCGTGCCCGCCCTCCGACATCACGAATTCTGAAATAAACAGATAATCGACTAAATACGACAGTATTTTTTTTTATTATCCAGCATTTGACCTCTGTCACACCTGATGGTAAGTGTCAACGAGGTCGAGGGTGTAGCATGCTGGTTAGTAACGTATAATTATTAACATTACATACACATACATACATTTCAGCCGTATGCACTCCACTGCTGGACATAGGCCTCCCACAAATATGACTTGACAGGCGGGTTGGCGACGCAGTAGCTGCAAATTGGGGTGGGCTGCCCATCCGTAGGATAGGATTTTTCCTTTTGTCGCCTCTTACTACACCCGCGGGAGTAGATGGGGTGCTGCTATTCTAGTCAGCCGGCATCACACGGCTTAGTATTAACATTGTTTGTAACAAATTTTTACCAGTCAAAGTTGTCAAAAATAGCGTAACACATCCATTCTGTTAAACTCGTAGGTACAGCATGAGTACAGCATGGACTTGCGAGTGGACTATCTAGTGGCAGTTCATATATGCATAAATAGGGGGCATTACCAAGCACGGCATTGAATAGAGCCGCAAACGATGTTTTATCAAGGACATGATATTTATATTAGGTAATGAAATAGTATAGTTTTTTATAAAAATATTGAGTAAATAACATGTCTTTTTCAGTTTAAACTACAGACATGTTAGGCTGTAGGTATATAAAAATACTTTCGGTTTATATGTCTAATTTTAATTTTTCTACGCGGTTTTAGATAAAATCGATTTTTGTGAACTTAAGTCATTTGAGATAATTAACTTAATATTTGCGAATAAGTATATATTTTGATGATAAAAGTCATGCCAATATGTTAAATTTTAATTTTTATTCGCAGATTATTATTATTAAAAACATTATATTATACTTCATTTCATGGTTTCCTAGCATAGTCGATGTACATGGTTGCCTGTTTACTGTTAATATTTGTCCCTGTTATTTAAATGTTTGTACGAATCTATCTCATTATACGAGTATTCACATTTGCGTAAGGAATGTTCAAAATACTGTTACTTTATACAAATATATACATATACTTATGATATGAAATGCCAACGACTACAAGTAGTTATATGAATTAGTAAGTAAAAATTTCTCCCAGAATATAATAAGTAGGCATTAAAAACCTACATAATTTATAATTATTGTATTACTGATCAAACAGCATTGAATATTAATGACTGATTAACTATTAATTAATAATTACGCAACAGATGATTCTTAAAATGTAATGTTAACTTTTTAATGAGTACTACAGTTTTATAGAATATCGTTAAGTATCTAGCAGAGGACACCCAAGTAAAGTGGGTTCAGTCAATAGAAAATGACCGCAAATGGACTAAGCCTCATTTTATTTCTCGGCCGGGGCCGAGGGCAGAGCCGGCGCTAACTATCAATCCTTCTGTCACGCTATCGACAGCGCATTTGTTTGTTCTCACCATTTTTGTCTCAGTGCTTCTCGCTATATCTGTCTGCGTGGCGTGCGGACGCCGGCGATCAATCTGCCTAGAACCGCCGCTGAGCATGATGGATGTTGGATCGAAGACCGAACGCCTCCACTCACCGCCTTGACAACAAGCTACCATACATTTTATTGACGGCCATTTTTTTACTAGGACCAATGGCAGGTCTGTTTGTTTTCGATGTCCTCGCAATCTAATGAATTATTTAACATTGTTATCTTAGTCTTGGCGTTGTTTATGTGGGTGGCTTTTGTAGCGTATAATAAGGGACGCCTTAGAACTAAACTTCACTTTAATATTGATCGAAATAAGTAAGGAACGGTAATGATTGTTTCGAAACATTATTTTCTTTAAATAAGCATCGTCTTATTATTCTGTTATTTGTACTACTAGTTAGACCTTCACAACGACTCATAAAGATTTCAAAGCCACAACATGTCATATGTCGGCTGGACATGTACCTAAATAATGTAAATTAATGGAAACCGGCGCCTATAACGATTTATAAACAACTCATTCGATGGTATTCCTGGCATGAATGGGTCAGGAAAATGATTAATATACGCATAGTAGTTTGTTTCGACAGTTAAGTGTGCGCAAGGTTTTGTTATATTTATTGTCTAACAACGTAAATCCAATTTAAAACCACGTTTTCGCGTAATTTCAGTTGAAATGACATTTCTATGTAGGTAAACAAAACATTTAGACCAATATTGGCGTGGAGGCTACTTCACCTATTAAGTATCTAGTTAATTTTATGTCTCGCGGGTACTGACTTTAGTGTTACTTACCAACTAATTACTTGAATATGTAAGTGGTTATTTTACAAACATTTATAAATTGAAGTGAGTTGGTATAGTCGATTGAAATCATAAGGTTTCGTAAAGTCTACATAACTTGTTTTCTGCTACCTTGTAATAATAATAAAAAATCGCCGTATGTTTGTACCTATGTACAGTCGTCGTCAAAAATATGTGAACACGTGTTCACCTCACGCCTTTGTAATAAGGTGCAAAAGTGTAAACATATATTTGTCGTCGACTGTATTATATGCCTGTTGCTGATTTTAATGTTGCCACCTGACGAAGCCTGCGCTGTGGATAGCGGTTTGTATAACAATCTAATGAAATATGGTGCAATAAATGATGAAATTATAAAAAATAAAAAAAATATATGCAAATCCAGTGGAACAAATAAATAATAAATAATTCGGGACAATCTTACACAAATCGACCGAGTCCCACGGTAAGCTCAGTAAGGATTGTCTTGTAGGTACTATATATATAACGAATATACGATATATAATAAATAGATACATATAAATACTTAAATACATACAAAACACCCATAACTCAGGAACAAATATCTATGCTCATCACACAATTAAATACTCTGATCAGTCAAGGTATTGATTTGAACCGAGGACCATTGGCTTCATAGGCAGGGTCACTACCCACTAGGCCAGACCGGTCGTCAAAAGGAACGCGGACAATGCTCAATTCGTTACATGTAAGCTACTGTCTGCTTATATACTGTTTACTTGTCTACTATACGTACTGAATCAGCTTCAAATCAACAGATGATAATGTACACTACATAATAAAAATGTAATGATGTACTTTTGTCATACAAACTTGAGAAGCTAATATTATCAGACGAAAACGCTTCTGTATTATGCCAATCAACAATATTTCTGTATAGTGAAAATCGATATAAGTTTACATACAATATAGAAAAAGTGAAAGCAAACAATAATATTTTAATTTGTTCATTGGTTTCGATAATGGCATACCTACTAAGTTTCTTTATGTCGAGTATATACCTACAAAAAGTTACTGTTATAACTATAATGTACCTAAAAGGCATTGCCATTAGCAGTAATTAAAGTGGTATTGTCTAAGTTTTTGTAATCGACGGAAAATTAAAATTGATTGTCCCTAACTAAGGAAACTTTAGGAAGTTATGGCGGAATGAAAGTGGTTCGCTCCGCTCGTCGAGTCTGGCACAGGAAATAGAGTATAGGAAGAGGTTGAACTTAATGCACTGATAACTAGGAGGACTAAGTATATGTGTTTATTCAGTTGATCAAGAATTTAGTTGCACGATAATAATTAAGAATACCGCTGATTTCTGTTATCACAAGATATGAAGGTACTTGTCTTGTAACATCTTCAATAATGTTTACTTTTAGGTACTTTTGTTTTGTGAATATCGCATAGCGTAGATTTAATTTCCACACTAACCCTAGTAGCTGGTTATATTACCTTTCTATTTGTGTATTTGGCGAACAAAAATGTTCGTTTCAGGTTAGTTCTAACTAATTATTGTTCAAACAAGAAACTTAACGAGTGTAGCCATTAATCACAACCTCCGTTATTCTTCCTAACCACCGCACGCCCTGTCGCTGCTACTAAATGGGCGCGCTCAGTCAGCTCACAACACATTCCTACGGTTTCTAGTGTCGTATTCTCGGTTTTTTAGTACTAATATAAAAACTACGTCGCATTGGATTATTCGTATTGGCCAAGAACGCGCCTCCTGCTTTGAAATTCAAAAAAATGTGCACTAATCATATAGGTAGTACAAAATATATAAATATAAATATTTTTTACATTAAAAAGTGAATCAATAATGTCATCATCATCATCATCATCTCAGCCATAAGCTGAACATAGGCCTCCCCCATAGACCTCTATAACCTCGGTTGGAAACCACCTACATCCAGCGTCTTCCTGTGACCTTTATAAGGTCATCTGTCCATATTGTGGGTCGTATATATAGTTTTATATCAACAAAACATGCTGCCGCATCTTATCACATTCATTCACATAACTATTAAAAATATATTTTGGTTAAGAAAAAACATACAAGTATTTTTGATACAAAGTCGGGGAAATAATACGTTCAACTTTTGAAGACGTCATCTTTGTCCGAATCTAAAACTGTCCTCTTTGTTATTCAGAGCGAGGGTCGAGAAGTAAAATTAAGGTGGCCAGGACATGTGAGCTTTGATTCCATACCGATTTTTTATTTTCAAGTAGCGGTTCCTTGATATGGTATTCATATAGATGCGTACGACGCAAATGTACCGAAGTTATGTGAGATCTGTTAGTCTACATATCGCTTACTGGGAACATCTACCTACTCACTTTCTAGTTATTTACAACGTACCTACGAGCGATTAAAATATAGGAATCAATTAAAACTAAGAACAAATCAAATTATTTTTTATGAAATATTTTTGATTTGCTTTGGTTTTTTTAAGTAGTAACACTACTATATAAATTAAAAGTTGAAATAGATAACATATACTTAAGAAAAAACGACGAGGACCTCCGGTGTTCGAGACCCCCCGTCCCGTCTCGAACACCGGAGGTCCTCGTCGTTTTTTCTTAAGTATATGTTATCTATTTCAACTTATAGGAATCAATTGTTTAAGATATTTAAATGTAAGTATCTTTATTCACAACATTTGATTTATCTATACGTTGATTAGCCAAAAAGGTGACTTAAAATCATTTGCGTAGATCTGTTTAGCAAACTAAGTTTTTATGTTATAGTTAAGTTTATATAGAAGGAGCACGCACGGGCTTAAAGAAAAATATATTTATTCTTATTTATTTTATAGCACAATAAAAAATATGTACAAATGGTGGACTTAATTGCCTAATGGCATTCTATACCATTCAACCATTGGGCTAAACAGAGACATTTATATTGGGACATATTTATGATATAAAACTAATTTAAAACTTCCCCTACCTGTCGCGCCTTAAGTATGGTTTTCACAAGCTTCGCCATTCTAGTAATGCCTAATACGTGGTTTTGATCCCGTTCGAAACTTTCAAACTTAACTTCTTTGATACCTATGTTTTTTTATTTAATTATGTATATACCTTATACTGATTATACATTATACTATATACACCGTGTTTTAGTTTTGTTTTCATACATAGTGAATAAAATTATATGAATATTACCAACATTGTTAGAGGTTTTTTTAATACCGCAATAAACAAAAAATGTACGCCACGATATTTTTGATTTCTTTTTTATGGTATGTACCAGGACTACGTCTGGAATACGATTGCGCTATTCTTGCCTGTCGCAGAGATGTTTCAAAGGGGACCTTTGGGTTATCGAGGGTTACAGCAGGGATATTGTTATCAAAACAAAAGAGATTTACTAGGAAAAGTCTGTAATGTTAAGTAGTTTTGTTAAACTTCTCCCAATTTTATAATTATCATAATTTAAAAGATTGTATTAGGGTTATGTTGATATTATCGTGACATTCCGAAGGCAGCGAAGAATGCCTGAGTAATTTCGCTTATTTCGGTTTAAATTACTTGATCTCGTTTACGGGCCTTTGAACGTTGTACAAAGTTTTCACAAAGTTTGCCCTTAATTTATTGTTCTCCATCAGTTTCTTTTGTTTATTTAATGCAAGTTAACTACGTATAACATTTCCAAACTCTAAACTAGGTTACAAATACAATTTAACATAAAGTATAAAAACCTATTACAAAATACTTCCGAAAAGTAAATAACAGTTTTAAAGGGAGTGAAAATAATAATGATCTTGAACTATATTTTGAATTTAGCTATGAATCCAATATTAGGGCTTGAAAATGGTGGCCTATGTTCTCCGAAACATGTCGCGCGAGTGACTAAATGAACATGAGTAGAACCGTGTTAATCGTTGCATTTGCTCGTTGTATCGCAATGCTGATACGTTGTGCGAGGAAGCCGCCAGCTCTTCGGTCACCAGTTACATCAACCATATAAGTATATTTTTCAATATCTCTAACGGAAACGTAGGAAAATGTGTAAAAATATCGAAGTAGTGAGATTCATCTCAGACCTTATTTAATATATCAGATGTCTTCTACAAAATGACGTGCATAACAAATTGCACCTCGTATATCAGTCGGCGTTCCTTCGGACTAACAATTTAATCTCAATTTAAATGAAGGTAATTCCCTTAGTAACTTTGCAACACAGTTGGTGTTAACACAACTTGTGGTTAATAGCAGTGCCGCCAGCGGAGGAAAGGCTTACTAATCTTTAGGTCACTTAAATAGCAAAATCCCATTTTATACCATTTTCAATTTTAGATACAACAGTTACATTATTCGTCACGTATTTCAATAATTACAATTTGGCGAAAAATATATGCATTCTACTGCATACTTATATATATTATAATTATACTACATTATATTGTGCATTATGTTATCTACAACATGTTACTTGGCCCTTGCTTTCCACTTCTATTTAAGTGAAAGCAAGTGTAAAACTTTTATTTTAATTGATCAGAAAATTCCAGTGTTAACTAAGCTTGCAGCACTTCGCGATGTTGACGTAGCCATTTTAGACGTAGCACTTGGCGTGAAAATAAATAACACATTCTTTTTAAGAGGTGTATTCGTTGCGAATAAACACGAAGTCACTTCGTCTCAGGAGCTTGCTGGCGCCTCTAGAAACATGCCTAATTGAGTTAGTTCACTTCGCAAACAACTCGAGAAATGTTCCTATTGGAAAGTTTCTGACAAGCTTGAAAAATTACTAATTTACATAGCCGTGCTCCAACTTGTTTTCTATGAACTATCTAATTTATTTCATTTACGTCCTCTGGTTAGTTTTACTTAATTATAAACTAACTTTGAGTTTTAAACTAACAACTCGTCTTTTTTATATAGTAGTAGTAGTTTTAGTCAAGTCTGCCTAATGATAAAATCAAATATATTTTAATTATTGCTATCTAGCCCAAACAAAACACGCGAAGCTGACAAAATGCCACGTCAATTCACCAAATTACGGAGTAATTGAACCGAATTCCAGAGTGAAGCTCATGTAATGAAAGCAGATAATGGGAAGCGAAGAGAAAGCAGGGGGCTTATTCAATTCATTCGCGAGCTCACCCTGACACTGACTTAAGTAGATAGTTAAGATTTAGCCCGGAAAGCGCCGGGTAGCACTCACTAATGTGTACGTACTCAGAAAGTAGTCTTCTCAAGAATTGGCGCTTAAGTACCTCCAGCGGAAACTTGCCACCCATTAGTTACTTGTGCGAGCACATTATAGTTTAACTTTTGTTTCTCTTAGTTACGAGAAGCAAATAACCACTTCTAAATAAGACCATTCTGGCCGAAGTAAGGATGCTACTAGAATATTAAAACGCTCTCAAGTAACTGAAGTTCATCGATGTGGGACGGGAATCAGAATTTAAGTAGTCGTGTAGGGAAATACTCATATTGCTTCGGTCCACTCAACAACCGAGCGTTTCAACTAAATAACACCACCAATACGTTCAAACAACCGTGCACTTTACCTGATTGGTTCTGTGGTGGACCCTTCTAGATAGATTTAAACTGCTTTATGATGATTTAAAAAAAACGGTGTTACGGGACCAGTATGTTTATCTTGGTTAGTTAACATATGTGCACCTAACAATATGACGATATGACGTCTAATCGAAATTAGCAAGTAGTTCGTGAGAAGAATATACATAATATATAAAAATAGCATCCCTTTAACTCTATTTACAAAAAACTCGTTTTCCATATTTTCCTAAGGATAAAATACTGATCCCATGCATATCTGATTCGATCTTCATTCGTATGTTTGCGTAAAATGTCCTCTGAAAAGGAATCTACATAATCAGAGTCAGCGAGACGCTGTCGAAATACGGAACGGGTGTTGTATAGACACTGACATGTCTTATCACGTGGCTGAAACATGCTCTCAGGCAGATGAGAAAAGATTCTAGGATTCCAAGAAAACACATTTAAAACCTAAAATAAATAAAATGCTTATTGGACGATAGCAACACGGGAAACCGATACTATAACGCAATAAAACGTATGAAGCGAGCATTATTCGCATGATCACATTTCCTAATAAGTTCGATCCAACAACGCGTTCAATGTGGCGTGAACTTAATACGTGTGGTGCCCGTCCAGCGTCTGCCCGTCACTCGGCCCAATTCCCAAACCTCCTCGGAACTCCTTTATTTTTTTCTTGCAAAAAATACAATTATGTTTGGATTTTATATTATGTCCACACCACACACAATCACCTCAAAGACTATAGAAAACTATATACACGGCATCTATATACGGACATTTTTTTTTTGTTATGAAGGTTTAGTAGATAAATAAGAACGAATTGATTAATGTTTCCTCCTTCATTCAAGGAATCATTATTAATATATTAGTATTAAACTTTGATGCTGCCCAACTGAAATTGTGTAATGTAAAGGACATTATATGAAGCAAATCCAACTAGTATAAGTGGATATAGGCGCGTGTCTGGGACGCGTGTCATTCGTCACGGATTTGAGCGTGAAATAACTCGTCAACCAGTGGCTTGCGGTCGCGCCCGGCGTCGACGGGTGCGGTTACTTCGAATTACAACTAGTAATTCGAAATCCAATTATCGTACTGGTCAAATTTCCCTTGACATATATAATAATTATCCTATTATGATATTATGTACTGCTCAATTATATGATTACCATGATAAACAAACGGCTCACTTCAGAAAAATATAAACGGTTTACTAAACCAAGGTCAAATAAAACATAAATCAACTTGTATCTAATTATAACATTCGAAAGCTTAAGTTTGTGCGGTATCAGAAGTATCACAAGATTTATACATATTGCATTGGTGATAATTAGCTTCAGTCGAAATGTGGTGTCGCTTACGTAACATTTTCATGGAATCCTCCTTTTATTATACGTATATGTATATTACTTCGCTAAATCTGAGTACCCATTCAAAGCAATAAAACGTCATTTTACTTGCCCCGATGGATCCTCTTATTTATTAAAGGCAAGGGTTCGTCGGAAATCTGAATAATTCACCTGTTAGTTATTAATGACAGGCAGGATAGGCACTTAGAATGTCTTGTTGTTCCTCGATGTGAATACAAATGTCCATTTCCGTCCACGCAAACCTCGCATTAAGGGAGTCCGTCAAATACCACTGCGGTGCACTTATTGGCGGGTCGGTGTGTCCCGCCGTCCTAGTTGCCAAGGAACTGTTCTATTACTTAATGAGAAACATATTTAAATTGAAGCAAAACAGCTTGTTAACAAATAAGCATATTTAGGCCGATACATGTATAAAATTGTAGCGTACTTGTACAACTTGTAATACAATTACCTAAAGTGTCTTCGTTCGAAAATTAACATACCAGAATCGAAGCGAACTTGGAATTTAACGGTCAAAAATGTTTTTTTTTTTTAATGTTAAGTTAATCGAAATATGTTTTATTTTTTGTAATCTCTGCATCACTATTCGACTTTTATAATCTTAACCTGAATGTATATTACCGTGGAAGACTGTCAACTTTTATAAATAGGTAATTTTAATCTGAATGCAACTAATTCCTGGAATTAAAATATATTTATATAGTTACTCAATTGACTGAATTTGTTGCTTCGTTAGTTTAGTAAACACACTACAACATACATTTCCGTGTACGTGGGTAAATACTGATAATTTGAAAAATACAAGTAAACTGAATAGATTTATTCACTATACAGACCGAAACTATTGATACACTGCTATTTTTTTTTACCACGGCACGGCGCACGCGTTCTTTAGGACAGAATCACCATTTACGGTAATCCTAAAAGTAAGTGCAAATAATGAATGATATTTTTCATTGCATGGTCTCTAAGTGGCACATCTTTAAAATTTTAAGTAGGTATTATCTTTGTACGTTCACAGACATAGACAAATATTATTTGAATAATTTTAGATGGATTTATATGTATTTACATGTCTGCGTAATTTCTCATTTAAAATTCCCTTCTGCCTAAATCTTACCCCCTACCTACTCTTGTAATAATTCATATCGCTTTATCGTGGTTGCAGCGAACAGAACTGATAGCATGGTTGCCATTTTATCGGCTATCCGTCACTTCTAGGCTTCCAGCTTTTCTCATGTGATATTTTATTAGAGTTATCATAATAATAGAAATGTATATTGTCACTGTTTTCATAATAAAAATTTACTTAACTCTGAGAATCGAAATATAACGTACTTACTTAAATAAACATCACATTTGAGCGATTAATTTAGAGTCACCTCAAAATAATTTCACAAATACGAATAATTAGATAAAATAATTAAATACCTTAATGCTGTGCGTCATTCCTATTTCGACATTTCGTTTTCTATTATAAGTGAATTTTGTCGTAACCGTTGGCACCACAATTCAGGCTAATAACAGTTTTTGTGACACTAAACACGAAAAAAGCTTTCCCCATTTAACGGTGCGTAAATGTGTACTCCATGTTGGCGCCCGCCCTTAAGCAGACATTATTAGGAGGGTTGTCGCACGGCGGACGTAAAATTTTGTAGCGATTTTTTCCCTAATACCTATAAGCTGTACATTGTAGGTCACGTCGCGGACATAACTTATGCTGCTGTATTTGCAATACCGATGTAAATAACAAAGATTCTTGAAACGGTTTCAGTTGAGCATACGGGTTTTCTGAAACTCCCATAGATGTGTATTTCAAACAAGACATAAAAGAAATAACACCTGTTATAAATAAGCATTGTTGCATACTTCTAGGATTCTATTCATAATGAAACCGGGCAAGAGCATGTCGGGCCTTGCTTAGTGTAGGGTCCCGTAGACTTTGGACTTACGGATCAAGTTAGAGTTACATTTTTTTTACCTTCCAGAGCGGATTATTTAATTTAATGTTAAACTCCAATTGCTTTTAAAAATACCTATATAATGACAACTCATACTTTAGAAATGAACTGAAAAAAAAAATCTCATGAAGTAACGACCTAGTCTAAAAAAATACATGTCCAAATTACAGCTTTCTAGGATTAACGGTTACTGAGCATAGCCGGAACCAGACAGTCAGACATAGCGAAACTATAAGTAACCTAACAGTTGACTACGGAACCCTAAACAAACCGACATTTCCTATAAAACAATAATAATACACATTTATATATAATATTGTTTTCTCAAACATGCAATGAAATGTCTTCGTTACGTGCGTCATAATAGGCTTCGAAGTATCACGTTTAGGGCGGATCGACTCCAGAGGACAGGTAACGAATTTCATATAAAATTGAAGGCCTAGGCCGGGAAGTAATTTTTTTTTAATTTTTATGTATACCTGGCGTCTGTGTTCATGAAGCCTGTTCAAACAGCTGAGTTATATTTTTTATCATTTTTAGTGACTAAATGATTAGCGGGCTAAAAAATAATCTCGCTTATTTCAGACGAAATGGTATGAAGAGATTTATTTTATTTATCATGTAATTGAATATTCATATCATCAGGTTATTACATTATTATATTTATTATTCATGCTCTCAATTTTAAAATTGTATTGGCAACACCAAACACTACTCCACGCATGCGCGTTTTTGAACGCATTTTTGACTCAACCAATCACAGGACACTTTTACTTGTTTTAATAATGGCGGAATGGAAAAGTTTCTCGGCGTGTAAAACTCTGTTTATTAAGACTAAATAGTGGTAAATGGTGTGATTCAATGCTTTTGTGACTTAGATATAGTGTTACGGGTGTATAAAAGTTGAATAATCTAACCGGGCCCGGTTTTATTTATCTATATTTTGTTATTGTGTACCGCCAAAGGCAGATGCCGTAGCGCCATCATTTAAAAGGTAAGTGCATTCTTTTTTGGTGGTTTTTCTAAATGTTGTATATAGTAATTATAGCCAGACTATTTATGATAGTCATTAATTATTACATCGAAGGCAAAAATACTACAAAGCGGGATTGGAAAGAAAATTAAAAAACTTATGTCGTGAAGCTGTTTTGTTCAGTGGTATTTTTTTATTTATTTCATTGCATTAGTTTGAGAAAAGCACTATACATGCCTAGCCGTGAAAGGGTCTTGAAGGCTTCGTATACTATCCGGCCTCCTTACAGTCGGCCGTATATACAACTCAGCCTTCAACCCCCTTTTTCCCGGCGGCTGCAGTAATGTACTATTATTTATACAGTTTTCACCTGGTGAGCTTTGAAGTAGTGTTCCAAGGCACTGCAGCATCAAAACATTTAAGAACTTTCCAACAAATGTAAACTAAGAGTTAATGCTATGTTGCTAGGTTATGTACATACCAATAGCAAACAATTCATAACAATTTATGGAGACATAAAAACAGACAATAATCGAATTCTATATACAGACTGTCTTAACATGTCTTATACAACGCGTATTATGCAATTAAAAAAGAGGATTCGATTAGCATAATGTGAAACATAATAGCGGCACGGGGTAGAACGCGCGGTGGAGCCGAGTTTGTTCTTTTTAATCGTAATTAGCAATATTTGTAAGCGGCACAAAGAGAGTCGCCGTGGGTCGGTCAGGGGACAAAGCGCGCCGGCACTACAAAGGACTTAAGGTTTAGATGACGCCGCCCAGAAAATTTGTTTCATTAAGCGGGCCAGCCTAAAATTTTCTTTTCCTCTTACCGTGGCAAAATTTTGCTAACTAAATTTAATGTCAAAATGTTTCGTTCGCTATCCGCTTACCAAAGGGTATTTTTGTAATAAAATCCCAAAGGGTATCTACTTTTTATCAAATGACCTGTGTTTTATTTTTGACTAACGCAGTTTAACCAATTTAAAATGTGGTCACAATTTGATAAAGTCCTTGTAGATATTTCATTGTATAATAACACTGACATAAAGAAATAGAATCCTACACGCGAACAAATTATGTACAAAAATATTGCACTAAATGACATTTCTATCACGTTCCAGTTTATGCTAATAATGCTAATTTATAATCTTCTTTTAGATAATATAATCAAACAAAAGAGAGCTCAATGTTCTAATTATTAAGTATCAAACTTCACTAATGATAAAGTAATAACTTTTCAGTCATTGTTGACACTTGCACTAACAGCGGTTCAAAAAAGACTAACTTAATGTACCGCCCAAGTTGTTCAAGCGGCTGTTTTGAAGAGCCATTTTTTTGGGGCTGATTGTGAATCTACGTTTATTAGATCGATGTACAATAAAAATATTTTTTACTAATTGTATTTTATATGATTTTTAAGTATTGCGTACTTTAAGACTTTCATTGCGGCATCGGGTCGATTCGACCCCATGCAAGTATGGTTAATTGCGATGTTAACTAATTGCCGCAGCGAAGGTGTTTTAAATAAGTAATCGTATGTTGACCCAATCTTCTTAATATTCTAACCTCGTTTAAGTATTATGGACTATATGTGCAACTGGTCAGAAGTTAAATAGACTGGATCATCATTTTTTTTATGATCGATTGTCAAAAATTTAATTATGTACTAATTTTACCAACATGACGTCGATGTACTTACCAACGAAAACGTCTAATTAATTAAACATCTTATAAGTATAATGTTCGCTAATATGAGAAAGGGTGTAAGTTTAAGCAGGTTACTAATTAAGCCAAGCGGTACAAATGTGTTTGTGTACACCTGAAGCCGACAAAATACTAACAACGTACACACGTGTCCGAAACATCCGCTTATTAACACGTTAATTAAACACAACACATGTTATTTTAGTAATGTTTGCAATAAATTACAACACAAAGATAGTAGGAAGTATTCGGTATGAGCATTACAGCGAGCAACAATACCCAGTACCCACCTGACGTATCCAGGGATAAAAGGATGGCGGATTACCGTCATCAAAAGCACACCAAGTGTTGTTCTTGATATAACAGCGTTAAATAAAAAGCTGTTCTGAGCGAACAAAGCGGTACGTGAGGCAAATTATTTATGTATTGCCGCGGTCGGTCTAATTACGTGAGGCTTTTGTTCTGCAGCCCTCTCAGCGACCCGCCAGCCGCCAGCTACTCGCTACCTTATATGCCGCGACTGTAGCGCCAAGTGTGGGGCGGCAGCGATATTATAGTTAATATAACAACTGATCGCTCATAACTAATCTTTGCGAAAACTTTTAAAATAAAGTATTCTTGAGTCGTTTGCGAGCCTATGCTTGATTTTAAATCTGATAGCGACTCTACTGTTACTAATACACTCGTACAATAATGCCTATTATTCTTAAAATACCACATACATAATTAATTTAATCAATTCGACCCCATAGGTGTCTGGTTAATTTTAATGTTACCTATCATATATAGCACATCATATTATTTTATTTCAAAGTTATGTAGCAAATCATTAACAAATGAATGAATAACAATATTCATATTGAATTTTAGTAATTTGTTAACTTTAGCTTTGACTCATACGTCATATGTCAGTATTAAGGCGGAGTAGTTTACGTAAGAGTAAAGGTCTCTAACAATAACGACTTCAAGCTCTTCTAAAAAAATACTTAAAATTTCTAGTTCCAATTCCATCAATGGTAACGAGACACCAGCCGTATCTGTTATCCCATTTAATTTTTCAAACGGAGATTTTTGTCTTCAGTTCGCGGTAAGAAGTTTTTCTTGGATTTCAATGGTTTAACCAATGACTTGTTTTTCTTTGATTAAAACTTTTTTTTTTTTTTATGACATAGGCGGCAAACGAGCAGACGGATTGCCTGGTGTTAAGCAATGACCGTCGCCCATGGGCACCCGCAACACCAGGGGAGTCACAAGCGCGTTGCCGGCCTTTAAGGGGGGTTGGAGCTCTGGGAACCTTACTCACCATCAGGAACACAACACTACATACCTGAAAGGTGGCAGTGCTATTATGGCTGTGGTCTTCTGTAAGGAGGAGGTACTTCCCCAGTTGGGCTGCCCCAGATTCAAGCGTGATGGTCAACGCTGTGCCCTACCTCTCATTGTTGGACGTAGTTTAAGGACATACCCGGGTCCGGGTCTTAAGTTATGTACCTTTAGAAGAGGTATATTTAAGCGGCATCTTACCTAGTGTATTAATTTTTTAAGGTCATTTTTTGTATTTAGTGTAATAGAATATGGTTTGAATGACATAAATCTTGATATTTGGCACATTTATTTATTTAAGTAAACCGTCAACTATTTTCGTATATTTAATTTTGGCCACACGTATTCGGCAATGAATTATTATCCATAAACGAGTTCACTATGTCCATCAATGATGCCGACGGACATCCAACGCTAATTGGTATTGAGCAATAATAGAAATAACGGCTCAGCCGGACAAGCGTTCATTTGTAGGGTACGAGCGGACACTTACAGACCGCAGAGCAAACACAGGTCTATCCAATACTAAAGTGGTTTGTGAAATGACCAAAATACAGACGATATTGTGATTTCAGAATATTAATCAAAGTGTGACAAATTATTAGAAATTTGCAATCTAACGGTTTTTCAAGCTGATCCTGGAAAATGCGATTCATGTGATTTTTGTAATTTGATTAGAACATGCTCGTATGTAGTTTAATTGCATAGGAACTAGAAGCTGCGATCTCGTTGGAAGTAGATATCTACCTAATGGTAGATAACGTAGATATGTCTGTGTTGTGCATTTTAAAATGGAAATTGTATCAAAGCGAATGGATCAATCGGGTTCGTTTAGTGTATTGGTCGTACGATGGTGTATTCGCGGTAATCCACTAGTTTTATTGAATTGTACAAGTACTTTGATCAGAAAAGTGCTTTTTATACTATATACCCTTTTAAAAATGCGATCGATCTAAAGTTTTAAGTATCAAATCCCTTGCCTGAAAAAAAAAAACAATACGCAGCTACAGAAACATTTTCTACTCGCCATGAACTTTATACAGGAAAGAAATTTTGATACGAAAAATGACTTCCTGTTTTTTCACCTGCATTATTATTAAGCAGATCACAGGTACGGTAAGTTTATCACCTCTCTGCGCAAATTATTATTTTACGAAGGAATACCATTCCCTTTTACGATGAGAGGCGGAGGGGAGCAATCAGAGCCGAGGAAAAGAAGTGGCATATGATATTCACACGTAATAAATATTATAACAGCAGCAGTGATTGCGGACTCAGGTGTCTGGGATGCTCCGGCCGTCAATGAGGCGTTTGTGTCGTGAAGCTCTTTACCCGTCATGTTGCAATTTTACCCAATCACATGGGGTAACTTGGGCTCATTTAAATTTTAACTTCAAATGATTATAGAAGTAATATTGTCTTCGGTTGCCGCCATAATTACTCATGAAATAAAACAACTAAAACGGATTAAATCGCGTATACTAATTTAATCTTCATCCCGACGTTTCGAACCCTTTAGCAGCGTTCGTGTTTTCGGGTGGGTGGATCCACCATGGGTTTCATGATTATAGAAGGTTAAAATTATTCAATCTCCAATGAGTTTAATTTGTATTATAAAATTAATAATGTGGACATACGTATATAAATAAAATGTGACTTGCTTGATGGGGTTTTGTTATATGATAGCGATATTAGTTGCACTCAACGATACAAATTGATTGATAATATAAAAAAAAAAAAGTCTCGCTTATTGTGGGTTGTGAGGCATGGTAAGTTATATGTAGATAAGGAAGAGGAAAGGCCCCGATGTCCGTCCTCTCTGCGGTATACATTGAGACCAATGACCCCGGCGAGAGCTCTCCATTCACGTCAACCTTTTGTACCTATTCATTCTACCTTGTAAGTAAGACTTAAGTAAATTGAATAAAAATCTTGTGGTTCTATGGCAGTGTTGTTTTCTGATCAATGTTTTGTGACGGAGACAATCAAGTGACATGGATTGACTCTGTCCAGGCATTGAAAGTATTTGTTTTTAATCACAAGCTGAAGACAAGCTAGCCTTTGTCGATAGCGACAATGTCGATTGCTTAGCTTGTTATGAATTCAATTTGTTAGTATAAAAGTTTAAATACCTATCTAAATAAAACCAGTCAAATGCGAGTCGGAGTCGCGCACGAATGGTTCCAGTATTATATATTCTGTTTTTTAGTATTTGTTGTTATAGTGGCAACAGAAATACATAATTTGTGAACATTTTAACTAACTATGACGGTTCATAAGATACAACCTGGTGACAGACGGACGGATAGCGGAGTCTTAGTAATAGGGTCCAGTTTTACCCTTTGGATACGAAACCCTGAAAATTGCCTGCGACACCCCATGGATAGAAGTTGCAACCAGAAAAGGTTAGGTTAGAACTGCGCCTACCCTACGGAATAACTGCTACTAGTACCAGAATAAGTATAACACCTTTTTCAAATCCAATTGTTTATTATGAGCCCTCTCTCGCTCTCAGAATTTTAGAGTATAACACGACAATCTGTTGAAATATTTTTCTTAATTTTTTCTTATCACTTATTTGGTCACCACTATGGTGGGGACTCGTGGGTCGTCATTAGTGCAAGTTCTTCCTATCTTGATCTCACCACACCACTGCGCCTCTAAAGTATGTAGGAAACGATGAATCCGTAATATCGCTTGCAAATCTTGATTAACTTGCTCTGTGGTAAAAACTTACAAGCACAGATATTTAATTATCACATCATATTCAATTTAATCTATCTTGTAAACGTGTAAAAGTAATGTGTTTTATGAAAAAACCAACGGGAGTGTATTTTTTTATCATAGCAATCAATTGGAATCATATTGCTTGAAAAGACATTATTCCTTGTACCCGTATCAGATTTACATACCATTGTGTTGTTGCAAGTTGTGTAGGATAAAACACTCGTACTACTTTTTATATTTAAAAATGCGTACAATTCCGAGTCTGTACGAACTATGGATTGCTCCTATTATAGGTATACTAATATAATTATATTTTCGCACCTAATTTATTATTTTGTTTCCTAACATTTAGTTTTGTTGTGCATATCATAACTTCATAAAGTACGTCAGAATGTACTTAATAATGTTGAGGTCTGTATCTGTATCAAACGGGTATTCAACAGTTGTCCGCCAGCTGGCATGACCCGCAAAATGTCCGAAAAAAAAATACGACGAGTAAGTTTTTTGCCACAGATAATGCCCTTTTATCGATAGTAACTTATTAAATTTAGCTACTAAATTAAGTTACAATTGATAAGACTAAGTGATGTAAAAATAAATTACTGTATTTTTTATATACAACGCCGGTGGCAAACATGCATGACCCGCCTGATGGTAAGCCTATACCGTCATATATTACCGTAGCCTATGGACACCTGCAACTCCAGAGGATTCACATGCGCGTTGCTTATCCTAAAAGCTGTTGAAGCTCTGGAAACCGTACTCACTATCAGGAACACAACACTACATACATGAACGGTAGCAGTGCTATTATGGCTGTGGTCTTCTGTAAGGAGGAGGTACTTCCCCAGGTGGGCTTCTCCAGACTCAAGCGTGATGGTACTTCGCTGTGCGCTACCTCATTGTTGGACGTAGTTTAAGAACATACTCGGGTCCGTACTCGGTTTGAAAAGACCCCGTAGTCGGTTTGAAAACTAAACTCTATTAATGGAATATTATTGCTAAAATACTCCTGAAACATTTCATCCTCCGAAATAAGTTTTTAGTTACATAATTGGAGCATATTTTTTTTAAAGTTTATTTTTACATCTTAGTTTTTATTATTTTTTTACATGGATTACCTTTGTATGTTTAAAAATAAAGGGTTATTCCGAAAATTTGTCAAATTAATATCAATTGTATTCTACAGTAATATAATAAGAATGCATCTCGAAACTATCCAAAATTATCGGATTAAAATTCAACTTAGTAAAACCTCTTTATTAAAAAAAAATCTAAAAGGTTTGCATTTATTCCATAGACGACTCATTTTCATGAGTACTCATGTATTTTTAAGACGGTTTAATTTAGTTTCAATCATGTAAAGGTTCCAATCTTGGAGTAAAACTTGCGTACCAGCTGTTGGCCTTAGGCCTCCTTTATAAGCAGTCTCTGAGCATGGGGGCTTTCAATGCCAGAATCGCCACGCTTGGCTGGCGGGTTGGCCATTGCAACATCCACCGTTCTAAGGGACGCTGCTGCCCGTCCTGCGTACTCTTATCAGTACGCTTACCATGAGTTGTGACATTGAAGTTTTCGATAACGAGTATCGAGTTTACTATCTGTGCATCTCGCTTGTACTATATTAGTGCGAACGATATGCACAGATAGTAAACTCGATACTCGTTATCGAAAACCTCAAAGTCCCAACTCATGGTAAGGGTACTGGTCGCAGTTTAAGGACAAAACCCGGTTCCCTTGTCAACGTTCAATGACGTTCAACATGACGTTACCTTAGCAGGAACCGTATCTGAGATGACAATCGTCTATAGATAACGCCATACAAAATAAAAAAATATATCGGAACGACTGATGTCAACGAAAGTAACTTGAATCCGGATCACTTCCGTACATTATTTCTTAAATTATTGTCATGTTGGCCATGGCCCCAGTTTTCAATTATTAGTATTGGCCAAAATACTAAAGAATATTTTTCTCCTCAGAATTTTAATTTTTCCAACCTGATTTGTAGATTCTTATAGCAATAAGAGAATCTACAAATCATTAAAACTTGGATTTATATATACTTCAAAGAGACGGATATCGAAATTTGGCTGTTTGCTGTCAATACTTTAAGTAGAAAAGTTTTCTATTCGGAAGTGATATGGTACATTTATACGAAAGGTTAAGTGTTGACACTGCATATTGAAGCAAAGATATTGAACAGCGAGGGTATAGCCGAGTAAAACTTGCGACTTTTAATACGAAGATCGTGGGTTTAAAATTTGAATAAAAATAAGTGAATAAGTAAAGTCTTTTAAAGTTTTTCCTATGGGTTGCACGACTTCAGATGACAGGCAATTTAAAAAATAATAATACGAGTAATGTCCATACCAATTCATGGGATAAGGTTGTCGAGCTCACTCCTGGTTTAATTAACCCATGACTGAAATGCCAGAACAAAAGCTAGAAACATGAAAACTGAATATTAAAAATCATCAATCATTCAGGGACTTATTACTTATCGAGTAAATAAGAAATGACACGGAAAAGAAAAAAAGTGTGTTGAGTGTAAACAAGATGGGCGCGCGTGCCTATTGGTCGTTGATAAGCGGGAGCGAGGCGTAAGCGAAGCGATGAGTATACAGTGGAGTGCGCGACAACCGCGGAAGGACGGGCGCGGGCGGCGCGGTGGCGGCGCGTTCGCTGGCGTTGCCACAGCGGGCCCCCTCGCCCGTCGCTATCGATTGCCCCAGTTGAGAGCAGAGCGGAAGTAATGATAGAGCGGGATGCAACCACTGCCCGATTGGGCTCGGGATTCACTACCATGCGAGAACAACCGAATCGCAACGGTGGAATCCATCCTTTACACTGAAGCAACCGGTGAAAATAAGATAGAGTTACCTGATCGAACCTGTGCGCGGAATTGGCGCGATACTGAATAGGGCGGCCGGTGCCCTACTGTACCTAAGTATTCCTGTACTACAAGACAAACAGTACCTATTCAAGATAATAATTTAATTTTTCATTTCATTCATCTTATACATAGTCATTAAAAGATTTGTATGTTCTACAGATTACGAGCATATTTTTCGACTGTCAAATTATTGTATAAATTAGATTGTCTGGTAAATATATCTAAGTTCTGTTTAAAGTTCATTGCGTTGGCTAATAGACTCTTCGGATAAATTAGGCAAAAGTTGAATCATCAAAGTAAACAAGTTCACAAAGTCGAGCGTGGGAGTGACATCCTGCTTATATCTATCGAACGGATCCCGTAATAGCTTCCTCAATCTCAGCGTCAAAGTTCTCATAAGACGCTTCTTAACTAAGGCGTTAAGGAAGATAGTTTGTAAGAGGCCTTGGGCTGGGTCTTAAAACTTGGCTGAAGCTTCGTAACTCGATCTCCGCGACGGATTGGGCGTCTAATATGATAGGTTACATACAATACGTTATTATGATTACAATTATAGGCGCTGTCAACTCCACGCAAGTTCCGATTTTATCAAAGGAAATACAGCTTTCAAACTAAAGTAATGAACAGAGTAGAGAGTAGGAGTCTCTGAAACTGTCGCAGGTGATATGACGTTCACTCAACGGCCGGTTACATATATTTATTTAGTTGTATGACATCCAAGTTTCCTTCAGGATAAAACGTCCAATTTATGATGCCACATCTTGCGAGTTAACAAAGTCAATATATTGTTATTAGCCATCTAGAGTAATGTGTCGTTGTATCACCAGTGTCGGAGATGTAGCGTCGATGTCCGTCGTAAACCGAAGTTCATAAGCCATGAGGTTTCGGACTCGAAGCCCATCATCAGTTATATTGATTTTGCGATAAAACCGACGGACAAGCGAGCATCTTTGCCACAACGCCGGTGAATTGCTATGGAATCTGAGTCGACGTTCACATCCAATGATAATAAAGTGTAAAAAGAGTCATCGTTTTAACGTCCGCTTTATGGGCACTTCCGGTGCGGTCGTAAGGTTCAGGATGCGACCAGATATATAACCCGCTGTTAAAACTCTTCAGCCAATCGACGTGCTTTGTCGTCAATCGACCGCCCGGCTGGTGTGAAAGGGATTTATTAAAATGCTGTACTTTGGGTCTACTATTACTGTCCAGGACAATAAAATTTGCACTTCGAACAATCAATTATCATTATACCGTACCGCTTGTTGAATTGCTACAGTGAATAATACGAACGGCGTTTTTGTTTTTTAATCTAACCAATAAAAGCACATGAAAATTGGCAAACTGAACAGTAAGAAGATTATATAGAAGTATACATTATCTTCGGTTAAATGTAGAACGGTTTCAATTAAGTATAACTATAACTAGACATTTCAGTTTTACCTATCATAAAAGTACTCGTAAGACCAATAAATGATCTCGACAAACCAACTTTGCATCTCTAAACAAAAGACTGAAATAATATCCTTAAACCGATAAAACTGCTCGGGATCAGTCAATAATAAACATACGAATTCAATTTTGAAAAAAGCAAATTTCAGAGCAAGACTTCTTTATCATTGACACGAGGCTTTCAGTTATATTGTAATTAACCAAACTACAACGTAATTTTCTGCTTATGAAATTTTAAATTAACAGACCTTAGTGTAACTAAGTCATGGAAAGTTAAAAGTGAACGTTATGAATAAGTAATAAGCAAACAAACTTTCAAATGTTAGGCTGAGGTTACATAATTTTCAGATTCAATAAAGTAAAATTGCTTTAACAAATTAGACTCGTGCATCGCTAAATTATTACCTAAGGCCCGCTCAAGGTGATCGCGACGGAACCCTTCGTTATCCTACTTTTAAGACCGACGTTTTCTGGTGCCATTAAAATTTTACGATCGAGCTGGCGAAATGAATGCCAGAATTAGGTTAAGGAGTAGCTCGGGCTTGGTTCGCGTGACGACGGACCCATTCATTGCTAATTTAATACTGAAAAAACAACAAAACAATCAATTTTTCTTTCAACATTGAATAAATGTATATTCGAGATAGCCTTACTTTCTGGGTAGTTTTAATTTTAGCATTCATTTATACGATAATATGAAAATATTCAACGTATATAAATTTGAAAATTATGTTCTTCGTTTCCACGGGAACCACAGTTTCTCGTAGTTTGGGATAAAAACTGATCACCTTTATCATCTTTTGGCTTCGCTTTTTTTTCTGAGGTTCTAGTGTAAGTTTCTTTTGACGTAAAAAAACGTCTCGAACACGAGTGATAATGTTATTTATATGGGTAACTCTAACGCGATGGTAAAATAATATTACGTTAAAAACTTACAAAAAACTTAAAATGGTGCCCTGTATGCTTTCTTGGACGTACTAAAATTTCTCGGATTGGAATTGCAGTGATGTTTGATTTCAATAGCCATTGGTAATGGGTAGAAAAGTTCGCATGACTAGAAACTGTTAATGTCAACTTTAGCTTGCCTTTCATCGGAACCATGAGGATAATGTCGTTATCAAAACTTCGGTGGTAACTTTTGATCCTTCTCAAAGAAGGTGATGTATTTGTTCAATAAATCACCGGTTTTACGAGTATTAGTTTAATACACTCATAATATTTAATGTCATGCCGTCTGATGCCGGCTGACTAGAATAGCACCACCCCATCTCCTCCCGCGGGTGTCGTAATGGAAAAATCCTACGGACGGGCAGCAGCGTCCTTCGAAACCCAATCTACAGCTACTCCGGTCGCCAACCCACCTGCCAAGCGTGACGACTATGGCAACTACCCCCAAGATGATACAAGTCATATTTGTGGGAGGCCTATGTCCAGCAGTGGACAGCATACGGCTGAAATGTATTTATTGTCAATTAGATTATAATGATTAGATATCTAAAACTTTTCAACTGATTTTTCTTAATTAGTATTTCTGACATTTTACTTACAAATTTCTTTATCTTTTAATTCTACTGGGTTATACTTGTATATTATAGTAACATTAATAAAATAATAAGATGCTGGAGATTGAGGGAATTTTAAACATAAACGCTAGAATCCTCTTAGGAATAAAATTAGTAAATAAGTTAAATGGTGCTAGTTCGTGCCCCTCAATTACTAGAAAGCAATTTGTTGCTACCTTGAAGGTACTAAAAGATAATAATAAGGTGAGAACAATATTAGGTTAGCATTTAAATAAGAAGTTCTAACCATGTTTCGTAAGAGCTATTCTGGCGGAATAGCTCCATATGACTTTAATAAGAAAAAAATGCTTATAATAACCGTTTAAAGCGGTTAAATAAACATTATCGCGCATAGCGGCGTCAGAGCGGTAAACGCTGAAAGATGCTCCCTCGATAGATTTCATCTGGTTTCAGTCGGAGTGTGCCTTAGGATTCCAAGCACGCGCCTTTCTTTTGTTTTACTCGGTTATAACGAGATATTGTGATTCCACGCCATTACAACACCGCATACACGGAGATGCGAATATCAAACACCGTATTAGATACACGTTTTCTTATTAAGACGCTGTACTCTGTGAATAATAATGCTGCTATTGGCTTCTTCTTACGTCGCGCCGTAAATAATACAAAGGAGCTATGAACAAATATTGATAAACAGATACGGCAACTAAACGCTATTAAATATAGTTCATAATTATTTTCGTTAAATGGATAAATAAAGAATTGATTAAAAGTTATGTAAGATGAATCAACTTTTTGGCTTTATTAAATATTTTTAATTAGGCTAATTAGGTAGCTTTAGATATCGATTAAGCAAGTCACTTGTACACTACTATACCTTGTGATAGTGCCCCTGAACAGTGTCCTCTTAGAGTGCAGAAGTGTGAGTGAGAGAAGCATACAGCAATCGCCAACCCGCCTGCCGCGCGTGGCGATTACGGCATTCAACCCTCCATTTTTGTTGGGCAGAAACGTCTGCTAACGAAAGCATATTTCTTAGAAATAAAGCAAATAATGATAAATCAACTGCCTCGGACGAGGGTCGAAACCGCGGCTCTGGAATACTTGCCCGTCGCTCTACCAACTGAGCTACAGATGCTTGCCGAAAGGCTCCGAATTTCTCCACCTGTATAATATCCTTCAACGCAGGCGCCCGTAGCAGTTGATTAAAAAAAAATCCTTTATTTCCAAGAATGAACCCCCCATGTTCAGAGATGGTTCCCTGTGGCGTTCTATGTCAGTTTCTGTGGCTGATAGTAGTGTACCTTGTGACATAATATTAAAGAAGTATTATTATTCTTCTTCTCCGTCGTATCCTCATGGCTGAGGGAGTGGCGACTGTGGACACTTTTCACCCACGCTCTCTAATATTATATTGAACCATATAAAACGAGAAAAAATAAATTTAAAAGGCTGAAGTGATTTTATAACATAATTTTGTACAGTAATTTTAATTTTAATATCATTGAAGTATTCAATGAAACTAACAATGATGAATGCATTTTTTTTTTTAATCAAACTCTTTCGGATTTTATCTTTTATCTCCGCTTTTTCATCCAATTTAACGCGCAATTTACAGGCATATAATTTTACGTGAGGTTTTAAAATACTTATTTTGTTTGAAGGAAAATTTATAAAAAGGGGTCTATAATCACGGGCAGGGGGAAAATTCGTTTAGTGTACTAACGTTTACATTTGATTAAATAGTCGAAAAAAAGGCACTGGTGCGGGTGCCTTCGATTTCGCTACGCCTCCTAAATGTCCAAAATACTATGGTCTATGTACAGCAAGGTGGTCAATGATAATTCTAGAAAAATTATCCACGTACATAAATACTTACATTTCAGGCGTATGCTGTCCACTGCTGGACATAGTTCTTCTTGGGGGTTAGTTGCCATAGTCGCCACGCTTGGCAGGCGGGATGGCGACCGCAGTAGCTGTAGATTGTGTTTCGACGGACGCTGCTGCCTTTATAGGAGGTGATACGCTGATTTTGTAGGAGGTGATGGGGTGGTGCTATTCTAGTCAGCCGGCATCACACGGCAGACCATTTTTTTTTATAATTCTAGATTAATTATTCACGTGCACACACCTAATGCAATGTCTTTCGACATCCAGCTACAGTGTAACGTAAACGTAACGCAACACGCTACGCCGCGCTCGTTACGTAACCCGGATAAGCAAGGGTGAAATCCTATCTTATTTGCGCCCCGGGATTAAAATTAAATTTTATAATGTTTCAGCAAATCGCGCCGCCACACCGCAGAGTATTCCCGCTTATTGTCTAAAGCCTTAATTTAATTTCATGTGACTTTGTGAATATTAACTTCGTTTAAATTTTGTGTATTAATAAACGTGGAGTTTGAACTTGGGCTCGGGTATCGAATGTTTCGGGGACTGGAGCTATACGAGTATCTGCTGTGGATTCTGCCCGCCACTTCATCTGCGTAGAATTAGTATTTTCAGTTATAATACCTAAGTATCTTGATATCACTGGTTTAATTAACAAAAGTACATTGAAAAAGAACACATTTTATCTCGTATCATAAGAAAATTTTAATAGAGTTAATAAATAAGCATATAAAATATGTAAAAACGCCTATATACATGTGATAGGAAACATTCAAAAGGAGGACAATGCTAAGTCTAACTCACAGTGCTGCATGCAGTAATTTTTTTCCTCCTTTTGCAATAGTGATTTCCATGATATAAACTATCCTATGCCCTTTTTGGAGCTTAAACTCTCTACATACAAAATTTCATACGTTTTTTTATATTATTAAAGACAATTTCGTTTTGGTCCACATAGTAAAATTGTATGCGACCTAGTTTAAATTTGAAAATATACGTGGTTTCTGATATTCAAATTTAACATACGTAACTAACCAAACTTTTGTGAAATATTTAGTACACGCTTTTTCGCTATGCACACAATTCACAGATTCAAAGAATTAATTTATTATAGTGGATCTACGGAAGTGCGGTAACACGGAAAGGGAAACCTATATTGCTGGTCGGATGTCGATATACGGGAATAACATGTAAAGATCACAGGACGAGGATAAGGCAATCACATTGTATCGCATCCGGCATCAAGATGGATAATTTTCTTTAGGAGATATTTCATAAGTCAGACATCAATACGGAGAATATGTGATTGTCAGAAGCCTGTGGCGAGGCGTAGATATGTCCCTTTGATATTTGAACTCTTGTGTAACAGAATACATTTGAGACATGTTTTATTGACAAAATTATATGGGCAGAATCACATTATGTTAGGATTATCAATACACATTATACAACAAAGTCACGACCCGCTGTTTGTAGCTACGTTTAAATCTTGTATACTATGCAGCGTTATCATGTGTTTATGATCAATAGACGGGAATTCAAGGGAAAGGTATACATAATGATAATATGCGTACATGTCACCCATGTCGGGGGCAGATTGCTAATAAACAATAATATTATACTACTAATTGTCTTGAAATAATTGTTAGCAACTTACACGTACTTACTGTGTTAGGAATACGGTTTTAGAATACAAACTAACCTTTTGGAATGAACCGAATGTAAAAAAATCGTTGCCTTTGGTCCAACTAACTTAAGGATTTTTTTGTAATACAAGTATAAATAAATATACAGGACGTCCTTACACAAATTGACTATAGTTATGTATCTTATAGTTAGGAGTACAAGAATCGATTAGTGTGTACCTGTTATAATGGATCCATTCTCAGAGGACACCTCAAAAGACGCCAGGAGTGTCCATTAGCAAGGCGAGCCTGTTGTCTAGTAACTTGTAACCCTATATGTTTGACATTCGGTAAAAGTTCTGAGAAAATGGGCCTGATAACGACCCTTTCAACCTCACGTGTGCGTCACGCAATGTGTTTACTCACTCACTTATGTGTTTACATTGTTGACTAACGCTTTTTTTTCTGTAGGTAAGTAGTTCAACACACGAATGTATGAATTTTCTGTTTTATCTCATTTTACTAATATTACGTTTCCTTATATTGCTAACGAATTAGTTGCTGCTAATTCTAAACCTAAAAACTAGTAAAGAGTAGAGCCTAAGGTTAAGAATTTAGGTAATTAGGCTATTCACCTTGGGGTTACCATTGAACAATAGATGTCATGTCATTAAAAAAAATAACAACACAAGACTTTCAAAAAATTGGCAAAATCATTTCTCACAACGTATATATATATTTTATGACATGACAAAGGTGGCAAACGAGCAGACGGATAGCCTGATGGTAAGCTATTACCGTCGCCCATGGGCACTCGCAACACCAAGGGAGGCACAAGCGCGTTGCCGACCTATAAGTGGGTTGGAGCTCTGGGAACCTTATTCACCATCAGGAACACAACACTACATACCTGAAAGGTAGCAGTGCTATTATGGCTGTGGTCTTCTGTAAGGAGGTACTTCCCCAGTTGGGCTTCTCCAGATTCAAGCGTGATGGTACTTCGCTGTGCCCTACCTCTCATTGTTGGACGTAGTTTAAGGACATACCCGGGTCTGAAAAAAATATTTTCTAATAAACTGCTACTATAGACTCTATAATGTGTGCATATTATACTGGGAGTTATTTCTGACAAGTTTTAGGCAAAGCTGATTTATCCTGAAACAAATCAGGTTAAAAGTATAGTCTCCATTATGAGGCAAAAATCTTGATTATAAATTCTGTTTTTCCTTGACTACAAAGTACGAGTATTTATAAAATTAATATACCTACATGAAGGCGTTGGTTTAAAAACCACAAAAAAGTAATGTATATTTGTGTTAATATGACGGTGCACCCATAGAATCCAATTCCCGTCCGCTTGACTAATGTTCTTACAGGTGAGCAGTTTTCCTTCGGACCACGGAGAAAAGAAAAGTCATATGGACTCCGAGTTGTCTAAGTAAATATTTGACTAAGCGCCATTGTATACAACATCTATTTGTACGTAGGTACGTTAAGGGTAGTTAGTATAGATCATAGTATAAATCCTAATAAACAGACTATCATGTGATCGATAAAAAAATCAAAAATTTATTAGGTACGCTCTGGTAAGGATCACTAAATTAACAATTTGTTGAAATAACAATTCTTAGCACTGAAATCTACGATTGTTTGCTGTTTATAAACTGGCTATATGGGGCCAATGAAGTCATCATCATCATCAGTATCATCGAAAAAGGTTGTTTTTGTACGTGTTGGTGACAGATTCATTAAATTAACAAAATTATGGGTTAAATCAACATGAACAAACGGATTCCGGTTGAACCTCAAGATCGCGAAGTCGTCTTGAGAATATATTTTTAGTTTTTTGTTAATTACCGTAGGTTAACGTGTAAAGTCTATTACCCTTACCATGAGTTCGCACTAACATAGTACAAGCGAGATGCACAGACATTAAACTCGATACTCGTTATCGAAAACCTCAAAGTCACAATTCATGGTAAGGGTACTGATACCACTTTACAAAACGTAAGGCCTACAACGTCATGCTCTCAGAGCAAAGTTTGATATGTTTATGTACTTGACATTGGCAAAACGATTAATATTTTAGCAATATTATACATTTTATTTAAAAAGAAGAAGAAGAAGAACAGATTGTTGTTTTCACAGAAACGTTGATGGCTCCACAAAGTGCAAGGGTAGGTACTATATAAACCCAAAATTTTGTTGCAATATTATGGTAAAACCAAATAAAATTGGCTTCCGGTGACCTACGATGGACAATTACCTACCTTAAGATACTCGAAAAAAATCTGGGCGTAGGTTAAGCTTAAACGATAATAATATTCAGTCGCTTCTAAACATTTTGTCAATTGTTATTCATGTATTTCATTGACAGCAAGAAATGAGCCGTAAAAATCGTAAGAAACGACAAATGTTCCAATTAGTCTTCGATGTCAGCGCTAGTCGTCGGGAGATAGCAGGTTTTTCTGGAAGCTTACAGCTTTATGACAATTTAGTTTTATGATATTTTTTTTTATGACATAGGCGGCAAACGAGCAGACGGATTGCCTGGTGGTAAGCAATTACCGTCGCCCATAGGCACCCGCAACACCAGATAAGTCACAAGCGCGTTGCCGGCCTTTAAGGGGGGTTGGAGCTCTGGGAACCTTACTCACCATCAGGAACACAGCACTACATACCTGAAAGGTAGCAGTGCTATTATGGCTGTGGTCTTCTGTAAGGAGGAGGTACTTCCCCAGTTGGGCTGCCCCAGATTCAAGCGTGAAGGTCATCGCTGTGCCCTACCTCTCATTGTTGGACGTAGTTTAAGGACATACCCGGGTTCAAAAATGTCATGGACCGAATAAAGTTTCTATTCTTAGACTTAGGATAAAAATTAGAAATGCAACGAACAGTGGATGGAGAATATTCGGCGGTGCCATTAACTCGATAGCCGGAATTTAGCCACCGAAAATTATTAGAAGGCGAGCTGTACAAGTTCTAACCTGTTTCTGTCTGTAGGCTGTCAGATATAAATTGCGATAATTATATACGAAGTGGGTATATAATTGCGGACATTGCAGTGCGTTAGTTTTCATATGTTTAAAATATGTTAGTAGCTAGTTTAATTATTTAGCTTTTAAAACTGTTCATGATTAACGTTTAACATCATTTATGTGTTATGTACTATCCGGTATTCAGCCGAATTCTACGCCATCGCCACTACCAGGTATTCGGCCGAATATACTGGATTCTGAATAGTGGCCCGATATGCATCGCATCTCTAATAAAAATACTTTTTAACTATAGTCGCCATTAAATGTATGTTGACAATTTTGCACCTTTATAAACAAATTTCAAAGTATTTTTATCACATAACCTGGTGCGTGCGGTACGAATCAGTTATCCGTCAGCGACATAGGCGTTAAATTTTCAAAACTGAACCTCCATGGTAGATAATTCAAGAATTGGTTAGATTAGTTCCCAATTTCAAAGTCCTGTCCTACCTTAAACGGTTTTTCTTTGCGTAACCTGTCTATATTCATTTAAAGTGGCGGATTCATATATCCAGATAACAAGCCTCTTCACCGGGCGTTGAGGCAAAACAAAAAAAATAAAAGCAGTGAAACTATAATGGCACCGGATCGGCCGTGTCGCGTCCCCATACACCGTCACTCGCCATTAGTTTACATACAAATGGGTGTCGTTTTACATAATCCATCGCATACGATGGCGGTAATTTGTTGCAAACCGTCTGGATAAGCAAATTGATAGCACCCTGTATAATGCGGATCCGATAGCGCTTCCGGTTAATAGAAATAAACTTTTATGCAATTGTTTATGAAATAATTTTAATCATATTATTAGTTTTAGTAGGTCGGTAATAGTGCTTATTACATCAGTATCTAAAAATCTAAAACCGACTTTAGAAGCAAGTGTAGAAATGAGGGAAAATAAAATCAATATTAGAACACAATAAAATGAGCATATCGAAAAACAATAAGAGTTAAGGAAAACAAAACAATATAATAGATTTTGATGTTGATAGGTACTGCAAGAATTGAATATAAAAAAAACAATCGGTTATTGTAACTATTTATCTTAGTCATGTCAGTATGTATGTATGTATTTATTGATTATGGTATAAAAATTACGCTACGCGCACTACGGCCCTTTTTGCGTCCGACCTTTGATTTAACCACAAACCACGTAGTAAGAGTTTATAAAGGCATCGGTTGTGCTCTTCACTTTAACAGTTCTCCGAAGTTCTACCTGTTTCGTAATCTGTTTCTACTTTTCAATTAAGCCACCATTACATTTTTGGAAGCGCATAATGTAATATCTCGAGGAAACTTCGGCCAGATGCATTCCGCGGTCATACTGTATATAATACGTGTATAATTTATGTACTTTGCTTAACTAAATATTGTAAAAGTATACTGTGGAGAATGGCGTACCTTCATACCATACATGGCAATACCATAACACCTCTTACTCTGCGATCTCTTGGTATTTTCTCGCGAAGTTTATAACCTGACCTAACCGCAATTGGGACCGAGCGCGACGACAGCGCCACGTGACAGGCGGCCATTATGGACAATATTGTCGCCGCTGTCAAACAAGAAGTAAGTAAATATTGTGAAAAATATTAATGAAATCTTGTGTTATTTTACTATATTATACAATTTTGGACAATGGTAGTCAGTAACATTATTAAAACGATTAGAAAATGTTTACTGCAATATGGATTTGACAGCTCAAGTCAGCGACAAAAATGACAATTTTAGCCGTAGCGAGCGCTGTGATCGTTTAGGCTACCCCCTCCACCCGCTTTGCACTCTGCCAATACAGACACTTTTCTTCCCTTGCACTCCAACGCGTCACAGGCGGGCTCATCGAATTGGGCCTGGGTGCCTTTTTGCCTCACCGTGGGTGACCTGACCACGGCTACTGAACCTTGTGCTACCCCACGGAGCTCGAAGGGTTCTTACGCACTAACGCTAAATCTTGATAACTAGTTTCATTTACATTAGGCATCTTAGATTAGGCGTTTTATAATATGTTTTATTAGAAACATCGTTAAAACTTAATCTTAGCTAACGCCAGGTAGTCATATACCTATCATTACGAAGATTGCCGAACCGAGTATATGTTGACTTGTATGACTTGTGACGAGGACGACAACTCCTTTTCACGCCGAACTTCCGTCAAACATGCAAATTAAAAAAATGAAGAAATAAAAAGTATTATTTTTTGAAAAACTAAGTAATCTTGCCAAATAAAGCTGCAAAATATATCATAAATTGATTATTTGTTTTTAACAGGCGTAGTAGCAGAATGTCATAGAATCAACCAGCGAATGTGACCAATATTTTTTGACCATGATGCTGTGGCACAAATCATTTGGAATGGCAATTAAAAAACAAGACCTTGCTGACTTCAGGAGCGGTACCGCGAACATCGAAGTTTGTATATTTCGGGCATCTTTCTCTTTTACTCCAATTAAGGTGTCATGAGAGTGACAGAGACAATCGTCCGAAATTTACGAAAATCGTTATTCGCGGTAGCGCCGCAGGCCGGCAATATTAACGGTAACGACCTCTCGTGCGTCTCGTCTAGCCAAACCTGCCACGACATGCTTTGATGAGGAACATAATGTCAACATTGTTGTCCAAGTTTGAAAAATATCTATTACTTATATAATAGTCTGTAGTATGTCCATAAACCAAGATTACGACACTATTAAGGAGTGTTAAAAATTAGCTTACTACATTATAACACCGTTTTCTATCAATGATATAGTAATAATGATATTTTTCTCGTCTGACCTCCACAATGCGTTGTCGTCGTTATGTAAATATGAATGGAAGGTGGGGCGGCTAACGAACGCGAGCTCGGCGGCGCGATTTGTCTCCGCAGCGCTCGCCACCTCGAGCTAACAATGACAGCATTTGTTCACCGGAACAATTTTTTATGTATTTATTTATTATCTAAGTGTGAGTTAGTGGGCGACACCACGGACATTCATAGAACTCCTTAAATATGGCGGCGCAGCTGTCATCCCAAAGACAACTGTATAAGTTTTCATACATCAAAATTTCAAATAAAACAACGAAGATCGAAGTTAACAGACGATTTGATGCAAGCGATGATTACTACATAGTGATTGATACATGATTTTAAGTTTTTAAGGTGCTTTTACTTGGGTTTTGCTGCGAATGACATAATTTCTGATGCGTTCGCGCCTACTCCTAGCATACCCCTCGCCTTTGGGCGACTTTGAACCTTCAAGTATTAAGCGACCATTTTTGCTTACATTACGAGTACACACTTTTACTTTTAAGAGTTTAATACTTTTCTCACAAAAAACGGATTAACATGCAACTTAATTAGTGCATTATCTTTTGAAATAAAAATATTTTTTTTTCAAGGCGGCAATTAAGTAAATAAATGTAGGTATACAAATAAGTATACCAACCAATTTAATATTGTGCGGCTTACAAGGACGAGCAACCTATTTAACAGACTTTTGATGATGATAAGGTATATTTTTTTTTTTTTGTTTTTGGCCGTAGTGCCCTATGACACTTCAAAGCGAGGTAAGATTAAATATCAATTTATGTTATACGTTCTTTCGTTAAGCATATACAACGTTATGTAGCATCAATTCCAAATGACAATAAATAAAATACAGCAAATATGTCATCAATATCAGCGGTATTCAAGAGCGAGGTTTATATTCTAATATTCTCTGATATTTACATTTCGTAGCTCGGCGTTCACGACGCCTGCAAGTGGCGATATTTCAGCGCATGCCTGTTTGTGAAAACTTTATTCACGTCAACAACACCCTGTCTGTCAACTAGGGCCGAATTTGCACTGTTCGTATTGCACCCACAAAACTCAGCTGGCAATCAGCAGCCAACGCAAACAGCTGACGCCAGCCCACCTGCCTCCCCGTAACGCGTTCGCGGATAAATTTTGTTCTTTAACTCGAAGGGAATCCTACTTATAGGTATGTTTCGATGTTTAAATATTTGAATGTTTAAAAGACTCTTACTTCTTAATAAATACACAGACTTGAAATGGGTTACATTTACAAGACTACTAATGCAAGGGAGATATCTAAGAAGGTGGTTCATAACTTCACTACTTCTACATGGGTGACATCATGGGTGAAGGCTAGTGTTGTTTACGTTATATAAAAGGTAAAAGAGCCATAATCCTAAAAGAACAAATGCGTTGTACTGTTATGATTATGAAATATTAACATTAAATTCAATATTTTTAAATTATATTATTGGTAGACAAAACGCACTCAAAAGTTATCCGTTTACAAGGGTGACCGCCGTGTGTGTGTTTGTTCCAGTGTAGCTCTAAAATTTAAACTGATATAATTTTTGATATTCTCAAAAAATCAGAACATAACACGTTGTAATACAGTTAAACGAAAATAATACAGTTTCGATTAATCACCTAATACGTATCAAAATAAACAGGAACTTTATTGGGAATATAAAAGCCGATATCAAATTATCCGTTAGAATCAAATTCGATTATCCGAAGCTTCTGAGTTATGAGCGGAATTGGCACGACGTAATCAATTTATATGCTTTACGATGTACACAATTTACTGGTCGCTACCTGTGATAATATAGCAGACATTCTCGGCCGTCCAACTATCTCCCCCTTTAGTCAGTACCTTAATAACTAACCACAACAATTTCCCCCTTGAAGCTTGTGGGCTGCAATTAGCTCATGTAGTGCACTATTTGTGGCTAGTATTTGAAACAGTTTACAGTTGTAACTATATTCTGATAAACCAAAATATTTAGTAACATTATTCGGGAGAAAAATATATGCATTCTTATTTTGGAGTATAGAGATACCAAATAATCTAGGAAAAACAGTATGAATCTCCTTGAATTTTAAGGAACAAATAAGTGTCTCAATATCATGTCAAATAATAATTAAAAAAAAAATATAAGTGTTCGTGAATTATATACAAATAATATTAATATTGATTTTTGCCGTGTGGTGCCGGCTGACTAGAATGGCACCACCCCATCTCCTCCCGCAGGTGTCGTGAGAGGCGAAAAAGGGAAAAAAACCGACGGATGGGCAGCAGCGTCCGCCGAAACCCGGTTACTGCGGTCTCCAACCCGCCTGCCTAGCGTGGCCACTATGGCAACTACCCCCCAAGATGATACAAGTCATATTTGGGGGAGGACTATGTCCAACAGAATACGGTACCATACGGCTGAAAAGATGAATATTAATTTTAATTGTTTTCGCTTATTCTTAGAAGGATTACAAAAATTGAAATAGTTTACAGGGTGGACGACTGCATAATACATTGTATAGGTGCACCTTACTATATAAAAAGTTTTTAAGTTTATTGTGTTATTCCTATTTCAAACTAGTGTTGTTAAATGTCCCGATGAAATGCGTTTTCACTTGTTAGCTTGAACTTTATTTGAGTAGTCGCGCCCTAGCTTAAAACAAACACTTTTAGTCACACACTCTGTATACTATGTACATAGTCTAGTGAGTCTAGTACTCATTATATTATATTAGTGGAAATGGTACACTACAAAAAAACGAAGAATACGGCTTTTGCTGAACCAAAGATTTCCTTTGGCAGGATTGATCTTTGGATCCCTAAGATAGGTTTACGAAGTGGATCCACCTGATTTTTTCATGCAGGGGGGGGGAGGGGGGGTTTTTTAGCATTAACAAAGTCTGAGGTTAATAACTGCGTAGGGTTTAGGTATATAGTCAAGTTTGGTATCATTTTCGATTAAATCGAATGTCTAAATGTCAGTTCTGCAATAATATTTAGGTCATCATATATATAGCCGTATAATTTACCGTACAGACGCAACTATATATACGTTATATGTATTAAGTCTCGGAATTATTGTTACAATAATAATTAGTTATGAGTAGTAACTAAATTAACCTGATCCTATCACCACTTAAAGTGTAAAAAAATAATCTACATTTGTACTTGTTGTTGTCTCCATTGGCGTTTATATTAAATGTATACCATTTATATACCGGGTGCGGCCTGTAATAGGAGCAAAAAGTTTAGGGATCGCTTCTACACCACGAACGTAACAACATTTGTTCTACAACTTTAAATAATTGGGTTATATATTACTTGTGATTTTTTCGAACAAAGTAAATAGTATTTTCAATGAACAGCATCCAATAGTCTAGTTGACGTTTACTGTCAGCGTACAAACTTCATAGTTTTTGCAATACATTGCTTACTTGGAAAATCTTTTTTTATTAATATTTATTAAACTATAAGTTATTTTAAAAAGTCTTAGAACAAATGTTGCTATGTTTTTGGTGTAGAAACGATGCCTAAAGTTAAAGCTCCTATTACAGGCCACACCCGGTATAAATAAAACTGACCATTCCAATTTATAGGGATGTATGCAGTGTAGCCACAATATAATATAATTAAACATTACTAATTTTACTTCATAGCGGTTGAGAATGTCGTTTTGACCTACAGTCTTCAGCGTATCTTCGTAAGTACATGTTATGATTTAAAAAATAGTTTTAATTTGCAGGACTAAAGGACTCGGTGGCGCCGAAATGCCGTGCGTGTGAACGAATCGTTGGCTCGATAGTACTCGTCACTATTTACATATAAATGGACGTCGCTCCGTAATCCGTCTAACACAATGCCGTTAATTCGTCCCATGCATGTGTGCGTACGCAAATGATACCTGAAATGGCTGCAAAAGCTTTCATGGTAACCGCGATGAACTATTGTTGGCAAGTATTCGTTAGAATATTTAGCGTGACAAGCTGTCATAATGCATGCATTGTTTTCAATGTTATCTGAGGCACTCTCAGTTACCTTCGTAAGATTTTGGCCTGATTTAGACCAGGCAAGAACTTGTATACGATTTTCATTACATTGCGGGTTATCGGCGTACGGCAAATTCGGTCGCTTTATATAACCCCGAAATGTAATTAAATCGTATGCAAGTTCTTGCATGGTCTAAATGGGGCTTTAGTGAATTTAAATAAGTGTTGTGCAATTAATTTATGTGACAACCTGTATTAATATATTACTAAAACAAACATGACGTTCATTATTACAATAAATATAGTTGTTGTCGTTATATCTGACCGGTGAACGACCGCAGGGTTGTAAGGCACTGGTTCCACCGCGAGCTAGTAAGCTATGAGCTATCAGTTATTTCAAGGGACAAAAGATAATCGCACCCGTGTAAATAAAAGAGAGGGACATATACATTTATAGCTCATTGCCCGGCGATGAACTACGATCGCCCGGGTATGACATATATGTCTCTTTTATTTACACGGGATTGATTATCTTTTGTCCCTTTAAGTAGCTGATTGCCTTACCAGAAGCAGTGCGATTGTTAGTCTGATTTAAGATCGCTGCGTAATTCAGGCGACCATGTCAGCAAGCAAATCTCTTATCTCTACTATCTTTGGGGTGGTTCAAGTCTAGAGCATCTTGCGTGAAAAATCTAAATCCATTTTAAATTTTACATTCATTTCTGTTGCTCATTATAAATAGTATGTATACAATGGCATTTTTTGCTCTGGTGATTAGAAAAAAATTGGACATTCAGACCCTTAATGACTAAGCTATAGAGTGAAAAACCTGCGACACTCGTACAACAGCCGTACAAGCTCTCAATTTTCCGCAGCGATGTAAATAAGGATCTATTTTTACAGAAATTACAATAGTATTATGATAAATAAAATAAATAAATAAATAATAATAATAAATATTTCTGGACAATCTTACACAAATCGACCTAGTCCTACGTTAAGCTCAGCAAGGCTTGTGTTGTAGGTACTAGACGACGATATATATAATAGATATAGATACATATAAATACTTAAATACATAGAAAACACCCATGACTCAGGAACAAATATCTGTGCTCATCACAAATAAATGCCCTGACTGGGAATCGAACCCAGGACCATCGGCTTAATAGGCAGGGTCACTACCCACTAGGCCAGACCGATCGTCAAATACAAGTACTTAACTAATTAGAGTATAAAATCTAAAAAAGGCTATTGAGGCATTGTACCAATTGTATCCATTTTTACTTATCAGACATAACTTTAATCATAATAAATAAACTCATTTGTAATAAATATGCCTGTTGTAAAATTAAAAGTCCCGCTGATTGCTTATTTAGAGTATCATCGCTAGAAGAGAAGTTAAATTAGTATTTCCAAATGCAAATCCTGTGCAGATGGCAGTAGAGACCGCGTCTGCACTGCACTGACAGTTTGCGTAATAGCTCAGAACTGCCGACTTGATTTTCAAAATACTGACCTTATAATCTCCCAATTTTGATAGCTAAAATCCCTAGCTAATAGGAAAAGGCTTAGAGTTTTAACAAATAAAAAGGAATATTTGTTAAATAGGCCAGTAAAAATCGACAATAAATTAACAAAGCATGATGTATCTCTGAATTTTTAGTATGTTGTTTGGACCGATTAGGAATATATATACACAAGTTTGCAATTCGCAAAAATTTGTGGAATTTTTGCGAATTGCAAACTTGTGTATATATATTCCTAATCGGTAGGTTTTTTTAGATTCTGCTGTGTGTCTCCTAATCCATGCATTTCTTGTCAAAAGCTCCTATTAGGGTTTTGAAGAACATTAAATTTATGACAAGTTAAGCTTAATTGGACCTCTATACGTCAATTAGTTACGGAAATATGACCCTTTGAAAATGGGTAACTTTTTGCCCAAGTCGATAATTTAAGTATTATACCATTTTTGAACCCAAATTTTGTAGAAATTCTTAGACCTACGAAAAATAATATTATTAGAATTTATAGTCAATTTATTGAACTTTAAATTAAATATAGAAGGGGGTCTGTAACCCTCGTAGTTCTCTCAATATTTCAGAAAAACCCAACACGGAATCGCGTTTGTCTAGGTATGTTCCATGAACTTTCCTATTTTTAGTGTTTTGCATTACTATTTTTTTTATACAACGACGGTGGCAAACAACCATACGACCCGCCTGATGTTAAGCAGTTACCGTAGCCTATGAACGCCTGCAGCTCCAGAGGATTCACATGCGCGTTGCCTACCCTACAATGAAACAGAAGGCTTGAAATCATTAAATAGAAAATTAAATGTATCATATGTACCTAGTTACTTTCTCAATCAATCAGTCAACCAAATTAGACACATATATAGAGTCGAATACCTACTCTGTCAGATACGAAGATAAGGTATTTTAAAAACACGAGTGCTGGAAATCAACCATCGTGGACGAGTACATGAGTTTAAAAAATAGACCTCGTGGGTACTTAGTGGGTCATAATTTTCGTTGTTCTATTCCATAGATAGGTCTCCATCTCCAATTGGCGGGTCGTCAGAGTTGGAGTTGGTCATGATCATAAAGTCCTCTCGAATGATGGAAATGGCAGCATTCCGGTAAGTTTCTCTAGAAGCTCTTGCATTTGCAAGAGCTTCCTTATAAATTAAACATTAACACGGCTCTACTCACGCACACAGCGCGACGGGCCGGCGACGCGATCGCCGAATCGAACAGACACTCGGCACTCTTAGTGCTTGATAATGGAGGCCTATGTTCTCCGAAACATGTTGTGCGAGTGACTAAATAAACGTGAGTAGAGCCGTGTTAATGTTTAATTTATCTGATATGATAAAGTTTAAATACAAAGGAGTCCTTATTTTTTTTGTATTTTTGTTTCTATAGTTTTTTTTAATCAAAATATATATTAACATAAATCAAAATCTTCGAGCGCGCCGTGCCAAGGGTTAGCGCTTGCTGAATCTGAGCCTTGATCCTTTGCACAACCTTGAAGCGAGTCTCAAGATGTCGGTCGAGAAACTTTGGTATGAGATCGTTCGCTGAAACAACTATCAAAACAATGATCGCCGTATCAACTTCCCATATTCCGGTTCCCTCGTCAGCCAAGTTTAGGTACTTGCTGGACTTTTCTGCCTACACAAGGGTCTCCTCACAGGGATGGTGATGTCAATGAGCATTGCTCGGCATAGCGATCGATCATCAGCACCGATATATGCTTATTGGCTCAAATATTAGTCCTGTCCGCGATAACAACAGAGCATGGTACGACTGAAACTGGCGCAGGCGACGGCGGTAGGTACATGAAGTATGCCACCTCGCCGTTCAGATGAGCGGTATAATCTTAAGGACTACCTGCTAGTGTATAATCCTGACTGGGACTTTATCTGTTCAAAGTACTCGCCGTACGCAAGAACGATGACAACGTCCGGAAATACTGATTGACTCTCTTATTGTAACAATGGTGTTCCGAACACATGGTAGAAGTCTGCGAAGATGATGCTAATGACACGAAAATATACGAAGTACACTAAGCGCATGCTGTCCGTGTCGTACAGAAAGATATAACACCCGCACACGGTGAAAATGACTATTGAGATTTAATGGAATCTAAGATATACTAAGGTTAATTGTTGAAAAAGACCTTCCTTATTCTTGTTCTGTAATGTTTTAGTACTTTATTATTATATAGGTATAGTACTATTAGGTATCTGAGGTAGGTAGGTATATTATATTCAACCTACGAACTCTTTCTGCCACTATTTTATTTTACGTCTACCTATTTGTTTAAATTTTTTGTGTTCTTCATCATGTTACAATAAAAATAGTTCTACCAAGATCAAGTACCTCACAGCTAGTTCCTCGAATGTTATGTATAATATTATCGATACAAGTGTTACTCAACAAAAAAAAAATGTATAGAAGCAGGTCCCTCACGTTTTATATAATATAAAATAATAGAATGTTGCTTGTGAACTTATAATATAAAACGTGAGATCTCACTATAGTTTTGAGGTAGGTATATTATTTTACATTAGTTTTCACATACGTCTTTATCCAGACACCTAAAGAAATGTGTCTTTTTTATTTTAATTTACATTTTATTCTTTTGTTAAATAAGTTTTACGTATCCTAAAATTGGGCCTACAGGTATCTAAGTTTTAAATATACTTAACGTTTACTAACTAGGAAACTCCTTTAGTCTGATATTACGTATTACTTTGTACTATAGTTATTATATCTTCCTCAGTTACAGAATATTCATAAGTCCCGAGGAAATAATGAAGGCTATTGTTCTTTAATATACATGCATAGTATAACAACTTTATCAAGTAATCTTTATAAAGAAATGTTCCATAGGTATACATATTTGTTGAATGCGGATTTTACCTCGCTTGGGTTTTTTTGAAATTATGACAGAACTACGAAGCCTACAGAGCCCGGTCTACATTTATTTTAAAGCTTATCAAATTGCCTATAAATCGTATTCCATAAGTTGTACTAGTTGGATCAGTAGTGTCGATGCAATTTTAGCCCACAAAAAGGCTATAACTAAAATTTACATATTTTATAAAAAGTGGCCTATTTTCAAAATGTTGCCATTCTGTGACCAATAGCCCTATTGATCACTAATTAGCTTTAATTTATCACAAATTTAATGCTCTTTAAAACATACATAGGAACTTTGAACAAAAAATGCATGGATTTGGAGACATAGAGAGTAATCTAAAAAAAATCTGAAAATTTCGTGGTTTTTTGTGAATATTTTTTTTTCCACAACTTTTTGTGAATTGCAAACTTGTGTGTACATAGCCCTAATGGGTCCTAATAACATACTAAAAATTCAGAGATACATCATGCTTTGCGAATTTAGCTATTTTTTGTGTCGATTTTGACTGGCCTAAAATAAAAGGGCAGCAAGGGATTGCTTACCTGTTTAGCCATGTTACTAGAATATAACGTGATAAACTGGAGAAAGTGAAATTCATGAAATCAATGACTCAATGTCCCAGAAAGCGCAGCTCTTGACATGAGGATCCGCGAAACTATACACTCGGCGACAAATAGAAAAATAAAGTATCAATAATTCAAGTATACATACATACATTTCAGCCGTATGCAGTCCACTGCTGGACATAAGCCTCCCACAAATATGACTTGTTTCATCTTGGGGGTAGTTGCCATAGTCGCCACGCTCGGCAGGCGGGTTGGCGACCGCAGTAGCTGTAGGTTGGGTTTCGACGGACGCTGCTGACTGTCCGTAGGATTTTTCCCTTTGTCGCCTCATACGACACCCGCGGGAGGAGACGGGGTGGTGCTATTCTAGTCAGCCGGCATCACACGGCATTCAAGTATATTCGGGGTCAATAGAAAACGAAAATTATGTAAACAAATATGGCTGACTCACAATTTAATTTCTAAGCAAAAAACATTTGACACATGACAAAATGTTAGATAGAAGTCCCTTTTCAATATCGGTAATTATACTAATTATCGCATATTAGGACTAATAAAATTATGTGTATACAATGACAACATTGTTTTTTAATATTGCATAATTGCGATGCAATGAAGGTAAATGAGCTTATTTACATTATTTTATTTTCACGTAGGTACTTATTTATAACGTAGCACTGAAATATATGTTATACGACATGAGTAGTTTAAAGGTCTACGTTAAAGTTAAAAAATAACTAATAAACACAGGTTTGACCGTACAGTACCCAGATGGACTTGTATTTATTTTTCTATGGCATTTAATTTTTGTAATTGTTTGATATGTTCTTATAGCATAACAAATTTTTGCGCATGTTTAAGAATTTTTTTTTAATACTGTTTTAAAAAAATAAGTCCTGCCGAGTTTCTTGTTGCTCATTATAATCAAATTGCTTCTCGGGTCAGAGGTGTAGGGTTAGGTGGTGTAGTTTTTATTTTCCGTTTACTTTTTATATAAGTATTCGACGTGTAAAAGTGTCCTGTGTCCTACTTACTGAATAAGCGTTTGAGTTCAGTTGGGTTTAAAACTGCATGGACAAGTTAAAAATGAACTCATATATAAATTGTCTATGGAAATTTGAACCTGATGGTACCTAATCATCATCACTTCAGGTACGTAGTCGCCACTCGAGAATTTTACTTACTGCCACTTAAGTTTAACGATCCGGAGGGTTAAATAACAATATTATATTATTTATATTATTGTAATCCATTTGGTATTCACTGTTGTACAGACTGCCCACATGCCATGCATGTCCGGGATGACAATGTCTATTTCAGTCGATAATTTTATTGCGAAACAGATTCAAATAGTTTACACAAAAAATACCTCAGCATTATAAACATGAGCCCGCATTATTTAAAGTTTATCGCATAAAGGCCTGACTCATATTCAAATCATAGCTGACAAGCTCAGAGAGACGCAGCCCAAACCGAAGGACGTCTGTGTACATCCAATTAAAAGTCATATTTCTCATTCCATTATACTGCGACAGGTGAATCGGGATAAACATCAACGTGTTTAATAAGAGCTATCTGCACGACAAACAACTTTGAAAGTAGCTCGGCCCAACTGCGTAGATGGGGATGACATCTCTTTGAAGATAAAGACGCGAGATAATTTTGCAATTTTCGTGGTGAGATGCTATAGGTATGTACTTGCCTGTCATGCTCCCTAAATTAACTTTTGGTGAAACCAACAACCTTTATGTCTGTGGTTACGAGAGTTCGCTAAAACTTTACTGGCGATGATTCGGTTCTTGCAAAATTTGTTTAGACTTTCAGCATCTCAAGGTAAGAAAAATACAAACGTAACAAATCATTGATTAGCCAATAAAAATATAATGGTTACGAAAGGAGTAAAATCGTAAGTTGGTGTTAGGTGTAACCTGAATAAATTGGCGTTATTTAATATTAATAATTTAAAACATGCAAAAATATACAAACTAGAAGTATCTTAAATTGTTTACCGCTGAATAGCCGACAGACATTTAATCTAATATTATTTCATAGACGACATGTCAAGTATTTTCATTTTATAGATACGTCCATTGCATGGAAGCATCAATGCTTGTTAATTTCAATCCGGGACTTTTCTTTGTTATTTCAGATCATGTTTTTTTACGGTTTACATAAAATAAAATAGTACATTAAACTTATCCCGTATAAAATCATTTCAATTTGTGATATTTAATTATTGAAACTAAACCCAGTCAGTTGGCTCACTCTGCGCAACTACCTATAGTTACATATGTGGGTTGTTTTGCTTACTAAAACTAATTTTTGTGTAGGGTTGCAGTCCAACCTAACCTATCTACTTTGATAGGCATTCGTTTTTGTGTGGGGTCGCAGTACCAACCTATTGTATTCGTGTGTGTTTGGAGTTTATTATACATTTTTGTATGACATAATTAAATATATAATTTGAAATTCTTACAACATAAAAATATAAAAAATTGTTTGAACCTGATGGATGTTTACATTGACCGCCGTTCGTTGTGTGGTCACAATTCGAACCTAACCTAGAAGTTTATTACACACGGGAATGATGGGGAACTTCTAGACATTGTTTATAATTATGTTTTGAACAATTTCACTGAAATTCAGCTTGTTGGGACTTTATGTATCTTCACTCTCATTTTTTGGTCTAAATTGACCGGACTATACATTTTTGTATGACATATTTAAATATAAGTACATTATTTGAAATTCTTACAACAGAAAATATGTGTTTGTTGTATAAATGTTTAAAAGTTATAGTAAAAGTAATGTTTAGTAGTTGTGGCCATCAAAATAATTTGAAGCGATCAAGTAATTTTCGTTCTACGCAGAAAAGAAAAAGAAGAAGTTCTAAGAAAAAAAAATATATAGTAACGCCAAACAATATTACTAGTCTATGAATTATTGTCAATGAAATAATATTCCATGAAAAGTTTGTCGGCAAACGAACACCATCTTAAATATCGTATCATAACAGTTCGAAAATATAACCAATTCTAGGAAACGAACTAAAACCAGACAATACACAATTTAATATGATCTTTTCTTTCAAAAACTTCAACAATTGAACTGTGGCCTACAAATACCGAGCTTTGGGCTATAATCCCACTTGACCCCACAGGGGTGCCCACGCGCACAAGCTCTTTACTAGGCACAAAACCCTACAATTATTATTATTCTCCATCATAAACAATATCAACATGAAACATCTGTCATTTTCAGAATTAAATAATAAAGGCATAACCACCAATTGGTATTCATGGATGCAACATCATTATTTTTAAGTAAAGTTTGAATGTGTACTCCCGGTTATTTAATGATTATTTAAATAATTTATACCAACTATTAAGTGTACTAATAAGAGTAAACATTTTTGTTTTAATCCTAAAGCATAGTTCACTTAGAATTGGTACGCAAATAGATTTTTTTCCAAGTAGACAGTAAAATATAATTTACATTATTATAATAAAAAAAAAAAGATATTTTAGTCACTAATATAATTCCTGGCGGTTGGGTTCTGATGATAATTAGTTAGAAAAAGTTTCTGTTTAGCTAACAAAATTAATTTATTATAAAAATGGTCTGGTCTCGAATTCTTGGTATTTAGTATTGGATAAATGTGAAAGAATGATGAAATCACTTCTTTGATCAATTTTTAAAACATCTCTTTTACCATTACTTCAAAGTAAATGAACTTGTCATACGTGGCAACCCTAAAGATAAATTTGTCACTATGATTATGTCAAACACAAAAATAATCCCGTCATCTATTTGACAGCCCGCACCCCTGCAGCTCGACTTGCAAATGTGGGGAGTTTTGAACAGCGTCGGTTGGAAGTTGGCAACTAAAAATGGCAGGAACAGAAGATTATAGACTGTATAGGTGATCAGACGTCGTCAACAGGGTGTTTTGAAAAAGTTAGCGAGGGCGAGGGTCTGGTTGCCATGGTTAATAATACTCACGACGAAGATATAAATTTCCTGCAAACATATTAGCAATTTTTCTGAAGTATCCATCCGTTGCTTCGGCAACAGTTACTACTTTATGGAAAAGCTCTTTATACGATGTTTTTTTACGTTTACAATGACTTCACACGGCAATAATAAGTCAAGTGCGTTACTAAGCTTCAAGGAGGGAAATCGTTTTTAGGTTGGTACATTTTATTATTTATAGATAAAGGCTTTTCTTTTACTTTTACATATTTTTTATAAACGGCATACCTATATATAATTATATGCCTATACTTCAAGTTGAGAGTAATTTGTTTAAAATCTCGAACAAGTTGACAAGTCCATAATGTAACATCATACTCTTAAGGCATCTGTGATATTTTTTCATATTGAACGTTATCGAGTTTTAATTGGAATTTAATATTACTTTGATATATAATGTCAATATATATACAGTGTACACACTGTATATATAATGACACACTTAATAAAACCATCTCTTTAAACAAGTTGATGTTCATGTTTAATATTTATAGCTTTAACATTGTAGAAAAATAAAAATATCTCATCTTTTTCAGAGTCAGTTAACTCTAAGAGTATCACCTGTCATGTAATGTACATCGTGACAGATGACTGCAAATCCATTTTTAATACGTTCCTTTAGAATTACTTATTATTTTCACACAGGTTTGCGATCTTATTAAAATAAATAAAAAGGGTAACTAAATTAGGTATATTACTCGTATAGGTAAGAACTGCGACCCCCTCAGATACAAACTCCTTTCAAGAAAGTATTTTTAGATTAAGTGGATGAATCATCTACAGTCTTATTCATCCTTACTTGTCTTATTATGTAATTAAACACTTCTCAAAGACATTTCTCGGGAATTACACAATACCCACTTAAATGCTTTTGTATAGTTGAAGAAACTCACAAAGTTTAAACGAACTAAATAACCTCTGAAAAATATAATTTCAAATAAGATTTTCATCAATAATCGCGGTAACAAACGAATAACCGCAAAAACATCAGACATTGCGAAGTTTAATTGTCTGTGCAGCTTATTGTTGAGAACGACAACCTATCGAAAATCTCGATATGGATAAATATCTTAATTAAAACTCATTGAATGCAATCGCAATAATGTGTTTCTAGTCACTAGTCCACATCTTTGAAGTCACGTTTGTTTACATGATAAGACAAGTAAGGATGACTGGACTTTACTATCCGTTGTTATTCTGTCCCATCAGCCAGGCGAAAACAGTGACATTTGAGTTTGTTAGAAGAAATGTGGTACCGCGTTCTATTAATGCGTTTAGTAGGTGACCCATTATGGAATGGACGTATATGTACATAACTATACACCACAAAAAATATAATATTTAGTGCTAATAAAAATTACGATAAATTACTATCAAGAAACATGACATTAGGATAAATAACCAATAAATTATATAAAGGCAAAAATAACCACACAATATAAGTGAAACCAAAAATAATAATAATACTGTTAGGATAAATTATCATTATGACAAAGAATATTAGGGAATGCAAAAAATAAGATAAAAAACTTTACGGATAAAGATCCTATAATAATTGGTCGCTGAATATAAGATCAAAATTGATCGAAAACTGTGCCTGATTCCTAATTTATAATTTCCAATTAAAGCTCGCGTCATGACACAATCCCTTATGAGCCGACTGCGGCGTTATTAAATAAACTCACACGTGCATGACCGAGCAAAAGTAATTAAAACCGCGTCAGCGTCACTGGTAACAAACAGTATAAAGCCTTCTTTGTGAAAGAGGGCGCTGGGTGCGATTCAAAGTTACATTTTTAATCAAACGTTGACCACGCCCAAGTGTCATGTGCCTATTCATGAGTTGTAAAGGCCCTCCCGACGTTCGCTTTGCGCGGTGTATGGTAATGGCGTGGACACGGGCAGCGATGTGCCTTGACATGTGTCGGCCCCGAAAATTAAGTCTGAACACGGAGGGCGACTGTGGGCGCCTATGTCGCCCAGTTGTGTCAATCTTCTAAGCTTACTCTCAGATTAGCAAGCACAGATCAAAATCATATAATTAATAATGACAAAATATATAACTATACCATATGTATTTAAGTAAGAACTTTTTTAAGAAGTTTAGTGACTTGAGCTACAGAAGTAACTAATTACTACCAGCGCTAAGATATCTCGTACTTACTGAAGTACTAAGGTAGATCATAAAAATTGAATAGAAAATAATATAATAGTTTTTATTCGTAAACACAGATATATTACATCAGATAAAAAACAGCATACAAATAAGTGACATGAAATGGCCTTATCTCAGCATATTGCTAGCGAATAGCCAGCGCTGATCTTCCGATGAAAAAATCACGATCGGTAACAACAAAACTTTAAATAACTTTTTGACAATGAAATTAACTAATTTACAAATAGTTACAATAAGTGGCTTCATAACTAAGTTGAGTATCGGCAAAAGCACTTCACGTCTCACGGAGGTACAAAAAAAATACGCTATTCTATTGAATGAATACTATATTTCGTCAGCCTTAAATACTTAACGTATATTCGATCTCGAATATATTATGAATATACATAATTACATATATCTTTTATAATAGCCCGCGCGTACGTACACGGACATGTTCAACCCCTACAACATTATACTCCTATGAGCCATTTCATTTGGGATAGAGGCAATTTTCTGATGGTAGCACATCATTATTGTCCGAATATGACATAATGGAGCGTTGTAACGTGTCAAAGGGGATGGAATTAAGCCAGCAAATAGGGAAAACGGCATGTTTGTTGGTAAATAAAGAACTGATATTATATTACTGATAGATAATTATATTACTTACAAATGTGTTGTACTAGTTTTTGTACTAAGAGCCAAAAATCTATCGGAATTTATGCGCAGAGAAGTTAGTAGGCCGGATCATTGCTTTTTCGCTTGGTTACACAAAATGTAGATGGATGAGGTCGTTCGTGGCTCCGCCGTAGACAATCGACTCCGATCGCTCAGTGTCCTCACTAATTGAAAATTCTCGTCAGCTTCATTTAAATCTCGATTGACAATAGAAGGGGCACTGTCACTCAAAATTAAATCCGACTACAATTTAATTGTCTTTCACCTTCGTCACAAATCGGAGCGCAAACAGAACGCCGAGGAACTCGCTACCAACTTATGCATGTTGTAACTAAGGTGAATTCAAGTCTAAGTGCTCTAGTCTACAGTTTACTTATATCGTTACTACATTTACGTCCAGTATTTGTGGTACTTAGGCAACAGTTTATAGTGGGCTTAGCACGTTACTTATAGAATTTACATCCAAATCGACAAAACACGGAACTTTCAATTACAATACAAATTGCGTAGATAATTCACAGCCAAATAAATTCTTACTACCTACCAATTAAGGATCCTTTATACCTAAATACTTACCCCGTAAAGTAAAGCGGCGGAAGGAAGAGGGTGCGAGCGGAAGAAATGCTCGATAACAGGGGGTAGAGTCAAAAATTATAAAATGCTAAAGCTGAGACATCATCTATAAGCAGATACAAATTGTATCTATTGAATCTTAAGCAATGGCAACAATGACCATGTGAACACGAAATAAACACAAAATCCGATTTCGACGTACTTTATAATAAGGTAAAAATACTGCGTGAAGTTGTAATAATCATTTCCCTTGCCTTGATATTCTTAGAAAAGTTAAATAAATAATAATATCAAATGTGTGACTTTCACTTTAGGTATTTTTTATTCATTACCAAACGAAGTGAACATTAGTAGAAAACAGTGAGTGTGGGTGTAAGGACGATCCGTATTAAAATATTTTAAGCAGGCTATGAATATGCAAAGACACGCCGCTCGGCGGCGGCAGTTAACGATTTGCACGTTTTTGGACCACTCGCTAATTGCAAATGTGAACGAACACTTATGGCAAATGTAATTGCTTTTACTGCGAGACACGATGTTTGCCGTTTGATTTTACACGTGGGATGTAATAAAATGATACCGTTTCTGATGACACAGGTGAAATAATAAAAGTATCACAATGTGCGGAATATCCGTTTTTAGAATTGCGTTTGCAAGCTGACAACACATTTGTATAGGCTGTACAGGATTGTAAACATTTATATAATATAGAAAATACAAGACGGTTCAGATCTGTGCGCTTCTGTGAGTCGTACAAGTCAAAGCTGTATATAAGTCGGATGCATAAAGTGAAACGGCTGCAAAGCTACCCTTGTTAGTCTTAGCTTATTTATTTCACATAAAGACCGACGTTGATAGTTGCAGATTTGATCAAACTCAAAGTGCGATACGGTGTAGTTATTAAGCGCGCTTGTTGGAGAACGGGCGCCTTGATTTGGTGAGGCCTTTTCAAGTGTGATTAAGGTAGGATTGAAGCGGGCAGCGAACGTATCTATTCAATTAATGCTCGAGTCTGGAGTTAGTGCCTCTATTTATATTGAACTCTGTAAATTGCCCGCATTTGTACAGCCTCCACCAACCGTGAACGTTCGTGACTTGATTGCTACAAATTGAGGTATGATCAGGCTTCACATGTTTACTAATTTAATACAACTATTATACAACTCGTTATAAATTTTGTATATTACATTTATTTTATCGTAAATTTGCTTTGTACTCAATTTGAAAAATACCAACAAAGAGTAATTTATTACGAAGCATAGCAATGACCTAGTCAAGTATCAGCAGTTGTCCTTTTAAGGATTCTTATGGCTAGGATTAAAGCAAAACAAATTAAATTTATAAGAATAAGTCGCGTCTAAATTATTTTGTTTAACTAAAACTTGAGTAAATAAATATTACAGGACATCTTTACACAAATGGACCGACCCAGAAATTAAAAATTTTTAATGACTAAACATAATCGACATAGGTAATCATCTAAAAATTACCGTTGACTTTTCTTAAGTTACTTTCTTGTAATATTCGTATAAAATCCAGCTGTGGGCAATTTTACCAAATAGGCACCGTTTAGCGATCCATTCTACGGTGTCGATGCGTTTCCGGGTGGCTGAAATGACTTAACGTATATATTGTGATTTTGTTGAATAGGGATAAGTGTGATAAATGTGACATTTTATACTTTCGTATTTCTATAGACATTGGGTAGAATTTCATAACCTCTCTAGTATTTGGCTAAATTGAAAACAGTAACTTTTCTTATTAAAACTATATATTATAAGAAACAATTGTATACGGGATTCGTCTGGTTAATTTATAATTATTTTAGTAGGGCACATTCTTACTTTTTCAGTGGTTGACCGAGTGGAAGTTAAAGCATCAAAAGTAGATCTCAATGAAATTAGGTATCCACGAGAGTAGTAAGTAGGTACCAATGCTTAAATAGAGTTCTCACACCATACGTGGTACAAAATCTTTGTAGAAACCAAAAGTTCATAATATCAATTATTACAACATTTCTATACTATTAATGAATATTAACGGTTTCCATAGGATGAGGACTAAAAGCTTAGGTACTCATTTCTCTATTTTTTTTTATGACATAGGCGGCAAACGAGCAGACGGATTGCCTGGTGGTAAGCAATTACCGTCGCCCATAGGCACCCGCAACACCAGATGAGTCTCAAGCGCGTTGCCGGCCTTTAAGGGGGGTTGGAGCTCTGGGAACCTTACTCACCAACAGGAACACAGCACTACGTACCTGAAAGGTAGCAGTGCTATTATGGCTGTGGTCTTCTGTAAGGAGGAGGTACTTCCCCAGTTGGGCTGCCCCAGATTCAAGCGTGATGGTCATCGCTGTGCCCTACCTCTCATTAAAATTCATTCTCTCTAATGCCTTGCGCCAACTCAAAGAAAAAAGGTTATGCTAAATCACTCGTAGACTTGTTACCGACTTGAGTACGGTTGTGCGATTATTCAGTACGCTCCTACAGTAATTAGCCTGCTTTGTATGAAATTTAATACTAAATGGGAACATGAAAAGTCAAGTAGTTATTTAAAGTTGTTGAAGACTTGATGTAACTAGCGGCAGCAACGGGGCTAAACAACGACAACCGAGATAAATTGAGCTCGGGTACGTTGATTCACTTTTAAATAATAAATCTCTCGGAGCACAAAGAAATTCAAGTTCCAATCTATATATAAGTATCTTTGTCCTGTTTGATTCATCAATTCATCATCGCAGAGCCGAATTTACTGAACCCTAGGAAATTGAAATTAGGAGTGTAGGTTGATTTTTTTAACCGTCAATTAAATATGAAGCGATTATTAAAGATTCCACGCCAATGAAGGTTAAAAACGGGTTCGTCGTTTATAAGAAAAAGCTTCAAAATTATATGATTATGGTATATTTGTCATTTTTCCAATAAAAAAAAGAAAAGCTAAATAACAATAAGAAGGGAAGAAAGAGGTTAAAAAATTGTATTAACGCAGGACAGGAACTACTACAACTAGGGACATTACATTTGCAGATTAGTTTGCATTTTTAATAAGTAGATTTAATAAGGATTAAATTAGGGTTGAATATTTGTAAGGAAAAGGTTTAAACCTAAAGTTTTATACTTCGAAACTCCTACATTTGATATTATTTAAGAAATCAATAAAAACATTTTATATTTAACCTCTGTAGGGATTTAAAAGGGTCACCTAATTCGCACGTGCGAAGTGGGGTAGGTCACCAACCTAAATTTGAGTTGAATTAACCATGTTGCCAGGCATAATGATTGCAGACAGAACAATTTTTAATTTATTTAGAATAATTTTTAACGAATTAGTGGCATCTTTTAGATAAAACGAGCCCATGGCATCCGTTAGCTCGATGAGTAGACGACATTCGGAAGTTTACGGGGTACTTTTGAATGGGATAGGCTTAGGACAAGAGCACAACGAAAGGCGACAAAAGGCTGAAAATGATGAATTATATTTAACAAGGCTTAGCGGTAACGAACGACATATACAGATCGACCTAAGCTTGATAAAGTCTAATACAATTAAAACTGTTGTGAGCCATGTTACTACTACTTAGTTACAAACGGATAAACTCACGTGTAATTATATCACTCACTGATACACCCTCATCGCGATCGGTGTATCCTGACTCGGCTTGAAGATGGGTACCAGAGCTTACCCGAAACATGTCGCCTAGTGCGATATAATTACACGTGAGTTGATAAAGTCTAGTCCACCCTCTGAATTAAAAGTTAATAGGGAAATAGAATGAATTCTGGTCTCTTATAGAATTTAACAAATGTGCTAAGTTGGAAAAATTTGCGCGTTCACGCCCATAAGTAAATGTGTAAAATAATCAAGCAACGTATAAAATGACTTTTTTTTTTCAATATTTACTTTACAAAAGACTTAAAAGCAAAAGTCGACACTTCCGCACTAAAAAAGTTATTAGATCCCAGGAAAAGCCAAACCTCTAAGCCCTGACTTTGCTTACCCTACGCCTTTGTGTAATAAAAAGTAACTATGGCTCGACGTATTATAGATCTATTACTTAAAGTCGCCATCAAATATATCGGAGCTGGGAAGGTAGTCACAAATAACTGAACAACCCCTCTTTTGACAAGGCGATAAAGTGCATGTTCCGATATTTGTGACAACCTCCACAGCTTCGATATATATGATGGCACCTGTATATTATAGATCGGTGACGTATTATCCTATCATTTTGGCATAAACAATTGTTCTTAGTTTCAAGAGTTTCAAGATTTATTCATAAACAATGTACATTGTGTCTGAATGTTAAATTATACATTTCAATTGATTAAGTTAATACAAACTGATTAAGTTACCAGGCTTGATGAGTATTATTTGGTGAAAATATGGTACATCCAAGTAATATTGTTAACATTAAGACATATTATATCATAAGGCATTAAGAAAATACTTTTAAGACATACCTAATTATTTTATTATTGTTGTATGCAAATGTTTACTTAACAACACATTCTAACTTAAACATCTTTTTATACTCTACCTTATATTTAATAGAATTAAATAGAGTACCAATATGTAAAGCAGATTGCTAACAATATAAGACATTCTATTTTTCAGACAACCATTAAATTAATTAATGTATGTTTTGTTGCACATTTTATAAGTACTTGTATCCCACAGTAGAATATACATACTTACTAATAATACATAATACACCTGATAAAGTCAAATGACAGGTGTTCTTAACGCTAATAAATTAGCGATCTCTTCCAGACGAGCTAGGACGATTTTTTTGTGACAATGAAAATCCATATTAATTGTATAGAAGCGGGTAACTCACGTTTTATAAGTCAATATCTATCACTTCGTAACGAGGAGCATAATCATGAGCCCTTCGCGTTGGCTATTCGATTGCGCAGGTATGTCGAGCTTATTCGACTTACAAAACGTGAGTTACCCGCTTCTACACAATTAATATGTTTGAATATCACGATAGTTTTGTGTTTAAAAATGAAAATCCATCGCATAAAAGATTTTGTTTTAAATGAATGTAATAAATGTTAAATCCAATGTATATTTATATACGAGAAGCGCATAAAATTGTAGCGACTAGCATAATCCCACAGAAACTGTCTATAAATGTGAAACAGTGACCGTAAAAGTAAATCCCGACAATCAAATCGAGAACGGCGAAAAAAGTAAGGTTGTTTGTTGCTCATGTCACGAGATGTGCATGAAAATAGAACGAGGAACTATTTGACTGCGGGATAAAAAGGTTCTCAGACCACGAATATAAATAATGTAGATACGGGTGAAGTCACAACCCTGGCAGTAGGTATAGTATTTTTAGGATCTACTTTACCTAATAATATGTAAAACTTCAACATGACAATTTAAATTCCGACCCGGGTATGTCCTTAAACTACGTCAAACAATGAAACGTAGGGCACAGCGATGACCATCACGCTTGAATCTGGAGCAGCCCAACTGGGAAGTACCCCTCCTTACAGAAGACCGCAGCCATAATAGCACTGCTACCTTTCAGGTATGTAGTGCTGTGTTCCTGATGGTGAGTAAGGTTCCCAGAGCTCCAACCCACTTATAGGTCGGCAACGCGCTTGTGACTCCCTGGTGTTGTGAGTGCCCCTGGGCGACGGTAATTGCTTACCATCAGGTAATCCGTCTGCTCGTTTGCCATCGTTGGCATAAAAAAAATACTAATTAGTAAGTTAATAGAATTAAGGTATGAAAGAATTTATTTTTGAAGTTTTTGCCGCAACTTATCTATTACAATCTTTTACTAAACTTGCAATATATGAATTACTAGCTGTGTCCCGCGGTGTTACCCGTGATTTATTAGTGAAAAAACGTAGCCTATGTGTCAACCCAGGATGTCAGCTAACTCCATAACAAATTTTATTAAAATCGCTCCAGCCGTTTAAACGTGACGAAGTAACAAACATGTTAAATACACACTCACAAACTTTCATCTTTATAATATTGGTGTAGATAGTGTAGATATTCGGGTAAAATCGCAATTTTGTAGCAGATATTTTTAAACGATTGAGCTGAAATTTAGCACACTTAACTTCGGTGACAATGAAAATATTATGGTACCTCTGATCTGATGCTGGAGCCAAAAGGAAACCAAAGCAATTCCTAAAATATTTAAGATTAACCCGTGGTATTAAGGCTCGTTAGAATCCTCTCAATAATTGTGTAAAGTACAGTCGGAAATAAAAGTTGGTACCAAAAATTACATTTATGACCGAAACTTGTATACTTCTTATGTTGCTACGGCAATAAATCCACTGCTGAATGAAGGCTTCTCCCATAGACCGCCCCAAGCAGCAATATCTAAGCATGGGTGCAATGCCATAATCGCCGCATTTGCAAAAGCGGGTATATTCAACCGCTCTCAAGGGACGGATTAAGATATTTAGGTATAATATTATCTATTGTACAACTGAATCATTACACCCGTAAATAAAATTCGAATTCATAAACAAAACAGACGCGGCGCAACCCTTTTTCTAGAGGCAACAGTAACACTTGAAAGGTTATAAAAATGCAAGAAGCCGGAAATGAATACGCCCGGTACAATATAAACCCGGTTGTATAGGCGGTACGAGTTTGTAGTAGGTACATGGGTTGTTTTTTTTTAAATACCAATTTTCTCTGATATAGTCTACGATATTTTATGTTTACATTGTATAGGTATTCAAATAGAAATGATGTGAGTTTAATTAAAATTCAAAATGTTTATAAACAGTTAACCCTTTATAAGGCCGCAGTTATACAGATATGCTACGTGAAAGTTAAATACACTCCCATGTTTGTAATGCACTGGGGAACACATCTACGGCAAAAAAAAACGAAATCGTTAATAAAAACATGTGGTCATTATATGCACTCAGCCCGTTAGTGCACTCGAGTTTTCAGATGATCTGTTTCCAATACACCTATTCATTGACAGATACGTGACAGGCAATACTCAATACTTCTTCATTTGTCATAACTGCCATGTACGTAATACTATGCAAATAGTTACATATTACAATATTTATCGATATAGCATGTAACCTTTTATAATTTTATTAATCTTAAGTGGCAAATGATACACTTTCCTGATACTACAAACAACGTAGTTCAGTTATTGCAAATATTGCAATTCACGATGGAGAGTGGATTTATCAAAATTAGACCTTATTATCATACCAATAACAGTCTCGCCAGTCGCCTTTAATTGAAATTATTAGATACAGCGGCTTGTGTATTTTTAATAGTAGTTATTTATACTATTAAAAATACACAAGTCGCTGTATCTAATAATTTCAATTTCAATTACAATTTAATAAATTCAATTATCTATATCTAATAAATTCAATTATAATGGAAACAGTGACAAATGCTTGCTTTCCTTAACGGGCACAGTGCATTCATTGACCACAAACTTTAGATTACTTAATTACACTAAAATTAAATTATGACCGAAAAAGTATAAATAAGAAAAGAAAGCCTGATATATTTGCTATATAATACCATTATAGTTAAATAAAAAAAGGATGTTCTTTCTTTGTAAATGTTTATTAACTAAGTGGTTTCCAAATCGTCTCTGCCTTATAAAGGGTTAAACGACTATAAACTTTAAAAGTTACATACGAAGTTTTGACGTTTGTCTTCATCCGGGACCACGATGAAAAAATCATTCTCAAAACGTCGGAGGTTATTTGTAAAGTTTATATACGCAATTAAGTTAAGTTTCGTTGTAATAATGTGAAAGCCGTGAAAGTATAAATCAGTAAATCTAAATTAAATCGACTTCATCTGTATCTTAGCATTCGAAATAGTCCCGAGATGAGTCTAACGTGAAATCTAAGCAAAATGGCGTCACATTTCATTGTTTCGCGTTATTCTTGACGCAACAGATTCTACGCAGTGACGCTTAAAAAGGTGTTGCTGGATTTATTACCTTCCATTTCGATTTGTTTACTCAGTTGTTCAGATCCAATTACTTGGCACTGTTTCTGTACTTAATTAAAGGGACGCTTGATTACTCGCCCGCTGCGGAGCTTTGTATAATTGCTATTGTTTAGCAAATGAAGACAAATGAAACTTTAATTTAATGACACTGTCTCATTCAGACGCAGAGGAGAAGAAATCCTGTCTGCTGGCGGCGCAGGACCACGCTTAGCAACCATAAATATGTGAGAACAACATGGCCGCTTCCAGCAGAATAATTAAGTAATTCATTCAACAGATCCCTGGCTGCATATTAAATAATAGCCAACATGTTTAAATAACTTATATGTCTAAGAACTAATAACGGACTGGCCGACTGCAAATTATCATATATGTATATTCTTTTGTTTAGGTTTCTGTATCTAACAGAACACAACTTATTCTTATTGTTCACTAATTATAGGAATACTCATTAAGTTCATCGGATCAAGGAATTTATGTAAAAATATTTTTCCACTAAAAGCTGAGTTAATCCCGTATTTCCAGACTTTAAAAATTGGCTGTACAATAAAAGCCTTAATATTTAATTGGTTTCTCATCTATTTGGGTTTACCACCCTCTTAATACGTTTTCAACTTGCAAATTCCGACGTCTACTTCAATAATGAAAATAGTTAGTGGAAGTACTTTAATTATGTTACATTCTTTGTTATTTAGGGCTTGTCTCAAGACTCGCTCGCGCCGAGTAACTCGATTCCAACCTGGTGAGCGCCACACTTTTAATTGGCGGTAACTGTGTTGGCTGCAAGTATTATTGAATTTGCGTAGATCTGCAACCGCAACGCTAAAAGTGTTTGGGCCCATTCTGCCATTACACAATTATTAACATTCATTCATTTTAACCTTATAGACAATACCCTAATTAACGATACCATTATTAAGATTGCAAGTAATGTAACTATCAAAGTGACATAATATTAAAAGACAATTCAAAATAAGAGTGTTTACGTTGTTGTCTTCAAAGAAGTTTCAATTGCACATAGTAATATAACCGTAGGTACTACAAATGTTTTTTTATTTGTATACCGTGTGTCGCCATCATAGGAGCTTTATCTTTAAGGATCGCTTCTGCACCACGAATGTTGCAACATTTGTTTTACAACTTTATAAAAATATTTAATTTATTACTTGTGATTTTTTCGAACAAACTAAATAGTATTTTCAATGAACAGCATCCAATAGTCTAGTTGACATTTACTGTCAGCCTACAAACTTCATAGTTTTCGCAGTACATTGCGTGCTTGAAAAATCTTCTGTTTTTAATATTAAGTAAACTATAAGTTATTTTCAAAAGTCGTAGAACAAATGTTGCTACGTTCGTGGTGCAGAAGCGATCCCCAAAGTTAAAGCTCCTATGACGGCGATACACGGTATTTCAATGTGTGGAATGCTCGTAAGTATGCCTTTAATGTCATAAACTGACAACTGGCTTAAATTTTCCTAAATTGGCTATAATTTTTACATTGACAAGCCCGATGCGGCGAATATTCCAGCTAAACCGTAATTAAATATTTTAATTACTATGCGATAAACTGTCGGGACAAACAAGGTCCTGGCGGGTATGTTTTATAGCTCCTAAGTTAACGGGCGCGTTATAAACAGCCAAATGTGGTGAAGTTGCGCTCATCGAACGTCCGATGTATTAGGTCCGACCGCGTCCAGTGTAATTACATCAGGGAATACGGTACGAGGTGCGCTGTTTTTGCCCCGACCTTACCGGCTCCAAACATGCTTCACGAGATTAGGTTAACCTGCTCTATTACTGGGCAGTAGCCGATCGATCTTTATGATGCAGTTTGGTGCAAATAGAATAATCGACGTTGTTATTTTACATCTTGCAATTGTTCAGCTTTACGCAAGCAAGTTTAAGTCATCACTGTCATCAGCTAGCCTATTTAATATGGTCGTGTTTTTATTACTTAACACAATATCTGTCACGCTCCAACAAGTCTGTGAGTGCGAAAGTGACAGACTGCACGATAAACGATAAGACGACAACAATGCTACCCGTTCTGATTTTCTTCAAATCTGGCAAGTCTGTGTAGATTTAGTGCCAAATCAATTGTGAAGTAAAGTTAATAAAACGATGCTAAAACGTCTCGAACGAAGCGAAGGTATTGCAGCCAAATAATAATACTGAGAAGTTTATTTATTAATACTAATGAACGCTCATGGGAATTTCTTTAGAAAGTTATAACTAGTCCAGTAGACTATACATTGTCACAAGACATACCATAAACAAGAAGTTTATCTATCTGTCGCCAACGTTAATATTATTTACAGGTAATGAAACTGGACCTTGAATATATCATTACTTGCAAGGGGGAGTCTGTACAAACAGAAACTAGCCGAAAGCGTATAATAAAAAGTGAAATTAGTGGGGCGCGGACAGGGAGCGTTTTCCGGGTCTAAGGCATCAGCACATAATTCAGGCAGGATTAAATGCCCGTTGGCTCTCGGCCGGATGCCCGGGCTCCATTAGACAAGCCTCGTATTTCCCACTACTCTTTTATAAACACGGACATTATGGATCATCGTCATTTAAACAATAATACCTGAACAATTTTCATATAAATATAACTTTATTTCATAGAAATATGCCGATATTCACCTTCCACGGGACATATTGTTTTAACTCAGATATGTGATTAGTGATTGCATTGATAGTACAAAAAAATTACAATGCTTCTTTATAATTGTAAATGACATGCGTAATATTAATGCCTCCTTACAAATAAAAAGTGACTTTAGAAAAAATATTTATTGAAATTCATATTTGCGCAGGATTTATAATTTACTTGTATGACGATAACTTGGTCCAACATGTCTATGCAGCGCTCGGTTTGGATCGGAAGTGTGCATAAGCATTCAGTATCGTTGGTATTGGAATCAGCGAGGAGGCATTCAGGTTGATAGGGTCTCGGGCTCAGCGCACATACATAATCAATGGCGAAGATTTGCTGCATTGGACCAAACTATGCACTCAAACGCCCCACCTCTTGTACACACAATATAAGTGTACCTAATAGTATGACTACACGAAGTGGAATGATGCAAATATCTACTTAAATTCCGCTCCATCACATTTCCGGGTAATAGTCGATATTCCAATACAAAATGTTTTAGATACCAACACGAATTTATAGTGTAGATAATTAATTGCGTCACATATTTCACGTAAAATATATCGAATAATAGCTAACGTAAGTAATCATTCAATTTCTGACATGAATGGCGCGTGGGTGATATTAGTTTTAAAGCTATTATAACTATCGGTTTAATTGAAAGAACAGATAGAAGCTGATAAACCGTACTAAGTTAATAAAAAGAATAAGAATCTCGCTACTATACGAGTACATTTTGTTTACCTATATACACAATGGATTTACTTATAAACGGGCCCTATTCTACAAAATGTTTTTTTCACCTATCATGTTCTAAAGAAACCTTTTCTGAACTCTTGTGCGTACCGTTGATTTGGGTTTTTAGACCAATTTTACAACAAATATCTATTTACTCGTACCTCCATGAATATGAAAATTAAAATAAGATACAAACGTTATTTTTCTCCCGTATCAATTTTACATATTTTATTATAAATGAATCTTGAGAAAAAACTTTTAGATTATACCAAAATGTATATTAAATACAGCCTCTTTATTTTTCTTCTAACTCTAAAAACCATCTCTTTCTAAATGCAGTTAAACAATATTCTGATTATTTAAACTTTAATATATGTACATAACAAGAGAACATCAGTTAATAACACTTATTAGTATTTACGTATCAAATAAGAAAATAAAAAGCATCAAAAATTCCGATCTAGAAATAAGTGACTAATTGTATATTGTCTATGCAACCACTTACTTAAATTAATTGACAATATATCATCAGAAAATGTAAATACTACACTAAAATACCGAGTTTTCATGTAACAAGCATGGGTGCTCAATACTTGTGGCCAAGGCTGTATATGGATAGTTTGTTGTCTTGTTAAAAAGTCATGATATGATTATGATTTCCAACAATAATAAATGAGCATACCGATAAAAAGGTTATAACTTGATTACGCTAATTCTGGGAATAAAATATATTATATGACTTGATTTACTATTGATTACTTACTTATTACTTACTTACATTTGAAGTTAAAAGCTATAAAAAGTACACAAAACGAATACTTAATTACTTATACATATTTATCGTTTCGTAGCAGTTTCGTTCAAAGTTATTAAATAGTGATACAACATAAAATTATAAATGAATTTTGTTTGTATTTATACTTTCATGAGACATAATAGAAATATTTTATAAATGGTTAGAACAAACGGCTAAACTCGCGTTTATTTAGTGCGACTAAAGCCGTGAACCTGAGTAGAGCCGTCTATTCATTTGTAAAATTATAAATTTCGTGTTAAAACATGCTGCTAAAACATTGTATCAGAAAAGATTGTATCATGATTAAATCCAAGAATCAAATTTTTGTACCATTAAAAAGGTTATTATTTTTAATAGTGTGACATAATAGAATTACGGCGAGCACTAAGGCAGAAGGGCAGCTACGTAAGTAGCTACTCTATGTACGGTCGCAACGTAAATGGGTTGTAAAGTTTCCTCATCGAAGTTTATACGACCGGCAGCTAATGCTCAACTTGAAAATGATTCGAACATTATACGTCGATCGTAGGCTAAGTAGGTTGCTACAGTATTATTTGTTAGTAACTTTACTTACCTAATTAGGCAACTTTGCCACATACAAACTAGGAAACATGATACATAACTTCACAAAATTAATATACATACCGTTTCGTGATATAAACTGGAATCAATTGGTATACCAATTTTCGTAATATCGTATTTTTGGAAAAACCCACTTGGGTGAAACGGAATATTATTATTTGGTTTACCCCAAACGTGGTATATAGGCTGCTATTTAAATAACCAGAAACCGACATTCAAACTAATATATTCTACCTCCAAGGTAAAATTGTTTTTTTTTTTTTAAACTAGCCAATATACATTTTATATACCTAGTATATTATAGTTTCTTATTTCTTTTGTTTATGATGGGTTTTAAATGTCATCTCGCTGCAAAAATGGAACTAAGTCCTGAAAATATTGGTGCTGTGATTTATTACGATTTTTAGCGTGGTTTAACGGAACAACAGTGCATAGATCAGCTTCAACTTCTGGTGATGAAGCTGCATCTAAATCAACTGTAAACTACCACGGTAAGCTCAAGAATACTTATAGTTATTGTGGATACTCAGCCAACGATACATATAATATACAAATAGTTAAATATATAGAAAACACCCAGGACTCATGACCCCATAAGTCTGTTAATGTATGTTCATACATTACCTTATGCAAAGACGAAGAAGTAAGAATTATTTTGCTTACAAACGAAGTTAAGGCAGGTCACCCGAAATCAGTCATTGTACCATTTGTACCACAAAATGTTGAGGCTGTACGAAAACATATGATGACCGACATGATAACGTATCATGATATACTGGTACAGGCGTCTCTTGGCATATATGTGACTAGCATTAAGACATTACATGAACATTTAACTGTAATAAAATTTGTTCGCGTTGGACACCGCACAACTTAACTAAGGAGCAAAAACAGGCTCGGTGACTCAAAGTTTATAACATCTACACAAGTGACGTATCCTGCGGCGCTACCGCGAAATACGATAGTCGTAAATTTCGGACGATTGTCTCTGTCACTCTTATGATGCCTTAATTGGAGTAAAAGAGAAAGATGCTCGAAATATACGAACTTCGATGTTCGCGGTATCGGACCTGGATATGCGTACGATACTGAAAATAAGCAATAGTCAACGGTATGGGTGTTTCAAAATGAGCCTAACCTTACGAAAGTTAGTCGTGTAAAAAGTACGTTGAAACAAATGTAGCAGATTAAAACATTCTGACACACACAACAGATTCGGAGTGGTGTACTAACATTTGCTTGCCGGAAATATTTGAAGAAATACGTAAAACCAACCAGCGGCGCAGCAATTTTTTTTTACATTTCGTAAAACGATGGTCAACGATTTTTGACCGTTGCCGTCAACACGTTCAAATAACACGTTTTGGGAATACCTCAGAAGGGGTGACAGAAATTGGTTCTCGAAAATTGGTTCACACGAATGCAAATGCACATAGATCACGAAGGAGAACTTTGGAAAGTAATAAAACCATATTTAGCCATGTAATAATAATAAATATTAGTCGTCAAATGGATTTATTGGCATTATTTTGCAATGTGAAAAAATTACAATTATTGCAAAAAGGTTTTATTCTGATTTTTTTTTCTGAAAACTGGCAAATGGATTTTTTTTTTTGACTAGGATAACCCAGATGGGTCATTATAGATAAAAACCATAACACATCCTTATACAACTCTATCAACATCGATTAATTATTAATATGAATAAACACCTATTCGACCTCGTGCCTATAACCTATCAAAAACTGCAGTTGCAAGGTGCACTAAATCAAAACAAAAATTGTACAAAAACTTTTGTGTTGGCTATTGATTTATGTAGTTAATTTGTATGCCGATCCTGTCTTTATATTTCAGGGTTGAGATGTAATTGGATGCGCGGCGGCTGCATCTGGATGCAGCTTTGCTCCTGGCACCAAGCCATCGCTTTGCATAATTTCGTGTACAACTTAAGATAGGTATAAATCTCATTTTATTTGTACTTACATACTCGTATTACTTACGCCGTTTCTCCTAAGACGTATTACATCAGTTTGTACTAACCTGAAACAATGTACAGAATATAATTTAATGCCTGTCTGGAATTTCATGTCAATAACAATAATTGAAGTAATATATTATTTAAAGATATGCTCGAATCAAATCACATTTTCCACGTCTGTTGCTGGATGGAACAGCTCACCTGCAGAGTAATTGATATTTTAATTGATTATGCAAATGGCGTTAATACATGGTTATTCGGGAGACGTATCTCAATGATAATGGTAATTTACTTTATGGCAGTTAATTGCCATAATTCAAGGTGACCTATTAATTTGAACGCCCCTGTGGTTGAGTAGTTTGTCATGTAATTTCAAATAGTAAATGGTTCCTTTCCGAATTTAAGCAACAATAATCTTAAAAATGTGTAATCGGTCTTGACAATACGAAAATATTAGAAGGTCTTATTCCTTTTAGCATCATCTTATGTACCAAGCCACTTACGACCGAAGATTACAAAAAATAGGTTTTGGATATTAAACAAAACAGGATAAAAAATAAATTCTTAAAGTAGCTATATTATGTGAGCACCAATTAAAAAAGTACTGTAACTTTTAAATGGTTCATAAAAGTTTCAAAAGCCAAATATGGTTATTATACATCTAGTCCAAATTTAAATGATCACTCGATAAAGATAAGAAGAGTTACTCTGAATTCTCCAAAAAAAAAAAGATCCAAATTAGAACAACATAAAAAAATTATAATAACCACGGCCTTTTTCATTTGGGTAAGAACATTTTTGTACCTATAATACTTTCATTACTAAGAACTACTTTACTAAGTGATTTCACAAAAATTGATTTATCGCATATGATTTCATAAAACGTAAAAGTAACGTACAAATCGAATTGATTCCAATATTCCCTCTTCACTTTTCCCCTGGATATTTTTGTACCTGTTCTACATTTTACATAAACTAATTTCCTTCGCAATATTGGTCTCCCGACAGTTCTGTAGGCACGGCCGCCTCCCTCGCAAAGAAACTCCTCCGTTCGGGCCTTCGACGACCAAATCAAATCACTCGACCTTATCGATCTTTGAAGAAAACTTGCAAGTAAATATGTTTACGTACCATTCTGTTAGGATCTACTTTGCTTCTGCAAGTTTAATAGTACTCTCAGCGTTATTACGGAGTACATTGTAATGTACCTACTCGTACATGTGGATATGATACACTTTTAATCCAATAGAGCTGCTGATTTAACGCAATTGCTGAGGTTGCATCCCCTTTGTGGGCCGCAGGGCCGGTCACCCTCAACTGAAGGGGAAGCGCTAATATGAGGATATGAGAATTTAATGTATAATCTAGCTGCAGGCCAATTTGTTAATATTTTCAAGCAATAAACTCAAAAAACCAGTTACTTTTTGGTATCATACCAAAAGATCATCAACAGCAAGCTAATATTTGACCAACTGAGAAATGTACTCGTACAACTAATGTTTATTTTTTCTAATGTGTAACCAAGCATATATGTGGCATTATCTATGAAAAGGGACCTTATTGTCGATGGCACTTACGTCGAATAACGTTGCGTTTGTATCGCGTCATCATGAACAACGACATAAGCGCCATCGACAATAAGGTCCCTTTTCCTAGATAATGTCACATATTGCTTGAGAGGGATCTATGAGGCGTTACATGAATGCAAATGAAACATTTTTTATGTTATTTCCTATTCATGTATCACGTCTTAAATATGTTTAAAATGCGACAAACATATGTTTAATATTTTGCACATTATTAGAAAGAACTGAAGTGATACCTATATAGAAACATAAAGGTACTTCCAACGATTATGATTTTTTTTTACTGGTGAATTGTGAATTAATATTACTATTAAAAAAATAAATAGCCATGTGCTCGAAAATCACTCAATTCATATCATTGTTATCATACTTATCATATATTAACAATTATTTGATGATGGTATATTAACAATTTTGAAATGGTTGTCGTGGCATGAAATAAACCAACGGTATATACGAGTATGTGGCAATAATTTCCGACTGGCAAATTTGTCCGCGCAGGGTGGACGAGTAAACATGAGAATGTTGGGTGCAGCATTTGATGTGGTCCGCTCGGGTTGGCGCTCGCCCTTTATCAATTACGGCTAAACAAGAAAAATGAGCGCCCGTAAGCCTACACGAGCCTAATTAAAGCAAGTAAGTAAATTTCTGCAAGAGCCAGCGTGACCGCGCACCTGTCCGTGCGCTCATCCCCCGGAACTGGTGATTAAACTTTTAGCTAATTTCATTAAAAGAGGCGTATATTTTGATCAACACCAGAAATCCCCTTTTTTATGCGCCAGACCGTCTTTTTCTGTGATTAATTTTACGATTCATTTCAATTTTGCTAATTTGATTTAGTATTTAAGCTACCCAATGGTAGGCAGCTATCGTGCTTTCTCTATCAACGCATGACAAAATCATTCGTTAAAGTGCAAGTTTACCAAAGAAGCGATTAAACTATTTAGAGAAAATGTATTTCAAAACAGAGATGTAAAAAATTGCACTGAATACTGGGATTCTATCTTGATAGCCAAAGGGAGATAAATAGGTTTGGCAGTGCCGTGCCTACAGTCGAATAGCTTGGTTCTTGATAAAGCTCGATCCAGCCGATCAAAATCCTTTGTGAGTTTCATATGCTGCAGGTAATTCAACAAGCGATTCATTTTAGCTGCGGAATCGTCCGTTCACGATTCGATTTAATGAGACATGTTACTGCAGGTAGTTTCTAATGTGACTGACGTCCCAAAACTTAGTGACGGTTGAAAATAAAACTATTTAATGTAGACTTCTGACATTATTATTTAGATCTTTATCATTAAGATAAAACTTTAGCGGGTGCCGAGCTTTTTTCGCGCTACTCGATTCAATCTAATCATTGCGGCTCAGGTGATGATGGGCGAACCGCTCGCGAATTTAGGTTTTTTTTTTCGTATTATTAAAAAAATGATATTTTTTACAAATGTAAGTCGTATACCGAGGGTTTCGTGGTCAAACCCGATAAATCGATATAATATTTCGGTACAGTACACTTTTGTTATTATTAAAATAACTTACGACCTTCTGTTGAGCATTTTCAACGTATTAAGAGAAGCCTGTCTTTTTAACCGACTTCAAAAAAAGGAGGGGGTTATCGATTCGGTTGGCATGTTGTTTAGAGGTCATTTTGAATGTAATTTTTATATCACAAAATTCAATTAATCGTGTTTCTGAATCGTATGATGAAAAGTCAGATGTGAATCGGATCTATTACAATTATTATTTAGTATTTTCTAAATTATGATAAAAATAGTTGCCGATACCGAAAACTGAACTTAAATATTTTTACTTATTGTTTTGAGGCTGCAAACAGACTATATTATACCTACTGTGGATGTGGGTGTTAAATGAAATTCCCACCGATGAGTACTCACTCTTAATAGCGTTAGTGGCACAAATTCGTTTAGCATTTAAATCATATTCTGAAAACCATTTCAAACAACTGTGTCCTGAATTAATAATGCCGAAAATGTTTAGTGGCACACAATTTTGCTAGATTTTCAGATTGCAATTTGCATGTTAAACGTCAATGTGACGGCGATGCGTTGAGCCCTATCACTGAATATTAATGCGACGTAGAAATTTTGTTTTACTTTGTGTGAACTCGATTATAATGCAAAGCAGTTCATGACGCTATAGAAGCGCCAAAGCGCATGTTAGCGGGTTGCTCTTGTAATTGGCAAGGTAAGTTACCAGACGGTGGAGACAAGCGTTAAGGTCAAAACCGCAATTCATTTATAAAGAAAGTCATTACTGGTACGCGTCGTAGATGTAGACATAACATAGGTGTATTTTCCGGTAGTTATCGTATGAAGTTATTCAATCCTGCCTGCTTAAGATAAGCAAAACAATGACAATTAGGGAAACTGAATAGTAACATAATAATAATAACAAATTACCACTAAAATTAATGCGCAATGGTTGCAAAATAACCATTTTAAGATATGTACAGTAACGTTGGTCACATTTCGAGAAAAACCGGGTTTTCCTGACCCAACACGTAAGCTGACCTTTTAATAGGACAAAAAAATAGTCGCAATGTTCTAAAATCCACTACTACTTTTCCATAGACATTTTGTACGAAAGTAGCGTAATGGCATATTGAAACTAGAACGAATTAAGCTTACGATTTCGATTATGAATAATCTGTTTCTCGAAATTCGACCAACACTTGATATGCCAAATTTTATACACTACAATTTACTTTACCAGTTTATTTGACAAAAAAACTAGTAAATAAATGTCAAATTACTATTGTGTATCATTTTAAGTATTTAGTAACTGTAGGTAGTAGGTGAATTTTTCGGATACAATTTAAAATTATCCGCAAAACGTCATTACATGGCAACACGCGGTTAGGGATTCATCAATAAACATTATCAGTAACGGCAAGTGTGAAATTTTTTCCGGTAAACACCCCTTAGACCACTAGTACCCTAATGGTGTTTACTTCTCGAAGGGAGAGGTCAACTACTATTTAATCTAGCGTGAATGATTCATTGATGTTTTGAAATACAGTGGGTACGTTCGATGTCAGTTCATAAGTGCAATCATGCAAGATGTTTTCGACGCCCCTTACACCCGTAACATTTTTTTATAATGTTGCTACTAGGTTTAAGAATGCGTCAGCAATATGAATAAAATTTGGATCGGTTACTACTACAAAAAAAAAAAAACATTATTTTAAATAGGTTTTAAAAAATGGTCTCAGCATGAGCGTTTAATTGAACGTCAGCGACTGCAGAACGATTAGACAAGGAGGGTAGACAAGACGTCTCGGCTGAGTGTGGACGCGTGATGGATACCGTAGATAAATCAGCGCGCGGCACTCGACCAGCCTGACCAGATGCGCCCCTTGTAATGTATAGCCAGGGTCATTTGGTTCTTTCAACTTATTGCTTTGCGAAACAGATAGCTGATTGCAGTCCGTCGTGAAACGCGCGGTTTCGGGAGTTCAATTTACATGTTCAAACAACTAACAATTAGTGAAATACATATCACTAACAATGCTCGATCAACTATTTTATGTCATTCGTTGTCAAGGTTACAGTCCCTTGGGTCACTTTGCCCCTAAAGACATTAAACATACTTATTTGTCGTGACTATATGTCCATTCCATTATAGGTCACCTACCAATCGTGTTAATAAAACGGGGTGCCATATAGTAAACTATTTTCCCCTGACTGATGGGACAGAATAATAACAGATACCTAATAATTCACGTACATAGGATTCGAAAATTAGTTATTTTTGCCTAACAGTAACTTAAAATATTAGGTCCAAAATTTTTAATTCAATTCGTTTGACACCAAGCGCCAAATTGAAATTCAATAACGAACAGAATTTCTATGTGCAATTAGTAGATGTGTTTTATTAATGCCATTAATCTGCGTGTCACCCAGACCCTGTTGCGGAGCAAGGAAATACCCCTTTAGGGTGTACCCTAAAGTTAATTTAGTAAACGAAAACAGAGATGTTCTCACTCGGTGAATAATAAGACGTCTCCCTGGTGACGAAATCACGTGCCCCCGAATAACGCCCCACTGGCTTCGCTAAAACAATGATATATTAATAATACAGATATTACTGTGAACCAAAGACGTCTGCTCTGAAAGATCTTGATAGTTCGAACAATGCTGCATTGTATTGTATCAAAATGGGATTTAGCTTAACTCTATTAAATTGTTTATTCATGAGCCAATCTAATAATCTACTGATACTATAGCGCTTGTTGATAACTACGCAATGATAATTTAATTGTGACCGAAATATGTTCACGCGCCTTCATATAAGTAACTCTATTTACAAAGTAAAATGTTGATAGTATTCTCTAGGTCCTAGAGTCTAGGACAACCCTTTATTTTAAACTTCCATATACAAAGTAATAACGTTAACGTTTGAACAGTAAAACTTTCAATAGTTACTACGATTACTTTAAGATTTCCTTTCTTTTTTAAAGTTATCATCAATATGATTCAAATAAAGTATCCAAATCTTCGTTAATAAAAAAGCAACAATGGAATTATCAGATGGATAAAATCAAAACCGAGTTATACACTTCCGATGTCCTTTAACGTGAACGGTCTATAGTGCATAATGAATCTACTATACTTAAAACGTATATTATTAGATTATTACATACATGCGGTAACATGCTACAACATCTACTTAATAAAATCTCCTTACACGAGTAACAAACAGACCCGCACTGTTAACAAACAAATATGAACGGGAAATGATTCAATTCCGAATTTCGACATATAGTCGAATTGGAAGGTGGCTGCTCGTGACGTATTTTTAATTACCTTCGGCCGCGTCGTCGGATCGACTCCATATTGAATTTCTATAGTAGACAATAAATAAGTGCAGAGGGTAGCCCACTTCTGTTTGACTATCCCACTCATACGAGATCTGTTTCACCGTAATTAAACTCCTAGCTACTAGGTACTTTATTATGCGACCGTTATTAAAAAAGTTTATTCGATAAAGTATGTCCGAGTGTATCAATAATTGGAAACCAGCTCGCTTGGGGAAATTGCTAATACAAACCCTAATGCTCGCCGCAGATACGTAGAGGGAAAAATTTAGGTATTTTAATTACCTCAATCTTGATCGAATCGCCGTGCGAGCTTGATTGAATTTCCGGACGAGGCTATCTCTCGTATTTGCAGAGCGGTGCCTGCCGCCTCGCCGCCTGCGAGCCGGCTCACTGGGCTGTGACGTCACACCGTCGATAACTTTTTTTTTATCTTCCATCGTAAACAGCCAGTAATAAAGTCTCCTTATTATTTTTTTATTAGCGCTCATGGTAAGCCCGTCTTTAAACGTGTCTACGTCGGTTAAAGGAGATGACATAGTTTTATAATAAAGGGGACTATAAAAACACTTTCTTTATAACAAGAATAGAGGGGGAAAAGCAGAATCTTTACGTATAGTACATTTAAAAGTAACAATGCAATAAGGTGAGCTGCAGTAAAAGTAATAATTGTGTAAGACGAAAAGTAGCCTGTAATGCGGAATCAAGTGTAATATTTTACATTGTATCAACATTGTTAGCTCTGCCATTTAGTAAGAAGTAATTTTATTTCGTACGCCATCGTCTTCAATAAGACAAGAGATACAAGTTGTTGTATCGTAAGGTATCCAACTTACTATGATTGACGACACGGAAATACAAGTTTTTTGCCCAGAAAAATTTAACGCAATATGATGATTATATGTAAATTTATATATCGATAAGTATGTGAATTTATGTGAATATTATTCTTAACTTATAGGTACCGTATTATTGACTTAAAAAATATATTTTTTTTAACGAGGGTTGGGTTTTTTAGGGTTCCGTACATTAAATAGGATAATTTTGTTTCGTCTGTCTGTCAAGAAACTCTCTCTCAGGATCGCGTGGAGGTATCAAATACTCAGGTCTACTGTCCCTTGAAAAATTAAACTTCTAAGCCAATGCAATCAAAATTTTCGCCAGTCGCAAGAGAATCAATACCTACAGGGTACTACTTCCCATGAACTCAATATCTTGAAGAAATGTCATATAGCACAGATAAAGGGAAAATTGTAAACAGCATAAATTTTTACGACTTACGGGTTTGTCCGGAACGCTCGTTGCGCAAGTCCGACTTGCACTTATTTTTACAATGATTTCAATAAGTAGTCTATTCTCATCGTCATCGTCTCAAAAACCTATTCCTTCATCACATACTCGTACGACTAATAAAAGCTGACCCAGAAGTGAACAGTCAAATTTAAACTGCCGTACTACCTACAACGAAACAGATTGTTAGTTAAAACTAATATAATTGACTAATGTTGGCAATTTTGTGAATAATTAAATGAAATTTTAGTGTAATAGTCATATCATTTTTTGTGAAACGTGTTGAACTATTTGTCCAACGAATAATTAAATATTATGAATGTCACGGGAAAATTCTAACTCATTTTACTCAAGAGAAGAGAGAAATGTAATAATTGAACGTAAAATCTAGTATTTAAAATGTTTTAGGGAAATGGAAGAACATAAATTTAAACCATTCCAAGGTATTTTAAAGTAATGAACCGACCAAAAGCATATCGGGCCATTCTCAGTGTAGGGTTCCTTAGTTTTCGATATATAATAACGACACCTCATACTTTAGGGTTGAACCAAAAAAAGAAATTTCCCCCACTTCACATGTTTTATTAAAGCTCTCTAGGACCGTTAGGTCACTGAGCATAGCCGGAGACAGACAAACAGACATGGTAAAACTATAAATGCTAAATTATCTGCTTACAAGTCCCAAAACTTGTGAGAACTATATATACGTACGCTAAACGAAAATATTGTGAAATATAAGGAAATACATTAGAAAAAATCTTGACATTGACGATAATAAGACGGATTTATTTAATAGTGGAAAAAGATAGCAACTTTTTCACCTTTGTCATAAAGGTGGCAAACGAGCAACACCAGAGGAGTCAGGAGCGCGTTGCCGACCTTTAAGGGGGGGGGCTGGAGCTCTGGGAACGTTTCCACCATCAGGAACACACCACTACATACCTAAAAGGTGGCAGTGCTATTATGGCTTTGTCTTCTGTAAGGAGGAGGTACTTCCCCAGTTAGGCTTCTCCAGACTCAAGCGCGATGGTACTTCGCTGTACCCTAGCTCCAAAAGGTGCAGGTACTTCTACACTTAACAGCTAGGTTCTAATATTGACGGGGTATTTACCATGTCTAACTTATATATTTATTGATCAATATCAAGAACTCAAAAACACAAATTTCCTATACTTGCTACGCCCAACTCGAAGCTTGCGATATCGTCTATTTGCATCTAGGAGACCATAATGGCGTAATAAGGTATGTCATCATAAGGCTACTCTAAACTTGAAAAAAAATCGATCCTATAAAAATAGACATAAGTTGTCATTTTTAGCTACTTTCAACTACTTACTTTTTGCGTGCAACTGACGTGTGCCGACAGGTTTTCATGCATTTGTCATCAAGATATCTTATACGCTATATCTAGTGGTTAGGTAATCTGTGCTTTAGGGGGTACCATGATTGATGCGACGGGTAATAAGGCTCCAAGTATTGCAATTTGTTTACCCTTATCGCTGTTATTCACCTAGCTGCAGTAAGGAGACCGGCAGTATCGTATTTTATACCGATCAACAATGCCGTCCCCAGCGTTCACCGATAATTGGAGAAAAGTCCCCATGGAACCAATTTTGCCGCTTCTAAAGTGGGTGCGGGCGAGTAGGTGGTGTAGGTAAATAAATTATAAACGATCCATCATTACCCACCACTGACAAAATGTATGGAACTGGCGTTCAATATCGTTACCGGATATATATTATCGGTTGGTTTTTCTTTTTTATGTGGCAGTGTTCTCCTGTTAGATGTTCTTTTCAATAATAATTAACATATTAAATTGAAGAACATATCTATTTTATTATTGATAAAGCTTAGTAAATCATCAATATAATAATATTTTTCGCCATATTGTAAATTAATTTCCGAAAAACGTAACACTGTAGTTTCCTCTCCCAACATTTACATTTTACATTTTGCATCATATGGCATAATTTTATTTTCCTGTGTTATTAAGCCTTTTTTTGACTAAAGTTGTGTTGGTTCAAAAATATCATAGATAAAATATAAATACATCAGTATCATATGCTAAATAAATGTAAAATACATGATGTACCTTTTACTCATGATTTCCAAGTGTAAAACGAAAAAATGCCACAAACATGTGGCAAGAAACAATACAAAAAAAATTACAATTAACTAAATATGTCTTGACTCTAACAGGGACAACAATACTATCAGAAAAGAATATTAGGATAGGTTAGAACTGCGAGACTTGCAGAGAAACTGAACGCTACCTACAACAAAAATAAATTATTTAGGCTATGTTATTTAGAACCATGCCCCATATAGAAACGTAATCAGTAATCAAATATGACGAAGTTTGTTAAACAATAATTCAACTGCGAATTATAAAATTGCTAAATGTACTTTTTGTATACCGAATGACAATTTGGGTAAAATAGAAATATTTTTTCACTCACATATTAGTAAACCCAGTCAGCATCAAAAATTACAGTACCAAGTAATCAACTAAGAGTATATCGATGCTATGTGAAGCGGAATGTGCAATGGTATAATTAAAACAACAGGCACGCTGTTATTATCTATGGTAAACCTAAACTATTTTTATAAACAAACCTACAACGAGCCCAGAGTAACAAACAGAGATGCATTTAATGAAGTGTGCAGAAGTGTCAATTAGGTTCTAGTTTGCTATAAAAATAGAGATAGTATTCCCCTCGGAGTGGACAGTGCCACGAGGGAGGAGCCTCGCGCTATGCCACATAAACCGTCAGAGCTGAAAAAAATGGCTAACACTATTTTTACACCTACTATTTGTATTTTTGTGCCGCCGCGGAATGCTTGTCAAAGTGCAAATTGTTTTTAGGTATTAAAACTGTTTCCTTTTTCATAATCGTAGCTCCAAACTAATTTTCAGTTTTTTCACTTCACTAAAACTTAAAAGGTTAATGGAAATAACAAGTGAAAACTGCAAACCATTTTGTATGCTATTGAATATTGATATAACACTTGTGTTCATTAGTTTGTTGGAATCTAAAACAATTAATGCCCTGTGGCGAGAAAAGTAATTTAGCATCGCTTTTTGGAAATACAATGGAAGTCATTTACATATGTTAGTGAGGTAATTTATGATATTCGCAAATCATGCATGCAACTGAAATTATCCAAGTTACTGTAAGTGGAGCAAAGGTGCAACCAATTTTAGTATCAAAAACGTTAACCATGTGAGGTACACCATTACCAAGGAGTGAGTGTCAATCCTACTGTTTTTCCTCATGTGGCTCCATTTCGAGTTGATTAAAACATTTAAAACCTGACTGAGTAGTTATGGAACTATGCTTATGCGGTCCTCTTTTTGTAAAAGATCATTATTATGCAATATATTACGTAAAATTACTTCCTTATTGTTTTTTTAAGATTTAAATCACTTATAGTAAACACGAGTTTACACATAAATAGAACGTTATATTGATGATATTTTTTGGAAGCCAAATACTTAGGGAATCATGCTTACTAAACTGTTCTGGTTATTTTAGAGGTAAGATGAAGGTAATTTATTAATAAAATCCAAGACCCACATAACAATACGAAAGAACAAATAAAATCCTTAGTTGTTAAGTATTTCGTTTTCAATTAAAGCTCCAAGCACAGTAGCAGTCCACGATTCTTGTTTTTCTTCGAATTTATGGAGTCATTACCGCGACTCGACCGGTGTTTATTTGAACAAGCTCCATAAAGAATACAGCTTGTGTGAATTTTATTGAAGTCCATTGCCCCTTCGTTAGGTCTGTAGTATATTCGATATATTCCATCTTCTGGGGTCGACACGTGTCCCTCATAAACCTGCTTTTACAAGGACACCAACCCCTGGCCGTCAGTGAGGGGAAATGTCCCATACTCGTATCACACTAAAAAAAGTTATGTGTTACGGTTAATTTCGGAAACGCCGAGATTCGGCAGTTTACCGCATTTTTAACAGACTTTTTTGTACGTACAATTAGTAGACATATTGCATGAAAATGTGATGTTTTTTTTATCATATAAATATATGGCCCAAAACTATTATTTTATATTTTAACTTTTATGGGTATGTATCTTCCGTACACGGAACAATGGTGTTCCAGACATTTGGGAGGCGTACGCGGAGCTAGATCGAGCCAACGCGCAGAGGCCCTTTCGACAATTTAATGAAATGTAAGGGGTACACTAAGCGGATGTTGCCCCTGTCCGTATCATGGGACGCGCACAGAGACAGCACCCGCCATGGTGTAAAGACTATTGAGTTATAATGGAATCTAGAATGTACTAGGCTATTGGGTGGAAAGGATGGACTAGCTACTGGGCTATTGGATAAAAAACCGGACGTCTGCCTAATAAAATGGTATTCAATTTTATTTCCGGCAGACGGTGACTCGCCCTATGCGAGATGGGCCCCCACAAAAAGCGACATCAAAGATGGCTCAAGGGCAACACCGATGCAAAGGGCTAAGGGTAGAGAGGTGTCACTGGACTTTAAACTTATAGCCAACTCGTCACTTAGGTTTCCACATCTAATGGGTATGTATATTATTATGTTGAAATGACTCGCGTAATGCGGTTACTATGCTAAAATCACTTATAGCATTACCAAGCTTATAGGATTAAATCATTTCGATATTTTTTCAATACAATTCTCATTTTCCTTGATATCATACCTAATAATTATAATACGACATCAAATTTCCTCATAAAACAACATTGGTGTATACCAAGAATTTTCATAGCTTACGTCGGCTTGCCAGTTGCCTTTGCAATATAAACGTTTACTAGACAGAGACGGCGCTACCTTATTTTTATCGAGTATGACCTATGGTGGAAAAGAACAGCTAAGACTTTGATAGTGCGTCTTGAATTTCAAAAGAATTTATTGCATTCCTCGCAAGCTCAGACACTTAAACTTTATTGCTCTGGGATTAAAGTAATATTTACAGCTACTAAATGATACCGAGGCAATTTCGTGATATTAAAAGATGTCTATGTGAAGGCTTGGGTCAATAGTTTGGTGTTCCGAGGATGTTTGCACGGTATAATGGAGGAGGAACTTTCTATCGTTCACATTCTTGGGCAACGACGTGCGATAACAGTACGTTCCTTTTCAACTATTCGCCGTAACTGCATAGTTTGGCGCTTCGAACACTATTAAACATTAACAATAAAATACAACTACCCATTTCCTACACGTGTGCGTGGAGCATACTAGTTAGAGCTGTTCATGTCTAAGCATATTAAGCCAGATGTTAAAACGGCACATTTAGGTGTCGAAAATAAGCCTACAGCAAGTAGATATATCTTTGTACAGTCGTGAACCGAGCCGGTCGTCTTTAATTTATTTGTTTTCTGTTTGTTATTCAGTAGCATAAGAGGTAACCATACAATTTATGCCGTCTATATATTCTTCCGTTCATGGTTCGATTTGAAACAGTAATTTTATTTGTATAGGTACACGACCTTGGTTTATAATAATTATTTTTTATGTTTACTTATTTTTATATTGCATATTGATAACGGCATCTTTGTGATATGATGGAAGTGTTTATGAGTGTCTACTCATAAACACTTCCATTATTTTACCGGTTCCTACATATACTTTTAAGTCCCCATCGATCTAAGAAAGATTTGTAAAAGAACATGACTCAAGGCTCCAAGAACTGTGAAGTTTCTTTACACCAGTCTCTTAAAACAAAATATATTAACTATCATTAGGACTCATAACACCCGAGTTCCAACCACTCACTCGTACAACCGGACCATCAGATGTATCAGTCGGCAACCGAGTTTACAGTCGAATGACTTCGCAAATTTTCTCAGTACAGCAACGACAGATACATACTTATATGCAAGACGCCCTGAAAGCGAGACGAGGAGTATAAAAGGGATCGGAAAAGTGCACGGCTGTGGAAGTGCTTTTGATATTGGTGTCGTTTCCGAATGCATCGAATCTTTGTTGCAATGGGGAGAAACCGACACGTTCGTTTTATTCGATAAATACTTGCTACTAGCGATATATTTGCGGAAGAATTGTATTTTCATCCACTGAGTAAAATTGAACGAATAAACTCGTGCTCAGATTGCTCAGAATTCTTGGGAACTTCTGAAAATTTTTACTATGTTTACGATCGTTAAACAATCAGAATATATTGAACATGGTCGCCTGGCGATTACAAAATATTGAGAATTACTTGTCATAATATACTCGTAACTAGGTACCTGTTTTTACGTTTACTGTACTTAGGGTAGTTAAAAAGAAATCCGGTATTTTTTTAGTTTTCTAAATGACAAATGATCGGAGTTAGTTATGCTTTCATGTTATTCTTCATACTACAATGAATAGCTAAACTAGCTAACACGTTTAATTCAACAACTATTAAACTTGACATAATAGTGAGTCAAATTCATGAACATATATTGATATAGCGAATAGTTAGATAACAAGTTACACACACGATTTGCAAGAGTCCCTTTATGATAGAGGATACATTACACGGTTGAACGTCAGACCCGTAACGGGTGAGCAGGCAAGCGCTAACAGACTTAACCAACATCGTTAAAGCGTGCTTCGTAGCCATCGAGTCCTATTTTGATTTGTAGCATCAGTTAAGATGCACGAAAGGGTAGCTTTTGATCGATCCGCTCACACCCTCCAGATATGATTAGCACCTAATTGAATCACGGGGCGAGATCCGCACAGTTTAGTTTTCCAATTTACGGGACTTTCGTTTGCTCGAGAGAGTAGAAGGGGTTGAATTTAATTATCTCCTAGACTACCCTCAACTAACGCTAAAAAAATTAATAAAATTGCATCTGAATTTGAAAAAAGTATCTCATTATACTTTAGAATCTCATTCTCTTAAAATTTATAAAGCAGTGATGCAGACAGTAGGTAAATTTAGCCGCATCCTTTAATATGAACCAGGAAGACCATTGCAATCGTTACCACTAAGTGCTATTTGATATTTCAAAAGTGGGAGCAGTTCTTTCCTCTACTAAAATTCTTACCGCCAAGTAAACATTTCCTTAGGTTACAGAAAGTTTTACTTGGATTCCTTGCTTGATTAAAATTCCGTTAAATAAAAGAAAAGTATTATCTTTCCTGCCTAAAATAACCGTCTTTTTTGTTACGGTTATTTTGATTTTATATAAGTTTTTGTTAGAGTTTATTCTTATTTTATTTTAAGATTTACAATAACATTTTGTAGACTCAAAATATTATACATAACATAACATATTGCAGAGAGATTATTACTTGAATTCATCTGAATTCAGTAAAAGCAATAGTATATAGTGAAAAGTTAATAGTATAAAGATAAGTATAAGGCGCATCCTTACATACATACGTTAAGAATCACGTTCACGTTCGCGGGGTTGATTCAACCCAGTACTAGTAAGGTTAATTGCGAAGTTAAGTAATTGGCGACAATGTAAGGATGCTGGATATACTATTAACTTTTCACTGTATACTTTTGCTTTTTGAAAGAGTAGTTTGCTTATGTTTATTGCAGAAGTATCGAATTGACTACGTATGAGAAAGTATAATTTTAAGAGTTACACATATTGTAACTCTTAAAATTATATTAAGTATGGTAATTTTATAATATACCGGGTGTGGCCTGCAATAGGAGATTTAACTTTAGGCATCGTTTCTACACCAAAAACGTAGCAACATTTGTTCTACGACATTTGAAAATAACTTATAGTTTAATAAATATTAATAAAAAAAGATTTTCCAACCAAGCAATGTATTGCAAAAACTGTGAAGTTTGTAGGCTGACAGTAAACGTCAACTAGACTATTGGATGCTGTTCATTGAAAACAATATTTAATTTGTTCGAAAAAATCACAGGTAATATACCTATTACCCAATTATTTAAAGTTGTAGAACAAATGTTGTTACGTTCGTGGTGTAGAAGCAATCTCTAAAATTTTTGCTCCTATTACAGGCCGCACCCGGTATAACTACCGACAACGCGAACGCGAACACGTTTGCGTCATAGATTCACGAAAGTTTAAGGCTTTTTTATACACGCGTACTTTAATCTGTCAATTACGATAACATAAACAAAACTACAAGCACATGCTTTTCTATGTCAGACTATGTAGTAGTTGTAGTAGTATGACACCTCCAACTCAACTATAGAATTTCATTAGGAAACGCTGTAGAGAACTATAATAATTTCAAAAATAGAACTTCATACAAATTCTATACTAATTTGAGATACCTGGCAAATTTTCGTGCATTTAGAACACATTTTTTTTATCTGTCACGTTATCGGCCAATCAGAGACAGTTTTGCAATGACACTCCTGGAGATGTTGTTTAATTGTGTTCAGACAACGCTGTTGTGTTCGTTTCTAATTTTATAATATATCTGCGTGTATCAATGTTTGAAATTAAATAAGCCCGGGAAAATTAGATTAAAAATGAGTGAGAGTGACAACGATGAGATTGGTTTAGCCACTATACCGGAAGAAATAACTACGATTGCTGAGGAAGCAACTCTTACCTTGTTGCCGGAAAACTAAAAAAGCTGTACAACAAATAATGTTACGCAAAGTTTATGGAATGGCGGACAAAATATACATTATATTGTTATACAAGCTGTTTTATTTGTATAGTAATATTTTACGTGCATTGGAATAATTGCTAGAACATAATAGCTAACATTGAAAATTGCTTTCAAAATTACACCAAGGTTTACTATAGTTCTCATATTATAACTGTTTATTGCTTAGAATTGTTTGTTATGGAAGCGTACCTATATGGACGTAACGTAATAAAGTTTTTCAATCTCGTACCTTACTTAGGCCACTCAGCAAGCTTTGCGGCCTACACACGGTAGGTACTCGACTGAAAAACTCTTCATTATGTACGATTGTATAAAATACTATTATAAAATAGTAAGTAGTTCTTATTTATTTTTCATAAATCATATACGTAGTATCTTCTAAGTATGTAATGATATTTAAAAAAAAATGTGATTGTGAAAGTCAATATTTAACTTTCTCTTTTAACGTATGGTTGCCACGGATTCGATATAAAGAGGATGCTCAATTCATCGATAAGTAAAAGGTATTATATTAGGATTGAGTTAAGGTTAGCTATCGCTCAACGAAAATGAAGGAAAATAACGTGCCGGGTGCACAGTCTCTTTCTAAAAGGCGATATTCTTAAAAATAGAACATCTATCAAAAAATACATTGTATACCAGATTGTAAAACAAAAGGTTCAAGTAAATAACAATTTAACTTAAATAATAGATTAGTTAAATAATAATTTGGTGGCATATAATGTTCATCTGTGGCAACCACGTGGCAAACAAAAACGAGATCATTGAAATCAATCAAAAATTATGTTAATTTGTAACTTAATTACATGGAAAGTATCGCTTTATTTTAAGAGCGCCATCTTGTAAAATAAATCTTTATATTATAAGTATGAACGTAGCAGTCTAATTGACTTGGACATAGTCACCAATTTTCATCAAGACTTCTGACTAATCCAAATTTGTTCAATAAAAAATAGAGTTAAACTAAAACATATGTAATCTTTTAAAAAAATCTCTTTGAACTTTCTCTGAAAAAAAATTGTGTTAAAAATATTTTTAAACAAAACTTGATCCACTCTACTGGTTCCCTAGACTTGTTAAGCGTAGTTTTATTGCTTTGCTTAATCGAGTACTATTTTTTGCATGGAAATTTACTGATAATTACTTTCATCTGAGAGTTTGTATTCTGTCTGCGCCCTTCTCCCCTGTATTGCAAATTTGATAATGAAAGGGCCCCACTTGTGTGCTGCAGAGATAATGTAAATAAGTATGCAAATTCAACACCGAGTTCCATTCAAATGAACCTTTGCGGCTCTTTAAAGTTTGGCTTAAAGCTAATCTAGCTGTGTGACACACGCTTGCTAAGATTTTTACCCTCTACTTGTTTGTTACTCAAGTAAGTAACTAACAACGAGAAGTTATATTTATTTATCAAACAAAACTGCAGATTTCACGTGAGACCTTATTCCTAAACCCTATTTATTGCGTACTCGGCCGGGTCCGTTTATTGTGGGAAATCGTGACTTCAGTGACAATTAATATTAGTTATACATTGTCATTTATTTCTAAATGCAAGCGCACCTTCTATAATAACATGTTTAAACCAAATTTATCGAGGTTATTAAGTAACATTTTCGTAATCATGCTGTTATTTATTGGTTTTAAATTAAATAATCCCTCGATGTAATTAAGGCCTTGATATTAACAGGTCTCTATTCTACCGTTCAGGGGAAAGAAGAGCAGTCAGTAAACCTATTAAAACAGTCTGATGGTTCTAGATGAGTGAGAAAGGAATATTATGAAAGAATATCGTAAAAAGTTAATACCAGAGATGGTACGTGAATCATTGTTCACTACAGAGTAGGCACTTTTGAGTAGCGAAGCGCATAAAATATTTGGTCGTAAGTGAAAGTCTCGCGTGATAGCGCGGCCCATCAATCATTTATCCGCGACTCGCTTCCGACGATACCGAGGAAAGCTCTAAACCTACGCCACACCGATAATGTATTACTTACATTTTAACTCGACATTTAAAAACTCCCCTCCAACGCTATTATTGTTACGGAGCGTGCAAACAAAATAGATTGATACCGGATCTCGATAAGCGCAAATTGAGTTTCTTTTTACAAATTTTATCTGTATCAAAATAAGGCACGCCGTGTTTTTTTTCGCAAAGTCTGTTGTTGTTATTAAAAAAGTTTTAGCAGCTCTTGCATTTTCATTATGATGGTAACGTGAAATTGTAATTGCTGGAGTAGAATACAATGAACTCTGTCTTTTATCACTATTTTCAAAAGTTTTTTCGGTGAAGACGGAGCCGTCGCCGAGCTGCATAGTTTAGAGATTCATGAAAAGATGAGTGTTGGCGAGTAGTTTGTAGCGTAGTTAAGCCACGAGTCGCGACGCGATTTGCTTGCCCGGTATTGCTTTTCCGGTAAGTGCGATCCAATTTGTGCAAGTTCTACGTAACGACACCCGGAAGAACATAGGACGATAAACCTTCATACTTTCGTTACTCGGAGCGGCGTTGTCTCTAGTTTACTACTAAAGGTTAAGGGCTATCGATTTATAGTTTGTAACTACTTAACGTAAAAAATCAAAATATCTGATCGTTTTAATGTAATTTATTTTCATATCAACTTTTAGCCTGTTTAGTAATAATTAGTACCTTTAAAATAATAAAATAAAGGTAGAAAATTAGAAAAAGAATCAAACACAAATATAATTGAACTAGATGTTTTGTTCTTAGTCAAACGCAAATAACTAACAGTGCTTAGTCCTTAATAATATATTATTTACAATAGAGCACAATGCAATATGTTAAGATTTATTTTCTTTATGTTGGCATAGTAAATCTTGTATCACGTTGCAAAATATCGGAATAGATTATGAATATTATGATTTAAAAAACCACCAGCGAGCTTGGAAAATTTCTGATCGGGACATGGGCTATAAAAATACTAACTTTATTGTTCACAAGTCTCGACGCTCAGTCTATAAGGTCTATATCACACATCACACAAATATATGCCCTTACTGGGATTCGAACCCAGGACCGTCGGCTTCATAGGCCCTGCCTATGACCACTACCCACTACGCTAGACCTATAAATGTGGATTAACTTAATGTAGAAATTTTATAATATGTTGTGTATCATGTATCGTTTATTGTTTTTATTGATGTCGTTTATGTGTATAAAAATATACTTTGTATTGAATTCCTGGTAAAATATGAGATATCAGTATCAAGATTTGGATCATGTATGTTTGCCAATAATTAAATACAAAACAGAATGTTTTTTAAACATGATCGAAAACAACTAAGAACATACAAATTACACGCTTGAATCTGGGGCAGCCCAACTGGGGAAGTACCTCCTCCTTACAGAAGACCACAGCCATAATAGCACTGCTACCACCTTTCAGGTATGTAGTGCTGTGTTCCTGATGGTGAGTAAGGTTCCCAGAGCTCCAACCGCCCTTAAAAGCCGGCAACGCGCTTGTGACTCATCTGGTGTTGCGGGTGCCTATGGGCGACGGTAATTGTTTACCACCAGGCAATCCGTCTGCTCGTTTGCCGCCTATGTCATAAAAAAAAAAATAATAATATTTTTTATTACAAATATTTTGATTAGCTTTGATTTTTAAGTAGTAATACCACTATATAAATTAACATTGAAATAGATGACACATCTTAAGAAAAAGTGATGCCTCTGATACTACTGATATGAATGATACTGATATATCAAGTTTTCGACCATGTTTAAAAATGATTGATTGTCTTTTGTATTGACTAAACACAAATCAAATTACGAACTATTCACGTCTTTCGTCTCATTTGTCTTAATGCTACGAGTAGGATTACCTAAAGGACGAAAACACTTTAAATACTTAATCCTGGTACTAAAATGGTCTACGAAATTTGAAGTGAAAGTCTTAGGACCTTATTGGAGAGACTTAATAAAACTGACAGCAATTTATGAATAACACGGCTTTACTCGCGTTTTTTAGACACTCGCTCGAGACATTTCGGACAGTAAAGGTCCTGTTTAAAACACTAAATAAGAAAGCTGAGACCTCGCTGGCGTCGCCAGCTAGTTACGTGCTTAGCGCTTAATAAATGAAGACTTACCTATGCTGTTAAATAAGCGTGCCTGTATACAAAAACTGAGAGCCTACCGAAACCCTGGTAATAGGTATCGGTAGGCTGTCAGTTATTCCGCAGGCACTGCTTGTAAGTACAAGCAAGAGAGAAGGTGTCCTTGTTATTTGTACTCTCTTACAATCACCGAGTAGCTAGCCGGCACAGCGCTCTTAATGGACCAATGTGTCAAATAGGATTAACTGTAAATGAGACCCGCGCAGCCGCCTGGTATTTTGTTTTGCGACATGACTCGAATAGATAGCGTGGGATTGATTTAAGGCTCGAGAAATCGAAGCATCGCATGGTATTTACTTATTTTAGGATGTCTGACGTATGATATTGTCAAACATGAAATTAAATACCGTGAAACGCAGTGCACCCATCATTTTGATATAGGTATGTAATTACATAACATAACATAACATAACATAAATATTTCTGGACAATCTTACACAAATCGACCTAGTCCTACGGTAAGCTCAGTAAGGCTTGTGTTGTAGGTACTAGACGACGATATATATAATAGATAGATACATATAAATACTTAAATACATAGAAAACACCCATGACTCAGGAACAGATATCTGTGCTCATCACAAATAAATGCCCTGACTGGGAATCGAACCCAGGACCATCGGCTTCATAGGCAGGGTCACTACCCACTAGGCCAGACCGGTCGTCACACATAGTTAAGACTTGCAGATAATAAGTAATGTGAGAGCAAGACCTTTTAGCGCTATAACTGGCTACAACTGTCGATATTATTTAAATAATTAAAAGTGGAATATGAAGTATAAGAAGTGTCATAAATAGTTAACTTGCCGCGTTAGAATCCTAAAGCCATAATGTCCCTTGATTAAAGCTCAACATAATAAATAAACGGCGCAACAGTTCCATGTGACAAATCCGAATGGTCGCAACTGCATTTTAAACGTAGCAATATTTTGACGAATCGGTTTTAAAGTACGCAGTTTTCATCATAGCAACGGTCTGGGAAGCAATCTCAAGATGAAGAGATGAAACCGCGATCGGATAAGCCGGTTACCAATATTGTGTTAAGATTGGTAATACGCGTGGATATTAAAATGTCACTCAAAATACCGCGATAAATTTACCGCAAAATTCCATTAAAATAAACAAATAAAAGGAGTCAGGAAAACTTAAAATTTTAATGGAACGTTGAGTATTCACAATACATATATCCGCAGCACAGGATTTGTCATGTGGCAAATGAAAATCTGCACCAGGTTTGTTCTCTTAAAACAATGATAGATTCCACACAAGGGTTTCTCATTATTATTCGTATCCTAATATTGTACACTGTAGTAATACACATTAGTTAATCTCACTTGGCGCAAACGTACCCATTACACTGCCAGAGTTACCACACGAATGGCCAACGAGATCTGTCGCACTAGGCAGAAGCCGTAACGAAGAACACACCCCTCGCGAATTCCGTGGCTACCACCGCCCGAAGTCCAGCAGTCTTAACTGCCACCGGGCCGAAACTTTACCCACATAAATTGCATCTAATATCACTCAATCGCACGCTTCTTCTGGATTGCAAAGTTCATATTTTTCATCCTGAAGACCTACGACGCTTCTGCCAAGGAAGTAGTGACAGAGCATTACTCCTCTCGTCATGTTTTCGGCATATCTACCAGTATATAGTTCTACCTCTTTAAAACACTATGCTATATAGCAGACCTATGTTCTCGGTTATCTACCGCCTATGCATAATAATAAAAAACGTTATGAGCACTGCACATACTGTCGGTTTGGTATTGCTTTCGCATTATCTTGTGGTCACTTGAGATAGAACAAATAGATAACCTAAAGATTTCTTTATTTTACTTTATTTTATCATCACCTGCCTATTTTATTTGCTTATTTGAAATTACGCAATTCTTAATCTTAAATATACAAGATTCCTGCTAACACTTTGCATCTTCGGTAAATTAATTTTAATAATTTAATACAGGGGCAGACGGGGAGAAATGAGTGTTTTCCTTATCGTCTCGGCACGTCATTAGGCAGTATTCTGTTCGTAACCTGCACACAAAATCATATCCCATTTAAATTCTACAGACATCCGTAATAGCCTAACCCTTGCACAGCTGCGAGAGGGTTGGACTTTCACAATTTTAAATTAGTACCTACGTAGGCAGCTCAAGCTGAGTACGTTTCAAAGTCACTTAATTTAATGATGTTGAACAGGGCGAAGGAAAAAGTATCGTAAATAAAATATCAAGTTAGTTATAAAAGTTTTTAAGAAATAAAATCAGTTTCTTGATTTAGAAATAAGAGCGAATTTTAGAAAATCATTTGTCAAAGCCAATACATACACGTGTATTTAAGTTTTTTTTTCTACATTGCAAACATTAAGTTTATCGCAGATAATATAAGACGGCGACCAACTCAGTGAAAAACTCCGCTGTCATTGATATTCAACTCAAACATGATTGTCATGAGTCGATTTTTCCCGAAGAAAAGTTTCAAATAATCCTGATCCATCGTTACATAAAACTTGTGAGTTGTTCGTCTCGACGGATAATCGAGTTTATACTTGAGGGGCCGCCATCAATCATTTATTCCTCGGCCGCGGATCCGTCTCTACGCGGAAAAACTTTAAAGTGCTCGCGTAACTGTGACGTATCGCACTCGCTCATTTACTTGACCTACTTGCGAGATTATTCGTCATCTGCTACATCTTATATGCAAAAATGCATATACTCAACATTTCATCACGCAATACCGTAAAATGAGTATGTACCATCACGGTTGAATCTGGCGCAGCCCAACTGCTGAAGTACCTCCTCCTTACAGAAGACCAAAGCCATAATAGCACTGCTACCTTTCAGGTATGTAGTGTTGTGTTCCTGATGGTGAGTAAGGTTCCCAGAGGTCCAACCCCCTTAAAGGCCGGCAACGCGCTTGTGACTCCCCTGTTGTTGCGAGTGCCCATGGGCGATGGTAATTGCTTACCATCAGGCAATCCGTCTGCTCGTTTGCTTACTATGTCATAAAAAAAAATAAAAAGTGTTAGATACTTACGCGAAACAGAATTACAAATATAGCCTGTTCGTTCAACAATTGTAAAAGTATAACGATATTCGTATATAACATAATAAATCATATTATAATAAAGCTGTAAACGAACCTACACAATAAAAGACGCCAACCCAACAAAGTTCCTGAACCTCAACAAGCGATGAAAGTATCCGCAAAATGCATATAACATAAAGAAGTAAGACAGATCTCGAATAGTCAACTAACTTGCATGAGTGTTTTATGAGCACTCGAGAGGCTTCCGCACAGGGACCAGTAACGTGGAATCGAGTGGTTCCACTTGACATACGACAATGTCGGATTTGATTGCGACCGGGCTAACTTTAATGGGCGGTTAAAATTTCACGTATCAATATGCAGTTAGTAGCTAGTTATTTAACATGTGATTAGAATGGAAACTACGATACAGTTTTAAGCCTGAGTTTTAATATAGTTTGAAATGCACATGTGTGCGTCAGCAACTTTCATACTCGTATTATGAGCGTATGATGAAGGATTCCAATAATCATAGGTTAGTTACACTAATTTATCGCCTTCGTTCGAAGCTCAGGGACAGAGCTCTAAAAGTTATGAGTGCATTTTCTTTTGCGCTTTAAGTACTATTTAATTCTTTTCAATGTCAAATAAGGTGTGGATATAAAGATTAAGCGACATGCTGAAGAGTAGGAACAAAGATTTATTTAACCCTTTATAGGGCAACTTCAAAATTGCAATGCAAAAATGACCACCCAACAATCATCAACAGTCTTTTTGTATTTTTTTCTTAACAAGAATCATTAGGCCAATCGAGCCGCGATGAGGCTTGCACGCACGACCACAGTGACGTTTGGGCGTTAAAGGGTTAAAATTGAAAATGTAGTACAAGAAGGAACGTTCCCTTTTAGCACACTAAAAAGGTTATGTTAACATGTTAACTTACTATTTACGGACGTTCGTGAAATAAGGTATTAGGTGAAAAAAACGTAACTGAACGACCATCCCTATGTAGTTATGCAGAGTTAATATGCAACTTACGTCAAAATTGGAATGTAGAACGCCGACATACGTGTACACACACCTCAGTACTACATAGGCCAGGTACTTTAAGTAAATTTTACTGTTATAACAGTTTTATACTCGTATCTTAAGTTCTAGTCAAAAGCCTTCGTTGTATAATAAACGTAAATTCACAATCAGCCCCAAAAAATGACTCTAAAAAACAGCCGCTCAAACAACTTGGGCGACACATTTAGTTAGTCTTCTTTGAACCGCTGTCAGTGCAAGTGTCAACAATGACTGAAAAGTTATTACTTTATCAATAGTGAAGTTTGATACTTAATAATTAGAAGACTGAGCTCTTTTTTGTTTGATTATATTATGTAAAAGAGGATTATAAATTAGCATTATTAGCATAAACTTGTTTGCGTGTAGGAGTCTATTTCTTTATGTCAGTGTTAAAAGCAAACATTGTAGTGTCAAGACGTGTCAACACAGGTTTATCTACGCAAATGTATTTTTCACGCACAAACACTAGGACACTTACAATATTTGCGAGTGGGATATCGCTATGAACGCGTACGGCAACGCTGTTTCGCTTCCACAGTTAGGGCGGTGTTAGGGTTCGCCTAACTGTGATTATCATTATACAACGAAACTACGAATACTGGTAAACCTGAATCTACAGTAAACAAGAACATTCGAATAATACGGAGGGATGATGCCGTTTGAGTTTTAATTGCAAACCACGCTTACGGAAGCTCTAACAATACGGCATCATAAAAATTAAATTACGGCAGATCTCCGGAGAGGTTTCAATTTTCAAGCAAGGAGAGGTAGTCGAGCGCCGAGTCTTGCGAAATAATATTGCATTCGGAAGTGCGGTAAACAAAAACAGACGATGTTGTGCCGACTAATGGCATAATTGCTTGTGCAAAACTCAATTTTGCATCTAATGACGGTATTGAATTATTTTTTTATTGGCCTGCATATTTTACACCGAATTGTGCTTCATATAAACTTTATCGTAAAAAACGATTTGTAATAATTCATAGAAATTATATAATTAATTAACTACAATGGTAATTATAAAATATGGAATAAAATGTTATTTTACATCTCCTAATACATTGCAATTAAAATTAGTTAGACGGTTAACAATGCTATCAAAACTTGCGGTGATACACTACTCACTACTTTATCCAGCTCCAGGAGGAAATCGGAAACGTTAATTCGAAACTGCAAAGAGTTTCCCAACGGCGGCCCAGGACAGGAGGGCAAATTAGAGGGAATGGAACATAGTTTACTTTAAGTTAAACTTATTACGGTCCTCCAGAAACAAGCACTCGGAGGCTCGCGCGGGTCAAGTGCCCAATTTGTCACCCGCGCAAACTTCCGACGACTTCGCTCCGGCCTTGTTCGATTCCATTAAACTTTCAAGACCTTTTGAAGCTATTTTCTTGTTTGAATCAAGATTTGCCTAGTTCATTTCCATACTCCAGGGCCTGATGTCTTGATCGAATCAAACGCTCTCCAAACAAACTTTATCACCGAGACGCGATATTAATCTCCCTGTAATGTAAATGACAATTAAATTTTTACCGCTTCCTAACTCCGATAAAATACCTAGGTAGGTTTTATTGGTACCTATTCGTTCTCCAAAGTGCCTCTCCTAAGTGAAAGGACAAATCAAAATAAAACTCTCTCCGGGACACTTACAATGCGCTATCATAAAAATTAAATTACGGTAGAGTTTCTGTGTAAGTGCGCGCCATTACTGAGGGGGCGGGCGGCGGCGCGCACGCCACATCAAAGCGGCTCAGCCTGCGTCGGGCTAGCTCCAAATCAAATTTAGCAGCTTTCTTCTTTCGTCATGGTTCCGAAACGCTACTGAATATGCGGTGAATAGGTACTTAGCTTATGACACGCGGAGGTCCAGTTTCCTATGTTATTATAATCGCTAGTCGTTATCATTAGGGCTTGTCTATGAAGCTCTAGGTGGAGAGTTCGTTCTAGCCATAGCATTTATCTGTCTGTTTATTATGAAAAAATGTACCTGGGTTATAGACGTTATTTATTTATTCCAGTATTTATACGTATCCAGTTATTATATATATCGCTGTTTAGTACCCTAGTACTATAACAACACAAGCCTTGCTTAGCTTTATTACTGTAGCGCTAGGTGAATTTGTATAAGTTTCAAAAATATTTATTTATTACTATAAATTGATCTACTCACATTAAGTAGACCGTCTCATTGACCGGCCAAAACCCAAGCGATTTACTTTAGCGGAAGAAGCGCAAGTTAGGAAATATTTTACGAAGGTAATAACCTATCCCAGCAAGGACACACAAAATTGCGGAACTCGGGACACCCTAATGTATATTACTACCCCAATTAACTTTAATTCTGCAATTATTTTGTAATTTATTAGTGGTTCAAAATTTAAAAATAAAAAACATACCTCAGTGCTTTTTGGGTCAAGCTATATGAAAGAATAGCATGAAAATTATAACCCAATATTCAATGAAAGCCTACTAGTTCCATCGAAAAGAAGATGTCGAGAGCGGGTAAATTGATTTGACCTCCAGACTCGACACGAAAGGGATTTGTGGCCAAATGCGAGCTATTTATATATGCTATTAGTCTACACAGTGTCCTTGTGAATATTGATATAAAAATAATTCCGATATACTTTGGTATGTACTTACCTAAATACTGTCAATTAATATTGTCTTCGGTTGCCGCGATAATTACTCATGAAATAAAACAACTTCAATAGACAGGATGGCTTTTCTGTACCACCAGCTTGGGAACCTGTGCTTTATTTAATAAAACAGTTTTTTGGACTTTAATTTGTAATAAGCCCCTCTGGCGTGTGCAATTATCATGTGCAAGCACCAAAATTGTTTAATAATTTATATGTGGGTAGGTTTGCATTTTGTATTTTTTTTAGGGTGGAGGTAAATTAATATTTTTCCTCAGTCCACCCGATGACCACGAACACTACTAAAGGGTTCGAAACGTCGGGATGAAGTTTAAATTAGTATACGCGACTTAATCCGTTTTAGTTGTTTTATTTCATACTGTCAATAAATTAAAACATATAATAGCATAATATCGTGACTAAAATACGAGTTAATTTAATGACGTTTTAAGTTAATGACGTTTATGTCTTAATTTGTTTTGTTTACCTTCTCTCAGAAATAAACATAATATTATAAATGTATAAAACGTTTGTTTATGAATTTATGATCTTGATGCTTATTTCAAAAGCGTTAAAAAAACGTTACTTCATGATTTTTATCCGGTATAATAATAGAACCTACGTTGTGGCTGTATAATAAAGTAATGATTAGTAATTATAAAGTTTAATTACACTACAACATAAAAATACTGTTTAAAAATAATAATTTCGTTAATAAATCGCTGTGAATAATGAGTTTGAAATTTTGTTACTGTCTGATAATTAGAAAACAGTTGTTACTATAACTCTTTTAATTAAAAAAATGTGAATACTGATATTAATAAATGATAAATAAATAACTTACATTATTTTTTTGTTTTTAAAGCCTTAGTTGATTATTTAATGATCCCCGTGACTTTAAATAGAAGAATAACAGATGACCTTTACGACGACCGGTCTGGCCTAGTGGGTAGTGACTCTGCCTATGAAGCCGATGGTCCTGGGTTCGATTCCCAGTCAGGGCATTTATTTGTGTGAAAGGCACAGATATTTGTTCCTGAGTCATGGGTGTTTTCTATGTATTTAAGTATTTATATGTATCTATCTATTATATATATCGTCGTCTAGTACCTACAACACAAGCCTTACTGAGCTTACCGTAGGGTTAGGTCAATTTGTGTAAGATTGTCCCGAAATATTTATTTATTATTATTTATTTACCTTTAGAATGGAATATAAATTACTAATAAACAACTATAGACAGGGATCAAAATATACTCAAGTAATACGTCAAGTCTAGTCAAAATTGAGTTAACTTGGGCACTAAGGAGACATGTGATGGTCTTGTCACATTATTATTTTGGACGGCAGACTATCACTGCCGGCTGGGTAAAAACAAAAGTAAAAAACGAAAAAAATTATAAAACGTCTGACGTTGATAGTTTTTTTAAATCGCAAACTTGCTATGTTTTAAATAACCCATATTTAGAATGTTTTTATCTTTTTTTTCATAAACATGTATCTATAATTATATTCATGTCACTCACGTTTTCAAGTCGGAATTTGCTTAACGCCAATGCACAATCACTAATTATAAAGTGTCTTGCCATGGAGTGAAATATGTCAACCGATATTCGACTTAAAAACCTATAATTAATAAATAAGTTAATAATTGTGGACCGCATAGATCGTCTTCTGGATTAATGACGACTGAAGACGATTTTTTCGGTCTTGACAACTATGAGAAGGAAGATAAATTTGTGTGCCCATGCACACAATTCAACTATCTCCTCAGTCACAAAAAATAGTGGTAGCTCTGGTGAGATATGCCGCCGAACTGCGGTAAGAAAATTTACAATAGCAAACGACTAAAGAGTGTTCCTTTGTACGTAGCGTAACACGATCTCCAAATTTTAGGAAGATGAAGTGGAACATGCAGAGAGCACCCTGCATGACCTTCAACTACGTCACATGTTCAGTAAAAGTCCTGTCTATATGACGCAGTAATTGTCATTATAATGCAACGACGAAGACCATTTTGAATATTTTTAATCATTGACATTTAAATAACTAAACAACCTTAAGGACAATATACGTATAATTTGCTCTGGTAATTAAATCTTCGACACTCTCTTACTAAATGTTATTGAGTTTATTCTTAGTTATAAAACTTAACTCAAAGGATGTATAACATAAAGCTAACATAGCGCAACAGACCGCTAGTTAGGGTCAGTGCCGCAAAAAAAATCACAGCAAAATGTAAACAAGAAAGAAAACGTCAAAACGAGACGCAAAAGGAATTAAAGTCTGAGTTCTTTACGTACACGCGCCTCGGGCATTGCGAGATTAAGTGGCTAATTTGTCAGCAAGAGCAAACTTGGTGCCGCGGACTGCGGACGCTGCAATTCGATTAAACTTCTGCTAAAGTACCAAGAGTGCGGCCTACGCCTGTTTAACGGCCGATGTAGGTATATAGAGGAAATTTAATTAGGTAACTCATCAACGGAGTGCTACGGAAAAACCGTGCGTGTCAAATATTTATGCGCTTCAGTATCACGCATGTACAACTCGTGCTTATCAGAGTTGTTAGTTAAATTCTTGCCTCAAAAGGAACACATACAATTCAGATTCATTGAGGTAATATTTTGGATAATACCTATAATGATACGGAATTTAGTTTCATAAAGTTACACGTCGTAAAAATATTTGTGGCAAGCGAGAATATAACACGGCTCGAACAAGATGAACAAACCAAAAATGGTGACCTTAGAAACCCAAATAATGTGATAGTTAGAGAGAGTGCAGTAGTGTTTATCTCTTTGCATGTAATATGAATTGTATGTTTTTAGATACGGATGAGTGCTTATATTTCACGCGCGATTTTACTTGCGCGTTTAGATGTGTTGGCTTGGTAGGTATTATACCTCGAATAGGAAGTGCGATCAGTTTTGAAATTTAGAATAAATAACTTGTATACCAAAGTACAAGACCGCGATGAAAACTTTAAGATAGATTAACACTCATGTTGATGTTGTAAGCATAGTATTCGAAACGTTCATACAAAAAGCAATGCCGGGACAAGCTTACAAGGAGATGCAATCCGCTTACCTTCGGAGAGATACAGTCGGTCAGATTCAACGGGCTGGTCAGTAGGTGCCGGCCGGTGCCGGAGGGTGACGTGCAGCGAGGGCCCCCGCGGAGGCACCTCGGGCGGCGCGGGCTCCGGCGGAGAGTCACACTCGCGTTCACTCGCACCACCCGCGTTATTAGCACCTAGGAATAAAATGCATGCCTGGATGTTCACGTTTGTAAAATTACTTTCCACTCTTATAGTATGTAGGGTGCATTAAGTGGCTTATCTTACTCTTTTGCATGAAGTTAAATCGATTGGCATATCAGTAAACTCCAAGACTTGGCATACAAACATAAGGTAGGATGCGGTACATATCCAGGCAGCAAAGTCAAACTCAACAGGTAGTATAAATTATTAAATTTATCAAGATACCAGCGCTCATAGACAAACACAAAATACAGGCGTTAAAAAAAAATCTACTTGTCTCTTACATGATGACTTTCATTGTGTACCTGTCATTCTATTATGAGCTCTGTTTATTCGAGAAAACTTACACTTGTTACAAAAATTGTATATCAAAAATTAAACCCACGTAAATAAATAATACAAGGATCATATCCATAACTCGTGTTATACAAAACGAAAAGAGGTCTGGTATGGTATCTCCCAATCTGTCTGCCCGACGTACGCCCGAGCCAGGAGCGGCAGCAGTGAAACTATGCCAGGAATCCTTATCAAAGGAACGCGCCACCTCCACGTCAACCGCGTAAAAGCTCCACTATGCCTAACTCAAATAACTAACCAAAACAATTCAATATACTGACATAGTATGTATATGATACTTATTACAAAGATCGCACAAATTTGCGCACCAAAAATTAATTAATAAGTTAATTAATTAATTATTTTCTTGAAAAAGGATTTAATTCCCCGAAGACAACAATTTACACCTCCATAAAAATGGGAGTAGATGTCGTTTTCGATAATAAATATTTTTTTATTAAGAAAAATATATAAAGCACGATTTAAATTGAAAGCCTGTGGAAACTTACTTTTTCCTAAAAGGTTATTTACCTATATGTTATTTAACAAAAATAGAAAAAGCCTAAGTACAGCAACATAGAAAGAAAATAGTTAAGCTCACTTTCTTTACTGAATCTACATTTTGAAATATATTTTTGTAATTTTAATGATTAAGAAACAAAATAAAATTTAAGAAAATAATTAAAAGATCAATTAATTTTTCAGCATGTCCACATTAAGCGAGTAATGACGCTTTGTGCAATCTTCATTTACCTATCATTGATATATGAGGAACTACTAACACATCGATACAGTCTAACCCTATATTTATTAAACCTAACAACCTATAGTTATTTCTTCCTTTCTTTAGTAAAACTATCAAAACGAATTATAGTTTTAACAGATGTTTATGAATACCTTCTTAAGACCGTAACGTGACTATATGGGATAAGAATAATGGTGAGCATGTGATCACATCAGTTTCAACAAATTAAAGTGCGCCATAATTCACGCAATTTGGCCGATTCCTTCAATTAATTAAATAATTAAAAGTATCTTACCGTTATCCAGTCGGTGACGCGTGTTTTTGTCGTGAACAAACTCGTCCGGGCGGCGTGTGCGTCTCGATAGCGTCCCTCCAGCCTCGGCAGCGAACAGCTCCTCACCTACGCCGTTATTCACATTATCATATGTATCAACTGTAATAGTATATTACGTACCCAGGGCGGTAAAACAAAGAATGGCTCAGATGGCGGGTATTTGTGGCCCGAACCGGAGGTAAGTGTACCGCCCGTGGTGCGTACATAGTTTTAAGTCTTCATCTGGGTGTAAAGTGAGATTGTCCGTCGCGCCCTAAGGCGGTAAATCTCTCTTACCGCCCAGTGTGACGTAAATATACTTTTTAAACACGATCATGACACCTTTTAGTAGTGCGATTTTTGAGTTTCTAGCGTTAAAACTACTAATATAGGGGCGAAAATGAATTGCACATAACAAGTTTGATTGATTTGATAATGACCCACACTCCTCAATTTGAATCAATCATATTATAAAAATACCTACCTTTCTTTCGTTTCTGGCAGAATTCTGAAGTTAGAGTCGTATGCTCGACTCTTAAAAAGTAACACTATTGTTAATATGTACGATAAGGACAAAATACACCAATGCGCCAAATTCCAAGACACATTTCAGTATTACTGATAGCAAACCGTTGCTAGCCCCTGCTTAATTTAGTCGGTTTGTCTGTTCCCCTTCAATAAGTGGTAGAGGGTGACACATGTTTACATTGTACTTAGGGCCTTTTAGTAGTAAACAAGAGACTATGACAAGGACGAACGATCGTAACGCTTTCTTTGTCATACGTATTGAAAGTTTAATAAGACAATCGAGTTCGATCTTGGTACTGTTATTATCATGCCTCGTCTATTTTTATTACTAAAGTCTAATAGGAAGTAGTATGATATATTTTTCTGTATGTTTATGGATTTAGTAGATTATGTTACGTATTTTATAAAATCATAAAATACGAGCAAAGTTTTAAATTATTTGTCAATGCCAGCCGGCTTTAATGTATATATAACTATCCAACCTTCTAAAGCCACAAATAAAATTAAACAAACGGAGAAACAACCGACCCTAAGCAAACAGTTTCAGGTGTGCCTACGGTCGAAGTGCTTACGAGGTTTACCTTTGGAGTTCCTGTTCTTGCGGATGTACCTCCGACCCGTGCCGTCGTGCGGGAACGGCGACGCCTGCCGCTGCGGGCTGCTGACGTACCGCGGCGGCCCCTCCCCGCACTCCGAACCGTAAATTCGACGCTGCTCATCTGCTGATCAAAATCGTGCTGCAATAATATTTAACAGACAATTTTTTTATATATATGTATCAGCCTGATTCTACCAGGTGAAATCAAAATGGCAATACATAAACAAATTTTCTGGATCTATTCGTGATTACGACCTATTTTTACTATGGGGTAACAACCGAAAAATCAGTTAAAAAAGAGACCTGCTAGCTAGCTGTAAATAGTTGTTAGTATGGGCAGGTAATTTTTTAAAGTGATTTTTCAGTTATGGTTCCATAGTAAAAGTTGATCGTAATTATGAATAAATAGATTCAGAAAATATAACTTTGTATCACCATTTTGATTTCACCCAGTAGATAGCTCGAGCTAACTTTTGAATACATTCGTAAATCAAAAAGAAGAGGAAACTTAGCGGATCGAGCTTCGTAACAGAAGGGGAAATATGGTAAGCAGTACAGTGTCATTAGTAACATCGTTTAATGAAAACTAAAGTGTAGCTTTCGGCTCTGGATGTATACTTATACAGCAAACATATAAACAGATGAGTAAGAAAATAGTATAAGACATTCGATTAAATACTAGTAGTTCCGTTTCGTAAAATATTATGTTTTTATAAACTTTGATGATTTCATGATGAAAGACATAAATTTTAAAGCCTTCTTTATCAAGTTATCAGCGACTTGTTTTGTACATATTTTATAATGGGAAAAACGACTACTCTTTGTAGCTATAACGATAGATAGATACCAGTCTAACTAGGAAATATTTATTTGGACCTTCTGCATTGTGTCGTTTCTCGTTTTGCTAAATGGTAAAATAGGTTTACAATGTTTTAGAAAACAATACGTATGGAAAAAAAATGTGATTAATATGACCATAACGCTTATTTAACTTTAAGTTACTTACAAAATGGGTACGTGAAAACTCAAAGTTGATTCTTAAACAATTACAAATACAAAGAAGCTGTTTATTATGGCACATTTCACTTGTTAAGAAACTTTGATACTGTTATAATTCGATTCGCTGTCGGCATCACATCGCAGACTAATTTGTACCATCTTAAAGCAAAATGAGACAGTCACATGTTTGTTGGAAAATTTTCATCATTCCACATAAGTAAGCCTGTATTAGATGGGTACAAAAGTTACGAGTGAAAGTTAGGAATATATGAGGCGGCTTGTTTGGGGTAATTGTAAACAATAACAAACGAATGTAGACGGGGTAGAGCGACGAGGCAAGTTCCCCGCCGCGGGCGCCTCGACCGCCTCACTACTTCCACAAACGAACCGAACAAGCGAAAGCGATTCACAGAGACTTTAGTAAATATTTTTATAGGCAAAATTTAAGCAAGCTATGATATTTAGGGGGCACATTATTCATGTATATTTGTGTTCTTTGTCCAACTGCTTACTATAACATTGCTATCAATCCTTTTCTCAAGGTAGTAACATTAGTTGTTAACTACTTACTAAGTACTTATTTAGCGGCTACGTATTAGAATAGTGTAATCAATCTTCTTAATTATTGATTTTAAAAACAGATACTGTACGCACATTATATATAAATAACTTTCTATCATAAATTTCATTTGCTACCTACAGGCTTTTATTACCGACTGTACTTTTTTGCACAGTCAGTCAATTGACAATTACACTTAGGTATAATGTGTATTAAAAGTAAATAATCACAAATTAACTTGAACTGAAATGCAGCCGATTTATTGTCATTATTTTAGATCAAATTTTAAATGTATTTAATAATTAGATAATGAAAATAAAATGATGAGATGATTCTAACGAGCCTAAACATCACTATCTTGTGTTGTAAACATCATCATTTCATGAGTTGCTATGGCTATTTTTTAGCTCCAGCATCAGATCAGATCAGTAGTAACATAATATTGCACTAAAACTAAATTTCAGCTTAATCGGTTAAGCTTCAAATTTAAGTAGCAAGATTTCACCCGAACACTCATACTTAAATTGCAAGTTAATTAAAAACTTGTAATAAATTAACATGCATTTCACATTTTTTACTCTAAAACATGATACCAAAGAAATCCTAGTAACAGTAACAACACGTCTCGAACGGTAACGGGGTGTGCATAAAACTGTTAAAAGTTCTCGAGTAACGACCGAGTGGAATATGAATTTAGAAAAACCTCGTCCAGATTGAGAAGTTTCACGATACTTTACAAATTGTTCGCAATGTTATTATGGTTTCGGAAAAATATGAATAAAATCAAGATGGAGGGCGCACCGGAAACCACGGTGAGCATGGTTTATTGTATCCGTGTTTAAAAAGGAAACTTTACGATGAAACGTCACAGAATATTTATGGAGGAGTTACTAATTCAAACGGCGTAAGTCCTTTGTAACTAAAGTAAAGGCAGAATTCACTTGCACGTATTCGCATTCTTGTTTTATTTCATATTGTATAATCATGCTTCATTAAAAATATGGTTGTATTTTAAAATAGGAAACCGAGCAAAATCTGTCTTAACTTAATAATCTAGAGCCATAACCAATTTAGCCACCCGTACACAGCGGAACCGGTCGAAATTAATCAAGTATATGTAATCTTGTTTATTTTAACGGTTTTAGGCACCGTTTTACCAGCTCTAAGGTGAAACACTACGTGTTTGCACCTCCTATATGATCCCGTCTCGAACACCGGAGGTCCTCGTCGTTTTTTCTTAAGTATATGTTATCTATTTCAACTTTTAATTTATATAGTAGTATTACTACTTAAAAATCAAAGCAAATCTAAATATTTCATAAAAAATAATTTGATTTGTTCTTAGAATCTAGAGACAGTTTATACACTACATAGAAAAGTATAATGTTGTCTTTTTAAATCATTGGAATAATTGCAGCACTACACCAGCGAGCATGAAAACGTAATAAACCAATGTAAGTTCAGTTGGCCGGGGAAGCCAGTGGCCTGTATGGATGTATGTGCCAACCATTTTAGTATACTCAACGATTTTACAAACTCATATAACACTAAACAGGTAATTTCTGAGAATAACGCTTACAATCTAATTTTAGCGGCTGACAAGATAACAATAATACCTGTAAGGTACAAGTATTACGATATGTATAGTTAGGTATGTATTACGATGGAGACCAAGTTACAATACATAAATAACAATTGTTTTAAAAAGATATCAATTCAAACTGAAAACAATACTTTACATAAAAATAATTCAATACATCCTCTCGGTAATTCTCTATTATATATACGGCGAACAAGAATATAATTCACGAATATTTAAATTCTCAAACTCACATTTCACTCACAGATCATTCCAATGTAAACTTTATTTCGAAAACAAAACGGTAGATATTGTTCTTTATGATCAAGTTAGATACGAGCATGGGAAAATAATTGATTACAGCCGGCATTCGCAGGTAGACAATAAATAGGAGTGGATGAAGCAACTGTTGTGTTTCATTAGATATGCCCCTGGTTTATTGGAGCGGCCCACCCGCTTCCTGCCACTTAAATATGAGAAATGATACCTGCAATAGAATTGTACTCCAAATTAATGCTTAACAATCGAGTTTACAATGGAAATACAGATTAATAATCAAGGTTTATTGCCTTTCGTTTCTGTGTCGTAAATACGCGTACAACAATTAAGACTTGGAAGATTCTATGAAATGAAGAAATCTTGCCCAATTCATATCAGAGATTTTACTACTGAGAAAACTACTAAGTGGATCATCATTTCTTTTAAAGGAATATTTTATTTTTAAAGGTAACCCGTATTTCGACAACTTCAAGTGGTAACGTATCGAAAACAACTTTAAAAATATATATAATATCTATGCTTAATATAATATTCTTCTGTAATACTTTTATCTACACACATATCATAAATAATTATCCGATTTAATTTATTTTTATTTGTTCATATCTTACGAGTAAAGTATCTTAAATTATGAAATAGGTAGCATTGGTAGTCATTTCGGTCAGATTATGCTCCCGGCATTTAAACTCATACATGGAGTAGTAATGATATGCGTGTAGATATAGTAGGTAATGTAACATAATTAGGCCTTAACACATTCGTGTGATGCTCTTATGTAACTCACACTCATGTGCAGGGTTCGGACAAGTCATCGCAAAACAATCGCAAGACGGCTATAGAACAAGATCAATAGAATCGCATTATGTACAATATTATTTAATTATATTTTTCAATGACATTTATTAGTGCAACACAGAATTCACCATACACACGTATGGTATTTCCATTAACATTTTTTTTAATGCTGATGGTTGCATTGCACATACGCAGCCATTAACTTCTGCATTGTCTGGGTAGTCCTTAATCCACTAGTTAATTGTATTTATTTGCACCATATTTAAAAGATTTAGAAATAACCATAAAAAAAAAAAAAATTGTATTAGTTTAAATTGTCACCACAAAACTGTTTCAAGCATGCCACTTTGACAAATCCATGACAGACATGCGACTAAAAAGGTCAAATGTTAAATTATAAATTACGATAATAATATAGCTTTAGATAATAACAATCTTAAGTCGCGATTCTATAATAGTCTTGTCCCATGTCCATATCAGTTTCTGCGATGACTTGTCCGAACCCTGCTCATGTGTTAAGGACCTTCATTATGTCCCAGTTGCATAAACTACTATTCCAGTATACCATAAAAACGTTAATTGAAATTAGATGGAAAAGCTAATTGAAATTGAAATCTTCCCAACATCGTGTCGTGGGTAGTGCAGACACAATAATAGGTTTCATTATATGCCAATGCAATCACAGAGGGATATTCTGAAACTAAGAATAATTATTAGGTATTGAAACTAGAATATAAGCACTTGCGACCAAAGTGTGCCACTTTTACTATGTCCATTCGAAAACGGTTTAATAGATTGCATTTACCCTATTTTCGTTGGAATATCTTAGTCTAGGAGGATATTATTGGTTATATCCTCCTAGATCATAGTAGCGAAATTGATCAAATATAAAAGGTACTAGCTAAATTTTACTTAAAATTTAATTCAATTATGCTTATCAAAATAAGTTTTCTATGCTTTAATGCTTTTGCAAAAGAATAAGTCGACTGCTTGGCAATTCGCAATACATATATAATAGACCACTTTGCATCGGTTTCACTTGCAATACGGCCTATTAACTATTTATTACCTATCAATATAGCTCGTTATCTTGAAGGTAGAAGAGATTTACTAATTTCAAAAAGGGCAGGTTATGTGGTTTTAGAACCTGTGTACTAGATAGAACTATAGATTTACACGGTGACTGAATATATATAGACACAGCTCTCCATACAAAAATGCCTTCCAAAATTGACCCCAGGCGCACTGACACTGACAGCAATCCCTCTTCATAAATTGTCAGAGCAGCTTGAGTTTATCCAATAGACAATTTCGCGCTATTTAAAAAAGTTGTGATTGGTTAAAAGTTTTAAGCGTCAAACCTCATGCGCGACGTTGCAATATTATGGCGTTGTCAAACTTACAAGGATGATACTAACCGAGATGGAACCAATTTTATAAGTTTTATTTTGACACGATTTTGCTATTAAGATTACATTTGTCGATACTTTATAAGAAGGTATAGTAATGACGTACTGGACAACACTCAACACTCCCACGATTTTGCGTTACGACATTGCCTCAGTCTTTCTCTAGTAGGTGTGCCACGGGATAATGTCGCTCTTGAATATCGGAGGTGAATTTTCGTAAGTTTTTACGCGACTAAGTCCCGTTTATCGTTATACTCAAAGTTGAAACATAATATTAATGTGTAGCACATATGTATTTTGGAATAATCGTAATAGTGTGAGTACAGTCAAGGAGTTTAATTTCCAACACACCTAAGGTTCAATATCGTATTATCGTATAGCAAACTGTCACCATAAGAGCAAGCTAGAATAAGACGTTACTTTCATATATCGCATGCATTTTTTTTGTTTACTAGGCAACAGATTAATAAATTGATAAAGAGACATTTTGCCAACAATAGACGACTACCGAGTCTATATTCATCTTTTCGTTCTTGCAATATTCAAATGATAGTAACGCAAATAACAAAATTTCTTTAAAAAACTCACTAAGGAGCTGGAACCGCTTTCAGATTTAGAAAAGAAAATGATAACTTTTCACAAAGAGGTTATCTGTAATATGGAATGACAGATAGTAAGTATTTCAATCCTATTACTGAAATACAATTTTCGACCTTAAGGCATCGCGAATCTCTAACGACAATTCAATGATTGCCCATTTGGGCAGAAAATTAAATTCCGTGAAAAATATAATTTACAATAAATAATAAATCTTTTCCGCGGCCTCCGGGAAACTAGAATGAATATGACGAAAAGTTTACCAGCAGCACATTTATAGCGTAGGTATTTGCGTTTTTAAAAAAAAAACATAATAGGAATTGCTCGTTACTTGAACATAAAATTAATAGTTTACTTACTAGTAGAAATGTTGCATAACATTATCACCATTTTGACACTCAGTATCATAAAGGCATAAGTCATTATAAAACTAGTATAGAGTTACGACATTTGGTTCAGCGTATTAGTCTATATATCAATATGTTACTTTAAATAATTGTTTATCTTCTTCAGGGTTAAACTTACACATTCCAATGGATCCCATAGATTTTCTTGTATTTTCTGGAGTTATTCAGGTACCATTTTACCGCAGAAGAAAGCATTTTATATGGTTTTTTAATTTAACAATTTTATATTAGCTGACATGTTATGTCATAGAAAGCTTCTGTACTACTAAAACTGTCAAACTCCGCCGTGGCTCAGTCAATCGTTCGCGGCACACTAGCCGTGGGGTCATTTTAAGCTCGAGTCAGGCTTCTATAGTATTACTAGTTCGTTGGATTTACTTAGATTTGAGAAAAATCTGGCGTCATAGCAATAGTAAACTATTCCAAATGAGTCCTCGCATTCATTTGTGAAACGCCAAACTTTGACAAGTTAGGTTGCATTTAAATGCCGAGCAGTCGTTGGGCGGCCGCCCTCGGTGAAATCTGCATTTTTCAGTCTTTTGTGTCTCAAAGTTGAACCAGACTTTACTTTCAGCCTCTACATAAATGTAGTCTTTTCTACCTTTGCAGCGATTATAATTTCCGTCCTTTTTTATTCAGTTTACTGTTTCAAATCACGCGCTATAAAATATTTAACCACCTTTATAATTTCGATTCCACGTAACTAATAAAAGTAAATAAATTTACTGATAGACTCCGTTTTAATAATAATACTCTTCTTCATCCTAAGGTTTCAAAGGTTAATGTCGTTGTACAGTCAGCAGCAAAAGTTGCTAAGCGTTTGAAGTGTTTAAAATGACCTACACGCGCTCTTATTCTCTTGACAATAGAGGCGTGTTGACCTCATTTTGAACACCTCAAATGCTTAGCTACTTCTGCTGCTGACTGTATCTACAAATAATTTGTAATTAATACGCATAGCCTACAAAATTATAATATTCATATAAAAAAAAATATCACGCAAAACAATGATAAACGTAATATTTATCTTCATTTGACTAAAATTAATTACTACAGTGAAGGTACGAGTATTCCAAGTATCTGGCACATAAAAACAACATGATGAAAGAAACGTAACGCCTCCATAAAGTATATTGAAAAGGTAATCGCTTCCTTTGGGAGAATAACAGATTCTTTGCTACAGCGATGAAAATGACCTGAATTAAGTTTTAACATTCAATCGTCGGGTGTTTACCCTCGAGAACGATCGCTATCCGCCGTCTCGACCCCAATTCTGTTTCTGTTTTTATCAACAGAATTATAATAATAATGTTATATTTAATACCTACAAATGATGGAACAAAATTAAATTTAAATATAAGGATTTTGTTAGTCTGCCTACATACCTGATACCTATTTTTATCATCATAAGTATATATTCAGACATACATTTACTTAACCTAAATGTTAATGAAAATAATGAACTTTGAAATACCTATAAACTAAAAAAATGTCTAATCATTATTGCGCGATTCATTAAGAAAGTAAAATGGCTGCTTTCGAAAAGCTTTTAAGAAATAATCAAATGGTATTAGTACTTATTCTTTTTTTAAATAAATTTGTTAATGTTACTTTTATTTTTATTTAATACTTTTATAATAATTTTAAAGAACATACATATATCAATATAATATTAAGTACTTAAAATGTATGTTTGACAAATATTGACATATGATAATTATTACCAATAAATGAATATTAATATGCATACGAAACCCCCTGTAACCCATACCTTATTATCAGAATATGCCTGTTGTATATTATGCGATACTTGAATATAAATATACTTATAAATACTTGAAAAAAAAACGAAAACTGGTTTAATTTTTTTCTTCAATACCTGGTTCACTCACAAATGTAAAATGCCTCTAAAACGTTGTCATTAAGTCAGTGCAGATAAAATAGTGGATCGTAGACCGAACCACTTAGAGCTATTTCCCGAGGATTGCGTGATAGCAACACTTAATTTACAAGCTCCGTTTAATTTGAACTATTTTGAGGCTCAGCCTGGAATTTAAATATCTGCAGATAAGAAGCTCACGCGAAAGTACGCCGCCGCAACAACGGCCGGCTAAATTACGCTCTTAGCAAATAAATGCGCTTCAAATATTCTCACTGCAATTCTTTTCCTCCGGCACATTAAAGGTTTTACTGCCATTGACGGTGAATTCTTACGCTTTTAGGTCAGAGGCTCTATTCTAAGTTACTTTTGACGTAAAAAACGTTTACAAACGCGTAAGTGATAATGTTATTTATATGGGAAACGCAAACGCGTTCGTGACGTAAAGTTCCGTTAAAAACTTACACTCAGGGCTCTGAGTTGAATTATCCACGGTTTATGGTGATAGTTACTTTTTCTTTTTTTACTTACTTTAAAATAAAACAAAGTACTTACTTTAAAATTGTTTGTAATATTATTCCGAATCATAAAAACATGATATTGTGTATATTGTCAGCAAATAAATTTAAGTTTTAATGTTATTGATATCATCATTAAGCTGAGCATAAATAGCAGTTTCTTTTATCGAACGGGAAGCATTCACAGAAAATGTAATGTTTGTTTAGCTATTCAAATGTTAGTCTCCAATAAAAGCTCGCACGCGCTGGGTTTGGACCGGCGCGGGGTAGAGTGCAGAGATTAGACACAGGCCCATCAATTATGAATAATCCGAGACACGTGCGTGGCATTCTTCGGGAACCTATTGGGATAGCTGTAGTTTTCTACGCACACAGGCAAACTTTATTGGTGTTGTGATTGATAATCAAGTCCAAATTACTTTCATTAACTAAAGTTGCTCTTTTCATGTAAATACTATACGCATTTGTCATTTTCTGACTCTATAGTCTGATATACAAGGCTGCTTTATGTAAATGCTCACGATTATTGCAAATTATATATATAGATATATTACAATTACATGGATCTGTACCGTAGTAATAATTATAGTTGTACCTATTCGGGCTAGAAACTATATCATCATCAAGGATAGGACAAACTCCCGTCATTTTGAAAATATAACCCTGTTCCGTACAGCAGAGACTTCCTTATGTTAAAAAAAAAATAGTATTTTATACATTTATGGGACCATAATTTATATCCATTGACAAATGAATTTATGATTGACTTGCCGAAATTTACTGTCGCGCAATAAAATAGAATTACCAAGATTTTTTTAAATTTTCAGTTGTGAGTGTGTGAAATGTGAATTTATGACCCATTTATGCGTTGAAAAGTCCGTTCACAGTCTACGACGTCATATGTAATCGTTGACATTGGTATACTGTTCTTCCAAAATATTTTAACATCATAAAATAAGGAAGTCTCTGCTGTACGGAAGAGGGTTATATTTTCGAAATGACGGGCGTTTGTCCTATCTTGATCATAAAATATAAATATTATTGATTTCCAGCTAACCAAAATGTTGGAACTATGTGTTCACTTTTAATGGCAGTCTTGATAACATTGCGAGTGATAATTAAATATGTACCTGGTGAAATCCCTAGCGCCCGTCGGGCAAGCTATCTTGTGAAATATTCACTGAACCTTGTTGGGTAACTAAACAGAATAACCAATTACCCACCCCTTTCAAAATATTCATTAAGGCAGCTATTATTTTGAAATAATAATAACTATTACTCATCTCTTCATTTTGTATGTTTCTTGAGTAAGTTCAGTTTATATAATCATTTCATTTAATTAAAAGTAAAACAAAACATCCAAAATAAAATTAAACGAAAAGAAACACGTATTTTCCTACATTATCTCGGCAACAGAATTGAAGTCGGATCATGGATAGATAACAGTGGTCGGGACCTAAATAACTTATTCATTATTTATAATGTGATTACGCCCTCGAAGTTCAGTAACGACTCATACACCTACGTAAAACATAAAACGTATTAATTACAATAAGTACCGGGGTTTGGGAACAAAACAGTGAAATGTTAATGGGCTGAAGTTACCGCCACACCTGCGGTTTCACGGAGTCAACTGCTAGCGTTTCTGTGAGAAAGGGTAAATGAGGTTGTCTATAGCGCCCTCTCGTGGCACACCAGCGCACAAAATGACAAAGAGAGGCACGGCAACATTTACAGAGAAAATGCCCTTAGGGCAGCAAGTAGTCCGGCCCTCCACCCTTTGTTTTCTTACCCAGCCCTCGGCGCCGCGACCCGGCTCGCGGACTTACTAAACCTTTATAAATTCATAATTCCAATAATATAAAACGTCGTAACTTTGCTTGGCTTTTCAACTTAAAATTGCAAAACCTAACCGTTTAATTTTATGAGCATACCTCATTTTTGTAGAGAAGTTTGAAATCTTATAATAAAGGGTACAGATAGACTGAAATAGACTTCAATAGAGGCGGAAGAGTAAGGCGTGCGTCTCAAACTTGATTACAGCCTTAAATGAATCTTCAGAACAGTGCGTTTCGGCATGTGTATCTAAAAGCGTTCCGTGCGTATACTCACTTAAGTGTACAATTTAATACGCAAGGTTAAAAGGTTTCCCGGCAATGAGCCGCCCTCCAGACGCCGGCACGTATATCTCCGTACCGCAGGAATTTCTAAATCTTCATAAGATAATGGAACGCTGCGAAAGAAAAGGACCTCTCCGGCTTGGAACTTTGTTGAATTCCTGACTCGTAATTAATAAAATTACTTTTTGGGAGCTTTCTTCGACTTCAAAGAATTTTAGCATAAAAGAAAAAAGTTAAGTAGATGAATTATTTTTGAATTATAAAGGGAATAATTTCAGATGTTTATATACTTAGGACTTGTTACAAAGAATTTCTTTTTTGTCTCCTTACGAGTTCGTAACTCATGCTGTTGGTAAATTCCGTGTCTTTGTAACGTAGGCATTTACATTACCATAATATCGAGGGGAAAATTTGGCTTGTAAGTGTTATTATATATTTTTTTATAAATATATCTCATGAAATAAAACAACTGACGTTGAACGTTTCGAATCCTTTAGCAGCGTTCGTGGTCATCGATTGGACTGAGGAAATCCCAAAAATAACAATATGCAAACCTAAAACCAATAAAAATTATTAAACAATTTTGGTGCTTGCATATGATAATTGCACACGACAGATGGATTCACAAGAAATAAAAGTCCAAAAATTATAAACTATTAAGTACAATGTCCACACTGTCCAACGCTATGGCCTACTGTATGTATCTAAAAATAAGAAGTTCAATATCAAATAATCTTTTCTTAGTGGAGTGTCGCTACATTTGAAAAACATATATTTCATGTTCGAAATGACCAAATTCAAATTTTAACTGCTTATTTGGTTCATCAGAATCTACCATTACATTGACACCAGTTATTTTATAGGTATGTATATATTCATGGTATATATATATATTTTTTTTATCTATGTATATACTCATAATATACAAATATAACACAGCGGCTCATTGCCAACTTCGATATACCTAATATTGAAAACCGAAAAATGATCAATTGATTTCATTTTTTTTTTTTTTTTTTTTATGACATAAGGTGGCAAACGAGCAGAGGGATTGCCTGATGGTAAGCAATTACCGTCGCCCATGGGCACCCGCAACATCAGGGGAGTCACAAGCGCGTTGCCGCCCTTAAAAAGGGGTTGGAGCTCTGGGAACCTGGGAACTCATTTTTTCGCCACTTTGTGACTCAAATACTACAGACATAAGCATAATCATTTCGAAGGTTTGGCAGTAATGGTCAAACCCTCACAATGCTCAAGATTGTAATTTTTATATTATATTACGTACGAGCGCCAAAAATCCCGAATACGGTGGGTCTCTTTGAACATTTAATTTAGTTGAATACTATTTTAGTTCTACCGCTGATAAGCAGTTATTATTTATGGTTAACTAGCTAGTTGAAGGTACTATTTTGCTAATACTAGATGTAGGAGCAAACTTATTTTCTGTTTAGTCCAAATAACCATAAGATTTCTTCTACGAATATGAAGGCATCAAAGGAACTGGCTGTATCTACTCATAATGCTTTGAAAGGACGACTAATCTGCGGTAATATTGTACTACTAAAATCGCGATGGCCGCCCGCATGTCGCGTCATGCGCACGTGAGTGCAATGCCATGGCACATCGGAGACAAGCTCTACAGTACGGCGCAACAACTTAATTTTATATATTTGTGTATTTGTTATAGTAACAAGTTAAGAGGAAATTATTTCTATTCTTAAAATCCATAGTCGGTTAATACCAGAAATCGGTATTATTTCAAATTTGTCTTATTACTCAATTAGTTGAAATTTACTAAAGAACACAAACGGAGATCCTTTTTAAAAGGAACGAATCATAACATCATAATTAAGAACTTAAAATAACATAAAATAAGTACAGTCTGAGAAATAACCATACAATAGGCAATATTGTCTTCGGTTGCCGCAATAATTACTCATGGAATACAACAATTAAAACGGATTATATCGCGTATACTAATTTAAACTACATCCCGACGTTTCGAACCCTTTAGCATCGTCCGTGGTCATACGCGATATAATCCGATTTAGTTGTTTTATTACGTACAATAGATGTTTATTAACCTAATCATTTTTCGTTACTTTGCTATACTTATTTCATCAGTCTTCAGCCCAGTTTTAGTATTTAGTCACCAGTCTTTTCATAATATTAAGACACAATACTAAAGAAATGAAATTGTATACCTACAATGGTATTATAAACCTATAATGCCTAACAAAATTTAGGTAGGCGTTCGGATTTATATCCAATAACCAGTAGCTAGTCCATCCTTTGCACCCAGTAGCCTAGTACATTTTAGATTCCATTAAAACTCAATAGTCCTGACACCATGGTGGGTGCTGTCACTGGGGGCGTCCCATGACAAGAACAGGGCCAACATTCGATTAGTGTACCCCTTACACTTCAGTAAATTGTCTCCTCATACGCCTCTGAAATGTCGGGATCACCGTTGTTCCGTGTACGGAAAAGACATACAAAAAAAACTAAAACCCGAATGAACTATGTAAATGAAAACAGGCACAACAATTCATATATTCGTATTATATTTAGTATGTACTTAAGTAGTTACGTAGGATTTATTTTACAGCATTGGTCATCCCGTCGTGCTGCTATTGTGACTACCATGTATTCGACTAGTACGTGGTAGTTTAGTACACGGATAAAGCTTCATTTGATGAGGGTAGACGAGCTTTCGGATTAGATAGCGACTTTAATGTGTACTCAGTGCATACATTAACCCCGCGGATTTAATTGAAGTATTAAAATTATAATTTATTTTGAAAAATCGCATTTCAGTATCGATAATATCGTCTGCATTACTTTTGATATATATATTTTTTGATATTACGTACTCGTATACATAATTATATTTAGTACTCAACGTATTGCGTTTTATAACACTTTTTCTGTTTTTTCTTAGACACAAATTAAAAACCAATTAGTATATACACAAATAGGTACACAAATAAATAAAAAAGTAACTGAACACTACTGTTACCGGAACACTAGTGTTAATTCCATAATGCATAATTTAATTTACTGCACAAATGACTTAGCACCGGCAAAAGCTTTCAGCTAAACAAATGGATCCATTTGCCGCGCCATTCGGCATACTACAACTGACACCAGAACGGCCGCAGTACCGCAGTAGTGTACAGTCGTTCATATTCTAAGCAGTTCTTTAACGTTACACGGTATAACTAAAATAAACGGGACCGATATTATGTTAAACAGTCCAAACACTCAGGTGTGCGATTAAAATTAAGATGTTTTGAGAACGATAGTGTCCTCGTATTTCCAAACAAAAAATGTATATAAATGTAATCCTGTTTAAATTGTACTACGGATATTATAGTTACTTTGCAGTGGTAAGTACAACTAATATGAATAAGTGACAAATTACGAGACTGCTCCCTAAGAAATGGAAAGGATACATAACACCAAGAAAAAGCATTTGATTGCAAGACTTTCACGATAAATTAATATATACTAGCCACTTATAATACATAATTTTTTAATGAATATAAATGTATTTACTTAATGATTATTGATATGTTCAGAACCCTCTAACGCTTCTTTTCGGGGTGAGGCGCAGTACCTACCAATACGATGAGGTTGTATATTGCCTTTACTTGATGGTGTAGTTAAAATATGTAACTAAATTCTAATTATGTCAAAGAACCTTCGGGCTTCTCTTTTTCGATGCACACATATATGCATACAACTGTCTGATAATAGGTTGGATTTGGACCCGGGTATGTCCTTAAACTACGTCCAACAATGAGAGGTAGGCCACAGCGAAGTACCATCACGCTTGAGTCTGGAGAAGCCCAACTGAGGAAGTACCTCCTCCTTACAGAAGACCACAGCCATAATAGCACTGCTACCTTTCAGGTATGTAGTGTTGTGTTCCTGATGGTGAATAAGGTTCCCAGAACTCCAACCCTCTTATAGGTCGGCAACGCGCTTATGATTCCTTAGTGTTGCGAGTGCCCATGGGCGACGGTAATTGCTTACCTCAGGCAATCCGTCTGCTCGTTTGTCACCTTTGCCATAAAAATAATAATAATAGGTGATAGTGCAGGGCAGTCTGCAACAATATGCTTAAAAAAGCCCAATTCCATTTTATCAATTTTGCTTTACTTAATTTACTGATGTAGATACTATGACTGTGATAGCAATTTTACTAAATAATCAATCAATCAATCAACCGGAATCCGCCGCTAACTCATATTTATGATTAACTTCCGAAGCTCGGCGACTCAATGTAGTCAATTATAGTATGTTTTTCAGAAGTAAAAAGCAGTTTATACGCATAACACCTTCAGAGTTCAGCGTTTTCTAATGGCAACGATGACGTTACAGAAATACGAGTATCAATCACATGCGACATTTATCATAGTTATTTCGTTTTAGCAACACAGAAATAAATGCACTAACAATGTTAATTTATTTCAAATGTTCCGAAAAAAAGTCTCTTGTAGATGCATAGATACTATGAATAGTGTAAAAATAATTTATATGACGCCCTACGGATTATTTAAAACCATGTTTGTTCCACCATGTTAATACATCAAATTATATAGTAATTACTTAAAGGCATTTACATCGATTCATTTACATTAAATATATTTTGGACTTATATGGAGTCTCTCTATACGCTGTCAAATTACGTATTGAAATTATAGTGCCCGACCCTGACTTGGTAATTATATTTAAATGTATGTTTCCTGGATCAATAAAATATACTACGATAAGTCTTTTAAACAAATTATGTACCAATTTTTGGGAAGCACTCACCCTACTAACTTTTGTACAATATCAGTGCAGCAACATTTGAGACAACATACTCGTAGCTTTGACCCATTAGTAACACACTTAATAACAACATTTTAATTCATAATACGTAATTTGGTTATGAACGAGGTCGCTAAACATCCAACGCTGGTTTTGAGCTGATTAAACATTTGTATGCCTGGAGAGTCACAGGATTGTTTAAGAACCATATGTGAACTAAGAACATATTATATTACTTTCTCTTGATTACGGCAGTTTTCAGAAAATAGATTAACCAATTAACGTGACTTTTAGAAATCTTAAATTATGTCAGATTTTTGACGATAATAAAGCATTACATTTCTATAATTACTTACATTTGGTCATCGTCTCAAAAAATATAATCTATAATTAACGTTATAATTATAAAAAAGGCTAACGTTAATTTTCATACAGATTATTAAGATATTCATGCTTAACTATCATCACAAAAGTGAGAAAATATAACTTTCCTACAAGTCACGATAACTGTGTAAGTATACTATTTCTAAAGTAGGGAGTTATTTATATATATATGTGCATTACTACTTTGGTTCTAATAAAAACGAGACCTTGTACATCCCTTGTCGTACAATGTCATACTTGACAGTTTCAATACATTTTTTTTTTTTTTGTACCCAAGCGTTAGTTTCTTCTTCAAGCAAAACAATAAACAACTTACCTCTATACAAGTTTAATTGAGTAATTGTAACTGCTTTGAGTTAAGGAAGGTAATATCAGACCCTCGTTTTTGAAAAACAATAACCCCGGAACATAGCGCAGAAACCTTTATTCGGAAGAGTCTCAATGAAGTTGCACGCAGAAGAATTTCCATGCAATAACGTTAAGGTTGTAAGTAGAAAAGGAGTAAGTATGTACAGTCGCCATCAGATATATCGTAGCTGTGGAGGTGGTCACTAATATCTGAACATGCACTTTATCGCCTAGACAATAGAAGCGTTGTTCAGATATTTGTGACCACCTCCACAGCTCCGATATATCTGATGGCGACTGTACGAAGGTTGCAAGTACATAATGCTTTTTACCTCCGCGAGACGAAGCTTTCGTCTCGCCTCGCCGAAGATTCCTGCCGAGCGGGCGGAGATATTGCGTACTTACCGGCCTTGCCTCTAATAACACCACCGATATCGTTTGTGCAAGGAAAAATACGAAATGAAATGGAAACTAGCCACTGCCTTATGGTTTCCAATCTTAGTTTACAATTTTTCTGCGAAGTATTTCCTCTTTAATTTTAATCAGGGAAACTTCTGATTTGAAAGTTGGCTATGTTTTCAGACATCAGTTAACCGTATTTCTTATAAAGTAAATAGGTATATTTAGTGGGCCAAACCGAATCACGTATAATTATATTTTCGTCGGATAAATTCGAAAATGCAAAATGTTAGTAATGCATCTTTCTCTTTAATATAGCAAACGCAAACCATTGGCGAAGTCAAAATATAGAATAGAATAATTATTTCGTCGTGAGTACATACTATTTACACAAAATATGAAACAGACGATCATAAAACATTAAAAGAAATGCCACGAAATATACCTTCGCCTGTAATAACTGTAAAAACACCATGCTTACTCCAACGACAGGGGCTAATTCTTTACTTCTGAATTGGCATTAGATGGATAATTACACACTCCACGGTTAAGATGTTGAAGAAAAATGTGTCTTAATGATGCTCACTCTATTAATATTCACTAAGTGCCGCGAAATGAGGAGCTTTTAAAAAGTAGGAATGCATTTACGTCCTTCATACAAGCTTGTAGACCAATACTGGCCATTAAGTCAAGTGTTAAAGTTGTGTGTTGAAAAGTTAAAATGTATGCATACATTCAAATCATATACCTATGACTGAAATATTTAGTAGAAATAAAGTGCGGGAAAATAGCAGGATAAATATGTATCTCTAGATGCTGTAAGTTGCTCTTTTGCTTTAATCTAGGCTATTTTTATGTATACTGGACGGCATTATATTCATTGTTGTTGCCTTCTCTCAAGGTTATTAATAGCTTCTATAATTGCTTCTATATTAACTTCTATATAATATTATACAATACAACAACTTACCTATGTAATTTTGCTTTGCCATACCGCTATTTTGCATTAAATGATTTTAAAATCATGTAAGTAAGTTTATCGGATTGGCTCTGATCAACTAGGGCGTAATTAAGACATTTAGTGTTTGTCTCGTAGCAGCTTTCCTCTGCCAAGCCGAATAACGCTGGAATCAGCTACGAACGTAGCGCGTAGGGAACTGTGGAAAGGAAAGTGTTAAAAAGCGGAACAGCAAAGCAATATTATTGTTGTATAGTTGTGTCATTCGCTAAGAAAAAAAAAATCTTCGTTTAAATGTCGAATTCGAACCAACATTTATCAAGAGGCAGTCATCATTTTCATCGTTAATTAGTGTTGTAGTTACCATTGTAATTAACGGGCACGAGCTCACGTGGACAGGCATCCGCAGTTACAATGATCGGCTGCCCAGTCATGCATTATAGCGGCGCAAATATCATCGCTCGGGTACATTAATCAGAGGAAGAGCTCGAAAGTCGACATTCCAAAATCAATATATATTTTTATTAGTATCAGCTCCGCATGACAATTTTATTTTGTCCTAGTTTATTGTGTTTGTTTCCAGCAAAACAAAATTCAAGTTTCAAGTTAATGAGTCAATAAAGTAACTTCTCAAAAGCCTTAAACATTTTAATAACGCCATCGAGCTCACTGGCACGGCATTTTATTTACTTTTACTGTAGTTACAAACACGCATATACGCGCAATGCTGCCCACAGAACATTTGTACCGTACAAACTTCCCGTATACCGTTGTTTGTCGAATAGCGCACACTGAATAATTGCCGCCATTTATGGTTTCATTCAATTAGCTGCAAATACAGTCGATGTACCAATTTCATGAGCACGCCTGACCAGCAACGAGTACACCGTACATTTATAAGTTGCTATGCGAAAGCTGGTCACATTATTTCCATGTTCAGTCTCTCAGAAGAGTATAATAGCCTGATTGAGTTGTGACGGAAAAACAACTACATAAAATAGAGTTGCAATGGTATTTATATAAGTGTAGGTATACTAAATCACGCAAGGTTTTTATGTTTTTTTTTTATGACAAAAGGTGGCAAACGAGCAGACTGATTGCCTGATGGTAAGCAATTACCGTCGCCCATGGGCACCCGCAACACCAGGGGAGTCACAAGCGCGTTGCCGACCTTTAAGGGGGGTTGGAACTCTGGGAACCTTACTCACCACCAGGTACACAACACTACATACCTGAAAGGTAGCAGTGCTATTATGGCTGTGGTTTTCTGTAAGGAGGAGGTACTTCCCCAGTTGGGTTTCTCCGGACTCAAGCGTGATGGTACTTCGCTGTGCCCTACCTCTCATTGTTGGACGTAGTTTAAGGACATACCCGGGTCCAAAATTTTATTTCAAAATTGTTTTAATTGACATCTTCCTAGTATTTGTCAGAGCCTTAATATCAAATGATATTTCTTAATACCGACGTACGTTTACGTAAGTTTTGAAAAACTCAGTGGTGCGGGTCAAAGTTCGAACCCGTAACCTTCATTCAGATTGAATAGCATACTTAGGCTAGCCCGACGATTCATATTTTAAAAACGAATTATAATTTTAATTAAACATTATATTTAAAAGCATCAATTGAGGCATTTAAGAAAATTAAGGCAAACAAATGAGAATTATTAAGGGATTGCAGGGTAGTTATTAGATCCCGTCCCGCGTATCTATTTTCATTTGTGTAGGAAAAAAGTACTTGTGGGTCACTACATCTACTGAAGTATCTTGATATAAAGTACTTCTGTGCCGTGTTGTATCAGTTACTAAATGATAAAGGGTGAACACTATTAAATTGTCGCAGGTCGAACATGCTACAGACGACAAAATAAAAATCCAAAGTGCTCAAAATTCTTTATATGACTAATTTTATACAGCGTAAAATCATTTTAAAAAATATTAGGGCTATTTCATCGAACGACGAGAAAATTTCCGGACATTACTTTTGACGTGATTCATTGAATTTCGCACGGAATCATCGCTTAACAATTTTGTGCATTTAATCCATTTTCGTTGAAAATCTGGTAATGAAGTGGCAGGTTGGCAAGTTTTTCGCAGTTTAGTTTTTATATTAGCCCAATATTTTTCGATGGGGCGAAGTTCGGGACAGTTAGGTGGGTTACTCTCCTTAGGCACTACCTCGACTGAATTCGCCTTATACCATTCCAAAGTTCGAGACGAATAATGGCAACTTGCTAAATCTGGCCAAAACAATGTTGAGGAAGTGTGTTTCTTTATGAATGGTAACAGTTTCTTTTTCAAGCATTCTGATATATAAATATCGGTGTTAATTGTCCCGGTAGTGATAAATGGTGAGCTCCTCATGCCGCACTGGCATATAGCTTGCCAAACAAGGTATTTTTTGCAAATTTTTCTACCGGGATCACCTTTTCCGATTCGTCAAGATTCGAGATGTCACGAGAGGAATAGTACTGGTTACCTGGTAAAGACTTGAAATCTGCCTTGACGTAGGTTTCATCGTCAATAATTAGGCAACATTTTTCTCAATCAACAAGGTATACAATAACCTAGAACGTCTAACCGCACGATTATATTGATCCACAGTTCTCTTGGGAGCCTTTTGCTTCTTATATGTTGTAATGCCGCATTCTTTTTAATTTTTGGACATTTGCTTGACTAGTGCCTACTTTTTCGCCACATCCCGGGAAGAGATACTCGGATTCTTATCAAATAGCTTGCACACCTTTGATTGTAACTTAACATTAGATTTTCTGGTGGGTTGACCTTCACGCCGCTTCCTATCTATAGTTTCACCTTGTTTAATTTTTTTTAGGGTTCGTTGAACCGTCCTCCGAGTTGTTTGACAAGATTTTGCCAGATCTAAAGTTGATAAATGAGGATTTTTACTGAATTCTTGCAAAATTAATTCGCGAACATTTTTTTCGTGTAACGCCATTTTCATAAATAAAAAACAAATGAACATTTTATGGTTGTCTAATATATTACGAGCCTTCTAAATTTAAATTTTTAAAAGAATATTCAAAAAAGGTTCGATGCAACACGCTAGCAAAGTAAAAATGTAGGCGACAATTTAATAGTGTTCACCCTTTAGGTACTAAAGTAACCGTTATTAAATACTACCCTAACATATAAATACTAGTCAAAGCACAGGAGTTTCAATATATTAAAAGACATATTTAGAATGTACCTCGAAGCAGCAAAGATAGTCAGCGTTCGCTGTAATTAAAGATCCTAGGCAAGCTTGGATACCTTTACTGTATATTTTATGAAAGGCACGGCGTGCAATATCTGAGCCGCAATAACAAGAACCTTTATGATAATGTTACCTCCTCGTTACATGGTAAATACGCCCCTCTAGCTAGAAAATATGAAACCAGGACAAAGTTTAAGCCATAAAATGATATTTTAAATAACACGTTAAGCGGGTGCTACGGATCCTATGTCATTATTATCATTATCCATTCCTATATTATTACGTTATACATGTAAGTTTAACTATTTATATGTATCAACATTTTATGGAGCAATTTTTTTTATGTCTAAGGTGGCAAACTAGCAGCCTGATGGTAAGCAATTATCGTCGTCCATGAGCACCCGCAACATCGGGGGCGTCACAAGCGCATTGCCGGCCTTTAATAGAGGAGGCTCTTTTCTTGAAGGTATGAGGGTCGTATCGGTCCGGAAATACCGCTGACGGCAAATCATTCCACAGCAATCTTATAATATAAGCTTTATCGCGCTTACTGTAAGACTAGGTACAAAAAAATATTGATTCATTAATTATGTCATAAAATGTTCAGTAGCAATTAAAAAGGTTTTTGTATCTATTATTATTTCTGATGTAACAAGGAAATCAGGATAACTTAAGCAACCGACTTTCCGTACAAATTCTAGGAGAGCTCAATCTATTTTCGCAAACTTCCTAACATAAAAAAAAGGTTTTTAAGTGATGATTATATGTTATGTAACTTATGTATAAACCGGGCTCCCATGTCGTGGCAAAATGCCAGGACAACGCGCGGAAGATGATTATATGTGTTATGTGTCAAATAACAAGTGTAATTAAGTTTGTTTTATTGTAGCTACACTTACATTTTCTTACTATGTCTTAAAATTCTTATCCACCGTGCAAACTAGAAATATTTAAATATTGAAACGGTTTGCTAAAGAATAATAGACTTGAAACAAAGACACAGCTAACGACCTTCAATTTTTTTTCTCTAATTGTTTTAATAGTTAATGTCTTTTTTTAAACTTGATTATTTCAACAATCAAATCATGATCATCATTTTCAGCCGAAGGACGTCCACTGCTGGACAAAGCGACCCAGTGGATTCCCGTGATCTTTACCAAGTCGTCGGTAGGTACACCTTGTGGGGTCTGTCTGCCCACGCCACGTTTTGCGGTACCTTACGGTCCGGCTATCACATGTAAAGCCTATAATCGAATCATGTTAATATTAATATGAATACCGATATTATACGAAAATAGTGTACCGTGAATTGTTCAGAAAACATTAACACTGTTCGTTTTGAGACGACTTCCCGAAACAAATCTATTCTGTCTGTCTGTTACCCCGTCAAATTCAACCCACAGAATCGATGTAAAATTTGGAGTGGAAATAATTTGATCCCTAGGAAAGGACACACGATAATTATTTTCCCAGACATCCCGAAATTTCTACGCAATTCTAGTATACAGTGTGTAAATCTTATACGGGCGAATCTCTTAACGGAGGGTAGAATAGGACATAAGAAATATATTTAGATAACTCTATCTTATAAATACAATCAAAATTTTATCCATATAAAAAAAATCGCCCCGCAATGTAATGCAACACACTCGAGTTAAACATTTGTTGACAGTTCGTTTCAAAAGCTTATATCGCGTAATGTTCGTAGTACATTACTGCTCAGAAATTTTACAAAAAATAATTACACATGTATAATAGGTTTAATCAAAGAAAAACCTTTTGCTTAATGATTGTACTGGCAAATCCTATGTCTAGTTTAATTATTCGCCCGTATTAGACTTACACACAGTATTATATTTTATGCACATGACAAATTTTGAACAGAACAAAGAAAAAATATGAACTACATTTTTTGAGGATTGAACCTTTTATAAACTGTATGTAATTCAACGTATGTCAGCCTCATATCCAAAAGGAAACAAACTTTCACGTCCGCCTCTGCTTCCGCTAAAGTCATTTCCGTTACAACCAACCCCGGCGCATTCCTTCATTCACGCGAGCTCGTACACGGCGCAAAGGTGAGAGGGCGCACGTAAGGAAAAAGATCCATAAAAGGATCACGTCTCGATGAAACTATTCGAGTCGAATCAATAATGGCTTTGGGTTTTCTATAAACAAACTATTGCGTGCAATGTAACTCTTGTCATCCATTACTATAATCTCATTTTATATGAGTTTAATTTCATTTTAAATAGCTCTATACACTTTTTTGTACGTAAGTTTTAGTATTAATAACAAAAATTTTATTTACGTCAGGTGAACGTCCCAGTGCTAGATTCCCAGAGCTCCAACCCCCCTTAAAGGCCGGCAACGCGCTTGTGACTCCCCTGGTGTTACGGGTGCCCATGGGCGACGGTAATTACTTACCACCAGCCAATCCGTCTGCTCGTTTACCGCCTATGTCATAAAAAAAAAAAGGTTAAAACTCTGTACCAGTGTTCGTCACCCATCGCTTTAATAGCTATTCGTTAAATAAAATTAACGACAACTCGGACCCGGGTATGTCCTTAAACTACGTCCAACAAAACAACAGCAAAAGCACCTGACATTTACTTGTACAGTCGGATTGACTATGTATTCTCTTATTTTGAGGAATTTTCGATATCGTCACCAGATAAGTCTTAAATATATCCCAAAACACAACTAGATATATTAAAGGTATTCTGGAAGAGATCGCTTTTTACCAATAAAACCGCCTGTTGTTACCTTATTCTCTTTCTGTATGATTTCTGTAACTGCTTATTGGTGCAATAAATAATATTTACTTACTTACTTACTTACCTGTGTAGTTACATAAGCAAATTACGAGTATCATGAATGAAATTTAATCACAAGGATATTTACCTTACGTTCCCGATAATCTGGCACCGACGCAGACACGAAGGTGCCGGGTTGGTGGAAAATCCGGATTAGTAAAAAAAAAAAATAAACTAAAAACACGTATTTTTCCGATCGAAGTTATTTGATACTAACATATGTTTTTTTTTCGTATACGTTAAGGCTTCATTTAATCTCGATTTTAATATAATAAAATAAATCTTTTATACTAATTTATCAATAAAACTGCTATAAATCCTTAAAATCCCTTTTTGAACGTTTCACAGGAGTGCTGTCTGCATTTGTCCTCATCGATGCGAATACCTTTCGACAAACGACTTTCCGTCATAATCCCAGCTAAAGCTTCACCGTTACCTGATGGTCAACTTGTAACATTCGAATATCATGCTTATGTACCGAGCGTAAGGCTCAAATTCCATTCAACTTATCTGTCAATTTCAGAAAAGCAGTTATCACAGAATCACATGAAGCATTGTTAGGGCTCCCTGTTTTAGTGTTATCGATATACGAACGAGCTTATTTGCGTATCGTACGAATATAAAGTTTAAACTGCAGATAGTCATATATCTTATATAAACCATAGTGCGACTAAAACAATAATGTAACCAATGAGCTTTTATTAAAAGTGAACACGGCGTAAACAATAAAACTGCCAGGCTATAGTAAATAACATCCACGAACTGAAATTGTATGCTCGCTTACAATAAGGGACGTTAACAAAACCATTTGCATTGCACGCGCAGAAACAACCGTTTTATTTCAGCTTAGCTTGTTGACGTTTAATATACGTAAAGCTGATGTTCTCGAGTGGAACAAATTGATAGAACCGACCTGAAACTTACTTAAACAGGTATATTAGCGACTGATATTTTATGTTTGGTTAAAGATTTGCAATTGAAATACCTAAACCTATTATGAGTCTAAACGTCAGTAGAAAAAATAAGCAACATCATTCTAAAGTGTCATGTATGAGTTCATCAAGTCCGTAGTTGGCATGACATAAGGCCGACGAGCGAAGGTTGCGTCGGGTTTACGTGTAAAGTTTTCCTCATAAGCTCACCGCAGGGCGCTCCCCTATCAATTGCCCTCCTCCCGCCGCCACCCGCGCCTCTTTCTGCGGGATCCACTAATGATCCCACTTGTTGGGGGCTCAGAACGGACCTTCGGCCGTGTCACTCGGTGAATAACAAATTCTAAGATGATCCTAGCCCGCCGCTGAACAAATATTAAAGGCCATAAGATTGTCATGCAACTCGCGCTAGCGGGCCGCTCGCATTTTGCTATTATTTTCCTTATACATGATGCCAGCGGCATACATAGTTACGCAGTGGGCCATTTACAAAAAGAAAACATTGACGCCTACTTCTTGAAGAAAGTAGTAACTGTACTGTAAGATCCAGATGTGCCTACTATGCCAAATGCTTGTCAGAAATGAGTTCTGGGCATTATGCAAATATTTTACAGAAAGCATTGGGTTTCGTAGAAATGACTCACTATCGAACTGTTGCGTAGCTTGAGCGAGAAGCGAGGCGAAGACTCTGTCAGCGAGCGGCGGCGGCTGCGGCGGGCGGTCGTCGTCGCTGCTGCTGTAGCGGTCGCCGCCCCACTCAAGCGAGCGCTGGCGCCGGACGCCCGCGCCCGGCGCGCTGCCCAAGCCGCCCGACAGGCCGCTCAGCGAACCGGCCTTGCTGCGCCGGCCGGCCCGCTCCATCCTAGTAGTGCTCATGGCATTTTGTCAGAGCATCTGCGAACAACATTATACAGTATAAATGATAGGCCACTCTTGTTCTTCTAATTTATTGGTAAACATTGATATTATCGGTACAAAAACATTTTATTATGGTGACGCATTTGATGGGCCAAAAAATTTAATAAATGCTACGCAAAAACAAATTTGAATCGAAAACCAGCAATGTTGCTTATAACAAAATAAATTGTATTACAATCTTCTACTTCATCTGGACGGCATATTGTTTGTTAACGGAAACGTCCGTTTAACAAATACCTTATCAGCCACGAACGACCGGGTAAGCCCTTGCTCAAAACAAAGAATCGACACGATATTTTATCGAAGCGGTAACGACGTCGTGAACGGAAAAGAACAACTGTAATAAAGAGCCTACAAGTTGTTTGGTTAGCGACCCAACATAAATAGGAAGTTGGCGGGCGTGCGTGGAGCCTAATCCAGTGGATCGCATCGCGGTGCTGCCCGCGGCCTACCAGCCCGGACCGCATTAATTCTCGTATTGACTCAGTAAGTTTCACTGCAAACTTCTCTTTGCTTTCCTGTCACTTTGTGTATGCTATTTCCTTGCTTGCTTGCAAGCCTGGTCGCACTTAATAGGAATGCTTTATGTACTTACCAAGCTTATATTCAGACGCAGTCGTTATATTGGAAAACATTAGGATCATGGTTATTCATGTCTTAGATTTCACACCAAAAGTTTGCAATTATAATTATTATATAGACAGGTAGGACTCTTTTTGCTCCTCATAACATAAAGTAAATTTAATACGAATGAATTGAGTACATAAATTAAAAAAAAAAGTATAATGGCTCAAATGCATACGACCCAGTAAGCGGTGCGTCGAGAGAACGCACTGTCTGAGAGAAAATGCTTTGTCAAAGTGCTTATAAAAGTGGTTTTGGACTAGAAAATACGAGAATCATTTTAATGTCTTATGGAATATTAGCATCTTTCGTATCAGTATTTAAAACGCCTCTGTTTATTAATGGCGGTGCATATATGAATGTAACAATAAATGATTAAAGTCGGTATCGAGCCCAGGGCCCGCGCAACAATTGTTGAGGCTAGCTGCACTCATTTCTCATTTCGTATCGACAAAATAAACAGAAGCGGTTTCATTAGAGATTCGCCGACGTTCCATAGAGCTAAGAATCACAAATCGTTATTTATGTTCTTTAACATTTTGTTTTTCCGCTATCTTTTTTTTAAGTAACTTAGTATAGTATTTTCCATATTTAATAAAAAAGATGGAAGTTGCTGGCTGGATACTCGGAAATATTTTTATATTAGGTGTATTTGCGTAATTTCAAATGTCATACGAGTACATTTGAAGTGGCGAATAATGCTGAAATACCCACAAGGTGAACCAACGACCTGATAAAGATCGCGGGAATCCACTGAATGCCGGTGCAAAACGGTCATAGTGGGGCACTTCGGGGGAGGCCTATGTTTAGCAGCAGACGTCCTTCGGCTGATATGATGATAATGAATTCTGAAAATTAATCAAATATCGCCTGTATTTCATTATAATAAAAGTCCATTTCAGAATTCACCATTTCTATATTACGGAATTACCTGAATAATTAATAATATAATAAAATAAATAATAGTATTAAGTATACGCAATATTTTTGTATCTTCTTTTTATTTAAAATTTGCTACTATTGGTTTTGTTACCCACATAGGGTTTCCTGTAGTGAAATGAATAAATTATGACAAAAAGTACAATATTAAAAAAATATATTAAGTCATCAATAACAAAACGTGGTCTACGTCGCATGCCGCCAGGCAGAAAATACAATGTAGGACGGTCACATAAATCAAGCAAAAAAAGCTTTAAATCAACGGACTGTTTTTAGGCCTAGTTGTGGTTAACAGGCTGCGTTCGACAACTTTTTGTAGCCACAGTGCCTACCCTAGTGTGTACCCTGTGAGGTACAGACCTCACTTAATATATAAACAAGTTTTTTCTTGCTTGCAAGTTTTCACCTATAAATGTAAAAAGTTCGATTGATTAAGTTTTATTTATTATACTATACACACTAAATCAAATTATTTAATGCCGCGTCTATCAGTTCATGGGTGGGTAGCCGCGGACTAATAGCGCGTCTGATAGACCGCTCGGTTTAATATAAAGTAGATTCCCTGTTTACCCGCCACGTCGCGTCGCTCATAAACGCGCCATCAGCGCACAGACGGATCTATAACAATTTTCAGGGTTCAGTTCGCATATTTTGATAACACCTACGACTAGCTTATTATTTATCAAACAACGTTCAGTGGATAGAAAGATTGTAATAGATACAAGCCATCTAAGGATATAAAATTAATGAACGAGGACTAACACTCAAATTTTCAAGGTTATTATAAATTATAACAATAAACCAGGAATAGTAGTCTCCAATATATTTATATTCATAATTTATATACTTAAAATCTAACGTAAATCAAAATATTTAGTAAAATAATCGATTTTGTTTTAAGGCTATTAAACATTGAGACTATTTCAATGGTTCTGAATATAGTGACTTGGAGCTATGGTTTTCAAAGGAGTATGTATCTTGCGGCAGTATGAGTAAACCTACAACACAATGCTTCAAAAAAAATATTTTTTGCATTGTTTGACTTTGCTTCATTCTTGCAACGCTTGGAACACAGTCGCGTTTACAAAATAACACACACGGACCGACCGAAAATTTATAAAATAACAATTATTGAGCAACAATACGTAACAAACCAATATATTCATGCAGCGTAATATACAGTGTGGAAATTTAACTCGGGCCCTGGAGGGAAACTACCTTAAATCCTTGAACTAGCTCATTTTACTTAAAGAAAACATTCCTTTATTTTTAAAAAGAAACTAAACTGCATTTAAAGATTTTCTAAAACTTGCTTGCCTCGCCCGGGACTCGAACCAACTAAAATAAAAAAAAAAACACACACTCTCTATTTTATTCTACTAATCGATAGTATTAATACTTAGGAATAATATCGTGTATCGTAAAATAGAGTGCGTGTTTTTTTTTTTAATTTTAGTTGGTTCGAGTCCCGGGCGAGGCAAGCAAGATTTAGAAATTCTTTGAATGCAGTTTTGTTTCTTTTTAAAAATAAAGGAATGTCTCCTTGAAGTAAAATGAGCTAGCTCAAGGATTTAAGGTGGTTTCCCTCCAGGGCCCGAGTTAAATTTCCACACTGTATACAATTACCCTTAACAATAACATAAATCAATAGGTTTAAGCACTGTACCACAGTATAATAAAGAGTACTAAAGTAACTGTACTGACGATTGCAACTCCCGATCGTATTCAACTTGCAATTATAAAGCAGTTATCCTCAACCAATTGAGATGAAATTTAGCACACTTTTGTAACAATTCAATATTATGGTTACCACTGATCTGATCTGATACTGGACCCAGAAGGTGGCCGTAGCTACTCCTAAACAACACAAAATAAACCCGTCGTGTTTTTGTCGATGATTCGAAAGTACTGTGACTTCCATGTTTCTTTAGTTTTAACGCGATTCAGTCCAGTTTAATTTGTAGTTACTCTATATTTTAATACAGTGTTACATTTTTTAGCCTATATTATCCCACTGCTGGAAAAGCGTCCGCCTACTTAGTCGCTGGCCATTAAAAAAAAACATACATAACATAATATCTGTCAACCGCGCTTCAGGTCAGGGTGAACCACCAGATTAAGTATAAATTGTCCCGTGAAATAGAAATGACTGAAAAAGTATTCCACGTATAGAAATTGAAACATTGGTGTACCAAAATAATTGGAAGATTTGAGTCGTGCTCAGCTTGCGATGTTGCCTCGCATCGGGTTAGAATTTTAATCACGTAAGGTATAGGTCAGCATTGAACCACGTGTGTAGAATTTCCTGGAATCACAGCATTGCACTTGACTGCCATAAAGTTACACTAAGAAATCACGAAGTAGCAAAGAAAGGCTTTGATTAACCATACCATGCTTGGTATAGTTAATCAAAGCCAATTGCTATTCACGTTACTTTACCTACTCGTAATAAAACACGATGCTAAAATCAAAATAAATACTTCCTATGATATTTCCTTGTCACTGTCACACTATCACATTGATTTAGAACTGAACTTACCTCGTTATTTCAAACCAACTGGCTACTTGATAATCAGGTTCAAAATTTACTTTCCTATCTCTACCTTTTCATGTTCCTGACCATTTTGATATTGAGTTTCATAAGTGGAGCACGTATTTTTGTGGCATACTTTGAGAAACATTTCAGTTAATTTACCATTATCCTGTTGTACAATGCTTAAGTTTTATAACTTTAATTTTTGTGTTACAATATAAGTTGTTTTTCAGTTGCGTGCATTAAGAGTACATTACAGAGGCCGACAACCCCTTTTCACGCTGAGGTATTTATAGTGCTTTTCTCAAACATTGTCTAAAATATATGCGTAATAGCAAATAAAATAGAGGACCTTGCCGGCCTAGCTCGTCAATGTAAACCTTAACGACCACTCGTGCCTCTCGTGTAGCCAAACGATAAACGACATACTTTGAAGCCTATTACAAGGAACATAATGTCAACATTGTTTGAGAAAATATAATTTAAGAGGCACATTTATGTAAGTTTTTATGGTTTTTACTACCTCTATTAGATTTCTGTACCAGTTTCTCAACTCTATTTTTAAATTAAATGTATGTACTCCTGGACTTAGTATTGTACATATTATTTCTATTACACATAATATGAAAAAGCTGATAAAAATTCCCCACACTGTACGCGGAGTACGTGGAAAAGGAAAATCATGGAATCCAGCTCGACAACGTCCGTCCGCTAATTGTATAGGTATACGTACTAGCAGTCATATCAAACACAGAATTCAGCATAGGTTCGGAGATCATCGCCGTGCTAAGCTTGTTATGCAAATTGGCTGATATCTATTTACAGTCACGTCGTAAACTGATTAACTCCTAATTCTGTAACAGCATCCATCTGTCAGATGGTATTAGTTATCTGTCATGTATTCTGACTTGCATTAATACTGCATACGTGTTTAGCATTGAAACAGATGCGTATTATTATATATAATAACTGTTCATTAACTACGGATACAATATTACATAGATTTGGATAAAATATAAATTATAATTGAGATAGTTTTATTTCTCGTTAATTAATTACCTACAAAAAAATTGTTCGTTTTATTTAACGATTCCTTGATTTCTATCAATGTTCAAATACAACTCACAAGTGTTAAGGACAATTTAATCAAATGCCAAACACTATCGCAGGATGTTTCCTGCAACTATAGACGTGTAGAATCTAATCTGCATGACTATTGAATGTCCCGGTGGCCATTCACACTACCTAACTGACCAGAGCTGTCAGTCTCACATATCTACAGACGTACATACATAATACATCAATGATTAGTAGGTGTACATACATGTGGTTTCCAGCGATGAAGCGTCCATAGAACTCGCTTTCTAACTGCAAATTTGAGCAATTGTATCAGAAAAGTAAACCCAAGGAAAAACATTTATAGGTCGTAACTAGTATAAGGGTACAGTTACTTCAAAGACTTTCTAAAAGGGATTGAGTCGTTGGGTTTGCCTGTTTCTGAAAATGCAGAACACGAGAACAACTAAGTAAACGCATTTTCGCAGAATTTCTTTTGGCTTAATATCACTTGCCAAACAACATTTCGCCGACGATTCACTTCGACAACTAACCATTACCAAATTTTTGTATATCACCGTGTCATTTGGTTGAATATTTAATAAACCAGAATATCATAATGACCCGAATGTTAGGAAAACTTATCATTTGTCAAATCTTTCATTAAGCCAAACAACTATTAACGAATAACATTACATCAGTGTAACACCAGAGCCCTGAGTGTAAGTTTTTAACGTAACTTTACGTCACGAACGCGTTCGTAAACGTTTATTCAAGTCAAAAGTATCTTACACTACAGCCTCTGTTCTCGTCCTTGCTGCTGTGTACATTTAATATGAAGTAAGTATTAAATGTAGCCACTGACATGTCAATGAAAGGGTCCAGATAGGTGCGACGACGAGCGAAGTGAGGAGAAGCGTGTTAACTAACAGCACCAAAACTTTATAGTATAAAAAAGACATAAAATTAAACTATTCTTTATAAGATAATTATTAAATAATTGTGCAAATAAGTGCAATAATTCCATATAACCAACATTCTGGAGCACTATTGAGCGGAGAGTCCTCTCCTACATAAGCTTACACAATCCTCTCCTCTATGGACGTTTTTTTTATATTAATAGTCCCAATCTGGCCCAACTTTCATTTAATATAATCAACCAACAACATATTCATTTGTTTAAGTACTTACATAAAATTGTTTTTATTTTCTGCGTAGGTGCTCTGGGGCGAGCTGTTTAAAAATTGTTTGTTTCTAACTGTATTTGTTGATACATAGACTATATTATAACAGACAGTGCACTGCGACGCCGCCACTAATGTAATCCAGCGAGGTAATCTGATATCGAACCGAGGCAGCACGGACTCTGCGCCCGTTAATTGGGTTGCGTTTAATCCCCAAGTTGCAACTTTAGACTCATTTTCGCTGTCCAATAAAGCTCCTCACGCTTTATATCGCCTGAGCTTAGTTATCCAGCCATTTCTAATTATACGCTAAACTAAGCTACCGCAGAGGAACATAATAGGTCCTTATCTACACTAATGGACGAGAAGTTGGGAAATTTTGGTAATTAAATAATTTTGTATTGCTTATCCGGAATAATATGTGATCACTTCCATAGCTTGGATATATCTGATGACGACTGTATCCAAGATGTACTTTTTATACCTAAGATTGACTACATGCCTAACATTTATACTAAGCCATTGTACAAAGAATGACCATAAAAGTAATGAAATAAACTTATTTGTATTTATATGCATCTTGATTTTAAAAACCTCTTTGAGGTACCTATATATATTATAACACCATTAGTACAGTCAAGTGTAAAAATTCATTCACTGCCAAAGTTTCAAAAATATGTACCGAGCAACTCTATTGTACAGTAAATAAGGTTGTATGACGTATTTATGAAAGGATTCTTTCGGTACGTATTTTTGCACTTGACTGTACATAATTGCACTCAATAGTGCGAGAAGGCTGAGAAGCAATAATTGCTGGCTGAGTAGGTACGCTACGGCCATAATGTGTTCATTATGGTCGCAAAATCGGTGTTTAGAACTTTTTTTTTTACCATAAACTACACACTTTGTGAATTAATTTGTATCCGATAAAGTACACTATGCCTGACATGTTTTGGAAAATTTGTTTCGTTTATGCCAAGGTAATGCCTGCCTTTTATAATGATATAAGGACGTACGTACCTGATAAGTACTCGTAGATACAAGATAAAATATCGTAAACACTCAAAACGCGGCTAATTAAACATTACAACTTGCATATAGGAAAGAAAACGTCAAATGTATGCTGTTGTTACCTATATTCGTTAGGGTAATGAGCGGATAAACAGCGGACGTAAATTATTTCTACAAAATCCCAAATACTTTCCATTGAGCAAAAGGTACTCTGAAAATAACGAGCTTACGATTTTAATTAATCGTAGGTACTTAGTTACAGACTGAACTGTTCAACAATGTTAAGTCTTAGTTGTTAACATAGATAAAAATGTAGCCACGATCACCTTTCTCCCGAGACCACGTGAGAAAGGTAATGCAATATTCACAAATCCAATGTTCCCGATTCCAGTATTTAGAAATTTCACACTTTGTAAATGTAATAATCTACGCCACAGTGGATAATTCAATTCCCGTAAATACATGGGCCGTTACCGAATTTCCTTTGAGAGATGGAGCGTGCCTCGCTGCGAGCCGGCACGTCTCTCTGAACTTCGGAATTCCAATTTTGAAAAGTTTCCCAAGAAGGGCCCCTATTGACAGCCAGTGTCAGAGGCCCAGTCGAAGACAAAAACTAAATCATCTTAGCTTTCTCTCTGCGTCCGTCGCACGCCGAGTGAGCGAGAGTTCGGTAGTATTAGCATTCAACTGCTTAATATTAAATAGATATTTAACACTATCAGATGTATTATATATGCATTTATTAATAATCAGTTCCGTGTTCATTGCCCCAAGAGTTATCAGCCAATCGTTTTTTTTGACAATTGTGCCAAAGTCACAATAATCACAATTAAGTACCGATTATTTGAAACGTTAGGAGATTCAGATTTTGTGAAATGAATGGGAACAGCATATACAAGAAATGGGGAACGTGATCGACGATGCTGCCGCCGCCTGGTGATGTTAATCGGAACTACTTATAATTTAATATTGACATTTATATATTTATAACTAGAAAACGGAATCAATTTTACTGATTTAAAATATTATTCTGGATAATTAAATTGTATTGTTGCATTTGATACACACATCCATAAAAATAAACACAAATCAAGTGGCCAAAAATGGATTAATAATAATAAGAAACATAAGTATGTACCTAACTATATTTTTTAAAGATGGTAACATTAGTCAAAATACCCATGTTTTGTAGTTATGATTGGTTTCGACGTACTACATATACAATAGTATGCAGTTCTTGAAGCTCAAGAATTCCTGTTATTCTGTTATTCAGCAACTAGTCACCAATTCAATTTAGAAAATAACGGAATCTAAACTTAGCAATCCACGGGTTTGTGACCCATGGTGACGAAACCCGTATTTTAATAACATTTGTCATATTTATGAATTAAGATGTGTTATTTAACTTTTACAGGTATAGGTATATATGTAATAGTTTTTGGAATCCACGTAGTGTCGCATTTGTCGTTTAGTGCTGCCACCTATAGTTCATGCACGTTTCCTGCGATTGGCCGCACCCTTACGGTAGGAGCAATGCATACAGGGTGATTCAGATGTGAGGAAGATTAAACCTACCAATTCAGTTAGTAAAAAGCTACCGCTTCGTACGAGTCTTAGTCAAATTAATATTTTAAGAGTTAAAAAAATAGTTTTCGATTATTTACAAAATTCATGGTTACCCTACAATTTGAATTCTTCCGCCAAATTAAATGCCAACAACTCATCAGTCTGGTTTACTTTTTTCGTAATTTAATCTGTCATAACAATCAAAGTGATATAACATTAAATACTTTCTGTAGGTTGACCACAATTTTAGAGGACATATGTTTCTAATACAAAAAGTCCAAAAGGAAGAAAATGGTGCAGGTGTTTGACTTAAGTGCGGTACTAGCCGATACAGTATCATTTTCTGTGTCCCGCTCACGTCTACTTACGAGTCATAAACACGAAGTAAATTAGATTACAGAATTATCCGTTTGATTACATGTGAAAACTGCCGAAGAAGTCTCAAGTTAAAATAATCTAATTATCTCCAGTTAAATGGCTTAAATGTTTATTGATTTTCAATTTTACGTATTATACGTTAATGTTGCGAACATCAACATGCTGTCTCTCAGTGAGATTAGTACAATTGCCTTTTTTTGTGATCATATAAATAAATAAGGGCGTCAAATATATGAAGGTACAAGAGTTTTCATTACTGATTCAATTTGAAAATGCTTTTGTTTCACAAACTATTAAATCTTCCTTATCCACTATAACTGTAGATAATTAAAGTTTTAATTTTCCCTCTTAAATGTCCGACAAATATAACAAAACTGAAAAAGCAACCAACTACATGCGCGAAAATCTCAACAATAGCTAACACACATTTCCTCTTACCACGCTTTTACTCTTAAAGTGGATAAACGGCTTTCGGCGCTAAAATAAAAGAGAAAACCGGACAAAAAAGTGTCTTGTAATGAAGAAAGAGGCTCCGTGATTGTGTGCCAAGTGCGGGGTAACTTTGCCCATGATTCATTGTACTACGCAACTGCGAAGGGGAAACCGATTCTGTATAAGCTTTTTACGAGCCATTCCCCGAGTTTACCTGCCAAATTAAAAACGTTGCGTAAACTTTGTTGTGCTGTAAAAGGTTGGGGATACCGTGCGTTACAGTTATTTTAGTAGTAGTAACATAATACTTACTTTTGTTTTTTTTTTAATTTTGCAATAAACAAAAAAATATTTGTGTGTAAAAGTTGGTTCGCAGTTTAGTATAACTTACGTGTTATGTGTAGGAAAATATTATACCGGGTGTGGCCTGTAATAGGAGTATTGACTTTAGGCATCATTTCTACACCACAAACGTTATTTTCAAAAGTCGTAGAACAAACGTAGCAACATTTGTTCTACGACTTTTGAAAATAACTAATAGTTAAATAAATATTAATAAAAACAGATTTTTCAAGCAAGCAATGTATTGCGAAAACTATGAAGTTTGTAGGCTAACTAAACGTCATTGGATGCTGTTCATTAAAAATACTATTTAGTTTGTTCGAAAAAATCACAAGTAATAAATTACCCAATTATTTAAAGTTGTTGAACAAATGTTGCTACGTTCGTGATGTAGAAGTTATACCTAATTTTTTTGCTCCTATTACAGGCCGCACCCGGTTTACTGTTTTTGTAAGGCAAGCATGGTTAAAACCTTTTATCATCTCATTAGAAGATGAGTATACCACAAAACTGCTACAACTGCGTAGCGCTACGGCGTGAGGTGTAGCACAAAACACATTCAGTGCCACCGTTCGCTACGAGCTACGTTCGTAGCTGATCGTATCGTTTCTCCTCTTTGTAGAAAGCGCCTATGAACAGAGAACGTGCGTGGCGAGTTCCTCGTGTGTATTAAGTGTTAGGTCAAGGCATGCACTTTCATTAGGTATACATTCAACTACGTAATTTCATGTCTTTTTGGATCTTATTATCTGTCAATCAAGTCTTTTGTAATCTTAGTTTAGGTGTTTAACGTTAGAATAATCAGTCTATTCATGAAAAATGTTGAAAACAATGTCACAGAAATTAACTTAGATATTGTTTTTAAGCACCTTTTTTAATTCCATTAAGTTTCAAGAATTATTCTTAGGGTCAGCTAGATTTAATTTGTCTAAGCTAAACACTGGTATTTTAAGACTTACTAATTAACTATATCTTTTTTTTAATTTAAATGAATAGATTTAACCGTTAAATTAATGAAAAAGGCTTTAATTACGTCCTTCATAACATAAGTAAGGTCATAACAGCAAACATAGACATTACATTAACATTGGAATACATAGATTTTAATTGAGTAGTTTTGAGTTGTAAATTAATACTGCTTTCTTTATCTTCATATTAGTTTCATTACCATCAACTACGGGTAACAAAATAAGATGTAAATTTGTTGCTTACGGCGCCACCTATCAGAAATATGGCGAACTGTCTAGTCAACAGAGTTTCGCGCCCGACGTTTAGGCACGCCATCTACCCTGAACACCTGGAACTACAACGCCTTCTTGAAAACTTAACTTTGTCAGCAACATGTAGTCGCTGTGTCTTGTGTTTATACGTGTATATATCATGTTCATAGTATACGTATACTCATAGTTCCTTATTTATTTAAAGAAAAGATTGTTTATTGTTATTCAGCAATGCAGCAAGTATTATTAGCACTTTTGCAGTAGAAACTACAAGGAACGGTAGCAATTGGATATTAGATTTTTATTGACATACTTATATAGTAATCTGAATTGACCAATAAAATATCACTGGAATAATAAAATAATATTTACATTTAAAATCATATATATGGTTATAGCGGTCTGAGAAACAAAAAAAATATAATAGGTAGATTAAATAATTCTGTTAAAGTATTTTTGTTTTATTAATTTGTATTTTTTATTCACAGTCAAAAGTCATGCTTGTCAAAGAACGCTATCTATAGATGCGCTATGGTGAGAGGCAGTTAATCACGACTTGTTTCTAAGATATTTTACTAAATTTTACTACATTTCCATTGACATACGTAAACTTAGTGATTATTCAACGTTTAAGCATAGATACTATCTCGTAATAGATGCAGCCTACATACCCAATAATTCAAAATTAATACGAGTAAGAAGGCTTGTGTTATGAGTACTCAGCCAAGGATATATATACAAATACTTGGAACAAATACCTGTGACACGCATAAATAAATGCCCTAACTGAATTTGGTCCCAGGACCGTCGGCTTCATTCAGAATCAACAGAAACAATTGTTGACAGTGGGAAAGTTAGTTAAGCAGGCGGGAAACGTCTTGTATGGACGTGCTAGGTTAGATACTCACCTCTTTAGTAGTTACTACTGCTGATTAATCAATAAACGTATTATTCAGAAATTTCCATAAAAATATATACAAAAGTATCGATTTACACCCCTAATACATATAGATATACCAAAATAGCAATAGATCTGACAGTAAAGACATCTATTTTTCGAATGGGTGGTTTATATAATTATAAAATGTATACTTATATGAAGTTATAGATTTAATTCGCAATTAAAAGGGCAGAGGCAAGTTAAAGACTCCTTCGTCTGCTCTGCTGTAGGTGATTTTGAAAACAAATATTATTACTAAAAGTACCGAACATTATTCTGCTATAATACAACCGAAACATTTCAAATTGATTGGTAAAGGCTGGTAAATCAGGCGCGAAGGCTGTAATAAAGATCGGAGAGTTTGAGATTAATTAAGATAGTCTGAAGCTTTATACCCAAGCCGCCGTCCTTAAGAAATTTTCACGGCTATGCCTTCTGTTATGCTTCACTACACGCGTACTTACTACGCCATGATATACATGCTTAAATATATACTATATGTATACAGTCAGGTTACCTGGAGATGATTTGACTAGGCTCAGCCAAAACCGTCAAGGGTAAAGCTTGAAACTTTTTAACGAATTTTTTAATGTTATGAAGCATCAGGCAGACACAAAAATGTGTTCAAAATGATTTTAAACCTTATAACGACCTAAAAAGGTAAATTATTACTTTAGGTATATGTTTGATGTCGCCGGCGGCTGGCATATTTTAAATGTTACGCATAGTTTAAATTCTTCAGGCTAGGTTGTCTATAGGATTCCAATCTCAACTGAACACAATGAGAATAAACTCAAAGAAGCTTGTTACCTTATTAGACTCGATACAACTTAAAAGTCATGCTTGTAACCTAAAACTTCGACTAGGCAATTTAAAAATCATACAAAACAATGTGCAGTTTGCATCTTAAAGTAAAGTTAAAAATAGTCATCATCTTCCTCGTGTTGTCTCAGCACTTTGTCATGGCTCATGGAAGCCTGAGTTCTGCTTAGCAACTAATCCCAACATTTGATGTAGGCACTACTTTTAGGAAAGCAACTGCCATCTGACCGTCCAACCCAGAGGGTAAACCGTGTTCTCCTTCACCAAAAAGTGACTGGTAAATATCAAATGATATTTCTTACATAAGTTCCGAAAAAGGAATTGGTACAAACCGGGGTATGAACTTGCGGCCCCCGAATTGCAAGTCAGAAGTCACACGCTCTTACCGCTAGGCCGCTAAAGTAATGTTCGAATGGTATAATGAATAGAAAGTAAATTAACTTTCTAGGGGTTCAATAATAGTTCCTCTGAAGTATATACCATGAAAGCGTATTTTATGAAGCAGTCGGCTAAGAACTGGAAGTTTGTTTTTATGAGAGTTAAACGGAGATACCCTAAGCGAACATTAATGTCTGTTACTTGAGAATACTACTGCGATGTTCAACTTGTACCTATCGTACGTACGTTGCCTACGAATTGTATTATATTATAATATATTTTGCATTAAAATATAGTTCTACGAGTACATGCATGCACGTATACTAACTGCCGAAGATTAGTAAGTTAAGGTAAGTTTCCTCTCAACAAGCCAGACTAAGAAACCGTTCATTGACTAGTGATTGCTTTCCACGAAAGCCGTCGATGAGATCGTTAAAGGAGTCTAAACCCAATGCTATTTACCTTGTACAAAAATGTGTAAATACATACACTTTCGGTAGGTCATGTACAAGGATCGGACAAACGCCCGTCATTTTGAAAACATAACCCTGTTCCGTGTTACGGAGACTTCATTATATTGTAAAATATTATTATATAAAACTTTTTTTATAAGAATACATTCAGCGACAATAAAATTTATGAATGAATCTGGAATGGATGTTGTTATGTGAAAAATTCACTGTCGTGATCCAAAAAGAATGACTTATTTGTTCGATCTTTTCACTTGTGCGATCATTGGATGATGCGATTGAATTCAGGTCGGATAAAATAACAATTAATGAATAAACAATATAAAATAGAATATATGTATTAGTATCACAAGGAAGTCTCCGTTGTGCGGAACAGGGTTATGTTTTCAAAATGATGGGCGTTTGTATACATTGTAATATCTCTGTCATCATCATGTTGTTCCTACTATGATCCCGCCCCGTTTTATAACCATAAGTATACTATGCCTACATTCTTTGCATCAGCTTGTTGCGCCGTGGATACACATTACACAGGCTAAGAGAGCGTGGTCGGGGGTGACTGCTTCTAGTGAATTCTGTAAACTCGTCACATTGATGCGAGACATGAATTTGAGTTTACAGCACGTAGTTCATTAACGAAAACTTCGTAGATAGTGATTTCAACTTTATAGTGTTTAGGATGTTAGGTATAATGTGTATGAAATGCTTAAGTTTACTAATATATTTCAAATCATAATTTTGTATGCAAATTAGATATGTGATTATTCTTTGAAAGTTATATCTTAAAAACGCAGACGCTTGCCATCTTTGCGGACCTTTTTGTAGACCTAATTATGATTAGGATTAATCCTACCGATGTACGAGTATACTGTAGGTGTAGGTATATTTGTATCCCCACAATGCATGTAGCAGCGTTTTAGATAAAATCTACCAGAATGTTTGTTTCCAGGAGCCACCAAAGCCATCATAAGTAGACATTTAGTCAATAGATTAAAACCGTATGATAATTCGTTTAGTTATATAATTATGAACTTACAGACAAACAGAAAGGCGCAAGAAGGACGGTTAATACTATGTAGGCACTAATGACACTAACTGATTTATAAAATGAATAGTTACGCGACTAATCTAACCGAATGAATCTGGTTTAAATGATAAAAGTCAGGTTTTTATTATTCATTCACGTAAACCAGACCAGTTTTAATAATAAGATCTAAATAACGTCGTTTGTACATGGATACTAAATAAATCCTAATCTAATAAGTAGGTAAACCATCCATTAAACGCATGGTATACTAAAGAGGATCATCTTTCCCGACATCGGCCAAAAGATTTAGGTGAAAGAAGCTTATTTTTGGTGGGGCTGACAGCGCGATAGTGTGTGGCCCATTACAGGCAAATTATGGCGGCCATTATTGTCCGCGTGTCCCGGTGAGTTACGCCCGGGCGGGCCAATGGGTTTTAAGAAATCCTTCCGAACGTCAGACTCATGTAAATCGCTGTTTATATCGGGAGCAATACTTTTTAACTACAACAAATCGTTCCGTTGGCGATAGCATTGTCTGTTACATTTTGTTCCATTTTACTTAATATAATTTTTCATGGCCTGCGTAAACTATTGCCGATGAAACTATTACTTAATTCGGCTTTTAACATCGCAAATCGATGAAGTTCATATCCTTATTATATTTATAATCTAATTTTAACACCGGTTATTTGCTTGTAAGTAACTAAGCGTGATAACGAACTACACATGCTAGTCGATTATAACTTTTATTTAATAGTAGTATTGATACAGGTTTGCAAATACAATATGTGTGATACGTCTATATTAATCATTATACATATAAGTACTACGATGCTGACCTACTGATTAAGCCGGAATGTAGTTGTAGATTTCGTGGAACGCGTATGGAGGCAGTGACGTGATCTGGCCCAAATAATGAAACGCTGTCGTCAATCAAAAAGTCCAATTATTAAAGCGGCATAAAGTAGTCAGATTTTGTTCTAAAAATTATTTTCGCAATACATTTCTGCACTTTAGGTAACATAGGCTAACTTACTTATCTACCTTTCATGTTAAATACTTCATGCAGAAAGAAGGGAATTTTCTATAAAAAGTATAGCAATTGACTTGATGTATCCAATAAACGATTTTACTTTTTTCATTATACTTTATCCCTATACATGTTTAGTTCCCGAGGTAGCACCCCCAAGGGCCCTAAGTTAGTTAAACGTCATTAAATCATTCGCGTCACTATTAGCTTCGCTTCCCTGTCCCGGAAAATTGTTTTAATTACCGTTCCACCAAGTTCATCCTATAGCAAAACATAAACTAAGGTTGCGCGATAACGTTACATGAGTGCTGAAATATGAAGATAGATTATTTAAGTTAGGCTAAATAGCCAGCTACCTTTTCAAGTTGAATCCGAAGTTTACGGTATTCTATGTGGTGGCAGGCAACTTTCTAAGTGCTTTATTTTTGATTTTCTGCAGCTTCGACTTATTATGATCAGTTAACATTTGTCTATCGTTACACAATCTTAGAACGTTTATGTTCCAAATTACTTTACGATTAGTGGATGGGTCATTATTATTTATAATAATAACATCACTTTTTGGTTATAGGTACAGATTAGGTAGGTAATTTACTAAGGCCACTTTGTAAGACAGTTTAAGGATAAACATTGTCAGTTCACTTTGTTACCTCTAGAAAATGTTTCCTTGAAGTTACCTGAAGCCAACAAACCACGCTGTATATTAGGTTAACTGTGCAATTATCCAGGTTGATTTAGAAGTCCAGTGATGCGCAACACACAGTGAGCTTAAAACCGGACTCGTATCCCAAGGCGACTACAAAGCGGCTTGCAGCGATTAGGGTCAAATTATTGCTATCATTACCTACAGTTCTGTTCGCTCGGGTTGCTCTAGGGTAATCGCGCTCCATTGTCGCAATGCAATATGTAACAAGCTTGTATTTTTACACAGAAATTCTTTTGTTCTGCAGGTAATTATAGTTGTTGTTAATTACGTCACAATATTTAAATAGTTCCTGCACCTAACAATGGCGACGGGTCTACTCTATTTCTCTTTTTAATTTTGCCTTTTCTTCACGAGCCCAAGCAAAACTGTTGAACTGCGAGAAAATTAGTTAAGCCGGCGTTAACCGGCTTGTTTGGACTTAGTTATTAAGAACGTTCACCTTTTTAAATCTCGGCCTTCATGCAATGGTGTTGAAATATATATTATGTATCAAAAGAGTAAATATGTATTACACACAAAAGCTTAATTGATAATCACCGCACATATCAGTATCTGAAGTCTTTCTTTACTTTCTTGACTAAACCTAAGTTCCGGCTTACGACAAATTTCTAAAAAAATACATATAAATATAACACATAACTTAAGCAACATTATTTGTGGCAGATTCACCTGCCACCAAACTTTAATTATGAATCTCTGTAAGATCATAACATGGATATAGGACTAGTTAACGTTCGGAGCCGAAGCGTTTGAGATCGCGTTCGGTCAGCAAAAGAAAATTACGGGTCGTTTGGGTAACGAGCTCCCTGATTGACGCTCGCCTCTTGATTAAACTGATCAGTTTTTGCCCCTTATGAAAAGAACTCTATCTACATAACTAGCTGCCAATACCGTTATCTTTGTTCGTTGGGTTAAATACTTCACATAATTTTATCGAATCATAGTTACAGATATTTATTTGTAAATGTAATACAAGAAATAATAATGTTGCTCTATTTACTTCAGTCACTGTTTAAAGTAATATTTGTAAATTTTAAATTCGTGCCTTTAAACCGATCACCAAAGCAGTATCTAATTTGTACAGTCATTAATATAACTAGTTAAAACGTACAAAAATAAGTTATGTTGCTTTGAGGCCCTCTCTTGTAATTACTTATACACACACGTACCGGACACACCGGAATCAAACACACCGGAGGGCAATTGGAATCCAAAAATAATATTTATTACTTGGTTTTTAATTCGGTTAAGCTATATTTTTTGTAATGCATACTGCCTATACTAATCTGATTCATTCGTGAACGAAATACATTTGTTTAGTATCAATACATGTTTAGTCCATATACCTAATTCTCTTTTATTAAAATAAATACAACATAATCAAAAAGCTTTATTAAATTACAGTATAGTTACATGTATGTGACTTTACAAGCTACAACAGTTTTCATCCAAATAAAAAAGTACCATCAATTATCATCATTAATGGGGGTTTACATTGGGTAATTTAATTTGGCTATATGAATTTAACTAATTAAATGAACATAGCATTACTAATAATAATAACTTCACACAAACAAAAAATAAAAGATATTGAATTAACCCTCTGAATCACCCCGCGGAATCATCATCATTAAGTACACCAATTCTAAATAAAAAAAACTCATTATAAAATAGTTTGTCGTTGTACTAAACATAATGGCAATATTATAGTTACCCACCTATTGAAGACAAAACTAGAATGTCTTATAGAACAGGTTTCGATCCATTTATTGTAATTGGATCTGTCAGTAGCAACTGGTAATTACCTACTTGCTACTGACTAAAACAACTGAAAGACGGCATTAAATTACCTACCTAAAATTCAACTACAATAATAAGTCAACACTTTATTGTTTATCGTTGACATAGTTACGATCCCCTGTGTCACTCTTAAAACCATGTTTTCAAGGAATCCGCAACAGAACCATTTTGTAATGGGTTGTGGTGGTATTAAATTACGCAAATAAAATATAAGATTTTTTTTTAATTCTGGTCTCTGAATCATATCAATTTATTGCTTTTAACATTATAATGATCATTTTACACCCGTTTTACTAAGTTTTAGTTACAAAAAAAAAACAATATGTGTACAATAAACAACTAAACACGCGTAAAATCAAATGTACATATTATAATAAAAATGATAGCATAAAGTTTCGCAAAAGTAGGAGTAATCGTTTTGTTCGAGTTTCATAGGATTAGCGGACTTTCGCGTCGCTAACACCTACTTTGCCGTATAACACGCCTGTCGTTTAACTTTCACAATTTCATTCCTTTTTTTAAGCCGTATTTCTTTTGAATGCATTATCACAACACGGAGCAAACAGAATCTGATTATCGTTGTCTCAATGGATCATACTTATAAAGATTCAGTTAGGTCTTGGGCGATGTATGATATAAGAAATAAGTCTTCAAGAGAGTCAATAATTCAGTTCATAAACTAATATGATAGTTTAGGTATAGTCAACATAAAAATGGATGAAGTTTTGGAACTTTGTCGCTATTATATATTTGACGATCTCGTATGGGGATTAGAACTTAAAGTTAAAACCGCATAAATAGTAAAATATTTCACGTATAGAGCCAAATGATAAGTGTCACACTCTCGATTTTTCTTTTACTAACACAACACCCGAAAATCTCATAAATATTGAAAGCCTTCTACTTACTCATAATCTCGAAATAATACCATTATGTTATTCGCAGCAAATATACCGAATACTGCTTCTCAAATATTTGGCTACCCTTTATGTGTAGCTAACAAGATACTAAACATGTACCTAATTACTTTGGTACGTTTATTTCATTTATACGAATAAACGTGGGATAAATGAGGTAATGGCCGCAACAAAGATCCCCTTTTTATAAAGTAAAATTTCTTAAAATATGATCTGAACAATGTGCCTGCCGATCTACTAGGCGTTTTATAGGTTACTCGGGATCTTTATTGTTTAGAATGATTAATCTCACGGCATAATAAATACCCCACTTGGGTACCAAAGTTAGCCACTGTGAAGTTCAACTAGATTACATTGTGAGAAGTACTCACAAAACAAAAATATTATATAAAATGTGACCCCTTGGACCCAGACCCATAGATATTGCAAACGCTAACCCGCCTGCCAGGCGTGATATTGAATCATCCTCTTAGTTCGCTCCCTGTGACGGTTTCCGGGGAGGGGAAACCCATGTCCAGCAGCGGATCACGAGCAGCCACACATTCGCTGATAGGATAAGTAAATATTGTATAAGTGACAGAAATAAAAAGAAAATGCAAAAGGATTTTGCTATTCTCACTATTATTTTTGCATATAGATCATCTAATATTGACGCGATCGCCCCGGCCGTTATGCGGCTATATAAATCCCATACAAACACAAAGAGCGGTGTTTACCATAAAATCGCATACGCCCCTAAATCATAACACAATAAAATTTATAGCTAGCGGAAGGTCCGGCCTCAAGTGCTGATAAATCAAATACATTTTCTTCGTGTGACCAGAACGGGAAATCTTTCCGACAAATATACCGGCCGCTTTGTTGGGTCACTCGTTAACTTTACACCTAGTACAAGTGCTGGCCGAAAAAAATATTGATATTATAAATAGCTACTCTGCTGGCAGTTTGTATCGGTGTTAGTTAGGCCCCTTACACACTGCGACTTTTAGCAGCGATGCAGTCGCGATGCTGTCGCGATGCAGCATCGATGCAGTCGCAAATTGTCCACCTTTACACACTTGCGCTACTTTAAGCATCGATACAGTCGCGATACTGTCGCGATACAGTAGCGATGCTGTCGCGATGCAGAAGCTGGCCATTGAACTGTAGCGATGCAGTATCGATGCAATCGCGATGCAGCATCGATGCAATCGCGATGCAGCATCGCTACTGTATCGCGTTAACATCGCGACTGTATCGATGCCAACGTGAGCCTCGACGCGAAACGTATTTTGATCAGTCATTCATTGACTGAAACAACGCGATGAGTTCGATTGAAGATGTTTTAATCACGCTCTCTGTATTATTACTTTTAAAAAAGAAACGTAGCTTGTGACTCCCCTGGTGTTACGAGTGCCTATGGGCAACGGTAATTGCTTACCATCAGGCAATCCGTCTGTCGTTTGCCACCTTTGTCATAAAAAAAAAGTGAAAGATTAAGAAGTGGTCATTATGTATCATATGTCAGTAGCTAGCTCTAAAATTAGATAGCTGTTTTTAGAACTGCTTTATTTATCAGTAGATTTAGCAAACTGCCCACTACCCCGCGTCTGCAATTCTGCATCGATGCTAACGCGCGTCTGTATCGATGCTGTCGCGCGTGTGTATCGATGCTAACTCGCAACTGTATCGATACTAATGCATCGATGCAAAAATCTTTTCAATGATGATGTCGCGATGCTGTCGCGCGTGTGTATAGATGCTAACGCGCGACACGCGCGACAGCATCGATGCAAAATTGCTGGTGTCGCGATGCAGTCGCGCGTTTCAGAAACGCGCGACTGCATCGCTGCTAAAAGTCGCAGTGTGTAAGGGGCCTTAAAGTCGAAATTCAAGTACGTAGTCTTTTGTTTTAGATTCGTTTTGTATAATTCAATTGGAGCATATAATGATAAACTAAAAAAATATTCTAAGGTGTCATAATAAATTCGAACATATAACGAATTTTCGTGTTCGAACAAGTTTTAAATAATCAGATAAATATATCGTCTCATCTTATATTATATTTCAATTAATTGATGGAATTATTATTACACTTATTTATTATTTATTTATGGGTTGTGGAAATATCAATCATAAGATACTACTACTATTTCATAGTTAGAATTCTTGTATAAAATACTAGTCTAAAATAAAATCTTAACGTCAGAAATGAAATCACAGCAACAATCTAATTCGAGGGGTTCGTGGTCAAACCCGATAAGTCGGGTAAATAAATGGGATTTTTAATTTAGAACTATAAGTGAATTACGTAAGATTGTTACTTCAATGAAATATGATATCGATTTATCGGGTTTGAACACGAACCCCTCGCTATTTATATATGTCCTGTAGACATGTAATGTTTGCAATTGCACATATATGTAGTTCGGAAAGTCGCCGCTAGGTGTCGCTACTGAGCGTAAACACCGTGTCTGCAGTTTATTTTTCTGTTTAATATATGAAAGTAAGAATGATTACCCACATACATGTTAATTTATGAGTTGTAGTAGCACGTTATATCTTTTTGACAGGTAAAGTGGTTAAAATGATAGTTAACTAATATATGATGGTGCCTAATTAGGCATTCAAACTAAATGTACCTATACTAGGAATAAAACAACTAAAAACCACTTTTAAACAAATCCATTCATGCCATTTTAATCATAAGATTAAAATCTTTATGAACACTTCATATCCATGCTACAATAAATACTGTCACCATAATACAACCAAAAAAATAAAAATAAAATAAAATAAATATTTTAAATAACCGTGGTTGTATTACAATACATAAATAAGTTTGTTTGGACATATAATGAGATCGCACTGACAGCGTTTCTATTCAATTAACTCAATTCAAAATCGTAAATGTCTGCGGTAGTTATTCATTTATCCACGTAGGTTAACGTACCCACCCGCTTGTTCAAATTGAATACAATATTTTTACCCGAAAGGTTCATGCTTAAACTTCTTCAATTAGTCTTTTAATCAATCTGCCGGCTGCATGCCTGCCCATTAAAATTGTATTTTCGCGGCACTGGAGGTAAAAGAGAGTAAAATAAATAATTTATTAAGGACAAGTTAACAAGGGTCTCATAAAGAAGGCAAAAGGTCGGCTATTTGTTTTCAGCGAGATAGCTCACCCCACTTTGTTATTTAGTGTTTCGTAGAGACGGCGAATGCAGTGGCTTGCGGACAAGACGCTGTCCACAGGCTATCTTGGAAACGAATGGTCGAAACCTCGGTGTTAACAGTCGAACTTGAAATATCGAACCGGATAGACGGACAAATATATGTGACTGATAACTTTGTACGGCGCGTAACCACCACTGCATTTTTAGGTCTTCGGTAATAATATACCGATATACTTAACATAAATATTTTAATTATTTTTCTCTATTTTTATAGTTATGTTGCTATTATGGATGGATACACAATATTGAACTCTGGTGGCCTAGCAATAAGAGCTCAATGTGAATTTCAAAGAACTATACATTGATGAGCAACATGTGTGTATTATATGCAAAATAAAAAGTTATTTAGTTATTCTCATGTACGGAGGCCGCCCCTTAAAAATATTATTTAGCACTATACAAAATGCACATTATGTTGAAATTATATTTACACAAAGACAGTGACATACGGACAAACATGACGAAACTATAAAGGTTTCGATTTTGACATATTTGCTATGGAAAAGTTAATATTTCAGGTAGGTTCCCAGAGCTCCAACAACTTTTAAGGTAGGCAACGAGCATGTGAATCCTCTGGAGTTTTAGGCGTCTATACGCTACGGTAACTGCTTGCCATAAGGCGGGCCGTATGCTTGTTTGCTACCGTAGTTATATTTTTATTTTTTAGGTGAGAGCATATGTATGTGACAAAAGTACAAGAGTAGAAAAACATAATATAAAAACCCTTCTGGTTCCATAAAGCATATTCCTCGTGTAAAACGAACATAGCATTTTTCTTCTGTGCTGTACATTGTTTTATCTACATGTAGGAGACGAGTAGTTTGTGGCGCAGATAGGTAAGCCGTTGTCGCCTACTGAGTTATGGCGGCAACACGACCACTTCCGGAGAAGCTCCGATACACTCTGGCTTCCTTTCCAAAATACAATGCTAATATTTTGAAACGCGGAGAATTTCTTCAACGTTTACCTTTGCCTATTTACTTTATTTCAAAAAGACATGCACTGTTATTGGTACTTGGTTATACATAGTAATAAAATTATATTAAACCATGGATGTTAACTCGGCTCGTTATGCAAAAAAATACAATGCCAGCAATTAAACTACTCGTCTTGAAGAAAGCCGAGAGGAAGTGACAACGTAAAGTAATCTCACATGTTCTTATTAAAACTCTCACACATATTTATTGCATTGCCTTAATCAACTATTAACACGGTTCTACTCACCTTGATTTAGTCACTAGCGCGACATGTTTCGGACAACACAGGCATCCATTTTCAAGAACTAAGTGCGTGGCGGCGCGATCGGCGAACCAAACGGACACTCAGCACTTTTAGTGCTTGAAAATGGAGGTGTATATTCTCCATGTTAATCGTTAATTATTGTACTATGTCTCACGAAAGTTGAAATACAAATGCATTGGCTTGCCTATAAACAATGATCACAAAAAACCGAAAGATGGGCAGCAGCGTCGCTTAGAGCGGTGGAGTATACTGCGTTCGCTAACTGTTTACCAAGCGGGGCGGTTATGTAATTGGTTACGGTAATGAAGATCGCTCCGTATGGCGGTCCAAGAGGTGTCCAGTATTGGACGTGGCTTATACCTATCCTGGTAAGAAACGGAACTTTGAAGAATCTGGCCAGATAATATGAGCAGGCCGATCATACATTTATAAATTGCATGTTGTGAGAAACCCATTTGCTTAGTATGTAGGTACCTAATGCCTAAGACACAAAAATGCCGAAGTCGAGAGAGAAGAGAAGTAGGTACCTAAAAAACAGATTGAAAACAAGTCATTATGGAAAAACAAAATTAGTAGTTATTCAGCAATAATTTTTCAGGTGTGAACTTAAGAGAACTGGAGAGGGTTGCATTTTGCTTTAACATCCAAGCGAATCTCATGAGACCTGATGAGATTAGTAGTGTGTAAGAGGCAATAATACGAAATAAAGTACTGTCTAGTGTTGCGAAGATGTTTTAAGAATTTTGTTGTTAGGCTACCAAGGAGCCTCTATATTTCTGCAATAACATTAGGAGCTATTTACTCCTAATTCCATTGCAGAAAAGCGAACTGCCATTCGGGACTTAACGGAGAATGGATATCTTAAGGCTGGCAAAGGGACCACACCTAATTAATTGATTAAAATGACGATAACAAGTACAAAATGTAAAACGGTTATTTATTTTCGAAGAAATCATGTACCAAGTTTTAATCTAACTTCTCTTTTACTTCTGCCCCATAGAAAATTAACCCCTTTTTCACCATATTAGTGGTTGTACATTAATTTTAAAACTGCTTCTTATTGTACAGTCGCCATCAGATATATCGGAACTGTGGAGGTGGTCACAAATATAGGAATAACACCTCTATTGTCAAGGCGGTAAAGTGCATGTTCCAATATCTATGAGAACCTCCACAGCTCCGAAATATCTGATGGCGACTGTATAACATATTAAATGTTTACAGATCAGAAAATTCAAACTTTTTAGCTTTAGTAGCCTCGGTTTTGCGTTGCTGCACCTGCGACAGGCACATCTATCCGACCGTTTGAGTCATAAAGCTAAATTCACATTTGTCTGACGTGACGTACGGTATCATTTTACTACTATTATTAGTCATAAAACACATATTAACACAACATATTATATTATAATAGATGTGTAATAAAAACATTATTTACAGCAATTGTTAGGAATAATTTAATTTTACTTTTCATATTATACTATACATTTAGTACTTTGTTATACTTAGTTGACAGCAAGTATGTATATCCTATGAATCTATTATGTTATACAAAAATGTACCTAATGAACCTAACGGCGACCGCAGCGAGTAGAAGTGTTAGGCATAACTAACAGAACTGACTTTTATAAATATTAGTACTTTTATTTTTTTAAGAATAACAAAGTAAAATCTCAAATATAGAAAGGATGCGTGTATATAGTCTGATCATCATGATTGTCATGAATTATGATATTAGGTTTTATGAATAGAGACCGTTATGAGCATCAAGTAGTATATCTAATACAAAGTGAAAATTATACCAGTTATGCAAATACTATACATTATTATACTACTAAACTATTAACAATAATAGTCTACTTTTGAAATTTTGGTTTTGTTTCAAATAATCATATCTGTAGTTCCAAAGTATGAAATTCGTATTATGTAAACTTAAAATTCGCATTAGGTACACATTTCCAACTACAGATGATGCACACAGGATCAGACCAATGTGAAGGCAGTCATATTCAATAGTATACAAGTATTAAACCCATTTCTGTTCTGATACATCACGACACAACACGTTGTCAGATAAATGTGAGACTGGCTTAAAACATCCACATCAACCTTCGACATAATGCCGACTACCGTCACGTGTCACTTTCAATAGACACAGTACGTAAGCACAAATAAACAATAAAGAGCTTTATGCTAAATACGCGCTGTTGCTAGCAATTTCAACGTATTAATTATGAATCTTGCACGCTACCAGCATGAGAATGGAATATGCAAGAATATTGTTAATGAAATTTGACATACTTGCAGCTGCAACGGCATAATGAGATACCACAGATTTGAATAAAGAATTTAAGTAAGCTAAAATAACGAGAGCCTCAATAATGCGCTATGCTATGATGAGTGATATCTGATCGGTGGTCTGGCCAAAACTGATTTCATGATTAGGTGATTTCACGGTCTTTGAACGCACTGTTTAATTAAATTACGCCTAATGAGTAATGATAGATAGTCTTTAAACCAATACGTGATCACCGTACATTAATTATTTAAGCCAAAGTAACTCAAGTATCAAATTGCTTCGGCGGGGAATTGAATTATTTACGTTTAACAATGACAACTTATTGCCAGTGATCGTTAAATGCAAACAAAATTGATTGATGGACACCTGTGTCAGGAGGACTCGCTCTTCCGGTTGTGGTATGTACAATATGTTTTATTACCTACTTTTTTAACATAAGCTAAACTTAACTTAACTTACTACTTAAGTACTTTCGCATGCTATTACGTGTGTGTGTGTGTGTGTGTGTGTGTGTGTGTGTGTGTGTGTGTGTGTGTGTGTGTGTGTGTGTGTGTGTGTGTGTGTGTGTGTGTGTGTGTGTGTGTGTGCGTGCGCGTGTGTATGTGCGTGTGTTTGAGTATGTGTGAGTGAGTGTGAGTATGTGTAAGTTGGTACATACAATTATCCTGATAACAATTCGACTACATTATATTACAAAGTGTTAAGTACATAATTAGTAAAAAAACAGGTTTACATATTTGCTAAGATTTTATAAATAAAAGATCTTCTACAACATCATAACTCCAGTCCAGTTAGCCAACCATTAACAGTATATTTGCAATCGTAGTACTTTAGTGTGTGTATATTGACCTTTTTATTAATGACATTATACAAATGTGCAGCTTGAGCTTCATACTGTCTACCTGCCATTGCAGACTTGATAAGAGGCATGGGTGCGATGGTTCGAGCTCTTCTATATTTCACATCAGTGGTTTTGTGCGGCAGATATTTATGGAGTCTTAAAACTACGGCTAAGATGTATAGTTTACGCATACTACAGAGTTGACAGTCACTGTAAAGCTCAGCCGTAGGATATCTATATGGCTTAAACAGCATGGTTTTAAGTAAGCACCTCTGCCCCCGCTCTACTTCTAGATATTTAACTTTAGACGCTCCTCCCCATACCGTTATACAGTATGTCATGATGGACTGTGCCAGAGCCAAGTAAATCTGCTTAATTAAAGATGTGTTTGTGATGTGTCTAAGTATTTTAAAAATGAATGATAATTGTGATCAATAAAATTGGGATCAATGTTCTTTCAAACATTGATCTCGACTGGTAGTGGTCATCTATTGTCTTTATACCTGGCAAACTATATTATTGATACACACGGCACTCCATAAATTACACGTCATAATAACGAACGAGGTAAATTAACCAAGTGCTAGTATTCGATTAATTGGACCGCCAGTCAAATTGTTCGAAGCAAAATTAGATAAACTAAATCGTATCTTGTTTTAAGTAAAATGCCAAATCCAACTTTATTACATGCCAGTGAAGCCTAGGTTGGACTGGCAAACTATTTGGAAAGTGAATCCTAAGTAAGTATATATAAATTCTAATTAACGGAACTGATGTATTTCACTCAATAACTGCGATTAGTGTCGGCATATTTCAAAATGCGCAAACCAATTGTGGATAAGTACAATTATATAATTCCGAATCGTGGTATCGTATCATTGGTATCCGTGATGTATTTTATCTGCTATTGAGTAATTTTGTAATCCATGTTATTTTAGTTCTATATTAAGATCATTCATTACAATCATTACATACATCATTTTTAATTTAAAAAAAAAGCAACGACTACACGAATATCTGTTTAATATATGAGAGTAGTTATTATCACTAACGCTAATAAAACAATTGGTTTTGTGAGGGCCACATTTCGTTTTCAAGAATTACGATTCTAATCTAACCTATTGTTTACGCATGAACTCATGTTGTTGGGGGCAGTAGTTCTAACCTAACCTACTTTTTACTAAACCTATGACTTAGGTACAAACAAATTTCAGAGGCTGTACCGTACTGTGTTTTCAAGCCTCATTATAATATTCTCCGGAGCGGGAAGTCATAATTCTTGAGCTTTCGTTTGAGTTACACAGGTATTGTGAAGTTACAACACACCTGAGTGTAGCGTAAAAGGTAGCCAAAGGTCCGTTAAACCAAAAAATAAAATAAAAAAGAGTAAAAGGTACCAGCAGAATTTGTTACAGTAGAAATCATGGTCGATTGGGGGAGGCCTCTGACTACTATAAATAGACACAGTCTCGCGTAGGTACCTACCGATATTTAAAATCAAATTCAAGTATATGCGAACACAAACCTCGTTTCACAAACTCCTTAATCCGACTGCAGACGGCAATAACATGCGCAATTGTGTTGTGTTTATGATAGTAGTTAGTATAGTAGTATAAGATTATAACCTAGCTAGTAAAACACATTACAAGGAATTTAACTAGATAGTTTTTGATTGGCAAAAGTCAAATATCTATTAAGTATTCGGTCTTGGTCGAATTAAATAAAACATGTCTGTTAATAAGAGTTGCTACAAATGATATATATAGCCTGTTTGTTCTGAGCAAAAAATCCGTATATGAAATACGACGTAAGTTATGTTAATACAATCATACTCGTTATCACAACTTAATTTTAAATCGAAAATTTTGTTTTATATAATTAAAACTTTATAAAACTTAGTCAATTTTGTAGTCATAATGATGAAAATATAATTGAATGGTAACGTCTAAGCAGGCACATCCAAAAGTCTTGTTTTTATATCAATATTGAAAGAAATGTAAAGCAACTCATGTAGAAGCCTACACTAGACAGTGTATCAACAGACCTAAACCCTGTTTCCAACTCAATCTTAAGCCATTTGTTTAGCTAAAGCAAACATCCCTAATTAGTTTGTTCGGATGTCAAAGATGTGAGGAACTTGAGAACCTATTGGTTAAGGTAGACTTGGCTTAACGTTAGTAGATACGGTAGTAATACCCTAAGAAATACAATATTAGAGGAAAGACTAAGAAAAAGATATCTGTGCTAATGAGCATTTATTAAAAACATTTAACGCCAAAATTAATAACACACAACTGTTATCAAACGTAGTCAGATCTGCGGAAATACAGATATGCATTTTATAATAAACAATTTTGATATTAATAAATTCAGGTTGGCGCCAACAGACTAGACGGTTTCTTCATTATCGCGGTCATGGCAGTTTCTTATGCAAGCATAGCATACGCGGCTTCCTGATGATTCAAGTATGTTGCGTTTTATACCTTAAACACGACGACATATTATAGAAGACGAAAAATAATATCGTTTTTGTTTATTTTGCAAGTGACAAATATTTGTCTTTAATACTAATTTGTCGTGTAATTATAAAATATTATTCTTTATTTTTTAATAACCGATTTAAATACCGCTTAATAGTGCTCGTAAACCGTTCAAATTATCGTTAATATTAAAACCGGTATACTACAGTAACGATTTCATAGTAAGAACAAAACTATATCAATATCAGTTATCGTTATTTAAGAAGATCGAAATTTTAAATGTTCCGTGTAATTTTGTAGTTTTGTACATTTAATTTCATTGAACTGGTAACTAAGAAGACATATTTTGTCAATCAATTTACATATTTTCTAATAGTCTCTACAATCAACAATGCACTTTATATGCCATTATGTCTGATTGAGTTTGTCATCTTCTAGCTATACATCAAATAAAATAAATATTATAGGACAATCCTGACACGATTTACCTGAGCCCCACGGTAAGCTTAGTAACGGTAAGAAGGCTTGTGTTGTGGTTACTCAGCCAAAGATATCTATACTATACAAATACTTAAATACCCATACTAGTGACATACGAACACCCATGACTCAGGAACAGATATCTATGCTCATCACACAAATAAATGCCCATACTGGGATTCGAACCCAGGATATTCGGCTTTACAGGAAAGCAGATCTGTCGTCAGAAATAAACAAAAGTAAGGGAAGGGAAGGATTCATTGTATCTCTGTCGTAGAAAACCGGTTATTTTTTAAACGGAACCGAAATCTGCTAAATAATCGTTTTAAAACACTGGAACGCATGAAAAATTGCATTATGTTTCAATAAATAGCCTTAAATTGCAAAATTGTCCTTAGGAGTAGCTAAGCTAAACGATGCTACAATACAGCATGATTTATCTAATACGAGCGCGATGTTAATTTAATACATTTATTGACTTCCTCAATAACTATCTTAGGAAAAATTGTATTCGAAAGAAAAAATCTTAGAACAACTGTAAACCAAGTCATATTCGTGCAGTCATCATAACTGGCACCGTTTAATAATTCAGCCGCGCTGACAAGTACCCAAGCCTCGCGAAAGGTCAAAGTGAATGCTTTCGTTAGAAACACAGGAAAACAATAAGCTTTAACCATCTGACTCGAAGAAAACCTTCTTAACGTCTTTTATCTAAACAAATTGTAACGGTTGCCAAAAAATATTATTTTTACCAGTTTTCCAGTTCATCGCCGAGCAGTAGCTACTCTGGAAATGTAGCAGCAATTGTTCAATACCTTATAGAAATCACGTAATACTTGATAATTAAGTACTACTAAATGATGTAAACAATAAATTTACTTACTAATAAATGTAAAAAAGCGTCTCGATAGTATTCTGTCTTTCTCAACCTTTAATGCAGTAATAAAATTTATAAGTAACGAGATTTATGATGTAAATAATAGGACCTATCAGGCAACTCAGAGTAGGTCAGCATGGAAAGGAAAAAGCTATGCTCAGATCATCTCTATGTACGTGATAGAATCAGAAATGAGGATATCCGTAGAAGAACCTAACCGTGACATAGCTTGTAATATTGCACTGTAAATGTACAGAAGTGCTATGTAAAAATTCAATTAAAAATACATGGTTTGGCAGATGCATTTTTGAAAGACCTATTTAACGACCGCACCCTATATTATGATATAAAATAACTATAAACTAATGACGACCGGTCTGGCCTAGTGGGTAGTGACCCTGCCTATGAAGCCGAAGGTCCTGGGTTCGATTCCCAGTCAGGGCATTTATTTGTATGATGATTTAAGTATTTATATGTATCTATCTATTATATATATCGTCGTCTAGTACCTACTACACAAGCCTTACTGAGCCTTACTGTGTAAGATTGTCCCGAAATATTTATTATTTATTTATTTATTTTATATTATATCGCGTACAAGTATACTGATTTACTAAATTCAACACTGTTTGCAGTGTTTTGCATTAGAGAAAAAACTCAAAAATACTTTATTTATAGTTCTTACTAGATCACATTATCGACTAAACAATTTACATACCCATACCAAATTACAGTCATAATTCGGACATGACACATACATAACATCTCAACACTAAGTACATCTGTTACGTTAATGTGTGAAGAGCTATATCATATCATGTTTGTTTCTGAACTCACTTGTCTATAACGTAACCGATAAATGACGTATTTATTGCTCAATGTACAGCAAAGTCAATATTCTCGGAGGTGGCCTTAATTCACTTACAATTAAATTAGCGTCACCCGATCCTCTAGACGCTAAATAAATTAGAAGGGAACCATTACGCCGCGGGGAATATATTTCCTAATCTATTAGCTTAGTTACCTTTCAAGGTGTGTGTGCACGCACGGCAACCTTGTATCAACCAAACCGTCACACAATAGAATCGTCAGGACACTTGTCACCTCACCAATTACTTAACGGCGATTGTGTTACAATTAAATATAAATTAACATCGATAGTTGGATAGTGACGGTTGACCTCAAATGTTCTGTTAAAAATAAAATAAGTCTAGACGAAATGCTTATAATTTATGCACAGATAATGAAAAAACTTCATTAATATTTCAGAGTGGATTGACTGACTGTGCACTCAATAATTGGTGAGGAGTTTCTGAGGTCAATAGGTCAAGGGGTCAAATAACCAGTATTCACATATTGTATCTTTTTGCACCAGGGAAACTCTTTGAATATCTACTAATATATATGTTCTTAATATAATCTCACTTATGGATTCACAAGTAAATTCAGTTGTTGAGTAGTTAATAATTAGTATACGCGATATAATTAGTTTCATTCAGCATTATAAATTATAAAATTATGTTGAAATGTCAAATCCAATTATATTATTAAAAATCAACTATGTTATTAACTATTCCATTCTTGCTTCACATATTGCGTCTACACTATAATATACAGAATAATTTCTAACCTTAACTGTACAAATACAAAAGTAGCTTAAATCTAAGAAAGGCTCTTCAGGCATGCAGGCTGTCGGCATTTCCTCATTGTATCGTAATACTGATACGTACGTTAAACGGAACTAACCATTATTAACAATAAACGAGATTTAATACGTAGGGCAGTTGGGTCACAAGGATAGACGCATAAATCATAGCCCCAAACAAATATGAAATTAGGCAAATTAAAAAGGTTCCCTTGAGAATGCCGTAGCAGGGCGGCACTCGCAATATTATTTTGGTTTAATCGCCAGTTGTTGTTGTGTTACACGGTTTGTTTGGTTTGTCTGTGTAGTGAAAATCTTTACAAGGATTTTATTTCATTTCTAAATGTAGCTTAGAGGATAACATCGGATGGGTTTTTTTATTTAGAAGTCGTTAGTAGTATAACTGAAATCTTGTCCAAACTTTCCCGTAATTGGAACATTTCGGGAACTGCGGAAGCAGTACTTTTTTCTAACCTGTTTTTTTACGGTCCCTTATTAAGTCTAATAATCAATCTAACCTAACCTAATGTATTAAACATGATGCTGCTATAAAAAGTCCTGTTTAAACAAAATACATTTAATTATGTAGTTCAAAAATAAGTCCGTAGTTGTAAACATTGCGGATAATGCAAAAAAGGACTATTATAAGAATTGTATAATACAGGTGATATTTAACTAAACATAGGAAGTATCTGCCAAGTTTTTATATTCAGACTTATCCGAATACACGCATATGTCAAAACTAATGTACATATGTCAAAAAATGAGTTACGCTAAGCTAAAATATGTCACATTTTCTGCCACGTGGTTCCTGGTGTATGGTATATACAAACTTAAATAAAAAATACAATGTTTCATATCAGTGGCAATATTGCTCGCCCTAGCACGATCGCCGATCTCCGCTAGTCAATGGAATCTGAATACTGTGCTCGGCTGTATCGGGTGTGTTCGAGCCACGAGGATAGTTCCAGGGCTTTGTGGACAGTTTCTAGTAGCTACTAACGATTCACGGCACGTAGTCCAAAACAGAATTACTCGCTGTGGGAGATCGGGAGCGTTGCCAACTCTCATCATATTAAGGCGAGATAATAATGAACGCGTCGTTTTCGTCCTGTCTTAGAAGAATCTCTTATTTCGGGCCGAAATTAATTTTCTTATAAGGCTTTGCATACGTCCACTATTTCAAATTATGAATGTAAATAGTTTTGTTTGTTATATAACTACATATTTGGCAAAAAGAGTCAGTACTCTTTTATACTGTATTCTAAGTAAAATTGGATTCAATGGGTTTTCGTTGCAATGTGAACGACCATGGTAGCTTAAAACCGTACATTGATTATAGTGTTTTCTTTCTACTCACAATTTTGGTTTGTCAGATAACATAACACGTCAGACGTGCTCGAAATAGCAAATAGCAAAGGAGTGGTTAAAATTATCTGAACATGCACTTTATCGCCTTGACAATAGAGGCGTTGTTTAGATATTTGTGAGCACCTCCACCGCTGCGTCATATCTGATGTGTCATGTGTCATATGTGACTGTACTACAATTTATTTACTCCAAAGTTGTAATATATATTTTCAGTATCAAGGTATTTTTGATTAAGGATCAACACACATGTAACCAAATGATTAATTAATCCATGTCGTAAACCTCGTTTTGTAATAAACGAGCCAATGTCACATTGGATAAAAGATGGTGAAAAAAGGTTCCGTACGTTCATAAACCTGTCCAGGTTAATGACCACGTACCTAAATAGTTCTTTTGTAGAACACAATGTAGGTATTACTTTAACTACGGCAATGACTGCTAAAGCCATTTGCGTGCAAGCCTACGTGGACTATAATAAGCTAACATTTATATATGTTTTCATTGAAATTGTAATAGGCTGGCGTACAAAAATTGTTTAGTGCGTGCTTAAAAGGGTATTGACGTATTATTCTGCTTTACAAAAAAAATAACTATCACAAATGAGTACAGTTAAATACATAGTTGCTGTGAAATATTACAAGTATCGTAGTTTCTGCGACACAGAGTTAAATAATTTACCATTTATCTAACAGCTAAATCCGTTTAAAAATTCGAGTGCTACACTAATTGCTTTTATACAATTCAACAAAGTCGATTGTGAAAAAAATTGAATCGCACAATTGTCACTCGTTTAAAACTTAAATAAGTTCGGTCAGTCGTCTCCGGAGCAGCTGAATAAAACATAGGACTTAGCTTTCCTAATGAGCCGGCTCTTTGTTTTTCTCAGTGACTGCATAAGTTGTGAATGAACGTCGGATAAAGGGGCGCTGGCCGGTACTGAGACCGCGGGCGTCGGATCAAATCGCACTTCATTTGTCCGCGTCAGACGCCGCCGCGTGATGGATGACCACGACCGCCAGAGCCGGTGCGCCGCCTGTTTTTAATTGATACCGTCATTTTTGTACCACGCGGCCACCGCCGCTCCCGCCTACGCGTCGCAACTCATTTCAGTTTCATTACATAATGGCTCGAAACGGTGTAAAACATTTGTCTTACAGTTTAGACCGATTTCTCTTCTCAAATAAATCTCGACTGTTTTGAAAACCCTTGACACGGCCATTGAGACCTACTCGTATTACCCACGCGCGTGTCTTATCGACAATATTTAGGGCATCATCATGAATCATAAATGGCTTCCATAACTGGACAATAATAACCCGTTTCATTAAGCTTTAACGAGATATCAATAAATCGATATAACGAATTTTATGTAAAGCCATTAGACACGTATAAATCAACGTAATATTGTACGTTGTCATGGAACCGTGCTAGTGCAACATAAAGATATTATAATAAACATTGCGTAGTATTAATATTAAGATGAGAAGATGTCTCCAGGGACTGTTGAATACATTCATAAATAATTATTATTTTGGAAAAATTGGAAAAAAAATACCTAGATCAATAATGCTTGTATATTCGATATTCGACGATAATACACAGAGTAGAAACATCAATTGCCATATGGTTGACAACTGCCGTAAATATTATAAATAGCACGTTTAGTGTAAAGGAGCCTTTCCTTTGTTTTTAAAAACAATATATTCTGCATTTATGGATTTATGATAAATCACTTGCCTTAGCCTGTACTCGAACCGGTCAAATGTGACAAAAAATAACGTGCCATATTTTGTGATGCAGATTGAAAGGGTTACTGATAAGGTTGGTATGTGTTACTTAGAGAAAAATGAACCATATCACTAACCCCTTTCAATATGCATCATAAAATACGTGCCATCCATGTGGCATTCGATCTTCCTCCCTATACGAGTAGATAATAGATGGATACATGTAACTATATATACATACGTCGCTATCTTACTCAACCTCATATCTGCAACAATCATTTGATAGAAATGTCGCTTTTCTTTCATTTGGAATACGGATGTTTTGTCATCAAATGAGTGTTACAGACACGAGGTTGAGTAAGTATATCGGCGATATATATCGTCCACAATCCAGAAACACTTATTCATGATTATCAAGTAAGAGATTTATAGGTAAATAGTCTAATTAGGTTAGCTACAAGAGATCCCTCAAATGGATAAGTTCGCCTTTGTACCTTTTTTATGTTGACCCTTTCTTTAGCTTTATAATTTTGTGCAATAAAAAGTTATCCATATATCTAGAAATGCCTTGGCCAGGCAGGATTCGATCCCTCGACCTCTAGCTTCATAACCAGAGTCACTACCAACAAGGGTACATGCATGTGTACAGACATATTTATACTAGTTTAAAAAAAAATGATAAAGCTAATAAATTCACAAATCTCGACTATTTAATGTTTGCGTTGCGATGCAAAGTAAAGTTTTCTCGTGATGTAAAGTCATTCCATTAATAAACATTTTGAATGCTTTTTATCCACGCATACTAAATTTCAGCTTCCTAATGCTACTCCACATTTAGCTAAGACACAAATTATAAACAGACGAACCAACGGATAGAGTGACATGGTCTAAGATCTAACTATAGAAGGTTATAATTAACTATATGTAGAACCGTACAAAAAACAAGACCTTTTTAGTGTAAATACCAATTTCGTCATCTATATTCAGTAACAAATATTTTGTTTAGAAAGCAACTCACATATTGCACAAAGACCTAAGTAATTCTATTCTCAACTGACAATAGTTTTAAGCTAGAATAAACCCACAGGCTCAGTAAGCAATACTCGTAGCCAACTTGCCTACGGAGCTGCTACGTCGTAGCAGCGTAGCACACGTAGTGCGTCGCGGGAAACAATTTATACTAATCAACTGACGAATAACACTTGCCACGTTTCAGTTGAACTTATTTATATATATTACGTACAATTCCTATGCATATCTAAATATATATTACAGATAATCAAATATAGATAGCTACAAACTGAAAAGAAAATATAATATTCAAAAGCCGTAAGGCTAAATAAAAAACATATTTAACTTAATTCAAATTTTTTAAATTCCATGAGGGTCTAGATTGTTTAAGTTACATATTATATTAGTGTCAAAAATTAAATAAATAATCACAAAATATTATTTACGATGATGTATCACAACTTTATGTTAAGACAGACAAAACGGCGAATTTCACAAATACAGAGTCAGATTCAAAGTATTCGCACGTTGACTTTTTCCCATATTTGTAAACACCAATAAACAAAATATGTAAAAGACTCTATCGCATTCCGCATACTTTATTAATCATTTCATTTGTAAGCGGTTGTATCGCTTCGCATAAATCAATCATGCTATGACAGCCGTTGTACTCGTAAGTCGTATCATTTAAATTTAAGTAACTTTTAGCTTACATATAATAATATCGCACTAATCGATTCAGTTTATACTTCAATACTACAACAAATATTTTAACTTCACCTCAACAAATAATACTTAAAAGAGTACCTAATGGATTTATTTCATTGGTTTTATCGAGTCGGCAGCGGTTAGCGCATTGATGAAGATTTAGTCGTCCGCGAGTGTCGCCTCTCATTTGTCGGGATCATGACCCTATCTCGAACCAGCCGTGAATTCTCGAGCTCTCATTTGCGTAATGTGATTACAAAAGCACATCTTCGGAGATAAAAGCCAGGGCTTTCTACGTAAGTAATGAATTTTGCAGTCCCATTCGAGTACGTTGAATGCCTCATAACTGTAAGTTGAAACCACTAATCTCGAGCGAGGCGCCGTACAACTGTAGTTATACTAAAATCACCGTTCAAATTTAATTGCCCGTATTAAACAACAACATTACTGTTAAGAGAACAGAACGAAAATTTCGTTCTCAAAGTAATTTTCGTTTCAGATAAGTACCAGAAAGTGTCTTGACTGCAAAAAACGCCGAGGTAAGTTGTTTTACAAATTTATTCACACTCCATTTATAAATGTCGGAGTTGGAGATACTGGAGTGTTTAAAAAACGTTAACAATTTTGTGTCGAAATTTAACATGAAAGGCGTAGTTTTTTAAAGACGGGTTTGATGAGATCGTAAGGTTCTGTCAGTAACAAAGACATTTAACGAGCATCAAGCAGTCCTCGAACGCGAGTGTGCTCGGGTCGGCCAACACAGCATGTGGGTCTAGTGGCTGCCTCGTGACACAAACTACGTGTTGGACAATATTCGACTCTCCCTCACACATACTTGAGCCGACTTTATCAGAAAATAGGCATGCGTAAGTAATGTAATGTACTTGTGCGGATTAAAGTCAAGTACGGCTTAAGATAAATGTACATATAACTTGTTGTTTGTATTCATGATGGCATTTTGTTTTTCTCAGCCGTATAAGATTACGTAAATTTTACGTATAAATTTGTTATAGCATTTCATATCAAATTTAATTCGACGCCGTTAAACACGCCGTTAATGTGGAACATAAACCAAGAACATTATAAGCGAAGCAAGGAAAAGCCGTTTAATTAAAACTTTGTCTGTTATAATTATGACGCGGTCTCCTAAAAGTCAGCGCTGCAGCCGCCGCGCCAACGCCATGCCGATACACAGTTTATTATAGCTGTTAAAGTATCCATTTTTTCCATCCTATACCATGGACACAGCTGGGTGCTAAAATTAAACTATAAATACTAACTTACGTTTATCAAGATTTAATTACATATAGCATGTCTCTTCCGTCCACGGAACAATGGTGTTCCGGACATTTGGGAGGCGTACGCGGAACCGGATCGAGCCAACGCGCAGAGGCTCTTTCGACAATTTAATGAAATGTAAGGGGAACACTCAGCGGATGTTTCCCCTGTCCGTAACATGGGACGCGCTCAGAGACAACACCCGCCATGGTGTAAGAACTATTAGTTTAAATGGAATCTACAAAATAATTACATAGCATTATTACTAAGTAAGTACCTACATTTTCAATTATTTGTATTTTTTTTTTTAATGTAAGTATACCCTTTTTTTTATTACTTGTCCATATCAGAGACTCTAGTGTAAGTTACTTTTGACGTAACAAAACGTTTACGAACGCGTAAGTGATAATGTTATTTATATGGGAAACGCAAACCCGTTCGTGACGTAAAGTTACGTTAAAAACTTACACTCAGGGCTCAGATTTCTCTATCATCATCCATTGCACATCATATTCAGAAAATATCAATTACGTTACTTACATTAGGTATTTAATTTCATTATATTCTACGTAGGTATATGCTAGGGCTCGCGGTCGTGTCCGTGATTGGTGAACCCGTAGCCGTGCGCCCGGGTCGTGAATCACGGCAACGGTTTTCTGGTCCGTTCCGCACGTGACATTCGGTTACGTGAAATTAGGGTACGTGAATCCGTGTAGATCCGTGTAGGCGTGATCACGCCTTCACGAATCTTAAGAATAAAACTTAGTCCTTATTTATTATATTCCCGGGCGTGGCGAAATTACGAAACGTGCGATAAGTATCCAACGGAATCGAGCCCGAAGCTCCACACACGGACGCAGGTACGGGCTACGTGTCACGGCGTGTCACGGCGTGTCACGTGAATCTGGATGCGAACGTAGGTACGTGACATGGACCTGGCCGTGTTCGTGAAATTCGTGATCTTAGTACCGGCGGTGTTAAGAACACGTAGCTACGGGTCGGCGTACATCACGGATACCAGGAGCCCTAGTATATGCCGTGTGATGCCGGCTGACTAGAATAGCACCACCCCATCTCATCCCGCGGGTGTCATAAGTGGCGACAAAGGGAAAAATCCTACGGACGAGCAGCGGCATCCGTCGAAACCCAATCTACGGCTACTGCGGTTGCCAACCTGCCTGCCAAGCGTGTCGACTATGGCATTTACCCCCAAGATCATATAAGTCATATTATATAAATATACAGGTCCAGCAATGGACTGCATACGGGTGAAATGTAATGTAATATTCTACGTAGTGATATGGGCACAATTTCAAGTAAGACATCATATTAGGATGAGAGATATAGTCTACGTTTCCGGGCTGCTATTGAGTATTCGATTTTAAATAAAACTGTTGGTGTTCAGGAATAAGATGTCATAATCTTAATATTTTTTTTTTTTGATGAATAATATTTTTTTTTTTACAGAAATTACAATCGTATTATGATGACTGCAAGTACTTAACTAGTTACAGTATAAAATCTAAAAAAGCAAGGGCCTTTTTTAGATTTTATACTGTCAGGCATTGTACCAAGGATGCTGGTGGCATTTCCTCGTTGTATCGCAATGCTGATACGTTGTGCGAGGAAGCCGCCAGCTCTTTGGTCACCAGTTACATCAACCAGACGTTTCGCGATTTCTGCACAAAGTTTGTGCGCGCTGGGACCCATGGACCTAGCGTCTCTACGCCAAACGGTACAAAATGGTAATAATCATAATTAGTAGACACATGATTAATTGTAAAATGAATTATTGTGATAGCAGTAGAACCTTATAGACAACTATATTAAAGTAACTTCTAATTCAAAATATTTCTTTCATTACGGAAACTCGTCATAAAATATCTTATTCTATATCTGTATACGTACATTTTAGTATAGGCGCAGAGCACTAAAGATTCCGGTATAAGGTGAATAAATAAAAGCGGTTATCACAAATTATTTAACTGCAACGGTCGGCACGCAGCCAGCGGGTTGTGCTCAACTATTCAGGTCGAGAAAACCGCAGTCGCTCAGTTGTTCATCACAGCTGTAACTGAAAACTTAATTCAAAAGAGTTCTGTTCAACTCATTAGTCCTACTCTAAATGCAACTGCTAAAACTTAAGCTAATAGTTGAACACTCGCCCCCGTGACTTCTCCTGTATATATGCCTATCCCCAATCCTTATATATATGTGTGTGTGTACATAAAAGCCGCTCTAGATAATAGCAACACAGGGGTGGGTAAACCTACTTTTATAGTGTATTTTTTTTATTACAGATTTGCGTCTGACGATAATCTAAAAGGATTTAAAATGTAGAAATCGCGATCAAATTTTACAATTATTAAGACATATTTATGATTTAATATTAGTTGTAAATATTTTTTTCATACCAAATATTGACTATTATTTATTATGCTTTCAATTTTCAATGATTAAAAAAAAGTTAATAAAATTTATTTATACAAGAATTGTAACTTTTAATATTGTTTTTGTTACATATACATTTTTAAGTATACATAGATGATATAGTTTTTATTTGTGTTTTTGTTTACTTAATAAGTTATAGAAAACTCAATTCCTAATGGATCCAATCGATGCTTTTAAACAACGAAAGAATTTACCAAATCGGTTCATAACTAAATTACTGAGTTCTGAGATGACACACATAAGCAACCATACAACCGAATTGAGAACCTCATTTTAAGTCAATTAAAGTAACTAAAAAAAATGTATGTTTTTATATAATACGGCCAAGAGATATTTAAAAAATAAAAAACCATTTAAAAAACAATGGAATTATTGTTGTTGTTAAACAACGCATCCCTCGTTTTCCGAATCAGAACTGTACAGTCAATGTCAAACAGTTGTTAGCAAACAAAAATAGCTAAATACCGGGTATGGCCTGTAATAGGAGCAAAAATTTTAGGGATCGCTTCTACACCACGAACGTAACAACATTTGTTCTACAACTTTAAATAATTGGGTAATTTATTACTTGTGATTTTATCGAACAAACTAAATAGTATTTTCAATGAACAGCATCCAATAGTCTAGTTGACGTTTACTGTCAGCCTACAAACTTCATAGTTTTCGCAATACATTGCTTGCTTGTAAAATCTTTTTTTATTAGTATTTATTAAACTATTAGTTATTTTCAAAAGTCGTAGAACAAATATTGCAACGTTTGCGGTGTAGAAATTATGCCTAAAGTTAATGCTCCTATTACAGGCCACACCCGGTATACCAAATATCACGTCACGATATATTTGGCCACTAGACGACGCTGACTGTACTTTGTCGAATTATTCATACATAAGATATTAAGCGTTAATGAATGTGTCAGCCAAATGAGACCGCTAGCTGATCAGATGCTGATTACGAAGCCACAGGTCGCGTATTCTGCACACTCATAACGCCTCTCTCTCCCTCGCCCTACACAGTACGTAGGTGCCTACATAATTCATTTTTAATCTCATTGCTCACGTTTCAGCTCACGTAACGCTGCCGACATAAAAGTTCATCGCGTCCAAATTGGAAACTTTTCTTGTCGCTTCACTACGAAAGTAACTCTTGTAATGTGTAGCAGAAACATTAAACTCAATTTAATCCGGTGAAAGCTTATTTCGGGCTCATTTAGGCCATCTGCAATCTGATTTTAGTTTACATACAGACAAAGCTTTCGTGACCCCCGGCGCTGCTCTTAACGTTCTATAAATAGTTAATACGTATTCTAGATGAAGGTGATAATTTGGTTGAACTTAAATAAATATATTTATTAAATTAGCAGTATGGACATTTATATAACCATATTTTATTTGACAAGTGCTTAAAATAACAAACGTCAAATAATTATTTTACAAACAAGTTTAAGAAAATAGTTTATATTTACAATTTGAATAGTGAACATCAATATTATTGATAATTTGGACTTTAATAATTCTTGTACAAGTAAATACGCGGGGATTTATATACGAGGTTAAACAAGTAATCAGCAAAAAAAAATCTAAATATCTCACTCTCAATAACCACATAAACATAGCTACATTTATTTGTTAAAACAATCTGTAGACAAAACAAGCTCTAAAGGAAAGGCCCGCGGCCAATTCATGTATCGCTTGAACTTCTTATAAAGTACCTATAATATTAGACAATTCTTTAAAAAGCTCTATTGTAATGAACGTAGCGTAGCATAGCTCTGATGGAAAGGCACCTTAACTCTTATTCTGTAATCGATCGATAGTCTAGATTGCGTCTCTTTAAATGAATCAAAATCAAACGTTCATCGTCTGACAGAGACGGAACATATTCTAATTTCAAATTGTCATTAGGCCATCCCGTGAGCATAAATCATTAGGAGGGCGTCGAGCTTCTCGTGCTACTCGATTCTAGATACTACTGCGTTCATTGAATGTGCAGTGAAATTTCATGAGCGAACCGCGCGCGTATTTAGGAATAGCCGTCGTATTACAAATATAGAAAATAAGTTTTCTATACGTTATAGAAAATAAGTAATTATTTATTATCAAAAAACTTATGACCTGTTGAGTATTTGTGACGTATTAAGGGAATCCATTCTTTTTTAGAGGTCACTTTGGATAAATTCGTATTAAACAAAATTCAAACAATGGTGTACCTGAATCATATGATGTATTAATTTAATCCTCAAATATCTAATTTATGTCACGCATAGACTTAGATTAAGGATCAACTATTCAAAAAAGGAAACTTGAAGACGAAATTATGCTGTAATTTTATCGGCGCAGCCTTAAGGATTACAGTACTATATGATTTATCTTACACCTATCTCAGTTTTATTATAACTAAGCATAATATTCGATGTTAAAATTGGAATCTAAACCAACAGTTAAATAAAATATATACAAATGGTAAAATATATACTTGGAAATTGTTTTTGTTTTCAGGTAACTCAAGAACAACGGAATAGCGGTTCCGTGCCGAACCCGTTTGCCTCGGGCAAAATACTTTTACGAGTTGCCAAACTTCAGAAAACTTGGCATTGAGTTATAGATTCCAAACAACCTTCCGAATGCTGGTTTGTTTTGTTCACTTTGACCGTAAACAAAGATTATCCTTTTTGATCTATCTGACACATTTTTAACTAAAAATACGATACAAAGGAATAATATTGTGCCTCAGTCCTGTTATTTCTGGCAAAGGTAAACTTCAATGTAGTAAATAATGAAATACGAGCAAATGACAGGCGGCGACCCTTTATTTCATAACAATGTTATTTTTATGACTGCCGTCTGACGTCCAGTGGATCAACACCGAATAAAAAAACATGTCTGTTATAATGTTTACATTAAAAATAACAAGAATTATTATTATAATCAGCCAAGCAACCAATCTAGACTGTCAAAGATTTCAATAAAAATATTATTTAAATTTTCATAGACACTAACAAAATCATTGTTCTCCCTGCAATCTAACTAGAAAGTCATAATGTCATAATTCTCCTATAAAATCTAATTATATATGCAACAGGCATTTTACTAAAATACGCCAACTTTGAAGTTCAAAAGTACGAAATGAAGTCAGAATTGAGACGCACCTTTGTGTCGCCGATGCCGAAGGAAAGTAGGTCAAGTTTTATAGGAGACTCCTCATACACGCGTGATCCACTATCTGAGGTCTCCAGTTAGATGAGGGGACCGATATCGTCCTGCCATAAAAAGCGTATCTAGGGCAGTCGCAACGCTCACGTTCATCACCATCGTCCTAGTTTATGGACATGTGTCCCTCAAACCGCAATTTATATCCATCCGTTTTCCACTTCGTCTGACCAATTAATTACATGCAGAATTTCAGATCGTAACGGAAGTTTTACGTCATTTATTTTGATAACCTATTTCCCTTGAAATTCTGCCACCTATCCGCTCCGTAACCTTAACAAAGGGGAGACGAAACAACATTCTTAAAGAGAATTCTAAAATTACAAAAAGTTATATTTTTTTAAAGTTATTTTTAACGTATTCCTAAAAGAGTAGGGACATTTTTTACTTATAAAAGGGACAGTGACTTTCAGAACACGTAAACTCATAAACATAAAAGAAAGCTTTTCTAAATTGCCAGTTTGTCGTCCCACAGAATTTGAAGCCCTTTTGTGGCCAAATTTACTTTAGATACAACCTACCTTTACATACCGTAGTTAAATTATTATCATGTCTTTATTTATCAGTTCTATAATTACGAAAACGAAGGTTACCTTAAAATGTTTATTGAAAAAAAAGTAGTAAAAATGCGGTTAAACAGATGAAATCTTCTTAGGTACACCGATTGTTACGTGCGTACGTGCAGGCCAACCAATTTTCTTGTTTCGTTTTTATTTTGAGGTTTAGGACGGCACTTCAGGTTATCCCAGCACGGACAACAAGGCACGCAGCACGTACACTGTACGAAATTATCTGCCCCGAGAGAGGGCGCCCAGAGCGACTCGAGGAAAATATAAAACGAAATAACTTACGCCTACCTGAGCCGTGTGCTGGGAAAGTCTTTCTCTCATTTTAACAACAGAAAGTTAAAATTGTTTGCTTTAAGTAAAAGTAGACGAAGAAAGGAATGTCAAGACTAACATATTTTTTTACCTGTTCCATTGGTTGAGTTTGGAAATTACCTTCGGTATATTATGTTGTTACTTGTTAAGTAACAAATGCTATTGAAACCACAGAAAACAAGGAACCGTCCATAAATTCATTCTTACTACGCCCGTTTGTCCGGAACACATGGTCCGGTAAAACCTTACTATAGACTCATTTGTAGAAAAAGCGTGTTGTTGTCATAACTCGGGCGACCTCAGAACGCAAGATATTAAAACTATAAAGTACGGCGCGCAACCGATTCCGCACCCTTTACGAGTGCCGCACGGCTGCCCAATAGCGGCCTGACCACTGGCCAGCTCATATATCTTATCTTTATACTTGTTAGATTTGGGTTTTTTTTACTTTTGCCAGTAATGGAAGACATTTAATAAGAGAGGTACGCCATGTACAAATGGAAGATACGGAAGATATGCGTATTTATGACGGTCCTCAGGGACTCACTCGCTGAAGTTTCCGTGGTAAGTGCGCCGAGGCAAGAAGGGGTAAACATAAAATGACTAAGTTACCGCTCTCAGAAGACATATACAGTCGTAAAAGTCTGAAAGTGAACTCTTCATATGAAAATAATCAAGTAGAAATCGATTCTTATTCGGTATTCCTTCTGAAAATCCTCTGTGACACAAAAGAACCTCGTACATTTTTTTACGTTTCGAGTTACATACAAACAGTATGAGATAATACCTACATATAGTTCTAATTGTTTTGTTTTTCCGGAGTATTTATAGAGATGTTTGATTGGTATTTATTTACTGATGTCTGACCGGTCTGGCCTAGTGGGTAGTGACTATGAAACCGATGGTCCTGGGTTCGATTCCCAGTCAGGGCATTTATTTGTGTGATGAGCACAGATATTTGTTCCTGGGTTATGGTTGTTTTCTATGTATTTAAGTATTTATATGTATCTATCTATTACATATATCGTCGTCTAGTATCTACAACACAAGCCTTACGAGCTTACCGTAGGACTAGATCGATTTGTGTAAGATTGTCCTGAACTGATTATTTATTCAATTATTTATTTATCATTTTTTTTTAATATGCCGAATAATGAAGGTAGCTGAAAACATAAATTAAGTACCCACTAAATAATCCTTTCCTTTGTATCTACAACGTGGACAAGAACTATTGATGGAGCCGCCATATACTGTAGGTACTGAATTGTATAGATACTTTTTATCCTAGCGCCCAACCTGCCGAACTCATTAGAGTATGGAGGAGTGTAGGATACATGTATTCAATAGTTCTTGTCCACGTTGTAGATACAACGCCTTTTCACTTCAGCAGCCCGAAAAAAGGGTATCTGCTGCCTAAAAACAGTGAAGAAATTCGAATTTGCTGCGAGGGTGACACGAAAGACCTTGAAATTTTAACGTTAATTCTACCCACGGGGTTTAATACAAAATCGAATTACTGAAATCTATACGCAGCGTCTAGTTCATGTCATAATAGTAGACAGAAAGAGACAGCTACATTTTAAACGACATTTGATTGTTTACTGAAATTTCAATAGCAAACCACTGCAACAGACTATTTTATTCATGTCGTAACGCTACGAAACACGTACAAGTAGTAGAGTACTTTTATCAAAAATAATTTAATTAAAATTTTATATTATGCGTGACCCAATAGTATTACTTAAACAACGCACGATTCCTTCGAGTCTTTCGTACACTGCACTTAAGAATATGAAATAAATAAACCTCTCTTTTATAGGTAGTTTCACCAGAGTTGAAGTCACTCAAACAACAACATCTCATGTAATGATAGGGAGATTACTCATTCATTCCATTCGTTCGCTCTTTTGCAATCAGTACTTTATATAGTTGTGTGCGTAATCCATTCGCCTCAACTCTCGTGGAACTACCTGTAACTACTGTGATTGTTATTCCACTGTAGTTTTTTCGCAATTGTATTAAAAAATGTTGTTCGACACACGTGCGGAAGTGTCATTTTCACTCGTCGTGAGTCTCGACCCTCGCCTTTTGTATCGATGACTACTATTGTATTCTTTCAAATAGTTTTTTTCTATATTAGATTTAAATTGGACCCTATAAAGGTTAGGGTGAAAGCAAAACGTTCAGAATCGTATAAGAGTATAAACTTTTAGTAGCAATGCATTAAATTAAATTTTTGATTTCGATAATTTCGTGATTAAAGTAATTTACGTGTTATACTGTAAAATGTAGTAATGTAGTAGTAATTTATGTGTTAACGTAACCATGATGCTGAAAATACTATAAGATAACGAGAATATTAAAATGATAAAATATATTTTTACTGAAATTCTAGTAAGTAGGTGACCGAATGCTATATATTTATATATAATATATATATATATATATATATATATATATATATATATATATATATATATATATATATCGTCACTACTTTGAAAAAAAAATATATTTGTGTTTTCTGTTTGTTTCTTTATATATTTTTCACAAGATTGAACTGTTGTATTATACAAAATATTACAGATGAAAAACATCGTGAATCAAGCGAGAAAGAAGTATCTTTAACTCCGGAGGAGCTAAGACGAACAGTAGAAATTGAGGAACTTGTACGTAGTTACTTTATTTCGTGCCTTTAAGTCCCGAGCAAGTAAAAGATTCCAAATTATAATAACTCGCTTCGCTCCTGATTCTATTATACAAGATTATATCTCTCTCGCTCGGGACTCAACATTAGCACTCGACACAAATACAAACTTTGGTCTCTTGTTGCACAAATAACCATTTAATGTGGCCAAATGAGACAGTATGTACAGACACAACATAGATTGAGGGCGGGAGGCACGAAACATTTAAACTATGGTCTCCTATAAACGCCGTCGGCCGCTTACAGCGTCAGCGTCACAATGCTGCCTAGAGATGTACTGATGTGGTCTCTCTCGCACGTCGACGTTGGCATATTTTTTTTTCAGAGCCCTGAGTGTAAGTTTTTAATGTAACTTTGCTTCACGAACGCGTTTGCGTTTCCCATATAAATAACATTATCACTTACGCATTCGTAAACGTTTTCTTACGTCAAAAGTAACTTACACTAGAGCCTCAGGAACGTTGAAGCTGACGTCACAAGTCACGTGTAGCGTAAAATAGGAGACCAAAGCCTTAGCTAACATAAGTTTGCTTATGTAAGATTCTGATGATTGCTAAAAATGCATTGCAACACCCGCAAAATAACCAGTATGTAAACATATACCAAAAAACAATAACCTTAAAGTTTAACACGGTTAAATCGCGTTTAATTTATAATTAGTGTGAAAATCGTGCAAGTTTAAAGCAGTACTTTATCAAGTTTGAAGTGGTTTGAAATACATGATGGGATAAAAGCAACATTTTTTTACGAATTCCCTTGGCAATTGGCCGAATAATGGAATCTAAAAAATACATTTAGTTTACACAATTTTCTGCTCGTGATTATACACTGCTATCATATAAATACTCTCTGAAAGGGAATACTTGAGGGATTTTCCTTATTTGGGGTCAAATTAGAAATAATGTTTCCCTAACTGGATTTATTTTTGGTGTCAAGTAATCGCAACATACGTACTAACGAATGTTGTAATAAAATGAATTAACATTAGTAAATCAGAAAATAAATTCGACACGTTATAAATTTTTGGTACAATGATCAATCCTTATTTAATCAATTTCAGTACAGTTTAAGCACCTACCTACAAGTTGACAACTATAACATTGTCAACTTGCCAGTTTATTAGTATAATACATTTATGATATATATCGTAATCCTTGTATAAATAACATCTTATATTATAATATATACAGTTTTGCGGTGTTTCTGAAATGGATACACACCATCTAGTCCATGTCCTGACATCACTAGTAATCACCGTTGCGGAGTTGAGTGAGGACCGTATAGCGCACTTAATGTATTAGCTACATGAAATAAATGTTTTATTTCATGAGTAATTATCGCGTCGACCGAAGACACTATTAGCTATAACTAGTTTAAGTTTGTTTTTGTATATTATCGCTTGTGCTAATAAACATTATTTTATCTTCTTTCTATAAAAAATATTAAAATACTTCATATTTCATTTAAAATATAGAGTAGATTCAAATTAAATAGATGTCATAGATATAAAACAGTATCAACTTAAATAATTATTGTCCTTCTGTCACAACGATCATAGAAAATTCTTGTTGTTACTTTGTATGTGTAAAATACAAAAGATTTACATGTAGTTCCCTATATATGAACGTAACATTACAATACATTGAGAATGCTTGTGAGTTTGTATCAGGTAAGTATCAAAAGAGTCACTTGTAATATAATTTAATAGAAAATTTTGGTCAGTTGTGTGATGCCAAACATTACCATTTTTTAATGTATTTACATATACATAACTTTAATATAGGTAACACGTGAAATCGTTTACAACAATGGACGTCTTATGGCTGATGATGATGTTATCATCGTGGTGAAAACTGAAAGTTTCAATGACTGATGTTCATCACGCAAAAATGAAAAGAATTAGAAAAAAACGAATTCATCCCCTAGTTATATTTGGTTTTTAAATGCTGAATACAACAGAGCTATTTAATCTAAAGGGCACAAGTAAACACTGTTTTTCTTTCTTTTCACAAGGTAAGACAATGTTAAGTAAAATCAAAGTTCGCGAAAATTATATGTACGTCTCTTTTACTCCGATTAAGGCGTAAGTGACAGGGACCATCGTTCGTAGGTATATAAAAATGAAAAATATACAATAAACAATAAGTCTTCAAATTGATACAAATACAGGTATGTATTATTCATTCCACATCAATTACAAACAAAACAAAAACAACGTACTATTTGTAAGTACTAAGGAAATAAAATGTTTGAGGGTAAAAGTCGTGTTATCGCTCGAATTGGTTTCATGTCAAATAGTAATAGTGCAGAATGTCATTGACCGGGCCGGAGCAAACAGCGCAAAGTGGCGATCCCCCCACGCTGCCAGCCCCGAACACACGGGCCCCAGTACGTGGCCCCCACTACCTGACTTACGAAACTTCGCAATAAACCGTGACTTCAGAATGCTAAAGCGCCCCCACTCCTGTAACTTCTTTAACAGTAAGCAGAAGAAAGTTTAACAAGTCAGCTGGAAAAATGATCACTCGGTCGGCAACTAAGTTTTGTGACAGAGTTGGATTAAGTTTCAATTCTTTAATTGCTTCAAAACACGGGTGTGAAGTTAGCAGCCTAAAGTTAGCTGCCTATAGTAACCCGACCAAATACAGAAGTAAAAATTTAAAACATTTTAATATTGAGTAAACTAGCCTAAAATAGGTAAAATCAAAGATAAACTTAGCACTGCTTGATGTCCTTGCTGTCCTACATACAACCATAACGTTTAAACCGAATAAAAGTAGAGAAACAAAATAGGGCAGCTAACTTCACAAACTGGCAGCCCAATAAAATTTAGGTTTCTTACAATTTTTCCCGGAAAGCTGTCTAGATTACACTTTGTGTCTAGCATCATTCGAATCGTTAAAATACGTGTTTTTAACCTGGTAAGTTTCATTAACATTAAAAGAACATGGCTATCTCAAATTGACGAAAAACACCTAGCAGCCTAAATAAAATATTGAATTTTATCAAATTTTCCCAAGAAGCTATCTAGATTACACTATGTGTCTAGCATCATTCGAATCGTTAAAATACGTGTTTTTAACCTGTAAAGTTTCATCAACATTGAAAGAACATGGCTACCCCAAATTGACGAAAAACACCTAGCAGCCTAAATAAAATATTGAATTTTATCAAATTTTCCCAAGAAGCTATCTAGATTACACTTTGTGTCTAGCATCATTCGAATCGTTAAAATACGTGTTTTTAACCTGGTAAGTTTCATTAACATTGAAAGAACATGGCTACCCCAAATTGACGAAAAACACCTAGCAGCCTAAATAAAATATTGAATTTTATCAAATTTTCCCAAGAAGCTATCTAGATTACACTTTGTGTCTAGCATCATTCGAATCGTTAAAATACGTGTTTTTAATCTGTAAAGTTTTATTAACATTGAAAGAACATGGCTACCTCAAATTGACGAAAAACACCTAGCAGCCTAAATAAAATATTGAATTATATTAAATTTTCCCAAGAAGCTATCTAGATTACACTTTGTGTCTAGCATCATTCGAATCGTTAAAATACGTGTTTTTAACCTGTAAAGTTTCATTAACATTGAAAGAACATGGCTACCTCAAATTGACGAAAAACTCCTAGCAGCCTAAATAAAATATTGAATTTTATCAAATTTTCCCAAGAAACTATCTAGATTACACTTTGTGTCTAGCATCATTCGAATCGTTAAAATACGTGTTTGTATTCTGTAAAGTTTTATTAACATTTGTGGGGGGGGGGGGGGGTGGGGGGGGGGGGGGGGGGGGGGGGGGGGGGGGGGGGGGGGGGGGGGGTGGGGGGGGGGGGGGGGGGGGGGGGGGGGGGGGGGGGGGGGGGGGGGGGGGGGGGGGGGGGGGGTGGGGGGGGGGGGGGGTGGGGGGGGGGGGGGGGGGGGGGGGGGGGGTGGGGGGGGGGGGTTGGGTGGGGGGTTTTGAGACACTGCGGGATATTGGAAGAAAAGATGTGTTGTAGCTTCCCGAACGCTGCCCAGCCGAGTCGGATTCGACGATTGACCTCTTTCTCGAAGTTGGATCTTCCTAGCTGGATAGTTTGTCCTAGGTATATATACTCATCTACAACTTCGAGTGTAACGTCTCTGATTACAATGGGAGTTGGTACGACATGGGCATTCGACATGATTTTTGTCTTGTCCATGTTCATCCTTAGACCAACTCGCTCAGAGGCATTACTGAGGTCATCTAGCATTGTGCTCAAATCCTCCATGGTCTCAGCCAAGACTACAATGTCGTCGGCAAATCGAAGGTGAGTGATGTACTCGCCGTTAATGTTGATGCCTTTCCTCCTCCAGTCCAAAGTCTTGAAAACGTCCTCCAGTGCAGCAGTAAACAGCTTTGGAGAGATAACGTCTCCTTGTCTGACCCCACGCTGCAGTGGAATAGGTTTCTAGCTCTGGTTCTGAACTCGGACTGACATGGTGGCGTTCTCGTACAGACACTTCAGCACTTCGATATAGCGGTAGTCCACTTGGCACCGTTGGAGGGATTGTAGCACAGCCCAAGTTTCGATCGAATCAAAGGCTTTCTCGTAGTCCACAAACGCCAAACAGAGGGGCAAGTTATACTCCTCAGTCTTCTGTATAACTTGACGTAGCGTATGTATGTGGTCTACGGTACTAAAGCCTCTTCGGAAACCGGCTTGTTCGGGAGGCTGGAAGTCATCTAACTTGCGTGCGAGACGATTCGTAATGACTCTTGAAAACAGCTTGTAGACATGGCTCAAAAGTGAGATGGGTCGATAGTTCTTCAATAAAGCGTTGTCGCCTTTTTGAAAAACAACACCACCACACTTCTGTTCCATGCCTTTGGCGTTCTCCTTCCAGTAGGACAGAATTGAACAGCTTCTGAAGGGCCATTAGGACCGGTGTACCACCCGCCTTCAGAAGTTCGGCTGTTACTCCGTCCTCACCTGGCGCCTTGTTGTTTTTTAGCTGTTTAAGAGCCATTCTAATCTCGTACAAGCAGATGTCCGGGATATCTTCAGTATAGTGCCGGGTTAGTCTGGCTCTAGGGTCTTCCGCCAGATCAACTACGGGTCTGCTAGTTGATGTGTAAAGCTGTCCGTAAAAGCGCTCTATTTCACTCAGAAGCTCCGGTCTGGATGAAACAATCCTACCATCATCAGTTTTCAACCTGGCGAGCTGGCTTTGCCCAATAGACAGGTCCTTCGCAAAATCCTTCGACCCCTTGTTCTGCTCAATGGCCTCTTTAATACGATCAGTATTAAATTGGCGCATATCACGGGTAAGGGACTTAGAGATCTGTCTATTGAGCTGCCGGTATAATGTCGCATCAACTGAAGATTGCAGGATCATCCCGCTCCTTTCCTTAATGAGTTTCCGAGTAGAGCTAGAGAGCCTTTTAGTTCTACTGCTCCGTTGGGCTTTAAAGAACTTAGACCCAGAGCTGTGGACAGCTTCTACAAACCCGTCGTTGAGTTCGTCCACCTCGCTTCCTAGACAATTGAAACGGTTCCGGAGCTCTAACTGAAAGCTCTCGGGGTTTTGGATTTGGATTGGTGCTGGCCGGAGTGTAGACTTCATCAGTCGCGAACGTTCTAGCTTAACACTTATATTCAATGTGCCCCTAACCAGACGGTGATCACTACCGGTTTTAACCGTATTGATCACAGAGACATCATTGAATATATGTTTCTTCGTCGACATGATGAAGTCTATCTCGTTTTTTGTTGCACCATCGGGACTCATCCAGGTCCATTTTCTGTGCTCACGTTTCTTGAAGAAAGAGTTCATCATATAGAGTCCCTCTTTCTCCAAGAAACCAGCCAGTAGTTGGCCCCGGTGGTTCCGACGTCCGTATCCAAATTGCCCCACTCTCAGCTCAGCACCGTCTCTCTTGCCAAGTTTCGCATTGAAATCCCCCATAACAACGGTGAAGTTGGTTTTGGAGCTATGCATGGCCTTTGAAATGTCCTCATACATAGCCTCCACCTCGTCGTCGGAATGTGTCGAAGTCGGCGCGTATACCTGGATGACCTTCGAGTATCTCTTGGATACTCTGAGTATCAGGTACGCCACCCTGGACGACACACTCTCGAACTTCACGCACGTTGTTTGCGAGGGACTTGTGGACGATGAACCCGACACCACCTTGGGACTGGTGGTCGCCCTCCCGGAAGTAGAGCAAGTTGCCGGACTTCAGGGTTATCGTGGCCTCCCCCTCTCTTCGAACTTCAGATAACCCTACTATATGCCAATGCAACCTGCTCAACCCTTCCTCCAGTTCCACTATCTTTTCCTCGGTCCGCAGTGTACGCGTGTTGTATGTTGCCAGGGCCAGGAGTCGTCGGTAGCAGGATCCCGCCCGGGGATTCTTAGCACCCCTGACCCCTTTTGTACCCTGGCCGCTACCGGCATAACCAGGGTACCGGGGGCCGCCGGGGACTCGGGGCCATGGCTTTTGGGTGTTACTCATGAGGGGGGTATATGCCATAATCGCCACGCTTGGCATGCGGGTTGGCGATCGCAGTGCTTCCACCGCACTCTAGGGATGCTGCTGCCCATCCCCCGGTGATCTTGGTCGTAGTTTTAGGACATACCCGGGTCCGTAGTAGTAGGATTATAATCGACTAATCATTTATACGACTTATGAAAATGAAACCAATTATGACATACAGGGATATTTACTCAAAAAATATTAATATATGAATAGACCCAGGATTCTTATCGCGATAACGTCACAATAGGGTAACGTGGGAGTAAATGAAACAGTAGTAATTAATACGGAGTTATTAAGATAAGATAAGATTTAAAAATCATATATGTTAATTAATACGAAAATGTTACTTATTATATTCTAGTGTAGTTCTAGCCTTATTATATCACTGCGAAACTATAAATCAATTGTCAGTTGTTCAAATAATCAAAATTGTTATTTCGTTAACTGACCAATTTCTATTGTAATTGATTAAAACTTATTCGGTTAATAACCGTATGTTTTTTCTGGTGCAATTCATATTTTTAGCTTTTCTTATTTTTTGGTTATGTATTATTTTTTTCCACCGATCCATTTACTCCCACGTTACCGTATTGTGACGTCATCGCGATAAGAATCCGGGGTCTATATATGAACGACGGGCAGCAGTGTCCGTCGAAACCTTATCAACAGCTACTGCGGTTGCCAACCCGCCAGCTAAGCGTGATGACTATGGCAACTATGACGCATGTCATATTTGGACGTGACGGTTGAAATGATGAATATAATCATAATGATTTTGAAGAACACAGATAACTGCATTTTTGCTGTCTAACTCACATTAGTTACAATATTGACGAACACGACACGATGCACAATAGTTATATTGGCGTTATTGTTGACGTTCCCAATATTAAGACACTTTTTATTTTTCCGAAAACCTAATATTTCATTCGAAATATCTGTGTAGGGTGACGGCGCCAGTAATGGACAAGGAACCAATCATGAACATTAGTACTTATTTCAAAAGAGTCAAGTGTTGTGCATTTGTTGGTACCTACATAATTAATTTATAACGTTATGGTTTTTGAATTAAGAACTAAGTGTCCATCATTGGTCAGCTTAAAGTGTCCAACATTGGCGCCATCTCCCTGTGTGTGTATCAATACTTACTATACCAATATAGCAGGACATTGTTTCAATACTTTGAAAAAATGTCCTGCTCCTCCATGTAGAAACGCAGCGCACGAGGCAGTACCTCTGTATGCATCCAAAATTAGTTACAACCTTATTATTTTCATTGACAGAATAAGATACGAGTTTTTTTTTAAGTAAAGTAGAGTAGATTCTGTTAAATGACTTTTACTCATAAAATGTTGTTCATTTACCATAAATTGAAAGACATAACTAAAGCAATGTTATTTGTGAAATTAAGTCGAGTTATTTTGGCAGTAACACAACTCCATACAACTAATATATATACGAGTAGAACTAGCATGCTGTAAAATTAAATTTAATGTTGTAAACAAAAATCTGGAAGAAATATCAAATTTATGTATATTTTGTTTAGCGGAGGATGCGCGAGTCCTATCGGCCTTACACAAGGGGACTCCATCACAAAACTCATTTGGCATGCAGCCACCTACAATGGCTGGTGTGGATGGAGGCGGTTTAAAATACCTGCTTTTTTACACAACAATTTCGAGGCAACTTCCCGCGACGGAATTTAAACAAGAGTCACAGGTTATTTACTTCTAAAATAGCTTTTCGCTAGTTACAACATTTGCTATTAAAACAGTAAATTCAGAATCTTACTAAAGTGTAAATATCATTACGGGTAGGATCTATATCGAAAACCTTAAAGATATCTGTCCCTATTTGTCATAAAAATTATTTAATCTGATCATCACAATGTACTAATTGTAGTTTGCCTAATATCGTATAGATCAAAGTGACTTGCATAATGCAAGTTACTTTCATTCGAAATTTGACATTTATTAATAATATTCCTTTATAATACCCATAAAAATAAATAATATATTTTTCAAATAAAGATTAAAAAGTTACCATTGTAAAATATAATGTATTTAATTATGAAATAAACAGTTTTTTTTATAAAATATTAATACAAAATTGCAATTTACGATTTACCCGAAGGTGCTTATATATGCATATATTAAACGAACCTCACTGTTTATTTATGCTGCCAATATTTGAGGATTAGTACCTACTAACCTAATACATGTTTGCCCCTGCGGAAGTGACGTAGAACGTCTTGGACACCACGGACTTTCCTGCCAAAAAAGTGCTGGTCGCTTCTCACGACATGCTGCTCTCAATGACATCATTCGCCGGTCCCTTGCCTCGGTGAACGTGCCGGCAGTTTTAGAACCTACCGGCATTTCTAGAACTGACGGCAAGAGACCGGACGGTATGTCTTTGGTTCCGTGGAGTATGGGACGGGTGCTGGTGTGGGATGCAACCTGTGTAGACACACTAGCGCCATCACATCTCCATCGAACCTCATTGAGAGCAGCGGCAGCGGCGGAGGCGGCCGAAAAGGCCAAGATAGGAAAATACAGTGGTCTCGGCGCTGAATACAATTTTATCCCATTCGGCGTCGAGACCCTCGGTCCGTGGGGCCCCGGCGCTCTGAGTCTCTTTAAGGACCTTTCAAAGAGACTCAGAGATGCCACAGGAGACCGAAGAGCTGGCAGCTACCTCGCTCAGCGTATCAGTCTAACGATTCAGCGAGGAAATGCTGCCAGCATCTTCGGTACTATGCCGCAGGGGCCTTTTTTAGATTTATATTAGTTTTAGTTAAATTTATTGTTAGGTTTAAGTAGTTTTAATGATTTATTACGTATTTAATTGTTTTAAATAAATGATTTGTACATCTTTGCCTCATCGCTATTATAAAAATCTTAAAGGAGCCTGTCGGAATAGGCTTTGAGTTTCATCTCCTGCGAAGAATGGAGTTTTTTACTAAATCTATCTGTTTGATGTTTCAATAAAAATATAAACCCTAGAAGGTAAACTAACCTAACATAAATTTCTTTCTACCAACAGGTTTTATTGTAATTTTTGTGATGTTTGGGTCTCTAACCTAACCTACTTTTCTAACAAGAGTTCACCGCTTTTCTGAAGGTCTCAATACTAACATAGACCTTCTTTTCCGACATTTTATTTTTGTGACGGTTGCTGTTCTTACTTAACTTACTTTTCCAGTTAAAGCAGTTCGTTTTGTGAGGCTACATGGTAACATATTCAGAAATGAACAATACATTATAGCAATCACATTTAATTATAATCATCATCATCATCATCAGGCTATATTAGTCCACTGCTGGACATAGCCCTCCCCTAAAGAGCGCCAGAGCGCCCTGTCTTCAGCTTTCCGCATCCAGCATCTGCCTGCAATTTTCCGCAGATCGTCATCCCACCTGGTAGGAGGGCGTCCCACACTACGTTTTCCGAGTCGCGGTCTCCACTCAAGAACGCGTTTACCCCAGCGGTTGTCGGTTCTTCGTGCGATATGGCCAGCCCACTGCCACTTCAGCTTGCTAATTCTTCGAGCTATGTCGATTACTTTGGTTCTCTGTCGGATGTATTCGTTACGAATCCTATCCTTCAGAGAAACTCCGAGCATCACTCTCTCCATAGCTCGCTGAGCGACTTTTAGTTGGTGGACCAACCCTACCGTGAGTGTCCATGTCTCGGCTCCGTAGGTCATGACAGGTAAGACGCACTGATTGAAAACTTTTGTTTTCAAGCATTGCGGTATGGATGACGAGAAGACTCGACGTAGTTTGCCGAACGCTGCCCAGCCCAGCTGGATCCTTCTCTTGGCCTCCTTCTCAAAATTGTTCTTACCTAACTGCAGAATCTGTCCGAGGTAAGTGTACTCGGAAACAATTTCGAGAAGGTGGCCATTTACGACTATCGGCATTGGATGAATGTGGCAATTGATCATGACTTTGGTTTTATCCAAGTTCATGCCAAGACCGATACGTCGCGAGGCTAAAGCTAGGCCGTTCAGCATCTGGTTCAGCTCCTCTAGTGACTCCGCCATTAAGACTATGTCATCTGCGAATCGTAGGTGTGAGATGTAGTCGCCATTTATGTTAATACCATTGCCTTTCCTGTCCAGCGTCTTAAACATATCCTCCAACGCGGTTGTGAACAGTTTCGGGGATATAACATCCCCCTGCCTCACTCCTCTGCGCAATTGGATGGGTTTAGACTGCTGACCCTGTACTTGGACACTCATGGTGGCGGCTTCGTAAAGACTTCTCAACACCTCGATGTAACGATAGTCTATTTGGCATCGCTGTAAGGATTGCAGAACAGCCCAGGTCTCGACACAGTCAAAGGCCTTCTCATAGTCCACAAAGGCTAGACACAGGGGCTGATTATATTCTTCGGACTTCTGAATAATCTGCCTTACTGTGTGAATGTGGTCTATGGTGCCATATCCTCCACGAAACCCAGCCTGTTCTGGCGGCTGAAACTCGTCGAGTCTCCTGGCAAGACGGTTCGTGACAACTCGTGAGAACAGCTTATAGACGTGACTCAGGAGCGAGATGGGTCTGTAATTCTTAAGAAGGGTTTTGTCCCCCTTCTTAAAAAAGAGCACCACCAAACTCCCGCTCCACGCCTTTGGAGTTCTCCCACTGTGAAGGACGGCGTTGAATAGATGCTGTAATTCCTGTATTACAGGGGCTCCTCCAGCTTTCAAAAGCTCTGATGTTATTCCGTCCTCACCGGGGGCTTTTCCATTTTTAAGCTGCCTCAGAGCTAACACTATCTCGTCTTGGCTGATGTCTGGCAGTTCGTCGGTGTAGTGGCGTGTCAGGGTGGCTCTGGAATCGTAACCGTCTCGTTGGAAAGGAGGGGCATGTGCTGCGTACAATCTGCCATAGAAATCTTCAATCTCGGCGGAGATCTCCAGCTTGGACAATGCGGTCCTACCGTCGCGCGTTTTAAGTTTCGTCAGGTGGCTCCTGCCAAGCTGCTGAGTGAATACTTTGGACCCTCGGTTTCGCTCTATCGCCTCTTCAATGAGGCGTGTGTTAGAGCTCCGAAGGTCACGCCATACCATCTTCGCAATCTGCTTGTTCAGGTCTGACCTCTCAGACGAAGTCGTTTCGGTAATTTCCCGTCTTTTTGTCATCAAGCCGAGGGTCTCAGCCGAGAGTTTGGATTTCCTGCCAGTCGGCTTCGTTCTGCAGAATTTGATGCCCTCGTCCCTTAGAGTATCGATCAGATTATGTAGGGTCTCGTCAGCGTCATTGGTGGGATCCAAGGCAACAAATCTATCCCTGAGAAGCTGCTGGAACTTTTCGGTGCCCGCCATGACTTTGATTAGGTTAGGGCGGAGCGTGGACTTCATCAGACGGTTTCTTTCGAGCCTTAAGTTGATATTCACAGAGCCACGGAGGAGTCGGTGATCAGATCCGGTATTGAACCTGTTGATCACTGAGACATCTCTGAATATGTGCTTACTTTCCGTCATGATGAAGTCGATCTCATTTTTTGTCACAGTGTCGCTCTGCCATGTCCACTTCCTTTGAGGCTGTTTCTTAAAGAAGGAGTTCATCAAGAACAGTCCCTCTTTCTCAAGGAAGTTAACTAGCATTTGCCCCCTGTGATTCCTAATTCCGTAACCATGCGGGCCTATCCGGGATTCATTGTCAGTCCGGGTTCCCACCTTGCCATTAAAGTCCCCCATAACAACGTTGAAGTGGGCCTTAGTGGTGTTGTGCAAGGCTTTAGATATGTCTTCATACATACCCTCCACTTCATCATCCGAGTGTGTCGAGGTCGGTGCGTAGACCTGAATTACCTTCATGCTGTAGCGCTTAGACAGCCGAAGGATTAGGTACGCTACCCTGTTCGACACACTGGAGATTTCTTCAACGTTGTTAGCGAGGGTCCTATTGATGAGAAAACCTACGCCACCCTGGGATGTCTTATCACCCTCGCGAAAGTAGAGAAGATGGCCCGAGTCTAAGGTTACGGTGTCCTCCCCCTCTCTACGGACTTCACATAACCCCAGAACATGCCATTTAATGTTCTCTAACTCCACTTCCAACTGCGCTAGATGGTGGTCAAGCCTCAGAGTGCGTCCGTTAAACGTAGCCAGGGTCAAATTATGTAATGAATGGCAGCCTAATGTAGCCCGGGGATTCTTAGCACCCCTTGCCTCGCCGTTACCGTGACCGCTGCCATGGCCAGGAATAGCGAGGCGGCCGGGAACTCGGGGCCATTTTTGTTTGGCGTGTCTATTCATTGGGGGGGTAATGCCCATAATCCCCACGCTGGGCATGCGGGTTGGGGATCGCAGTTTAGAATTAGTTCCGCAGGGGGCGCTGCTGCCCACCCCCTCGTTGTGTCTAGTCCCTTAGTCGCCTTATACGACACCCACGGGAAGAGTTGGGGTGGTGCTATTCTACAGGCCGGCACCACACGGCACGGCACGGCACTTTAATTATAATATCAAGTGTTTATTATGACAATAATTCTTGACAATAATAACTTTATGGCAAATCAATTTTTTGGCTATTGAAAATTATTAGAACATTGCCCTTTAGGTATTATGGATAAGCACTGTCAGGATATTTCAAGAATAATGTAATTACGGATAGGAAAGGACACCTATTCCGGTATGAACATATAAATACATTGTTAGCCGACCAAGATGCAGCGGAGTTCGATCCATCTCTTTGGCAAATACACGATCAATCACAGACCCACTTTAACCATAAAAGATATTTCCAAAGAACATTTCTATTAAACAAAAAACGATAACGAAACTGCAAAATAGTAAATTGATAGAAAAAAAAACAAAGTGGACTAAAATGATCTGTATGAATGTTCCGGCCGGGTGCCCGCGCAAATGGTTCGTTAGTTCAGCAGCGTCAAGCTCGCATCCAATCGCAGAAAAACTGGCGACGCGACGGCAAATACAAATCACGGTTTCTTTACGCCCGTGCCGATTGCCGCGCGGCACTGCTTACAGCGATCGAAGCCTTTGCATGCACTCCTGGTAGTTTGCTTTTACCAATTCATACAGGTTTAGGATTTGAGCAATAGATAAAAATATACAGTAAATGTTGATATTGCCCACTAAAGCACAATTGTATGAATGAGGTTATGATTTGTATTATTAGCGAAACATTTAAATTCTTATAATGTGTTATTTGGACGATTCGCATTTTTATCGCAAAACTAGTTATACTTTTTGTTTAGAATTCATTGCTTTTTAAAAAGTGCGTAAATGAAATAAAGGGCATATTTTCACGTCAAAGAACATTTTCCAAGATCAAAACTGTTCAAGAGATTTTAATCGTCGTGCTATCTTGATTTTTTTACGTAGGGAACTTTAGATTTAATTTCTAAAATTACAGCCAACGTGCTAGTAAGTACGTAGGTACACACCCTTTCTGTCTTAATAATATTTCAGTCCCAATCTTTTTAATTTCTTTATTGTTCCTCTGTTAGTCAATTAGTTGGCAAGTGTACACATATAATATGAGGAATATCGGCTTAAATAACAGTGTAGAAGGATACAAGCACAAAGTTAATTAGTTTTCACTTAAGGAAGAAATATTTTCGCATGTGAAATTAAAGTACATAGACAGGTACTTTCAATTTACCATTGCAACCCAGTTCAGAATGTTCTGCGTTTAAAATCCGCTCGCGGCATGCTTAAAACGGAAAACGTGTTTGGGTACGGCCACATCAAACACACAGTGAGCGGAGTCGAGCCTTTCGACAACTGCGCAAAGAAACTTCAGGTTTATTAGACCACATCACAGCCTTCATTAATTCCCCGATTCTCGGGTTCTTAATAACCACATTAATACATGAAACTTATATTATGCTAATATTAAATGGATACGGGACACCTATAGAAAATGGCTGTGTTATAAAAAAAACTGCTCCGCCTATAAATATATATAATCCAGTTCAATATGTAGGACGCATGAGTGAACACTTTTCGAGTGTATCATAAAACGTACAGGTAATTTCACCCGGTTGTTATTTATATTTTGCACCTACCAATTCGGGCTGTCAGGCAGAATAGAGCCTTCACCACTAGCACTCCCTCACTCGAGCCGGCAAACAGATATTTATGTGCCAACTAAAATTTACTGCGAACAAAACAGTATTTCACTGAAAACATAGTTTCACATTATACAAGCTTTTCATTGCGTTGTTATTGTTACGACTAGGTAACGTTAGACTAAGAAAAAATTAGGTTTTGTTTAATATTATCTTTTGTGTTCAGTTCAGGGTGTGTAATGCTATCGTAGTACACAATTTATTACACAGTATTACAGTTAAGAGATGAAGTAGATCGATCAATAAAAGTACCATTGTCTATAACTTACCTCTTAAAGACAGCGCTTATTTCTTCCTGTATCACGGAACACACTAGATCACTAACAATAAATTCGTAATCCACTTTTTAACTGTTTATATGGCCGAGCACTTTGTACTTAAGTCTAATATAATGTTAAGTTTACCAAGAAACACTAGCTATTTATTCGTAATTGACTGTCGCCAGTAACATCATGATAGTCACTAGTCACGCAAATGTCATGTGATGATTGTCCAGCCGCCTCATCACGCGCTCTGAAACAAACAGGTATTTCAAATATAGGTATTTTATACCGTGTAGGTTTAACACGCCATTTAAAAACTTCTATGATTATAATAAACACAACTGTGCTAGGGCAATCACAATTTGGATCATGCTACTGAAATTAGTTTTTAAAAACTGGGCATTTCTTTACAAAAATGACACTTTTAACAACGGTGTTTTATTTTCATTCAGAATCACGAGATATTTCCATACATTTTTCCTCTTTTGTTACCGCCATACAAATATATGGAAAGGAAAAAATCTTTGAGACAATATTTGTGATAGTCCACATGGAAAGGTACCTTATGGCGCTTGGCGCTTACGCTATTGTTAATGACGATTCAGTACTAATGTGACACTTTGCAACGTAAGCGCCAAGCACCATAAGGTACCTTTCCATGTGGACTACCACATTTTTTCATATTGTGTTAGAAAGAGCTCGTGATTCTGAGTAGAAAAAACATTTACGTAAAATAACATAACTTTAAAAAAAGTGTCATTTTATTAAAGAAATGCTTACCAATTCCAATTCTTTTTCGAGAGGAACGTAGGGAACTTTAGATTTAATTTCTAAAATTACAGCCAACGTGCTAGTAAGTACGTAGGTACACACCCTTTCTGTCTTAATAATATTTCAGTCCCAATCTTTTTAATTTCTTTATTGTTCCTCTGTTAGTCAATTAGTTGGCAAGTGTACACATATAATATGAGGAATATCGGCTTAAATAACAGTGTAGAAGGATACAAGCACAAAGTTAATTAGTTTTCACTTAAGGAAGAAATATTTTCGCATGTGAAATTAAAGTACATAGACAGGTACTTTCAATTTACCATTGCAACCCAGTTCAGAATGTTCTGCGTTTAAAATCCGCTCGCGGCATGCTTAAAACGGAAAACGTGTTTGGGTACGGCCACATCAAACACACAGTGAGCGGAGTCGAGCCTTTCGACAACTGCGCAAAGAAACTTCAGGTTTATTAGACCACATCACAGCCTTCATTAATTCCCCGATTCTCGGGTTCTTAATAACCACATTAATACATGAAACTTATATTATGCTAATATTAAATGGATACGGGACACCTATAGAAAATGGCTGTGTTATAAAAAAAACTGCTCCGCCTATAAATATATATAATCCAATTCAATATGTAGGACGCATGAGTGAACACTTTTTCGAGTGTATCATAAAACGTACAGGTAATTTCACCCGGTTGTTATTTATATTTTGCACCTACCAATTCGGGCTGTCAGGCAGAATAGAGCCTTCACCACTAGCACTCCCTCACTCGAGCCGGCAAACAGATATTTATGTGCCAACTAAAATTTACTGCGAACAAAACAGTATTTCACTGAAAACATAGTTTCACATTATACAAGCTTTTCATTGCGTTGTTATTGTTACGACTAGGTAACGTTAGACTAAGAAAAAATTAGGTTTTGTTTAATATTATCTTTTGTGTTCAGTTCAGGGTGTGTAATGCTATCGTAGTACACAATTTATTACACAGTATTACAGTTAAGAGATGAAGTAGATCGATCAATAAAAGTACCATTGTCTATAACTTACCTCTTAAAGACAGCGCTTATTTCTTCCTGTATCACGGAACACACTAGATCACTAACAATAAATTCGTAATCCACTTTTTAACTGTTTATATGGCCGAGCACTTTGTACTTAAGTCTAATATAATGTTAAGTTTACCAAGAAACACTAGCTATTTATTCGTAATTGACTGTCGCCAGTAACATCATGATAGTCACTAGTCACGCAAATGTCATGTGATGATTGTCCAGCCGCCTCATCACGCGCTCTGAAACAAACAGGTATGTCAAATATAGGTACCTATTTTATACGGCGTAGGTTTAACACGCCATTTAAAAACTTCTATGATTATAATAAACACAACTGTGCTAGGGCAATCACAATTTGGATCATGCTACTGAAATTAGTTTTTAAAAACTGGGCATTTCTTTACAAAAATGACACTTTTAACAACGGTGTTTTATTTTCATTCAGAATCACGAGATATTTCCATACATTTTTCCTCTTTTGTTACCGCCATACAAATATATGGAAAGGAAAAAATCTTTGAGACAATATTTGTGATAGTCCACATGGAAAGGTACCTTATGGCGCTTGGCGCTTACGCTATTGTTAATGACGATTCAGTACTAATGTGACACTTTGCAACGTAAGCGCCAAGCACCATAAGGTACCTTTCCATGTGGACTACCACATTTTTTCATATTGTGTTAGAAAGAGCTCGTGATTCTGAGTAGAAAAAACATTTACGTAAAATAACATAACTTTAAAAAAAGTGTCATTTTATTAAAGAAATGCTTACCAATTCCATTATGTTTGACTCGTTGGGGTAGTACCATAGACCTAGGATACTAACTCAAATGATAACGCTACTGGCGATGGAAACTGGCGTGGTGAAGTAAATCGCATCACAGTTTCGCTTCTGGGCACGGTCCAGCGCTGAAACAGTCCTGTTAGAGTAGTGACACATCTCTTGTTACTATTATTTTTATTATTATTTATTATTTATTCTCTTTATTTATCTTCTTTCTTAGAATTAGGTTTTTTACAATATTTTTATAAAAGTAAAATATAAAAATACATCTAAAACATATCAAAACAATAAAAACATTATAAAAAACCTAACCTAGAGTGCCGCCGGCAACGGGGCAGGGCCCAGGCTGCCGGTGGTTAGGGCTGCAGAGAGAGGAACCGTCGGACTATGCGCGCCGTGTCCAGGATTACCGCCTTCTGAATCTGACCCTTGATCCAACCACAACCACGTAGCGAGAGTCTCTCAAGATGTTTGTCGAGACTCTTCGCTATGAGACTATTATTTATTATTATTAAAAATTCAATAAAAACATTAACTACTAAAAGTCCTGCAAAACTGTTTTAACAGGCATTAGAAAACATGACTATATCCACTGCTTTAACTGCCTATGAACAACAAATCAAGCTGTATTTATGAATCCGCGTACATCAATGCTATATGTATAACTCCTGTCATCTTATTTTTAATATTAATTTGTCTGTGTTTTACGGTTAGTTAAACACTCAGCAAAAAGGATTACTTACTTTTTATATAAAAAAGGTTATTCTGCTAATTTCGAACCATCAGGATTTATTTTTGATGTCATGCTCGTAAGTATTGAGCAAACTTCATCGTTAATTGGTATAATTGTTAATTGGTTTATTTAAAGATGCGCTGCAAAGGACAGAATACCGCGAGAGGTTATAATTAACAGGCTATAATAGTTCATTTAAAAAACGAAGAGCTTTTTAAAATATTGTGAACTTACTTAATAACTGTATTCAAACAAATATTCCGCAATGTCTCAAGACGAAAGTATTGGCAGTGACTACATATGGTACTGAAACTTGGCCGCTTACTATGGGCCACATAAGAAGGCAAAGTCACCCAAAGGGCAATGGAGAGTGCTACGCTAGGATTGTCTCTGCGCAATCGCATCAGAAATTATGTCATTCGCAGCAGAACCTAAGTAACCGGTATAGCCCTCCTGATCACTAAACTTAAGTGGCACATAGCAAGTGAAACCGATAGCCGTTGGGGCGTCAAGGTTGTCGACCACGTAACGGAAGGCGCAGCGTGGGCAGAAAAAAAACAATGAACGTCATTCAACTGATATGATTATGATGATGATGGACTATAGATTTATAAAATACTGATAAGTAAATATTTCTAGTGTGGTAACAACATATAATTCTACCACTAAATGTCTCTCCTAGTCTCTTAAGTCACTATACGTTTGTCCACAGAAAACATATCAATTCAAGCAAAGGCTAAGCAGCTTTTCCACAGTGAGCAATGTTAAAGGATCGCTGCCGAGTAACCGTTTGTACTCTCTATTAAGTACAGTAGCAAAGTTTGCTCTTAACTTTGTACCTGTCCTATTTGAGCATAACGAGAAACAAGACAAACCTACAGGCACGATAATCTGGAGCTGAACAATAAGAAACTGACCTCCATTATTTACGGTTGCCGTTTTCGGGACAAATGAATTGGGCAATATAATGGCAAAATTCGTCAACTTTTCCCTAGTAAAACTTTTTTGACAATAAAACAGAATGAGAACACAGAAAACTTTTGCGTTTTGTTTTTGATCAGCTATATTACCTTTTTAAGCAAAAAAATTGTAACTTGTATGCAAAGTTTGATTGGTTTTTGAGGTGACAATTGACAGAAATACGCGCAAATAACCTAGAAATTAAGTAAAATGACAACAGTTTTTGTAATTAGTTTCTCAAAGCGATAGGTTTGCGCTGCAAGCATCTACAATTTATGCTCCCAGGGCGGAGCAGATGTTGAAAATTTGCTGAGCAAGATCCAATTGGATATATATCAGAATGAGGTGAAGGGGCGGAAGGCGCACGTGATCACACTCGCCGCACCCTTATCAATCAAACTCGCTATGAAACTATAACAACTTTCAGATATCGCCTCGAGACAGACATTGGTACGTAAACAATTCGTTTTCCAAAAAGAGTCTACTTAAACACCAGATATCGTACAGAAAATGAGGTCATTAGCTATTAACTATAATATAAAAAAACTATAAATTATTTTCATAATTATTTCCATAATTAATCGTTTTTTAACCTCCCTTACTGCATCTGATTTCAAAACTATAAGTAAACCTTTTATAATATTATTTTATACCTCCTTTCATATCATCAGAAAAGAATTACAAAACAATAGCTAACGTGCTTCACGTGTTCAGAACAAGTAATAAACAGTATGTTTTGTTTTCATTATCTAACTTTGGACATTTTTACTATCTATTGAAGAAAGGAAACACAAAGTTAGACAGAGTTTTAGTAGAGCTATCGCGTGAATCTTGAGCAACTGCCACCGAGTAAGGATAAATGCTCTAACACTTTGTTTTTATTCCAGGCGAAGACCTTTCGAACCAAAAATTACCCGATGAACGATCCAGCAACTTGAGAATTTAATCTTACCCATCAGAAAAATTAACAACAAGTTACTGTGTCACGAGTTGGATTTGAATATATTTCTTTCTACTGATACCTATTCTCGTGAGGTAATTATGCACCAGTGATATCCAATAATGTTATTCCGATGAAATCTTCAGATACGGTTATCGTTTGAGTATATCTGAATTACATTACAACCAAGTGACAACATCAATATGATTACCATCTCAAGATTCCGCCCAATCTATATTCCATCTGATGCGGAAGATGATTGATACCCAGATCTATTTACTCGTAAACTAATACATTCGTACTGAGCCACGTTGATTTATTGCCGATTTTGCGATTTATCCGAGCGTCTTAAAACTGCTTTTCAATAAATAAACTGATAGAACAAAACATTTTAGTCTCTCTTATTACTTGACATCACTTCATGGCCTTCATAAAAACACATAAACACTAACATAATGTATCTTTATAAATACGAGCATCTAAGTAAATTTCGTCCCGTAAATAGGTCGCGAGCTTCTTTTGATTTAGGCACAACCTATAGTCCCACTAGCGACGATCGGGGATCAGCGAGTAGCGATCGGAAAGTATTTTCTTCTTGGGCGAGTGAATTATATAAGAAGAAGTACTCGCCGGCAGTGAGAACAGTCAGCGATGAACTATAAATACATCTGTCTCTTTTTCCGCCACGCGGTATATAATATATTTTGTTCGTTTCTTGGGCGAGAAAATCGCTAATAGCTAATCGCTTACTCGCTCTTGGTGGGACAACTGCCTAAACATGGAAAATTTGTAGATTTTAAGTAGGTTAAAGTTCAAGGATGACACTAACGACTAAAATAGACCTACATTAATTACACATATATACATATATATATCTATCTTGAAACCAAGGTAAATTGTACAACATACTGTTTAGCAGTTTATACAGTTTAGAACGTCATCGTTCGGTATTATAAAAATACAGGATTTTTATATTCTAGACTTGGTGGGACTGCTTTCCGGCCCTGGTCTTTTACTGAATTTTTGAACGCAAAATTATTGTTATTTTCTTCATTTCAAGAATGTGTACTTTCAGTTTAGAAAATAAGGCTTTACTGCTATAGTTATGTAAAAAAATTAGAAATCTGCATATAAAATTTTGAGGATTACTTTTAAAACACGAGTCTCATGCTCAATGGCCTAGACGGAAACTCAAAATGAAAGAAGTTTTTCATATAAAATTTTTGTATGTCGATTTTATAAATTGAGATTGCTTGCGGCATATGTCATTGTATTTTTTATTTTAGTGGTATGATATGTGCGGTATGTGCGTCATAACGGCCATCATATTTGTTATGTACTTATGTACGTCACATGGACACAGCAAATTTGTATATATACTTAGGGATGTCCTACTAAAACATTTTCCATTTTTAATGCGGAACAATTATCAGAGTCTTTTAGGAGTAAATGAAATCAAACATATATTTTTTTTTTATGTAACACACTATAATGTAAAAGGACACATTTTTTACTTAATACTCTAAACCTTGATTTACATAAGTATTCTTGCACATGAGTAATTCCTCCACAGCCAAATATTGTTGACAGATATTTCCTTGTGACTTTATCAATTGTGTATTATTTAAAAAAGTGCTATAAGTCTGCCCTGCCCTGTCTGAATTAGTTCAATTAATGTTACTGCCAAAACAAACCACAATCTAACTATTAGATTATTCCAAGTCCGTAATGAACTCATAGATCTAACTTGTAATAGATTGAATGTTCCTATATTCAACACAAAACAAAGTTAAATCTCAATTAATTAAACTGTCTTACTTATAAACCTTCAATCAATTTACCTTGTGCCATCAATAAAATCTGAAAATCCCCGGGTACCGACAATTGTATTTTATATAAACGGTATTCAAACAAATTAAGTAGCACTTAATTTAGACGTTTTGTAAGGTTAAGCTTATTTAATTAGGTCAAGGCAATTAAAGAAGCGGTGTGTAAACGGGAAGGAAGATTTAACGTCATATCAGGCGGTCTTATCGGAAACCAAAACAGTGGCGTTTCAAGTTTGAACACGTCTGAGCACGAGCGGACTCTAAATGCCTTATTTCCGCTCTCTGTGTGTTGTCAGGTGTGTCGTACTCGTATGATATCTGCAGGTATATATAAGAACACGTGCCGCGACAACGGTGAACCTAAATAATAAACGTCAAGAAATAAATGTATTTTTATAAGTTTTTTTTACTGAATTATTAGATACAGCCTTAATCGGCGCTACTCGATCACATTGCAGTCAGACATACCTAGTTACAAAATAGCTAGTTTTCATACAAACAGACGTTGATAGATTACGGACTAGTATAGCACGTTAACGAATCAGCTACGTAATAATATTTCGTTATTTCTGCTAATTTTATACAATAAATTGTATACATGGTCGAACTCTGCTAATTTTATACAAGATAATTGCCTTCATTAAAATCTATTTCCCAATAGATCCGCTAAAATGGAGCCAACTTGAAATGCAGCCGATGCACGTTCGCGAATGAATAGGAGTCGCTACGAAATCGTGCGCCAACCGGGGAAATGCTCGTTCCGGAATTCGGTTCAAATAGAAAACTCGGAAAAGATCCTGTCTCTCACTCGTTCTCGTCATTGACTTTTTGGGTTAGTTTTTAAATTGTGCACCTTTAACGGCTATCACACTGAAGCAGTTTCCGTATCCAGCAACAGTGTGATCTGATATCTGCCTCTGAATCGGCGCGGCATAAATAAAAACATTCCTTAGGTTTTAGAGATGCAAAATGTCATCATCGCAACTACGAGTAGGCAACTTAAAATGTTAAATATTATAAAATCGAGTTTCCAGAAAAAAGTTTACTCCATAAGCGTAAGTTGTAGAATATTTAAATTATATTATATATTAACATAATAATATAGTATGGATTATGGATGTATCGAAATAGTCGGTGCAGTTATATACTGCATTCATGGAGTTTTCAATAATTACATGGTCAAACCCCGCAACACGACAAACAAAATGCCCTGTAGGGCTGTAGCTTTATCATACCGATCGAAAGGGTTCATCATAAGGATTACTTTTTGACACTCACTGATAAGTAAATACACACACACACACACACACACACACATACACTATGCTCTGTTAGTTCATCCGTATACTTACAAAAAAAAATCTTTTTATATAACTACGTACTCGTACTACTACTTAGTGTTAATAGACTAGCGTTAGTATTTACTATTAGCAATATTTGCAAGTGGCTTTCGTTTAGTGAACATGTCCCAGCTGCGTTCATGACAAAACGCAATATCTACGTGCAAAGTCAAATGGAAAGCGAAGCCAATCTTAATGTTCTTGCTACATGCACACCTTACCAAAGAAACACAGCTTGGATAATAAACATCCATTGCGTATTTACCTTGCTGCAGTAGAAATTGTGACCTAAATAATGCTGCTAAACGTAAGGAAGCTTTTCACTATAATGACAAAATCTTTTTAGCAATTAGTTTAAAAATACATAGAATGGTGTATAAGCCGTGTGGTGCCGGCTGACAAGAATAGCGCCACCCCATCTCCTCCCGCGGGTGTCGTAAGGGGCGACAAAGGGAAAAAAACCGACGGATGGGCAGCAGCGTCCGTCGAAACCCAATCTACAGCTACTGGTCGCCAACCCGCCTGCCAAGCGTGGCGACTATGGCAACTACCCCCAAGATGATACAAGTCATATTTGTGGGAGGCATATGTCCAGCAGTGGACAATTTACGGCTGAAGTGAGTGAGTGAATGGTGTATAATACAAACAAAATTTGTTGGTATCATTCTGTGCCTATATAAATTAAAGACTTCATCAACAGGATATTTCAATTAGTAATTTAGCACCTCGTGTTAATTACGGCACAATCATTTCTAATTATGTAGCGTCTTATTTTCCGAATATACAAATCCCGCTATCCAATTTTAAGTTATTTACGTAAGCCATGCGTAACATAACGCTGTAATGTAATACCTTTTACCGAAACCATACATTGAACAAATATCTCACGCGTTAATAATTTTGTGTTATGTGTAATTAAAAATGCGAAAGTGATGCAATACTCGATAGCCGATAAAATAGCTACCAGACTATGTCGTCTGACCCTGGGGCTATAGTGGACAAGAGTTGCTCCTGATAGGGTCCAATAGAGACAGATTTTGTAACAAATCTAAACATCATCATATTCTTGTATGTTCGGATAAAATTCTCTTGCTCTTCTGCTCTTTGTTACTTATTACATATCTATTCTGGTATAGATATACATATGTAGATTTCGCGCTTCAGACATGAAATCGATTCAATTTGACAGTCGTTTTTTTATATATTAAGTATGGTGTTACAGAAAAAAATGAAAATTGATGTAGGTATTGGAATCGTTCTTGCCTTTTTTTAACTGACTTTAAAAAAGGGGGAGGTTTTTAAGTTGACTATTATTTTTTACCAAATATCAGCGTCTGCCATTGGTCCTCATTTTACTTAGTTGTTTGCGGTGCGCGATTAGTCCACTAGTTACCGGGTATTCCAGAAAGTATAAGCACAAATGCTAAAGTACTTTACTACTTTTGCGATTGTGATAGCAAAAAAAAATTAAATGCATATTTATTCTTGCTATGTGACGCTTATGTTCAAAATTAGTAAACTGTTAGAATTTTTTCCGGAAAAAGTAAACAGATCGTGCAGAAATTGCGTTTAAGACAATTGGCAAATATGGAGGGAATCATTTTCGGAGCCCTTAGCACCGCTATTCGGTAGTATGGTCAGGAGTTCACTTTACACGACGCAACTACCGGTCGCAAAAGAAGGCTTATTATGGACCCATAAGACCGGAAAATCACATATGTGCTTATGAGAAAAAGGTACGTCTAGCGTGCCAAAGCAATAATTGGTCTCAAGAATTATATAAAACAAGCCGCATGTGCTAAGCCCAGGTCTCGAAAACTGTACGGCCAAATCGTGTGCCAAAAATTCGATTACAAAATGCTGCCGGGGCATCAGTTCTACGCGGTACAAGAAGGATATAGATTATTCCGAGAAGTCTATTAATAAAATATATCAGTTCAATTATAAAGCTATTTATATACAGAGCGTCCCATGGATTTGCCACAAGCAGGGAAAATAACTTGAATATTGTAGATCTATTTTTTTTGTGAGAGAAGACATTATTTTATATTAAAGAAGAATGTAAACTGCATTCATAAATGTTTAAATAATTACATGGTTGATTGATTGTATTATATTATTATTATTTTTATTATTATTATTATTATTATTTTTGCTTTTGGGCTATTATTAGCGCCGCATCGACCAGGTATGATCTATTGTGGCAGCCCTTTTTATAGTTCATTACTGATTCCCGTTGAGTCCAGAAAGCTCCAGATTCTTAGGGCTGTATTGATTGAATTATTTATTTATTAATGAACAATAGAATATTAGAACCCACAAGACGGGAAAAAAGGGAAGACTAACCCTTTTTTTTCCCGTCTTGTGGACACGGACTAGAACATAAAATGAGTACATCAGCTCAGTCCCATCTCAAAATGCCAGAATCACAAAATGACTACAACACATTTAGTCAACGGAGCCTCTATTTTTGGGTCCTTTGACCCTACGGGCCGATACAAAACGAACATAACCTAAACCTACCTATAGGACAGTAGGTTTACTTTTCCACAACTGGTGTTTCTTCGTATGTGACTAATTGTGTTGTAGTCATTTTGAGTTATAAACTATGAGTCGATTTGTGTTCTGGTTCATGTGAGACAGAAGTAAAAAACTACCCTGTAGTTTTATCATACCGATCGTAAGGCTTCATCATAAGGACTAATTTTTGCTAAATAAAATAGTGTCAGAAATAAAAGGAAGACGAATCAAAAGAATACGACTTTGTATTCAACAGAATGGGACTCTTTTTGAGCATTTGATAAATTAAATTGTTAAATTTTTGGTCTTCCTTTTATTTTTGACACTAGGTTAATTAGCAAAAAATAATCCTTATGATGAAGCCTTTCGATCGGTAGGATAAAGCTACAGGTTTTTTTTTTCTCTTGCAGCGTGTTCGATTCCCGGTTAAATGATGTAATTGTTTAAAAATCTATAAATGCAGTAATTTTTTTATTTATTAAAATAATGATTTTGTAGGAAATTATACACCGATATACCAATTAATAAATATATTGGTAATAAGAAATCAAAGGAAACAACATTTACAAAGACCGAGGAAAATATATGAGTGACAATAAATTGACACGTAGCATAGAGACGGTTGCTACAACCGGCCAGCTAGGGATTGTAAGTACGGAGTATGTTTACACTTTTCCAACATCCTCCCTTAAACATAATCCCATCATCTTCGAGCAAAAAACCAGCGTCGGGAGCGCCGTCGCCTTAGTCAGGACGTCTGCCACCATCAGCTCCGTCTGTATGTAGCGGACGTCGATGGCACCTGTATGCACCTTGTCGCGCACAAAACGATGCGTCACATCTATGCGCTTTTAGTTTAAATTTTTCATCTGCGCACAGCCACAAAGCTGTCTGCCTGCGCTGTACTGATCGCTCCTTCCAGTTTATTTGTTTCTTCGCAACTTTCTGAACGTTCAATACCTCCTGTATATACTTTCTTGATATAAATATTTAAGTACCTCCTGTATACACCTTTCTTATAAATCGCAGATTAAACCATGTATATTTCTTCGTCCGTGTCACCTTAAAGGAAAGCTGATACTGCACCCATTTGACAACATATGTCTAAATCGTATTTTACCGCTATAGAAAATAAATACCGCAAAGATGCAAGTCTGACAACCTGGTTTCTGAATATCACAAATACTGACTTTATCCAACTTGTTCTTCAAAAAGTACATAAACTTTTCTCTATGAAGGTTATGAAGTACTCCCACCACCCATATATGGCGTCTCCATCGGACCACATAGATCGGAACAGAATGTATTATATCTAATAATCCTTTCACTCTAGAACCCGAGTTTGGAAACGGAAGTCTGGTTAGTTGACGTTTGCAACACGAGATGCACGGAGAGGGTCTTCTCGCCTCTTTACATCTGCCATATCCAAATGTGACATTCGCTTGTGCCAAGTTATAATTCCTCACCTCTTGCCTTATTTTCATTTCAGATAAAAATTTGTTTAGCAGTCGTAGCTCTCACATTCAGTATAGGTGAACACCACTAATAGTAATACTAAGAGCTGATAATACGTGGACCTTTTCCATTTGCCTTTAATTTTGATTAAATGTAGTTTTTCCTTTAGTGTAGAATCCCGAAGACTCAGAAACCTTCACCTCCTGTAAAAGTTTTGTCTTCACAAAGTCAGATGAAAAATTAATGCCGGAACTTTCCAGACCCATGGTCATTGGTTTATAGTTATCCGGTAAACCCGCCAGCATGAGAGTTCCGAGCCACTCATCTCCAACTTCGAAACCAATATTTCGCAACTTGTATGCAGTCGACATAATTTTATTTACGTAATCTTCGGTACTGGAACAATTATCTAGTGTTGTGTTGATAAGATCTCTGAGTAGACCCACTCAACGAGACAGCCCTGAGTCCTCGAAAGCATTTTGAAGGTTTGTCCACACTTCTTTCGACGTTTGAGCTTTCTCGATTTGGAAATAATTTATAGGTTCAACCAACAAAATCATTTTGGACTTAGCTTTGATATCTTTCTTGGTGTCTACATTAGTTCCCGGATCAACACACTGCCATAGATCCTCGTGTTCGAGATAAGATTTCACTGCCAACCTCCACGTCGCATAATTTTCTCGACCGGCTAATTTTTCAATTTCAAACTTTGACGTAGCCATTTTCGAGAACGGATTATTTTACGCGGATGCCTTTTTAATATTGACTTTTCTACTACTTCAATTCTATTCTCGGTATATAGGACGGACCATAACCTGTAGGAAATTATACACCGATATACCAATTAATAAATATATTGGTAATAAGAAATCAAAGGAAACAACATTTACAAAGACCGAGGAAAATATATGAGTGACAATAAATTGACACGTAGCATAGAGACGGTTGCTACAACCGGCCAGCTAGGGATTGTAAGTACGGAGTATGTTTACACTTTTCCACTTTCAGTAAAATGTTCTATCTACAATATTCACGGTACTTTCCACCCATGTGGCATAGTCGTGAGACACCCTGTATAGTCTAGCAGGCTGTTTTTGTGCTAAGATTTTGAAACCATTTGTAACGGACGGAAATTATGAAATGTCGTCGATTCCATGCCTTAACATAATATATGAATTCACCGAATTGTCCAAAAATGTGACTGATTGAAGGCATATCTTCCAAATAATACTAAAGTATCAAATGGAATCGAAGCCTTTAACCCTTTCTCCGCCATTAACTTGATAAGAAGTCCGAAAATTTCGTGCCCGACACGCCACGACTTGATATCAAGTCGAAGCCTTGGAATTACGTACTGAGAGGTAAGGTTTATTTTCGCTTGCCTACCTACGAAAACCTTTGGCTTGTGACGCACGTCAGGATTTTTTTTTTACGTAGCGGCGAAAAGGTTAAAACCTAGGAGGAATAATGACTGGAGCTGGCATCTGCGAGCACCAGTAAGGGACAAAGATATTCTGGCTTTTGCAGCCCAAAATGTAACAGTTCACTATATTGCTTTACAGGCCACTCTTTATAACAAACATATTAGCTTATTCTGTATTAATTACCGCAACTTAGGTTGAAACCACAAGAAAACTCCAATTGTATTTGTTTGTATCCCTCCAACTTTGACAGTTCTGAAGGGTTCAGTTTGAAGGGGACGAAAATAGCGCCGTCTCTGCCATATCAATGGAAAGTTACAAAAGACCATCCCTTTCGATCGTGGTATTATTATTAGCACGCTCCGTCTAGTTAAATGGTATGTCTAAAACTGATCGAAAGCCTCTGAAATGGTTGTAGTTAAACCGTGCTTAAATCTGTGGAGCTTTTATGACCAATTCAAGATCTAAATCCGTTCTCTGGCATATATCAGTCAATAAACGTGTTAAATTATAGTCATTTATCAAGCCTTTGTTTTAGATGTCCATTCAGGTACAAGCCGGCTTATGTATGCGATCGCTTGCGCCCCGGTCCTATAGGTTGTACAAATAACGAACTAGATGGCATTGGAAAGGAAATGCGTTGAAATATTCAGAATCAATTCAATCAATCGCGGGCTTTTTTTGTAACACCTAATGAATGCCTGCCACTTATATCATAAGTACGTAGGTACCTCAAGCGGATTAAACAGCGATATCGAAAGCATCGCATACACATAGAATCAGAGATAAAAGAGACACATTGTTTTGAAATAAATGAGATATTCCAATATTTCGTAAAAATAGTTATGCAAAAAAAATGAAATATTTATGCGAGAACAACTTCAAGAAACGTCACACAACATGTAATGAAGTCTGACTTTTTTCCTGTCTGAATTTTAATACAACACTGTATAAATAAATGTCTCATCTGCCCAATGCGTCGTCTTACTACATACTCGTAAACTCTGTATGTACTCGATGTGCTCATGGTCGAGGCGTAAATAAACGAACGAGATTTTCATTAACCTCAAAATTAGCTAGGAACCTTCTTTATTAGCTAGGAAATCGCTAGCTGAACTGTCTTCCCCTTGTGTATACAGTGACTACACAAATGTGCATGAACGGTTATTAAAATCAAATAGAAATTCCAAGAAATAGTTAGAATGCGATAGTAAGTAGGTATAGCAATTAATTTCTTCTTGACTTAACGAAGCATTTAATGCGTTATCATATATATATGCGGATAAGACTTAGTTGGCTATTTTTAGTACCGAATCGGCGTGGACTTTGTTTACAAAATACAAACTCTACTAACAGACAGCCACTAATCCAGCAGCAGTTTGCATGCGAAGTTATTACCCTGTGTTCTACCTAGAGTAATAGAGTGAAAACTAAGTTTAAGACAAGTTCAATAGGTATCTTCATTATATATTGGGTACTAACATTACAATCAAAGCATAAAACTTTTAGAGCTGCAAAATAAAACTTTCTAAGAACAAGAAGAAAAAGTATGCATAAAATTGCATACCTAAATGGATCGCACAAGTCAGTTAGTTCATTCCTGGAGTAATTTCACGTGAGTTAATGGTACACTTGATTAGATTAGGTAGACCGCGCGGGCGGGCCGGGCGGCGTGCGGTCGCGTCGGCGGGGCGCCCAGCACTGCCGCTCGCCCGGCCACCCCGCGCCGTGCATCCCTCGAGCAGCCGCGTGCTCCTTCGCGCTGCACCACGCGACCTTAGTCCTGCCGCATACTAATCCTGCTCAACCAATGATGATAAAAAAATATACTTATAAATATCTAATACTCGTACTTTATACAATCGACCAAGTAATTTGTAATTTTATTATTTATACATAATTATATAGGTACTTCTGTGTTGACATTTAATGGCATGCGATAGAATCGACATATTATACAATATGTCGATTCTATCGCCATATTGTATAATATGTCGATTTGGCATACGCCAAGCACTGGCAGATTGTGACGCACTATGTCTAATACAACATTTGTATTACTCATATTCTTACAATATATAATATTTGTACTTGTAGGTCATCTGTTAGGATATTTGTAGTCCTTAAATAACACAGAAATAAATGAGGTTATCCTCCTGCTTCGTAGGCAGGATCATGATGAGGCTAGGAAGCCGTTCAATAAGAGTAATAAAACTAATAAAACGCTTTGTAATTTGTTAAATTTTACAATACATCAGAAAGTTTTTCGATTCATCATTTTTCAGAACCGTAACTCTAAAAGGTTACTTTCACAACCTAAGAAAACCTATTTTATTAAATTGATAATTCCAATAAATTACATTATATGATTTATTTGTTTTACAATTTAGCGTGGTTAATGATAACAATTATTTTATTATTCTACTATCGGTGAGACTATCATAATGAGGGTCAAGTCGCGCGTAGTAATATCCCTAAATAAATAAATACATAATTCGGGACAATCTTACACAAATTGACCTAGTCCAACAGTAAGCTCAGTAAGGTTTTTGTTGTAGGTACTAGACGATGATATATAATATAATACATAGATACATATAAATACTTAAATATATAGAAAACAACCATGACTCAGGAACAAATATCTGTGCTCATCACACAAATAAATGCCCTGACTGGGATTCGAACCCAGGACCCTCGGCTTCATAGGCAGGGTCACTACCCACTAGGCCAGACCGGTCATCAACGTACATACTTCTGAAAGCTTAAAGTATCGATGCCTGAACTCTGAAGGACTAGTCGAATGTGTGTAGGTATAATGTGTAGATTAAAATATGTTTACCCATGCGTAAAGTCCTATACCTACGTACTGTACTCACAGCGTCTACTGTCCGAAATTCTATACCCTCGTTGAAAAAGTTACGTATACCTAAAGCTTAATTAAGGTGTATAAACAAGTAAACACGGTACCGCACCTGAAAAGTTTATTATTATCAGTATTGTTTAAAATACCGTACAGCGGTGTTTACCTACTCTGTGCTAATGAAAGCAATTAAATCATATGAAATAATGGCTACAAATTGTACAGCTTATATTTTTGCGCCCACGTCCTTTTTCGAATTATATCTTACCTGTGATAAAAAGAAATACATACCCAATTTCCACATGGGTGCATGCCGCGGGCACGTCTTGAAGTTAGATGATCGTACATATGTTAACATATGTATATCTACGGCGTCCCACGGCTATGCCACATGGAGGAAAAGTACTTTGAATATTGTAGATAGAACATTTTACATGATGATGATGATGATTTGATTTCTAAAGTAATCAATGTTTAAAAAGGATTAACTATTAAAACATTTAGAGAAACAAGTTTGAAGGTCGTTACCTCTGTCTTTGTTTGAAGTTCTTTGCAAACCGTTTCAATAATTAAGTATTTTTTTTTAGTTTGCGAGGTAGATAATAATTTTATGACATAAAAATAAAATATAAGTATAGTTTCAATAGAACTTACTTAATTACACTTGTTACTTGATACATAACATATAATCATGATAATATGATGATATTTTATACTCTCCATTAAACGACTAAATAACAAAAAAAAAATTCATCATAATATAAAGTGACATTCATAACTCTCATTACATAAACTAAATTGATTGCTGACTTAATAAAGATAGTATTGAGGATTCTCAAGTATAATATACTAGAGTAAAAAGCTCACTTCAAATATTTCTACACACAGCTACGAGTATTGATATCTTACTCACCACTTGACGCTGTCTTCCTCAGAAGCGGCAGGATAAGACATGTAAGAGCATTTGTCGACATTAAATCCGCGGAAGCAGGCTAGAATACGTTTTATGTCTGTCTCTTTTGATATTGGATATTTGAAGTACTAATGGTCATTTGCTCAAAGAAATTGGGCGTTAAAAACTGCGGTGACGCTGAATGCCATATGTAGATGATGTGCGCGGTAGTCCTTACCCGTAAAACTGCTGACTCTTCTGTGGCTAAGCACCGACTTATTAGCATAAAATAAATGAGTTGACTCACTCCAAGGTGCACCGACTCGCTTATTCTAAGCTCTTCGTATCGCAGAAATGTTCCCGGAAAAAGTTAGCTGCGCTCCGCTCCTAACATTTAACTTAATCTGTTTCTTGAAGTTAGCTACTGCAGATTGCGTTTTTGCTTACGTCAGAGGACTGGTGACGCGAATTCTGCAATACACTTGAAGTTTCGTAATTTAAGCGCAAAGCGAGATAGTATAACCAATAAAGTACGTATAATAATACAGAGCACTTCATAAGAAGGGAATCCCATCTTACTGTGGTGCGTTTATTTTGCATTTGTTGCATTTAAGAAAACTGTAGATGTATGAATTTAGTATCTCTGCCAGTGTAAAGTAGTTAGATTCATATGGGTTAGACTGAAAATTCAGGATAGTTTCAGCTTTTAGATTTGAATTTCGTTTGTAAGTACAATAAAAAACACATTTTAGTATAGTTCCTGGTAGTACTGTAGCCACATTGATACAACTATAATCGACAGTGCAGCGCCACCTGCGCCGCCGCTCACTCCGCCCCACTAATGGGCCGCCTTTGGAACCTAATCCTTTTCGTGGCTTAATTGTTTCAAAGCAACGACACAGTCCGAGCAGCCAAATTAATTTAAAAAGAACGTTAAATATTCTTTTCACCGGATGCTTAACAAAGGAGAATAATTATTTAATATTTACATTTATTTTATACGGTCCATTACTGAAGCTTCATGTTATTTTTTAAACAGGTTTTCCCTTATTTGCACAAAAATTATATAACTCGTATTGAATGCTCTACAAGTAGAATGTTAGTTAGTTTCGTCTGTATTACTGCAGGTGACGCGGACAACCTCTTTTAACCTAGTTCTTTATCTGAGTTTGTTTCCTATGCGTCCTAATAATAAACACGTCTACTGAACGAGAGTGCGTGACCGGCTTGGCGCGTAGACGGTATGACACCGGAACGGTGCTAACTAGGCCGGGGGCCATGACGCATGCACGCACCTAGATCAACTCTCAATCGGAATATACATAATTCAAATCAATTCCCTTATGTTATTTTTAACATAAGGAAACACTTAAGGTGCATAAATGACGTAGTCTTTGACACTTTTTTTATTGCTAACTATCTGACCCGGCGAACTTCGTACCGCCTAAAAATATACATAATTCAAATCAATTCCCTTATGTTATTTTTAACATAAGGGAACACTTAAGGTGCATAAAGGTCGTAGTCTTTGACACTTTTTTTATTGCTAACTAGCTGACCCGGCGAACTTCGTACCGCCTAAAAAGCGACAAAAGTAGTGATAGCTTTCAAAAATGACGGGATTTTTGTGATTTTTTAGTACTTAATGTATCAATCAGGGCTGTGACGATTCCAACGAATCCAAAATCATTTTAATCGGTTCAGCCGTTCTCGAGTTATAAGCGGTTGAACAAAACCCACTTTCTTTTATTATATATATAGATAGCTTTAAACTTCGGGTCGGGTCGAAAACGAAATTTTGTTCGCGACTTTCTTGTGAACATAGCCAAAGTTAAGGGATTCCAGTCCAAATTTTTTTAATGGACTCTAATCGGCATAGACACAATTTCTTGTTCTATCTTAATGGGCGGGACAGACAAAGACAAAAGAAAACAATGTGTTTGACCCTTTATACCTTAGATAACGGTCAGCGGTTCATAAAACCGTAAAGATATTGCATATTCTTGGCAACTATATATATTTAAGTCTCACGAATGCACGATAGATTTGTATTCATAAACTGTTTTGTAATCTGTCTGTCAAGTCCATGTATTTTAATGTATGTTTTAGTGTGAGCGTTGAAGGAAGTTGTGTACACTGTATTACTAGCAAAAGATTGAACTTATTGTCGCATGATTCTGTTGTTTCTCTAATAAAGAAAATATATAGCAAAAAAAATTGATCTAGTTTATGGTATAGTATTGACACAACACGAGCACCCAGGTGTTTATATTGCATACTTGGAAATTAGTTTGATGGAACGTCTATCAAATTTATGTATTATTTAGCTCCTATATAAGTTAAATTAAAATATAGTTACAAATTACTGAAATTAGTTATCAGTGTCCTTGCTCCATGCGAGCGCAGTCAATAGATGTCCTATAAAAAAGTAAGTACCTAATCATAGGACATCAACATATAAGGAATCTCATCATTTAAGCCCTAAGTCGTCCACTGCTGGGCATAGGCTTCCCCCAAAAATGACTTTTATCATCTTGGGGAGTAGTTTCCATAGTCGCCATTCATGGCAGGCGGGATGGCTACCGCAGTAGCTGTCGATTGAGATTAGGATGCTTCTGCCAATCCGTCGGTTCGGAGGAGCGAGGGAGATGGGTGGTACTATTCTAGTCGGCACGGCGTGGAATACAGCTAAAATAAAACTAACACGAAACGTAACCTAACAAGCCAAAAATGTCGTCGGTATAACTGTATGCTCAGAAGGCTCGCCATATTGCCTCGTCGAATGGAAATATTTATATTCGCTAAACAAATACTGGCCAGCCATCTGGTTACCTGTTGTCTCAATTAGACTCAACGCCAAGTCTTTGTAGACACTACGGGCGTTCGGTCCCCACGTCCACAGCGTTTCGATCCCAAATGCGCGGAATCATTGAAAATACCAATTAATTGAATTCAGACTTTTTTATATCAACTGGTATAAAAAACCTACCAGTACCAGCAATTGTCATTTCTGTAGAAATAAGGACCATTTAAAAAATATCCAACGTATATGTTCACGTCTTACCGCAGTCACACCATAAAGAAATCTTGTGCATGTAAATTATTAGTAAGATTAGAATCAACATTTTCCAGTGAATGCAAATGAAGCGCTTACCTAAATTAACCAAGATATTTAACGCAAACTATCTTGTACAAAAGATTTTAAGCTTTAACTATTTTCTTAGTTCAGTTACTTTGACGGAAATAAAGGTGAATAATAATAAATAAAAATAATAGAATGGATCATTTCCTACATTTTGAACTTTGGCTAGAAGTAGAGAAATCTGTATTTTATATAGTTATGTAAGATAATATACAACTTTCTAAACTCGTCTGTCATTTAATTTAAGCCGAATCAATATGTAATAACCTGTAGATTTGAAACTTGCGTTTTCCTTTCCTGTCCTAGACAAATTGCAGCATTATTTGAACAGAACTGATCCTTCATCTGGAAGAAAGCCAAAAGAAGTCATATATTAAAGCATTCTCGAAGATAACAAGTGACACGTCGTAAGGAAATGAAATTACATTAGAATAATTGTGTATTTGTCCATGAGCAATTATTTATGACAGGTAATTTCCTGTTGAAATATAAGTTAATGTTACAAAATTCTAATATACCTTTTATTTAGTAGCTCTATACATTTTTATGATTACTTTATAGCGATTCTCGTAATAAAATATTGCTTTATTGAGCTGCGCGGCGCCGCGAGCAGTTTAATGTTCGTATACTGTTTGTTTCTAGTTGTCGCTATTTGTCTAAAGAATAAGTTAATAATCATATCGATTTGCCCAATTTTCCTTGACAAAATACAATATTTGTTTTGCCCTTAAAACGGATCGCCAGAATTTTTACAACATACATAAAGAAACCTTGAATTTAATTGGGACTGTTCGTAGTTTAACTAGTATTTTTTTTATTCGACAACAACACATAACAAAAAATAGAGATAATAATAATCAACTTTACGTGGTGTTATCGAACTAGGCTCGTGTGTGTCAGGAGCTGTGAACTATAAAGAATGGATTCCGAACTCGGATCGAAACAAACTAGTTCCTTTCTTTAGGTTTAAATCGGTCTTCGTTCTTTTAGTTAGTAAATTTCAGTAGAAGCGGGACGGAACGAATGCACGATTATACGAACCCTTGATAAAAGAGCGCGGATACCAACGTCGCGAAACCAACTACTGAACTAAAGGAGCAAAGGAACTAAAAGACCGAATTAGTCCCTTCGACCAATTGACCAACATCGGAGCGCTCCGGTTACTGCTCTCACAACTCTATATCAAACAGTGGTGGGTTATTAAGTAGGCATTACGCAAAGTCTCCAAAGTCTTCTTTCTAAGTTTCCAGCATCCCGAACTTGTACGCGCATTTCGCTGCTTTATACGTGTAAGCGATGTATCTGACAGAACGGTAGCATATCACGAACAGAAGCGGTTTCATTGACAATCTAGTCCAGGTAGAAAATCGGTGTACTCCTCTCATTTGTAATTTATTAAAAGTCGTTAAACAAAAAATGCCTTGCATCTTCGCTGAAAATCAGAGTTGCTTATGAGGGCTTATACAGACCAATTAGGTAACCCGTCTTTTCTGTGGAAATTGTGAAAGTTTAGGGTTTTAAAGTAAAATATTTGATTACTTATATATGAAATATCAACATAAAACGCTCCCCTTCTTACGTAACACTATACTACTAAACACAACTTGTAATGAAATGACATAAGCCGTTAACAATTGAGGAATTCATCAATCTGGATGACTCATTAATTCGAATTCCATTTAGCACTTTGCATTTAAATTTAGGAAATTATGTATACTTTATATTTATTTTTGATGATTAATGAAAAAATATTTCATAATTTAAGATATATTTTAAGTTCATCTACTGTCAATTTTTTTCAGTTGGTTTGTTAGAAAATATCCAACGAAATTCCGACTTAATAAGGAGGCTCAGTTTCGTATAAATAAAGAAAAAAAATGTTTTAACACAATATTTAAGATATACAAAAAGCTAAATAAAACCGTAATTCTTTGATACTCAAACAGAAGACATAATAAGCATAATACAAAGTCTGAACTAAATTAAATTTAACTTGTGTCTCGGGCGGCCAGCTAAAACTCGTACCAAAGGATTAAGCCTGCTGGTAATGAAAAAGCTAAATACATTGTATACCCAAAGCCTTATTTACCTTTGAAATTTTGTAGCACCAGATGGAACTCTATACCTACCTATAAAACGCAGCCATAGAGGTCATGAGATCAATTTTTTATGTATTTATATTTTTTTGAATACAAAAACAGAAATTCTTAAGATGACGATGTCATTCTTAAGAATTCTGGTCAAAAGTAAACTCAATAGCAATGTTGCTGCAGGTACTTGCGCGCCTTTTTCGCCCCTTAAAGGTCGGAAACCGCGATTAGCCTGCGTTTGAAGTCTTTATAGCCAGTCGTTTTCAGAATAATGAACCGCTCAAATTCAAATTTCTAAGAGGAGCTTTACTAAATGTCTTGCCCTGTGGTAAGAAGGCCAATCGTAAAACAATATTCTTGTTCTCTGTGGGTCAGGAAATAGGTATTTTGTGGATAAATTTCCTCTTCTAAAATTGATACAAAAAGTTAAAGGGATATTATGTTCAAGATCAAGTATTAACTTGATCTTGAACATAATATCCCTTTAACTTTTACGTACATTAGTACGTACTAAGCGCCCACGGAAAAAATTATAACTGCAGTTAGATCGCAAATGGAGGATTGCAAATATTATATTTGTAAAAGAGGAAATTTTAATTATAGAATATTCTATAAAGTTATTGAAGCTACCGATTTAACCTGCGGCATTGGATTTCCTAATCAGTCAGTGACGGTAACTATAAATAATAATAAGATGCATTATAGTAGATTGTTTGACAAGGGGCTAAATTAGGCCATAGTACCACGAGATGGTTATTTTCCCACACAAAGTGAGGGAAAATTGTTCGAAGGGTAATATGGCATTTAGACCCGAGTTATACATACGAGATTTCACTTCGATTGCGAGAAAAAAAAAATAACATTTTAACAACTAACAAATACAATTTTATTCGCCCGCAATGAATTTTGAGTCAAAAATGTTTTATTTGGCAGTTTTTGTATTTTCTTAACTGCTTTGATACAGATAGGATATACCTATCTACGCCGTGAATAAATGCCATAGACAACGTATAATTGGGGCTTCAAAGAGTTTGCCAACGATTAAAACTTTTTTTTAATGCTTGTCAAGTAGGAACTAAAAAGCACCTAATGCTTTGCGAATTTGATTGCGTTTCCTCATTGGTCGATTTTAATATTGCGGTATTCTGATTGGTTGATACTTTATACAAAGTTTTGTTTAATGATTTCACATTTTTAAACAGTATTCGCACCAAAAAAGAATCTAGAGTTGCGATTAACTTCGATATGTGTCGTGATTGGTGGATTTAATAAGGTGAAGTGTTCTGGTTGGTCAATTTAAAACGTTTTGTATATCATAAATATGTATACATATTTTCCCAAGAGGCTAAATGTACTACTTTAGTCCGCCTTGGCAAGCATAATATGACACACTTTTAGAGCATGAGAAGTGAAAAATATATTAAAAGTCATTCAACATACTCGAGGTAGTAACAAATTAAGCTTAATTAGTACAATATTTTATGACTGGGATATCATAATAATGACAATAAAAGGGTGGTACGAGTAGATACTAAATGGAAGCAATAATTTTATTCATAGAGGAAAGGTCGTGTTTTCGTTTTATATGGATGAATTTTAATAGAAGATGATGAGGTAGCGAGTATGCAAATAATTACGGTCAGAGCGCACAGACTTCGGTGTGATGATAGGCACCTATTTACATAATTATATTTATTATCTGCTAAAATTAACTCCCAATCAATTGTAAAGGTCAAATCGGATTTGTACAAGAGATTGGGTCATAAAATTATAAAATTACACTGCGGGTTTTTAACTGCGTTAAATAAATTACATAGCTTGTTTGAGGAAAATACACTTTTTTTTAATACAAGACCGACCAACGTTTGACATCAGTCACACCTGATGGTAAGCGTCGTCGAGGTCGTACACCCTCGACCTGCTGGTTCAATAACAGCCTATTCACTCTTGCCTTGAAAAGACTCAAATTATATCTTTCCGATTCCAATTATTTTTACATTTCTACGAGTATTACAATTAAAAAGTGTTAGACAAATTTTACATGTAACTTATTACGTATGTAAATTACATAAGTAGATAATAGGTAAATACATTTTCAGTGGTAGTAACAACGTACCACTGAAAATGTATGTACGGTAGCAGGCCTTGCGTTCTGTAAAGTGGTAGCTGTACTTTACAGAAAGCCACGAGGCGTCCGTGGTCGTGGGACTGCCGGGTGTTGGCCAAAGTAGTGGTGAAACGCGTTTAGTAAGTAGCTAATTAATAATTGATTTCAATTCACTTTCACTCTCAGATCACTGTGTAATAAGCTATCGATACGAGTATTACACACTAAACGACGATAAAGAACAAAAAAATATATATTTACACGATATCTTTGCCATTCTAAGGCTCAACCGGAAGCTCCTTCAAATTTTGAGGTGAATTAATTTTGTCATATGTAAACAGTCAAGTTGACATATATCGACAATAATCTGTAAAACACGATAGAATACGATTCGTTCTAGATAACTTTAATTCATATTTTTGGATTAATTAGATTGTCAATTAAAATATTAATGACGCAGTCATCTTAATTTAATGTTATTTTAAGCCTTTTAATCACAAAAATTCATATGTACTTTTTATGTAATACGTTAACTCTACTTAGGTAAAAAATATTTCAACTTAATTTTGAATTAAAAAAAATCATAACGTTCATATTTTAATATTTTTAATAAACAAGTAGTACGAGATGTTTTTATGATTAAAGCCGAAAACTCTTGTTCTTAGAATTCAGATATTTTAATCATAAATTTATTTTGTAATAAGTTACCTGTCGACTGCAACTGATCAAAACGTCAAAAGTGCGATCTACTTTCCTTAAATCAGTCTACGAAGATACGAAGAGTACGTTCCTCCTTGCTTTATTAATTTCGTTTAGACACGTGATGGATTAAAGAACATTTCTCATTTATTAGACTCGAAAACAAAGCTTCTGCTCAGAAATATGTTTGCATACTTGTATTTGACAAAACTCAGGATTGTATGTCTGCGTGATTTTTTATACTACTAACATGTAGTTTATACGAATTTACTAGCTTAAGCAGTTAGCGTCTATAATCAAGAGATTTATATTTACAAGCGTAGGTATTTGCGCAAACTTCGTACTACCTTACAGTATTGACATTAAGAACATTACCCTTATTTTTGGATAGTCGGGTAAATAGTAATTTATGTTAATTCAGGGTGTCGGACCCGGATACGTCCATACCAATTTTCATCATTATCTGTCCAACCTTCCTTGTATGGTGTGTTTATTTATTTATACATACTGGCTTCTGCCCGTGACTTCTTCTGCGTAAGATCCCACGGGAACGCATTACCGGAATATCAGATAACCTGAAGTTTAAAATTAAAGGAAAGATCGAAAAAATCTACTGTCTTGGGAAAAGAAAGCCCTAAGGTGCAGGGAAAGATATAAGTATAATGGATAATTCGCAGCCAGCGGGTGTATTCTAGTAGTCAGTTCTTTTTCTTATATATGGATGTATATTATACTCCTAAATGTGATAGTTGATTGATCTACATACAGGTACACCAGGTATCTAATATAGAAAACTCAAAAAATATATGTATGACACAATATTTTATAGCGTTACGTAATATTTACTTCGTGTGAAAAAACTCATAATACTGGGGCATCCTTGTATGAAAGTAAATAATCAAAGATATTATGATCTCATATACCGTAAGCATGTGGTAGATAACAATTGTGTATTGTCGGTGTTCATAACGTGAACCTTCCACCCATGATTGTTTGCATACAACATTGCAGGTTACATCTGCGGGCCAGTATTGATGCGATATTTTAATTTTATCGGTGACAGCACGCACCCGCCCGCTCGGCCCGGGTAAAGCCCGCACGTCCGACCTGTATTTGATATTTTTATAGCCCCTCCACATTATCATGAGATATTGCGGACTGATTTAAATATGAATGGATATCCTGCCGATTCTAGGTCTTCTACCTACATAAATATAAGTGTTGGAAATTGTAATAAGCAATTATTTTTAAATATTCTATGAAATTAAACAATATAACAAAGTGTTTCCGTAGCGGCGACCACAGCACCAATTTTGGCTTATTTCCAAGCATTGACTACCATCATGAAAAGTTAGATATATCAAAACACGCTATTAGAGATGGCCATAATGGCCGTGAATTATATAAGTATGTGAAATTCACATTTTCATGTGTGGCGATAATTTTCAACGGCAAACGAGCGAGCAACTTACATCATTTACGCAAAACTTTGCTGTAGCTCAACAGAAATTCTTCCCGTCAAATTTGCTCCGTGAAATATTTGACACCACCCATCATGATTATAAATTCTGAACATCGTATATTCGATAATATAATATCAGGTCATTTTAGCCGATTTATCTGCAGAAAAATACCTGCTTACAATATTATAAAATTCTAGTCACGTTCTAAAAAAAACTTTTGAGTTTATTTATGGTGACGATAAAATACAACCCTGATAGCGACATGAAGGCAAGTCATTAAAAGTATAATGAAAACAGAATATGTTCAAATTTGTTGTTTGTGAGCTGCTAAATAATGTACCGGCCACATTTCCTTTTAAATGTTATTTTATGGTGTTGACATTTTCGTAGCACACCGGTTGGTAACGACGAACCGGTCCCAAGTTGTTAAGCCGAAAGGGTTCGTACATTATGATTGTTATAAGCAAAAGGTCCACTTTATTGTCCTAATGTTGTGCCTTTACGTTATCATCATTTAAGGCTCGTCTACCGCAGCCTGTAACTGCGGCTATATTTACGTTTTAATACCTCCTCGATTGTCACTAATGTAATGTACGTGTAATATATCGGGTTTTATCTAAATGTGCCTTTAAGTTCCAGTTATTATTAAAATATATACTGCAGCCGTGGACGATGTTATTGTTTTATGAAATATATAAGGATCGTAAATAAATCGAAATAAGACATTGTTTGTTTAAAGAAAACCATGTTCATGATTTAATAAGAAAAACTCTCACTAAGGACCTCCGTTTATTTCAAATTCGCCTAAAAATGATCAAAAATACATTTCTGGTAAAAAAATACAACAAACTATTCCGTGTGAAGTAAAAGCTGCCGCTTTTCAGCAAGAGCGCGTATATATACTGTGAACGGACAGCTATTTGTATAACCGGGATTTAACGTTATCAGATGACGTTTCCCGCGGGACTGTAAATATGCCGCGATTAGCCCGGCCCTGCGGCTGTACGCGGAACGCCGCCGCACTATTCAAAGCAGTTGCTTTACTCTAGCAGGGACACTCGCACAGGAGCCAAATATGACTAGATTTTTGTTTGTTTCATTTTATTATTTGATTAGTCGACGCACTTGTCGATAGCATCAGTTGTCAAGTTAGCGTAGATTTTCTTCTGGCCCCAATACCAGTGTACGAGTACTTTACTTTATTTTATCGGAAATAAAAAAATCCGCTAATTTCCGAATTTTTTTAATAGACACTTTTGAAATATCTGCCGCATGTTGCTAAGGGTAAAATTTTTGAAAGATTTTATTCGACTGGACCGATATGACCTCCAAACCTTCAAGATAAAAGCGTACATATCCATCTTAAAGGCCGGCAACGTACTTGTCACTCCTCTGGTGTTGCGAGTGTCCATGGGCGGCGGTAGTTGCTCACCATCAGGCAATCTGTCTGCTTGTTTGCCTCCTGTATCATAAAACAAAATTCGCAATATAAGTTACATGAAGAAATTCTCCATTTGAAGCATTTATCACATAAGCACTAAAACTTCAACATCTTCCCTTAATTTATCCAGTCAAACTGACACGTTTAAGGATTAAGTGTTGTATTTATTTTCGTTTAAAACCTACTCAGTTCTCTAGAACTTTCTCTGTCGTATGCTTATGTTGATGGACGTTATCGAAAATACAATGCGTCTTTTGTGGCAACAAGTTGATGAGATATTTGCTCAATCGCGTGTGTAACATAGTTTCATTTATTTCTCTTCACTCAAGTCATTGGACTGAAAAAATAACAGACAATCGATATAAATCAGACATTTCGATTTCGATGCTAGGTAAATGTAAATGTTATTATGAAATAATCAAATAATGCATTTGGGTAATGCCTATGAAAACGGGTACCTTTGCATCTTGAATCTTGATATTGATAAATTGTAAGTTACGCTAATGGATACCTAAATAGATACATAACAATGATAATAAAATGTTCAGTTGCTGCATTTCACTGTTAGGCACAGGCTTTGACCTTAACGATATGTGTAAGTATGAGGATGAGTCTTACACTTTTAACGACATTTTTGTACAGTGACTAAATAAAATACGAGCAATCAATTAAACTATATTACTTATTGGTGTAATCATTATCTAAGACAACTTAAATTTGTGACCTGTGCCATAATTTATTTTTTGTTTTAGGTGCCTATGCAATAAAGAGAAGTTACTCTTTTTATGGCCGTAAATATAATTATTTTTTGAAAAACTCTATCAGCGAGCGTTTAAATCGTGTGTTCCAATACATTTCGGGAAGAATTATTCGGTGTGAATAAAAATATTGTAATTGTAAGCCAAAGTTATCTAAATATATTTCGTAATGTCGTATGCTAAGTACAGTTCAGATATTCGGCCATATTAGAATAGAGTGTAGCGTTTTTTTTTATCCGTAGACTGCTATGTTGTTACTAATTATATGCCATCTATATCTGAAATAAAGTTTTATAAAGTTCCTAAAATTGTCTTCGGTTGCCGCAATAATTACTTATTAAATAAAACAACTGAAACGGATTATATCGCATATACACACCCGATGACCACGGACGCTACTAAAGGGTTCGAAACGTCGGGATAAAGTTTAAATTAGTCTAGGTACTTCAGCGATATAATCCACTTCAGTTGTTTTAGTTCATAATTTCTAAGACTAAATTTAATTACTTAGTTGGCGAGTAGATACTTGTTGCCCATGTCACTATTTTTTCGTTACCGTAGTGTAATATATAATAGGATACTCAAATGTATGGAAAACAACATATCCAGTCGTTTACAACTATAGTAATTTAAAAGCGATGCATCAATTCAATCATTTAGCTCTCCTGTCGCCGCCAAATAACGCAAACCCCTATCGTAGACGACCACGAAAACGTATAAAAGCGACCATGTATATTGCAAAGTTATCAATCACAAAATTGACAAGCATTAGCAAATTAGCCAGTGCGCCCAGATAATTACGTAGTTGTCAAATTTCAAACGTTGTGGGCAGGAATTTTGAGATGAGCGCTTGCGGCTGTGGCTCCAGCCGTGACTTCCATTCGAGTCACGCCAAATAATAGCAAGAAAAACCAGTGTATCTGAGTCCTCGGCAGCGTTATACCTATGGGTAACAAGAGACGGCACTTAGACTAATTTTCTCGCATGTTCGACTAGCCTGAGCTTAGTAAACAATGTGAACCGCACCGCTGAGTGGAATTAGCATCGCAGTCGCCTCTATTCAACAACAGAATGAGTCATTAATCTTCCCCGATGTGATTGCGGTCCGAATTTCTCGTCATTCAATCTGCCCGAAACGCGCAATTAAACTTTTAACTGTTTGATCTTTTAATCCGGCTGCAGAATGGGATAAGTAAACAGCTACTGGATGAAAACTGAATTATCGCTTGTTATTAAACTCACAATTCGGACAAAAATTCACAATACATATATCTATCTTATTTAGAGTCTAGCGTATTTCACTTCGAGAAAAATCGCTATCACTCACTGTGGCGGTCTATAGTAGAGGCTGATGTCCAGGAGTGAATGTCCGTGGCTAATAGATAGATTGAAAACTAGTTTATGCCAGGAAAGTGTCACTTGTCGGTGGAACAAACAACGCACACAGCGGAAACAGGGTCCGGGCAATACAACTGCGGCGCTACCGCGAAAAAACTATATTCGTAGATTTCGGACGATTGACTCTATCACTCCCATGACGCCTTAATTGGAGTAAAAGAGAAATATGTTCGAAATGATACAAACTTCGATCTTCGGCGTACCGGGCCTGGATTATTGGACACAAAATCCATATATGTACTCCACGTACTATAGGAAAATAACACCTCGGCCTCAGGTTGACGCCGATGCGGCGAATTGTAGATGAATGAATATTATTTCTTTATATGTAATTCGTTATATTAACATAAAAATTAATTCAAATAATAATATTATAATGTTTGTAGTTATTGAATATCTTTATTTTATAATGTGCTTAGATCGTTTTAATTAGTAATTAACTTTTGGGAACGCCCTTCAAATCCGCCAAAGGTCCGGTAAAATCGTATACGCATTTTTCGAATTAACTTACTCCTTTATATCCATTGGTCGAGAGCAACTTGTGTGTGATGAGAACATCTTGAACGCTCTTATGTAAAACGCCACACAAAAACACGAGACTTGCACAGCCTTATGCATAAACATTGCACTCCACTGCCTTGTAGAAGGCTACAAGCGACAAGAGCTCTCTATATGTAGAGTTGGTACTACACTGCGGTATGGAAATTGTACTTAGAATAAAATTACTTTTTTAATAAGTTCAATATTAAACTCCTTTAGGCATTTTTATTTTTATTATATTTATACTTACTATTTTTTTATTTTACATGTAATGCGCTTTCTACTTAGACTCACGAGCTCCTTCGATCCTAATCCGGCTTTGGAGTCCGAGGACAAGTAATTAATAGTTTCCAAAGTTTATTAATCTATTCGTTGATGTATGGGACATTAAAACAAAACTAAACCGCATGAAATTGTGCAAGTAAAACTACATTTTATCACAAAGTGCAAACTATTTACTGTCAAAGTAAGGAACAAAGGTTTTCTAGCAAAATGAATATTCCCTATGCCGCAGCTTACATTGAACGTTCAATAAAGCCCAGCGTCGATATTCAAATTCAAGCGCGCGATGACTGGCTAAATGGAAGTTTCTGGACTGAACTGGAGCATAAACAGTGCGTACTTGAAAAGTGCAAGAGCGCAGAGTATCGCGGAGTGCGCTCCACGGAGCTCGAGATCGTTAGAGCTGCATGCTCTTGGTCCGCCGGATTATTTAGTTAGGCATCCAGGCCGAAATAAAACCTCTCCTGTGCCCACTATATGTTAAGACTATAATGCGCCATGCTTCAATGTAACAACAAAGTTGTGTTTGTTTCATTTCCGCTGTCGTAACCAGCTTAAATTTACTGCTAAATAAAAGGTTTAGGTTGGGTTATTTTTCTCATGTGTACCTATATACTCGTACATATATCGAAGTTAAACTTTGATTTATACAACTTTTGTAGGTTTGTACTTTATAAAGAAAATCATCTGGTTCATCATCATTGGAAATAATTACATTACCAGACCCAAAATCGGGTGGGGTGGGTAATTTATTTTTCTCTGAGTGTTATATTTGCGTTCAGTATCTTTTCTACAATTTTAGGGAAACCCCGGTTGCTTATAAAAAATGTGTATTAAATACATAAATCAAGCATAATTTGATCTATTATGTTATAATTAGAGAACAAGGTAATAATAGAAATCATCAACGTCACATCGCTAGCGCGAGAAATGTTCTCGTATTATGTGCAGTAATAAATGGGAAGCTTGGCGCACCGTAATTGAATAACCTCAGCTAATGACCCGCCATTACTGGATATGCAAAATCATATCCGATTTTAAAATCTTATAACTCTCTTGTTGTTGAACAATTTAGTTGATTTTTATTGTAAATGTTGGAATAAAAAGTATGGCTCACTATGATTCTCACATGCAAACGCACGGAAATTACCAGACCAACATTACTGCCCCACATACCTTCGTGCCCGTGACTAATTTTCGAAGCGGGTGGCATCGTTTTCAAAGGATGGGTTTGATTTTGAGTTCTGTAGGATTTCTGGATGTCTCTAAAACGAATTTGTTTTAGGATTTATTTAGATACTATTGTTTATTCGCTGTCTTCCAATCGAATATATGTAGTATGAATTTACAAATCTAAATATGTATAACTCAAAGGTGACTGACTGACTGACATAGTGATCTATCAGACCAAACCACTGGACAGATCGGGCTGAAATTTGGCATGCAGGTAGATGTTATGACGTAGGCGTAGGCTAAGAAAGGATTTTGATCAATTCTGCCGCCAAGGGGATAAAATAGGGGATATGAAACTTGTATGAAACTGTCAATTTTAAACCGATTGGGCTGAGACGTTGCATGCATAAAGCTACTATGACGTAGGCATTTGTGGATAAAACGGCATTTTCCGAACAAAAAGCATGCATTCATACAAAACTACGTTCTGAACGATAGTGTGCTAAAAATAACTTAAAAATAACTCAAATACTTCTTAACGCGAACTAAGCCGCGGGCAAAAGCTAGTAATATATAAAAGCAAATGAAACGTAAAATACAGTTTATCAACAAGAGCAGACGCACACTTCAATTGTTTATCTCCGTTTGTATCCAAATGGAGCAAGTGCGCGTATCGGGAACAACATTCGGTCGTGTATCGGTAGTAATTGCCTCTGTGGGCGTGGCCGCCGTGTGACACAAATACCTCGTTCCGTGGCGCACAATCACCCTCTATCAACTACCATCAACCTAATTGTTCCCCTCCGATGCTATTTTATTAGCTAAAGTATCTTAATTAACATTTCAAATGTTAATTCATGTCAAGTAATGAAACCTACCTTTATCCGCTTATTAGAACATTCCACATACATATTTTACTAGCAGCTTAAGCTCAACTCGAAGCGATATGTCGACGTCTGCTTGGGTCAGATGACTGAATGCTGATGCCGGATGATATTAATACTGGGCCAGCAATATGGGTATAGTAATATACCAAAAATAAAACATTATTAATTTGAGCGCGAAATAATTGCGGTTCGAGTAAAGTTGTCATATTCCAAACTCCCTACAAAAAAAGAACAAAAGCCGCGAGCACCATCCACAATTTTACTGTAGATAAAAAGTGGGATCACCGACGGGAGTTCCATCTACAATACTTAAGCATTACGGTATCTTAGCCTATGTAGTTAGTAGTAACCCTGCCTACGAAGCAAGACATCTTGGTTTCGAATCTTGACAATTTAACTAATCTACTATTAAACGTTGAAGTAGTTTAGAACAGTTAACAATATGTAATTAGCATCAAATAAGTTGATATTTATTTGTTTGAAGTAAGTGTGACTTGCAATTCGGAGGTTGCAGGTACAAACCCCGGCTTGTACCAATGAGTCTTTCGGAACTTATGTACGAAATATAATTTGATATACTTATATACCAGTTGCCTTTCGGTAACGGAAAACATCCTGACGAAACCGTACTAATCCCAATAGTTTTAACCTAGTTTACCCTCTAGGTTGGAAGGTGAGATAACAGTCGCTTTCATAAAACTAGTGCCTACGCCAAATCCTGGGATTATTTGCCAAGCGGACCCCAGGCTCCCATGAGCCGTGGAAAAATGCCGGAAAACCTCGAGGAAGTCGATGAACAATGAAGTAAGTATTACGATATACATATTTGGCCACATTACTGCTGCTAACGACGCTGACTGTACAACGCTACGTGTGCTACGCCGTAGACCGTAGCAACATTGTTCGTTTTCTACATCTTAACGTACAACAATGATTATAATGAACAAATTAATTAATTAATTATTAAATAACTAGTCACACTCACTAGCGGCTAGCCGTCACTAAATGTATGATTAACGTCAAACTGGACGTCCGTGGGATGGAAACACGCCAACACATGCTGACTGGTCAAACGTCACGTGTTTAATAACGTGGGTGAGGGCTGGATCGGACATCTGGGCATATCCTTGCATTTGGAAGTATATATTTATACTCAATTGAATCATTATAAAGCTGTACTTTCAAGATTTTTTTATGTTTTTGGTACTTGCAGTTTATACTTCTAGAGCGATTATTTCTCATGGGAACCGCAGAGTCTAGGGTCCATTTGACAACTAATTTCAGGAATTGGCTTAGGCACCAGTTTTTACGAAAGGGACTGCCATCTGAGCTTCCACCCTACTAGGCCTTATTTGGATTTCTCCTTTGGATTCCTCACGATTTTTTCCGTCACCGAAAAGCGACTGGTAAACATCAAATTATATTTCATATATAAGCTCCAAAAAAAGTCATTGGTACGAGCCGGGGTTTGGAGCTGCGACCTCTAGATTGCTAGTTGCATGTTCTTACCGATAGCCCACCACCGCTTCAATAAGTACCTAAGTTACTAATTAAAAAAATTATAAACTTACTAGCTTTTGCCCGCGGCTTCGCTCGCGTTAGAAAGTAGCCTTTGTCACTCTCCATCCTTTCAAGTACCTCCACTTAAAAAATCACGTCAGTTCATCGCTCCGTTTTGTAGTGAAGCCGGACAAACAAACAGACAGCCAGACAGACACACTTTCGCATTTATAATTTAGCTTTTACCTGCGGCTTCACTCGAGTTAATTCGGGGTAACACGGTTCCCCTTTCCTGATGTAGAAATCGCAACAGATTATTATTTTAATACGCTTCTGTAGACGATATTATATGTCTTACCATTTGGGGATAGAATGTAAAGATTTTGGGCATTGGATACACGCGAACATGCTACATACAATTGACCATAGGAGAAGCACGGCTTTTCTAAGTTCACCCCAGCCACCTTTAATGTTTGTCCTTGCGCTTTGTTGATAGTCATTGCGAAACTAAGTTTAAGAGGAAATTGTAGTCTTTTAAATTGGAACGGGAGATCTGTAGGAATTATTGGGATTCGTGGGATCATCACATTTTCACCCTTTCCTACACCGGTTAAGATAGTGGCGCTAATGATATTGCGGCCAAGTTGTGTGACACGAAGTCTCGTCCCATTACATAATCCAATACAAATGGTAAGACATATAATATCGTCTACAGAAGCGTATTAAAATAATAATCTGTCGCAATTTCTACATCAGGAAAGGGGAACCGTGTTACCCCGAATTAACTCGAGTGAAGCCGCAGGTAAAAGCGAAATTATAAATGCGAAACTGTGTCTGTCTGTCTGTCTGGCTGTCTGTTTCTTTGTCCGGCTTCACTACAAAACGGAGCGATGAACTGACGTGATTTTTTAAGTGGAGGTACTTGAAAGGATGGAGAGTGACAAAGGCTACTTTCTAACGCGAGCGGAGCCGCGGGCATAAGCAGTTGAATCAAGAATATCAAGAATATAAGTGTATACTACTGTTAATCAATCGTCAAATTCAAGTAACAGAGTGTAGGTACCGTATGTACTGTATAGCGAAGCGCGAGCCGTTGCCCGCACTTAAGTACAAATCGAGAGCACACAACGTTAGCATGTTTCATAACCCTATCAGCGCCATCTATTGGGATCCATGAGAAACACTTATTTATATTTCCAATGTTTTTTTTTCTCAAAACCTGATTGATTTATGGTTAAATAAATGTAATGTTGATATTTTTAAACTAAATAGTTAGCGCGAGAGACACTTCGAAAGTGGAAATAAGAGTCCCCCTCCCCTTTGCGCAAAGCTCCATACAAACTTCCACCCCCCATTTTAGGAAAGTGGGCTGTTACAAAAAGACAATAAGTTGCCTATGTCACTCACCATCCCTTCATCTACCTCCAGTTTAAAAATCACGTCAATTCGTCGCCCCGTTAGACCGTGAAAGACGGACAAACAAACAGACAGACAGACACACTTTCACATTTATAATATTAAGTATGGATGGACGCATTCTTGTGGTCCCGGGGAATGTATGTGTTTATTAAAATGTAAACCTCGCCGTAGAGACCTCTCGTGGATACATCCTTTTATTACTACCTAAGAGCGCTCGGCTCCGCGCTCAGTCGTACATATTACATTGCAAAATTGTCATCGTCTTTTTATTATTGCGTTATTTGTAAAGTAACGTAAAGTTCGAAAGTAAGTAGACGCCATGTAAGTATAGACGTAATACCTACGTAGCCCGATACTCGTATACACGCCGTGGCTGTCCGAATTATGCTGGATATTGAAACAAAATAAAATAGTTTTCTTAAGTTTCTGCGCTTGAAGTATTCCGTATACTTCCTAGACTTTTATGGCTATTATAACAATTATAAGGCCTGAGGCCTGGAGGATGATAAGATAACATTTTGAATATCATTATACATGTATTATATGTAGATACTAGCTTTTGCCCGCGGCTTCGCTCGCGTTAGAAAGTAGCCTTTGTCACTCTCCATCCTTTCAAGTACCTCCACTTAAAAAATCACGTCAGTTCATCGCTCCGTTTTGTAGTGAAGCCGGACAAACAAACAGACAGACAGGCAGACAAACAGACAGCCAGACAGACAGACAGACAGACACACTTTCGCATTTATAATTTAGCTTTTACCTGCGGCTTCACTCGAGTTAATTCGGGGTAACACGGTTCCCCTTTCCTGATGTAGAAATCGCAACAGATTATTATTTTAATACGCTTCTGTAGACGTTATTATATGTCTTACCATTTGGGGATAGAATGTAAAGATTTTGGGCATTGGATACACGCGAACATGCTACATACAATTGTCCATGGGAGAAGCACGGCTTTTCTAAGTTCACCCCAGCCACCTTTAATGTTTGTCCTTGCGCTTTGTTGATAGTCATTGCGAAACTTAGTTTAAGAGGAAATTGTAGTCTTTTAAATTGGAACGGGAGATCTGTAGGAATTATTGGGATCGTGGGATCATCACATTTTCACCCTTTCCTGCACCGGTTAAGATAGTGGCGCTAATGATATTGCGGCCAAGTTGTGTGACACGTTGTCTCGTCCCATTACATAATCTCGGGGCATTCAAATTTCGCATAAGCATAACTGGGACGCCTAGTTTTAATTGAAGCTTGTGTGAGGGTACACCTGAGAGCTCAAGCGAATTTACAAACTCTACGGGATAAGATGTGCTCTGTTCTGTATCCATAACTGTGTCTACTGATAAATACTCTGTTGTGTCTCCTGGTACTTTACTCAATATGTCTGAATTTATTTTGTTAACAACATCATTTTTAGGTGCTAAAATTGCTCTTTCACGTAAATATTGATTTTCGTGTATATGGTTTTGTAAATCTGGGTAAACACTTGCAACTAATTCTGAATCACTGTTTACTGATTCACAAAAATCTCCCATCAGTGTCACGCAGCCCTCTGCATCAGTCTCTAACCGACCATCTCCTATTTTCAATAGTGTTTCAACATAGTTGCCAGCGTTTGTGTCATCATATAGATGCACTCTCATGTTTGTAGTCAAACTGAACTTTCTTACGGTGGCCCAAAGAGTGGACGACTTGAGACATGCTTTAATTTCGTCAGCAGGTGTCCCCTTCTGAATGACTGGCAACGTTTGGCGGAAATCACCAGCCAATAAAACCACCGTCCCTCCCATAACATCAGTACTATTGCGCAAATCCTGAAGCGTGAAAATACACTTATTTATATTTCCAATGTTTTTTTTTTCTCAAAACCTGATTGATTTTTGGTTAAATAAATGTAATGTTGATATTTTTAAACTAAATAGTTAGCGCGAGAGATACTTCCAAAGTGGAAATAAGAGTCCCCCCTCCCCTTTGCGGAAAGCTCCATACAAACTTCCACCCCCCATTTTAGGAAAGTGGGCTTTTACAAAGGGACAAAAAGTTACCTATGTCACTCTCCATCCCTTCATCTACCTCCAGTTTAAAAATCACGTCAATTCGTCGCCCCGTTAGACCGTGAAAGACGGACAAACAAACAGACAGACAGACACACTTTCACATTTATAATATTAGTATAGTATGGATACACGTATACTTAGTTTTAAGCATTGATTTGCAATTGCCATAATAATATATATGCAATATAGATCGGCAGCGTTCATATGAATCAAAACGGGAGCGCCGGATTAAATATTAAAGCTATTTCTGCGACACACATTTTGCATACAATTGTGAGGCAGCATGCAGCGCTGTAAAAGACAGAACGTGTGCAGACGCGCTCTAGAAATGGGTTACTTTATTCCAACAGCGACCCGCGGCAATCCGCGAGGATCGCTCTTGACCCGATGCAAAGCGCCCAACAAAAGCTTGCAAAACAAAACACATCTCACTGATCTGAAGAAACCAGAAATTTCTTTCAAATGTATAACTACGATAAATGCACGCTGCGAGCAGAAATACCAGCGGCAAGTGTAGTATCTAGGTCATTTCGTTCTTACTTATTCTCCTTGTGTCATAATAGTTTCTAAATGTATAATTTGGGTTATTTTGTTTATTTGTATGAACGATGTAAATATGTAGCCTTAGGGAAGAAAACAACGGTCAGTTTAATATTAAGTACTTACATTTATTAGTCGAGTCCCAATCCCCTTTAATGTTTATATACCGTAATGAATAACCTTTAATTTTCAATAAAGTATCCAACTGAGACCAGAATACACAATAGACGTCGCTGTTACTTTACAAACAAACCTTTTGGTAATCTCCATATTGGTTAGCCGTAGTCCAAGTGACATATTTAGTTGGATGTAACAAAACAGTACTATTACGGTACAGTCGAACGTTGGTACTAGGTACAATTTAATCAATACCTTTAGATTGGATTGTTGTGCAACGATTGAAGAGGTGGCGCGGCAGCGCGCCGGCCGTAAACATCGCGTTGCGCTCCATTGAAATGTTATGTCTCTGAGGGCTATGTTTTATTGAAAAACTTTCCACGTCGCTCCTCGATGGCGCTCGCGCCCGCCTCGCTGCCGCCGCTCGGACAGTGTTTGCGACTCGAACCTGATACGAGTAAAGTGACTATAAAAATTATGTACACCTAAAAATGAATAAAGCCTCGGTGTAACAGATTATCCTTATCTATACAATTGAACGTGTTACGGGCGTGCTTCCTCGTAAACTGTGAAGTAGGCGCAAGGTGGTCGGAGTAAATCGCTCCATTAGGCAGTTAAAAGCTCGTCGCTATCGCCGGGACATAACTCAGGCGCCCGTCTCCGCGCGGCCCTATAAATTACGCCTTTGTGCGAACGGGGCGTGCCCGCTTAAAATATGTACGACATTGTCTTCCAGCGCACCTCCCCTTCTCATATCTTCTACTGAAATTGTGAAGGTCACCATTGAGTAAATTATCTAATCGTGTTTTTTGCTAATCTACATTGGGATTCCAAAAGTGCTGTATAAGCTTTGTCGCAGCGACACGCTAGTCGTGTGCGCTAGGGGTGAGGATCAGGCAATCATTCACACTTGCGAACGGTTCGTTTTACGGCTCTCAACGAAAGGTGGACTGGAACCCAAACTCATAACATTTCCCTCACATTCGATCCGTGAACTAGTTGTGACAGTTTGCTAATACATTTGGAATATAGATATCCCTCTAATATTTATTATTATTAAATTGATATGTGAAACAAAAATACAGATATAAAGAAGTAACGATTTTTGGGACTATCTTATACAAATTGACCTAGTTCAACAGTAAGCTCAATAAGGCAATAAATTGTGTTATATATGACAAGACCATGATATATATATGTATGATTCAGGAACAAATGAATATTCGTGATTAACACATAAATAGTGCCATGTCAGGGTTAGAACCAGGAAACGTTAAAATATCAAGCCATGTATGTCGCACGTGCCATATTAATTTCAATTCAATTTATTTTTTATTTTTCCTGCTCGGAAGGTGGGTCATTGTGAAGCGGGAGGAAAGTGACAAGTTTTTGCCCTAGGGTCGCAGCAATATGTGGACGTTGAAACTAATAGGAATATACCAATGTACGTATATTCCTATTAGTTTTCCTCTTGTAAGCACCAAGTAGAGCAAAGTGCCAAAAATGACCCTATTTGCCTACGCTAGACATAAACACATGAGAATAGTTCTTTCTCTTAAATTATTGGAATTTATTTTAACAATTATCATGTATAAGATAATTAAGTCAAATGTTTTACTTTTCGGTTCAAAATGTTTAAGTGTCTCATGCTTAATTGTATAAATTAGGATTATAAACATAGGTAAACTAAAACTAACTTAAATTATACATATTCTTAAACTACATCAAGTGTGTCTTAAGTGTCTTGGTTATATAACAGTAACAAGAAGGAATAAACCTATGAAGTTTAATATGACCAGCTAAGAAACAGCAGTAACTTATACACCCAAACATTAATGAATACTTACTAATGCATGAAGAACTGAAAATATTAGCTTCGTACTAGTTATTATTACATTGAATAGGACATTATATTATTTAAATACAAAAAAACAAGTCTTTAATGTTAAAAATAAATTGTCGCGTTCTTTTGATAAAAACAAATGCGATTAACACGCCGAAAACGAAACGAAAAAAAAATCTATACATTATTTATAACAATCACGTAACTATTCAAAACATTTATAAAGTCAACAAAGTTTAGTTTTATTCTGTTACTCATACTTATGGGTTACTCAAGCGATTCTGAAATGTATCTAACGCCTTACAGGATTAAAAAAAGTTCAAGTTATCATGGTAGACCTACCGAAATGAGGAACTTCCTCCCGCGAACGCTCAAGCTGTGTAATGTGAAGAAACAAAATGAAAAGTAGAGTGTCTAATTCGGGTGAAAGTCATCCATTTCTACGACTCATAGCACTCTCACTTCGTTCGAGCGCCAAATTACGCGTACCTACCTAGGTAAAAAACTCGTCAGGACTTTTTATTTCAAAACCCTAAATCTTACAACTAATGCATGCCGCATTAGGTACATTATAAATAGAGATTTAGAGAGCCTCTTCAAGTCAAAGTAGTTCAGTATTTCGATAAGTATTAAGATAAATAAATTAAAATGTTAAACTGACGACATGTAGGTAAGTGTAAAGGTCTTTAACATGGATATGGATAGTCAGTATCAATACGTTTGTATGCAACGAGGTAAAAGATTTACCGGTTCCCAAATTTCTCATAAATTTAAGTTATGCCAGGACATGGTTTAACCAGTTGCTGGAACACCTGGTATTCACGGTGAGTTAAGTAGGGCTCCTATAACAGGCGTGCAAAATATTACGCAAACATAATATATTGCACGCCCGTTGCCATATCATATTGTCCGTAATCTAAGCACGTTGCTAGGTAAAAAAACAGTTTTAATCTTTATCAATAAAATAATTTTCATCTCACTAACACGGAAACTCCGTTTTTTTTCTTTAACAACAAATAACAAAACTGTATTATATTCACAAGGAAGTAAAGTAATTTCATAATTATTTGTATGTTTTCTTGGCATTAACTTGGTTGGATGTGATTTCAATGTTGATTTTGAATGATAAATTATTCATACTAATAATTTGAAGTAAATTTAACGTTTTAGAATTAGTATTTTCCTCGCTATATTAGTGGAATGATTTTTTGTGTGTTTCATTCGACAGCAAAGTTTATTCCCCTCTCGTGCCTTAGAACCCTCCCAACGCTCAAGATTCCACTCCACCGTTTGGGAATCTTTCACTAGCTCGGGTCTCAATATTAGCACGAGAAGGTAAACACTAATTTTGCTCCCTTGTACGGTACAAGTATAACCAATAACTTGATTAGTTTCGAGTTGCATATATTAAAAAAATACCTACATTCCACTTTGATTATTTTGTTGTATAGGACTGCTTAGAAAACTAAGACGCTTTATCTTAGAACCAATTTGATAAATAAAAAAATAACGGTAGCAGATTGATTTTCTTAATCGCTCAAACTGTAGCGCACAAATGTCGTAAAAATAAAATGCCTCTATGAAATATAGACGTATTGCAACGTAAGCTCCTCCGACAATACGAGCGCCTACAGGGATTAAGTCATACGTGCTGAATCGCAGAAATTTAATACGAAATAAAAAATCCTCCGAGAACACACTTGTGTGAATTTTGGAATAAAAAAACAACATAAAATAGTCCATAATTTAGCAGAAGTAACGCCTCCGTTCGTGCACACACGGCACGTTTATTAGACTCAATGTGAAACAGGCGATATCCTGCATTTGATTGCTGTAACAGAATTAAACTGTTTAATAGTCCCCATAAACTTCAATTGTGGGAATATTTGAGCCAAAAAGCTGCTAGTCTGTAGCTCCGCTTACCGTCTCTTATGTATACGTAGGTTCGTTGATTTTATCAATTATTTCTGCAGCAAGACTCGTAAATCCTTCACGTGTTGACCTACTAAATCAACGTCACTTTAAATAGCTCGTATCAGCTTGTAAAGATAACATATTGTGTTCTTTTCGAGAGACATCGTAGGTTGAAAGGTATAAATAAGTGGAGATTTCGGTTAAACCCATGTCATTAGGCCTTAACAAGGCTTTGGGAGTCGTCGAGGCAGTGATCGAAGCTCGGTCAAGCGCGAGAGATAATGCCCGGCCGCCCCTGTGTCCCCCGTTCATTCAACTAACTACTCCTTGCCTCATACTCCACAATTGTGTAAGAATAAATAAATCTTTAGGTAATATTTCCTAACTTCACAAGTATGTAGTTTCATATATGGAAATGCAGCATTCAAAATACAAGTTATAAAATATTATTTATTGTAGTGCTGTTGAAATGTGCAATTACGATACTATTTACGTATTAAAATATTAATATTTTTTTAACGATTATGTAATACTCGTAACAATGTTAAATGTAATATAATAATACAACCTTTTAAAGAAAAACTACTAAAACGAAATATTTATCTGATCGTCTATACATGTGGCCAAGTGTTTTATTTTAAAATGCTTTTATTACCGACTGTACTCTTTTTGTACAATCGTTAGAATCGTCTTTAGTCGAGCGGATTCTAACGAGCCTAAAGAATGTCTTGTATATTTTAATAGTTGCTATGGCTACCTTATAGATGCTGCATCAGTTCTACCAGAATATTGCATTGTCACCGAACATACATAAGTGCTATTTAGTTAGTTACAAACGGACAAACTCACGTGTAATTATATCGCACTAGGCGACATGTTTCGGGTAAGCTCTGGTACCCATTTTCAAGCTGAGTCAGGACACACCGCTCGCGTTGAGGGTTTATCGCTCAGTGAGCCATACACCATACAACCTCAATGTCGCGTAATGCGATATAATTACACGTGAGTTTATCGGTTTGTAACTAAGTACATAGTAGGGACATAGCTCACAACAGTTTTCATTATATTCTTACATAAGTTAAGTTTCAGTACAATCGATTAAAAAGATATCTGCTTCAAAATTGAGATGCATGATTTCACCCAAACATACTTACATACATACGTACATAGTTACTTACATTGCAAGTTAAATAAAAGCTTGTAATTAATGTATGTTATGAACTACTCGTATTTAAGTACTTTTGCCGTTCTGCAAACTTAGTTAATAATGTAACTAATCTAATAGACTAACTAGAACATCCGTTTTAAAAGCAAATTACCTAAGTCATAGTCGCTTTATAAGTCTCGGTATTGTTTTCAACAGTTTACTCTACAAAACAATTAATGTACATAATATAATATATAATATATAGTTATATCGCACAACGTATCAGCATTGCGATACAAGGAGGAAATGCCGCCAGCATCTTTAGTACAATGCCTGATAGGCCTTTTTTAGATTTTATACTGCAACTAGTTAAGTACTTCTAGTTTTCATAATATTGTCATTTTTGTAATTCAATTTATCAGTCAGTAATGTTTATATATATACATTACTGAAACGTACATTAAGCCTAAATTAGACTAATAATTAAGTTTTAATAACTTTAATTATTAAAATGTAAAGTGATTTGTTTTTAGTAAGTACCATATATTAAACCTAACCTACGTGTAGGAATACTTGTTCGCTAGCATAATTAGTATAATATAAATAGCACACAGGATTCCATTCCATCAGACATATTATGCTAATACCTACCCGTCGGTGAAGTTAAACCACTATGCTTTAATTGGAATTACTATGAAACACGAACAATAAAGCCTCATTTACAGTGAAATGTTAACATGTCCATCACGATTGTAGAGTGTCGTGTGAGGATACTATAAACATTCGATTGCTCACTACAAAAGAGTTGTTTTATGGTAATGTTGATTGCGAAGCATATCTATCTCAAATTACCAGCCAATTCTAGAGTCGGTATACTGAGGGTTGTACCATGTGTTAAGATACACACGAGCTTAACAGAATAAAATAAAAAGTAGAAATAGATGACATATACTTAAGAAAAAAAAAACAAAAACCTGCGCAAAACGCTGGAGGTCCTCGTCACTTTTTCTTAAGTATATGTCATCTATTTCTACTTTTAATTTATTTAGTAGTATTACTACTTAAAAATCAAAGCAAATCAAAATATTTCATAAAAAAATTTGTTTTTTTCTTATTTTCAGAATAAAATAAGTAATAAAGAGGATCTATTAACGCCACCTATCTTATAGTATACATATGTATATTGATTATCAGGAATAAAACTTTTTATAGTAGGTAGTAGTAGGTACTAAAACACTTTATTGTACAAAACAACACAGTAAAAAGTACAGTACAGTACACAGTAAAAACATTGTATGGATGTATAAGTGTTAAAGCGCACCTATGTTGCACTGAGTGGCAAATGAAATGAAAGTAATTATTTTTACATTTTCTATTCAACTTCGATCTTGAACAATGGTTGCAACGTACAAACTTAGTTGATTAGAAGCCTTTCTAAGAAAACCCCCTATATAAAGTAAACCAGCTCATGTAGGTAAGTCTCATTTTGTTACCATTCGTATAATAATGTTCGCAGCGTAATCACCTTCCATCGACAATGTATTATGTCGTCGGAAGAAGCTATTATTCAGGTTTCCCATTTTCAAAGGATTCCCCATGTGACCGAGTAGAGTGCGCTCTTCACCCAGGAAAAGTATTTTCAAATAAAATGTTTATACAACACATTCTTTACAGTTCATTTGAGATATCGAGATTGTTTCATAGACTGTAATCGACTGAGAAGTATAGGTAATAAGTACTCGTATCCATTTTCGAATGGACTAATTAACGAAAACGAATTTGTGCAAACAAGGGATAGAGAAAACTATTGTGAAAATAAGCAAGAAGCTAATAGGTTGAGATTTATATACGTACAAGCTTTTACTAGGTTAAGGTAATAGGTTAAATTCCTTTAAAATTGGGGGCAATATTATATTACATTATGCAATTAATCTGTACATGCAACATGTAATCTTTACATTGTAAATTATCTAATGAATAATACTAAACCAATATAACCAAGAGTGATCATAGTTAAATTTGACACTTATGTATAGACATAAGTGACCATAGACATAGGTGGGAGGCCATAGGGCCTCCCAGATTTCTGCTCACCAGCAGTCCTAAAGTCCTTTGAAAAGTTAGTTTCAGGGACAAAACAGAAATATGTCTTTTTTACTTATTCTATATTTCTATTTCTATACTTCTAAAATGAAGTCATTTCATACAAATTGTTTATTTTAATCGAGTGTTATTATACGTTAGATAAATGATGGATAATAATTATGATTAAATTATCAATGTTTTAGAGTTATTTTTTTCCTTGCGTCAGTGAGGTGAATAAAACTATGTTTCACTCAGCAGCAAAGTTTGTTCCCCTCTCGTGCCTTGAAACCTTCTCACCGCACAAGATTCCACTTTTTGAACTTCTCGCTATGCTCATGGTTCAATTTTAGAATCTTTAGCTAGGTCGGGTTTCAATATTAGCACGAGAAAATAAACACTAATTTTGCTCCCTTGTATAATAAATAACTATTATTGAATGTAGGTGACTGTTACATGCTAAGCGCGAGCAAGACAGCTCTTACTGACATGACATTAAATGTTAATTCGTTTTATGGCTAGAATATGTCAATTGCTTGTTCTAAATGTTGCAATTGGAGCAAATCATATTAGAGGAAATTAATCAGTTCTGTTTTTGCACATTGTTAAACCTTTGGAAATATGCGGATACCATTACGTCAATATTTCATTACTTATAGTTTATTTGTAGGTACAATCTTAACACAGATTCGTCGCCGTTTTTAGATTTCCATTTTTTTTCTCAGTAAAACTACATTTATGTACACAAATTTAAAACCAAACTGTAAAATTTGTGAGCCATTCAAAACAAGTTACGATAGGACAATCCTTCGTACAGGAACCACGGCCCGCTGTCCCACAAACACAAATACGTAGTGGAAGAGAGATGTCGTAAAGCGTCAAGCACATAACTCAGTTAGCCGTCTTCCTGCGCCCCCATAAATTACGCCTTACCGAGTAGGTACACCGGCACCCATTCGCTTACCGACATAACAATTCTCTTATTTTTTTCTCTGACCTCGTCAGTTTTCAGTGACGTCGTAAAAAAGTAACGCCTTCAAGGCGTTCAACGCTGACTGACGCAATGTTTAGAAAACTGGGTCTGCGAAATTATTTATTATAGGCAATTTTAGCTACTGACTCCCCCTCAATAGTGTCCAGCATAAGGCCCAAAATAAATAGCAATAGGCCCATTATTTTGTGCAATTTCATCTAGTTATTACAATTATTTTATTACAATACACCTGACCGATTTGCTACTGTAATTTTATTTTTATATTTTCGTATTATATATGTAATGAGGATACTACTATGTAGAGGTCAAACGGAGCCGACATAGTCTTAAAGACCAAGGCTCCTTAACAAAAAAGATTTAAAAAAAAAAAAATCTAGTTATTATACCCAATTTTACTCCATGTACTTTGTACGTATAATGCATGCCCCTTGAAATCTCGACATATTTTTCATCGAAAACGATACATTGAATGTTTAGCATAAATATTATCTCTTGTAGTATTATTTACTTAGTATAAATATTATCTCTTGTGGTATTAGGTATGGCTTCATCGACTAGAACATGATGATTAGAACAACGATTTTTAGATTTACTTACTTAAAAATACGTTTAATAAAAAAAACTCTAAGTCAAATAGGTGCGATGATGAGCGAAGCGAAGATGAGCGTGTTAGGTGAACGGGACATAACAGCGCGAAACGCGCCAAAACCGACTTTCATAATTCCGAAATATTAAAACATGGAATAATAAAATATGAAATATAAAATATTTCTACGTTTACTGAACTTAAATTCGATTAAAAGTTTGTCAGTATTTCACGGGTAACCCATAATTCATTATTAAACACCAGCGATAGAATATTATTACTTTATATAACTTTCGTTGATTGGCCTAAGGTAGGTATAGTAGCTCAAGTAGTAGTATACTTAACTGCTAAATCTTCAATTCTACCAAATAAGACACAAAGGACTTAACCCTGGCTAAGATGCTGCTGCTATAAAGATATTAACATTTATTGTATTTCATAAGTTTCATAACACTAGCTCATCATTCAAGTATTCATTCATTCATCGATTGATGGAAAATAGTGAGAAATTGTGGATATACAAGTTTGGATATTTTTAAAAGTTCTTGGTCTAATAACTCATGCTTTCGTTACGTCCACCTCTCTGTCAGTTATAAATGTTATAAATAATTCACGACTGTGTTGAGAGATCGTCAGTACCTACGGAAGAATTTTTCTTCTCCATCTCAACCTTGGGTTTTCTGCATACAGCATGATTAAATAGGTAGGTGTTTTTAAACAGTAAGTATATGATCTACCATATTTTTGTCTTTGTTAGTTACAGCAATAATTGCTCCATAATTGCGAGTTTTCTATAAACGATCCATCCCCACCGATAAATCCAAAACCTGGTCGAATACTTGGTCGTGAGTACACCAAGTGAGACCGTTATGTATGTAGGTACCTGTGGATTTGCTGAAACTCGACGTGTTAACACGCTACGTACATGATGTGCCGTAGGCAGCTACGCGAGCTGGGATAGAAAAAAATGAAGCTTTTCCGATCGCCGATGAAAGTAGCAATTGCATTTTTGTACTAGTACTTCGCTTTTCACCGCAAAAGCGGTTTTTAGTTCGGAAAGGTTATGTTTTAAATGTTTTAATGCTAGGTTTGAAAATGATACGAGTGTTTGACGCGGTTCCCACAACGGATCATTGATGGAAGCCAATTTAAATGGAGGCCTATTGAGTTGACTTGGAGCCCGTAGAAGAGACATGTTTTAGCGTGTAATTTTATATAACAAATCAAATGGCCGTTATCATCTACACTAACATTATAAAGGCGAAAGTTTGTGAGTATGTACGTTTGTTACTTCTTCACGTCCAAACGGCTAAAGCGTTTTTATTAAAAATTGGTATGGAGTTAGTTAGCTGACACCCTGGATTAACACATAGGCTAGATACTTTTTTTCCCTAATAAACCGCGGGGCACAGCTAGTAAATTCATAAATTACGGCAAGTCTTCTAGAACCATTTTAGCATAGTTGCATATGACCTAATGCCTTAATACTACTACTACTACGCCTTAGATCACCAAGCGGGTTGGCGAAGGCAGCATATGTTCCACCACTGTAAGCAGATGCTGCTTCCCGTCCTCCGATGGTTTCTGGTCGCAGTTTAGGCTGCTGCTGCCTTTAACTTATTAAAATACATTCCTTCTATATATACCTATACCATATAGGTACCTATGGCACTGGACCCACCGCGAGCTAGTAAGCTATGAACTATCAGCTATTTCAATAAAAGGGAGAGATATATTTGTTTAGATTTATTACATCAAAAATATAAGATAAAAACATAATAAAGATACTAACTAAAAACTTAACTATAAATAAAAAAATTGACCTAGGTCCTGGTCATTAGGTAGGGTGCCCAGAAGGCTGGCCGCGTTTCCGCGCTGGATAGCAATGCTAATCGTTGGGCGAAATAGTGGCCATCCCTCTGGTCACCAGAAACCTCTATAAGACGCGCCGATATCGCCTTGTAGAGTCGGCGCGCACTTGGGCCCCACGGCCCCAGGGTTTCAACCCCAAACGCCGCAAATATGTAACTACTGCCCAGTGCGACATACCTGCGACGCTTGTCAGCTGAGGATGCAGCCGCACCAGCATCAACTTTTGTGCCCGAAATATGGGACGGCGCCAGGGTGTCTACACAGGCGTCCATATACAGGGCGTCCCATACGAGGGGCCGTCCCATACTCCAAGGCACCAGGAGAGATATTATATTTACAGCTATCGCCCGGCTATTAACTACGATCGCCCAGGCTATGACATATATGTCTCTTTTATTTACACGGGATCGATTATCTTTTGTCCCTTGAAATAGCTCATAGCTTACTAGCTCGCGGTGGGACCAGTGCCTATACCTAATTATGATGTACAAAAGCCAGACACTCGGGTATAAACCACGTAAACTATGTATCCCTCCAGACATGGAACATCTAAATACAACTAGCTTGGTTTCTACAAATATGTGGTGTCACACTTCGATTTGATACTTTCTGAACAATCTATGTCAATATAAATGAAGTATGTAGATTAACAGTATACGAGTAAACTATCGATCGGAGACCACTAAAAGCATTTCATAATTTCCGTTCCACATAGCAATCCACCTGAGCATTTACCATACATAATACGTAGGTATGCCTGGGATGGTAAGGCAAGGCGAGATGTCTTCGGTAATGGGTTTAGCCGTGCTAATGGAAGGGGACCGCAGGCTTAACGCTGCGGCTGACGGGCCCGGCCGCTTCCTGAAAACGGTGACATCAGTTAAGCACACGGCGGAATGGTAACTGAATAAATTACCGTTATATTGTAACCTACCTAAATTTGGGACCGTACGACAGCAGTGCCGCTTACTCTTGACAGTTATTGGGAATATGTTAGATAATATTGATTAATTATGTCGTACCTATTTCACGGTAATTTTTAATTTAATTGCTTTAATAAACCTTAAGGATCTAGAATTAACAATACGATTATGCTGGTTTATAATTATGACGCATTAAGACTTAACATGTAGAGGAAGTACCTACCCTAAAAACATTTTTTCACCTCACTCGCTCGGAAAACCTTAGTTTATAGCGCGAAATCTGCGTGGAAAAGCCTATTTTATCCGCTAGCGTGCAAAAGTCATTCGAATTTCGAAGCCGATGATTGTAATTCTCTGTGGTGCATGTAACTTTTTTTTTTAAGTATAAAACTCCTTCAACGCGTAACTGGAGCGCTACCGCGAAAAACGATATTCGTAAATTTCGGACGATTGTCTCTGTCACTTTCATTGGAGTAAAAGAGAAAGATGCTTGCAATATAAGAACTTCGATGTTCGCAGTACCGCGGTGAGTTCATAATAACCATAGATAATAACCAATCAGAAACATGTTTTTTATTTTTACCTACACTTAATTTTATGTCTTAAGGTTTTATTATACAGTATACATAGGTGCCTATTTGTAATCTTGTTTTATTTTTTTAAGGTTAGATTTTTGTTAGTATTTCAGTTTAATTAACATATTTTAACTAATTAATCCATTAAATAAAACACGATTTCAATGTTTATTTGATAAAGAAATTGAAATATAGGTTTAAATACTATTGTAATTTCTGAACGCAACCGAAAAAATATTTTTTTTATGTTTTAAGTTATCACAATTCACGTAAATTTGTCGATTTTTTCTTGTGTTAAGCTCTTTGAACTCAACGTTTTAACTATAAAAATGAATGATTCTAGTAGCGATGCCGATATGATTTTCCTGAAAAATCACGCGATAAGTTTTGTTTTCTTGTTTTTCTTGCCGCTCGAATTTTCCTCGCTGTAGTGTGGTGAAAAATTGTGTATTCCGCATGACTGCAAAATTATTTGGTGTCTCGTGTCTTGAAAGCTGAGCAAGCGAAGGAAGCTAAGATTGAAGTTCAAAGATAGATTTCAACACTAGCGCCAAATAACCACTTTGCAGCCTAGCATAACAAATAACTATTTCCCATTTTTTATTTGACCACTTTATCCGTGTGATTGATGATTGACATATTCATACCAAGTTACAGCTCTCTAGGACTAAAACGGTCATTGAGCATAGCCGGAACACAAGCAGTCAAACAAACACGGCGAAACTGTACGAGTTCTAACTAGGACAGGTATTGTAAAAAATTATACTCGTTTTTTGCACCTTATCAAATCATTATTAATGTAACTAGGGCATAGCATATATTAAATTAATCAGGGAGTTTCTCACTTCCGTCACTCACACGTAGGTACCTATCATCTCGAAACTGAAAACATGTTATTTTTAAATTTTCACCTTTGTCGTAAACACTACATTTGGCCTAGCCTTCTGTTGCAATTTTAGTGAGTACGTACCTAAATGTTATAATGGCTATCCCATTAAATTGCTCATGCACTTAACCGAACATAGCCATGTTTGGGTGTAAATACCCTATTTGCCTGAGCAAATATAACAGTGCGCTATTGTTTTACATGCCTGGAAACATGCAATCAAATGAACGTTCAGCATGAGCAATTAGCTTGAATTGTTTTGTCGTAATGACCAATTGACAATTCATATTGCTATCCCTGATACACAGAAACCATGTAGATAACTGTACTTATGAATATTTTTTATCGCCGGAATTGCAGATATCCTATTACTACTAGGTATTATATTCTTCAATAGGCAAGAAAACCTATAAATCTATTGTTAAGTTTTGTACTTATTAGTTTCTTTTAAACGGCCTACGGCCCACGGGCCTAATACTACTTAGTCTAATAGTTAGTCGTTACCTAGGTATTATAGGAACTGTCTAAGAACTACTAAGAAGCTAAAGTTTCCGGGCCTGAACGGGCCTGAACTGGGGTGGGTAGTTATTTGTGTCTCATAAATACATATAATATACATATATAAATATACATCATCATCATCATCATCATCATCATCATCATACATAGCTAGTAGGAAATATTAATGGTACGTTGGTACCTTTCCTATTATATTTATACCATATACCTATATGATATGTGCATACCACCGTCCAGGAATGGTACGGATAGACAACAAAAAAAAAATATAATAAAATTAAGAGCTCTTAAGTATCTCGTTGTACAATCAGAAGCTAGTTAATTTCCCGTGGGTTAATCTCGATACAATCCAAATACATTACAGTTGTGTTACCCCTGAAGCTACCCCGCTACCTACTATACCGAAGAATTACCAATAAATAGTAGGTAGCTCGAATACTTAATTTCAAATTTTCGAATGTTAAATTTTGAACATATATGTATTACACAAACTGATCTGACAGTGACAGCTTAGTTAAGTTTTTACATTCCGTAAGTAGTTGGATTCACTCAGTGTAATCGACTTCTATATTACGATTTCATTTCCTCTCGCGTCGTAGAACGGCCTTCTACATTGTTATCAGATCTCCTTCGGATTGCAACTGCTGATTACTAGATCCCTTGGCTTTGGACGATTCACTTATTTATTCTGTACGAAAGACGATGAGTAGGACGCAACCTAAGATAATATGGGTTACATGTCCGACTGATATATAAGTAGAATAGCGCTCTTGGAAGTAACAAAATAGGTACGTTCCCACTTCAGTGGTTGCTGGTTATTACAATCGTGTTATATAGTATGAGTAACCTAAGTATTTCTTTACTATAATGGCAGGTGTGGAGGCTGGACGCGACCATCATTCCCGTAAAGTGCTTAGTTAAGGTCGCGGGGTTTTTTTTTTTTAATGTAGTATCATTTCAAATTTCGAATGTAGTTACACGAAAATTGTTTGGCTGAAAAAACTATAAAGGTTGAGCAGGCATATTTAACCTTTTCCATGCCAAAGATTGATATATCGGCACCGCAGCTCCAACGCCAGACTGATATATGTGTCACGGACCACAGAGCAAAATAGACCTACATGCACATGCACAAAGTTCAACTTAAGATTTACCATTTCCATGGCGTGGCGTCTAAGCGATAGCTTTAGCGTTTGACATGGCGTGGAAATCGTTAAAACTAATACACTTTGTTTCGAGTTTTTCCTCTCCTTCTAGCTCTTTATTGTTGGCATGACAATTTCGTGTCGTCTGCCGTCGGCTGCTCTCTGGACTGGACCCCCAAATGTTACGCTATTTTCCTATCATTTTAACATGTAGGTGCTGTTGGCACAGTATGACCTCCTCGCCCTCTTCTATAGCTGGGAATTGCTGTGACCTAATATGTTGATGGCCCCTCATAATACTCTACGACAAAGCCTCGGATGTAACTCATTGAAACGGATAGTGCGATTAAACTAAAATTAATGCGTTAATCACGTTTTATCTCTTATTTACTCTATATCAGCATAATATTTCGTTATGTCTGCCGTTAGCTACTTTTTTTATTGCCTACGTCTGATTTCATATGTTAATTATTGGTGTACAGTCGTCATCAGATATATGGGCATTTTCTAAAAACGTTGTCCCTAACTTCATTCTTCCTGATCTTGAATGACGAGCTTATTCGATCCTGATTAATAAAAATAGTGCCCCTAAAGTTACATACAAAATCTTAATTTTCCATTACGCGACCATCAGTAGAAAGTTCATACCAATAGGGTGGCGTAATGGAACGGGAATTTCGGGACACTTTTTTCAATAAAGTATAATATAATGTAAGACTAAGGATCTAACATTTAACAGTAAGTAGTTAAAAAATATCTGTCTGATAAAACGAAAAAATATTATATATCAGTCTTTATGGAATAGCTGTTAAGAAGCTACATATAATCTACAACCAGTCAGCACAACCAGACAACATATAGACTCGGAAATCATTGTCTTCTAAGAGGCATTTTAAGTGGAAATAAAAGTACTCTTATGTTACACCTATTCTTTATTCTTGGCTAGCGTCAACGTTTTCCGTCTGCAGACCCTTGATGGAAGCAACTGGCACGTAGGTCACCAGCGTAAACAGCTTGTGTGCGGAGTCCTCGTCGTCGTTGCGTCTGCGGGACAGCCTGACGCGGACGCGGAAGGGGACGTTCCTGGAAATAGACAAGATAAACATTATAGCATATACAGATAAAGAAAGAATTGTGTGGCAGTGCCACCGGCAATGTAGCAGGCAGCTACAACCACCAATGCAAAAGTTATAGAGATGGGCATTTATTTGGATATTACACTCAAACACAATTTTTTTCATTATTTGAACGAATGTTTTATTCATTATTTAACATGTTGTTGGATAGTAAATGACGTAATCTGTCATATGCCATAAAAAAAACATATGCAACGCCTGTAAGTGTACTGTTTGCCGAAGTGTTTAATTAATTTTTATATATTCAGATAAATTTATAGAAAAAAAGGTTTTCTGATTTATGCATTCATCCTCATAAACAATATAAGTATCCAGCAAAACGGCTTTAAGATTAGAACATAAAATAAAATAATCTGTAATGCAAAAATGTTTCTACTTTCCATTACTAAAAGTCCTTTCAGCTTATGTAGTTTTTATTTTTGACTAAAGGTAACAAACAATTACTTAGCAATTTGTTAATCATACAAATTACTTCATCAATTCTCTATTTGTCAATACTACACCATTCAGATCCTCACAGGCCAAGCAAGGAAAATGAGATTTTTGCCCATCCCTGGGCAGGTAAAGGTAAATATGTAAGACTACATCAGTAAACCCAAAGTCTTGTATAGTGGTGATCTGTTTAAGGGTGTATTCAATATTATTTTCTTATTAGGAAAAACTTTTTCTTGACAAAAATGTTTTTTTCTATATTAGCAGGTTTTCCAAGTCTGCCAACCCACCAAAATTTCTAAAAAAATGTTTCATTGTTTTCTAATCAGAACATGATATGACACTGGATAATTAAATTTACACCTTGTAGAAACAGAAAATTGTCAACACCTTGGCTGCAGCAATTAGTTCTAATTAACCATAGTTGTACAAGACGAATTAAGCCCCATTTAGACCAGGCAAGAACTTGTATACAATTTTCATTACATTGCGGGCTATCAGCGTAAGGCGAATTTGGTCGCTTTATATAACCCCGCATTGTAATGAAAATCGTATACTAGTTCTTGCATGGTCTAAATGGGACTTAAGCCTCATACTGCAGTCAACATGTTAATATTATGTATTCATGATATTAGGAATTACAAAAATATAAGATCACTTGCTAATATTGATATTATGTATAAATATAGTTGGAATATATTTATATACATTGAAGTCTTATCAGTGTTATATATCTGCTTCTCCTTTGGGGGTGAGTTGAGATAATGCCAAAGAGCTCCCAATTTGTATTAGGACTCAGACTTAAACTGCATTCTAAGAATTCTCAGGCAGGGTTTGTTACTGTATAACCAGAAAACCAAAATTGCTTCATAATTATATTTGGGTTAGAGCCACCATCACCTATCAGATTAACAAATATACACAATAATAACCAAGATATCAAAATTGAACATGAGACACTAAGTTTATATGAAAAAATACTGATAATATCTCAATGAATCATGAAAACACATTATTACAAATACCAACAGTAAAGCAGTATTACTTTTCAAAATTCAAGTCAAAAAGCAGACACAAGTTACTTTCATGAAGAGACATGAACCAACTTAACTCTCAACTTCTTCAAATCATAAACACAGTTAAATAAAAAAGCACCTAGATGTCCAGATTTGTTATACTTTGGTGAAAATATATGGGCCTTGATGTGCAACTAAGAGTTATTGGACAACAGCCTGGCGATGACTATTGGCCAGGTTTATATCGGAAACAAGAAAGTAAGGTTATGTTGTCACATCCAAATAAACACCCTAACTAAATGTATAGGATAAAATAAAGGAATTAGGTAGTGAATCACAAATCGAAACTCGAGATTAAGACTTACTTGACTCCCTTCGACCACAGGTATTTGTTCAAACGGGTGTCCACACGAACATCAGGAGTTCCCATTTGTTTTTCGGCGAATTTCCTGATTTCCTTTATGGCTCGGGGAGCGCGCCTTTTGAAACCAACTCCATGAAGGCGTTTGTGTAAATTGACTGTGTATTCACGAGTCACTACTTCGTTGATAGCGGATTTGCCTTTCCTCTCTCCTTTAGGTTTTGCCATTGTGTTGTGAACTGAAAATCATATAGACAAATAAAATATTGCGTTCAACAAATGCGATACAAAAGATTGATCCGTTACCAATCAAAAATTATATATTTTATCACCATTGTCTTTAGATAATTTTAGATTTAAAAACAGAAATGCTAACCTAGTTCACGTCTTCGAATACCGACACGAAAAGAAACGTCACTGTCAAAATTTGTGAATGAAGGCTTCTTTTTTTTAAACGCACTTCACATTCTTGGGTATTAAGTCTGTACGAGTAACTTTAATATCGTTAATAAAAAAATACTAGACTAGTTTTTTTCGGATACTTCTATAATATAAATTTCACTCCGCAATCACATATGCTTGCTCTTCATTCGTCTAGGTATTCGTCGAGAAGAAAATAATTATTTATATTTATACATCTATGAGGTGTGCAAGTGTCGACTCAATCTGAATTGTCATACTTGGTGCAGGATTGCTATTCCTCATAAAGAGTAACATTTTTTAATAATATCATACTATAGGACGTTACAACTGTAGAAATATACAACTTAATTCATTTCCATGAGTGATAATTTAACAGATTTACCTTCACTGTAATGTAAAACTACTTGTTAAAGTAATTAACTTTTTGTGAGGTTATTCTCGGGAGTTCTTACAATATATCAACAATAACAAATGGCAGAAATATATAAGTAAGCAACTTTATACATATATCCCTGTCATTAATATAAAGACTCGCGATTGTTGTAATACATAATCATGCTCATATTTTAGGTTAATTCACCCTGTGAAATATTTCAATGACTACATATCAAGAGACATTAGACCAGATGGAAGGAAATTTCAGGAACAACGAAATGTAAAACTCAATGTAGATTCATTGAAGACTGCAGAAGCATCAGCGGTTGTCAAATGTGGGAACACCACAGTAGTTTGCGGAATAAAATTGGTACTTTTTCTGAACTACATATTCATACCATCACTGCGGTAATGAGAGGCAGAATTAACCAAACTAATAATTATGGGGTCCATACAACCTGCTTCCGCTATGAACATGTTATAAACAACTATATATTTTATAATTTAATTGCAGGAGTTAGCCATTCCTAAAGCTGAGGACCCTGATTCAGGATACCTTATTACAAATGTAGAGCTACCACCATTGTGTTCATCTAAGTACAAGCCAGGGCCACCGTCAGACCATGCACAAATCACAAGCAATTTGGTGTCAGATATTGTCATAAACTCCAAATGTGTTGACTTGAAAGACCTTTGCATTGTGCCAGATAAATTAGCTTGGGTAGTTTACTGTGACATGGTATGCTTGGATAATGATGGGAGCCTGGTGGATGCGTGTATCATGACTTTGATAGCCAGTCTCAAGACATGTGAGTAATCTTATGTATTTCAATGTATTAAGTATAAATTACAAAAAAAGTTTTTTAAAAGACTAATTCTTATATTCTTTTCAGTGTCCTTGCCTCATGTTATTTATGACCATGAAACAGAAGACTTCACAGTAGACTCAGCCATTACAAAGCCGTTAACAGTTCATGGAATGCCAGTAGCTACTAGTTTTGCTGTTTATCAACATAATCAAAGGTATCACATTTGAATGATATTAGTTTTTGTATATATGTGTTTTATCCAGCTATGTTTAAATTGTCACATAACATTAATTAATGTTTTTAATTTTTAGTAATGTCATCCTTACTGACCCATCAAGTTATGAAGAAGATATGTGCGGTGGAATTGGTTCAAATTTGATAATCTGTTACAATAATGGAAAGTTGTGTGGTGTTCAAAAATTAGGTGGGCGCAATCTGTCGTCTGATATACAAGAGGATGCCTTGAAGATTGCCAAGCAGAGGTCAAAACTTGTTGAACAAGTCATAAATAAATGTATTAAAAACAACAGTTAAATAAACTTGGAAATGACTAAATTTATCAATTTATTTAATTTTCTTTATTTTTACTACCACTTTCAAATAGCTCACTGTGTAGTCTCAATATTCACTTTTTAGCGGTATTTCTAGCCCATAATTCCCATAAAATACATATACGTATTTGTCCCTTTTTATGGAATGACTGTAGTAGCAAAATATGAAATTATAACACAATTTGTGGAAATGAAAGAAATGACAAAAATGAAAAAAATCAACTGCGTGTTTCCGTTTATTCTAGGAAATTTAATTTTCACTTTATGCTCGTAAAGTTCGATTTGAAGTCGTGCATAAACAACATAAAATCGATATTTATGCTTTAATGCAAAAAGTAAAGTTTGTTTCGTATTTCCATACAGTTGGAAACGAAATTTTCCTCGCAACCCAACTGAAAAGCAGAGTGTATAACTCAGACATAAATGCCCGTTTAAAATCCTTGGATAAAAATGGATCGCGCCTTGTACAATCTATTTTTTTTATATGTTCTGTTCTGTAGAGTCCTTTTCTCTAAGACCATGTCGGCTATTGTGCAATCTACTATATTGCATTACGAATATTACGATGTGTTTTCCATAAGTTACATGAACATTTTTTCTTGACAATGGAAATCCGAAGAATACTAATTCGATATCTTATCTGTTTTCTGTTTTATATTATATGTATAAGTAATGAATTTTCAAATATAAAATGTAATCGATATTGGTATTATTATTGACTTCCTAATACCAAATCTATATTTATTTGTTAAAAACTTTAGATTTCTTTCCACCAAAAATATCGAATCGTAAACTCATTACTATTTTTCATTATTGTTTGCGTTCCATGGAATGGAATGGCAACATTTCAGTTAAAATGTCACCACGTCTCAAAATATCGAGTTATGTTATTGAGGTAAACTTTTAATATTATTCCTTATTTTTTTATAAAATTAACGACTAGAAGTATGTGTTTTATAATGCCCCATCCAGGCATTATAATAAAAAAAATCTAGTTACTATATTATTACTAAAACATGCTTAACCTAATACGTCATCATAATTGTTTTTTTTTTATAAATTCTATTATTTTACCGGCAGAGGTTGTCTAAATTAGACACAAATGAGAGTACAGGATGCCTGTACGGTGTTATGTACGATGGCAACCTGCTCGTAGTGGGATTGAGTCTGGAGTTATTTGAACGCGAGAAGAATACATATAAGCAGCTGCTCCTCCACTTGCCCACTGAAATTGAGCTATGTGGGGTCATCAAGTTCGGAGAAACTTTAACCACGGAGACAAGATTGAAAGAGATTTTGCAGGTAAATTTTATTATACATTCCTTATTCCTTCTAAAAAACTTCTGCAACAGTCATGGTAAGAGATATTGGTACCACTAAAGTGACAAAATATGGATACAGACACCTTATTATCTCATTATTAAGGTAGGCAAGGTACATATGTCGGCACTTTGGCCGTATCTGGCACTGAGTATGTGTAGTGATAATAGGTACTTAGAAAATGTTAAGTAAATAATTTTTTTAATGGCCATCATACATACGCACACATATAAAGTGATATTCGCATAAAAAAAAACAAGCAACACTTGAAGTGGAATTCAGTATTCAAGTTCTAGTAGTCATTATTCAAAGTTGATTATATTGTAACACAGATTTGGAAAAAATTAAGAGATTAACAAAAACAACATGTGTTGTAATAATTTTTTCAGGATGTGGACATAACAGACAACCCACTGGTTATTATTATAAATCAAAACAAAGACATGAAAGCACACTTTTTAGTTCATGATAAGTTTGAGGAAACCAAGTATGAAGTGTTAGATGCAGATGAGTTGTGGAAGCAATTTCTACATGTCCGCCTTAACACTGTTATACCACTGAGTTGTGAAGCTACTATTGCTGGTGTTAAAAATATAATGCAGAACAAAAGAAAAAAGGTAAGGATCTTTTTTTCCTTTTTCAATCTTATACAATTGTACATTCTGTAGGTGCATGCCTTAATAACCAATACTTGCTTAACATTTCATGCAACTGTTAAATACCAAAAGCAAATCTCATCAAAAGCTCATCTGCTAGCGAATATCTTTGATATTTAAATCGAAAAATAGAAAATTTTGACTCGCGTCGTATACGTCATCATGGGTGATGTGTAAACACATCTACCACCAGCGTATTAAACCCTCCACTTAAAGCTGCAAGTAAAATTTTTCTATTTTTCTTTCGATTTATATATCAAATAAATTGTTATTGTTCTGATTATATGGCCCACAATTCAAAATGCTAAAAGTTAATATTAATAGGGTCCTTTTTATTTACAGATAGCATCAGGGCAAGTTTCCTTTCATATCAATGGAACATCAGTTTATTTATTTGGAGTGGCATCTGACGTGGGATTGACTGGGATCAGCACAGATGCTACAATTGGAGAACTTTTAGACTCAATGAGCCCAGAACAACCTAAAAAGAAGAAGCATAACTCAAATAGCATAGTAAGATATTTATTGATAAAATTTAATTGTGATGGCACTAGTAATGGACAAGGAACCAATCATGAACATTAGTGCTTATTTCAAAGGAGTCAAGTGTTGTTTGCATTTGTTGGTACATATTCAATTTATAACGTTATGGTTTTTGAATTAAGAACTAAGTGTCCATCATTGGTGCCTGCCAGCTTAAAGTGTCCAACATTGGTGCCATCACCCTAGCCTGCTGCAGCAGCAGGGTAGGGTGATGGCACCAATGTTGGACAGCGGCAGCAGTGCTGCTATTCTCAAAAAAAATAAAAATAAAAATTTAGTGATAGATGGCTTAATGCTCAATCACCTATTGTTTGTCCCTCATTGACATGATTATGTTCCCCTGAGTCATTCTTCAAACCACAGTTTAATTGCATCTAAATACACAAAACAGATAGTTGTAGAAGCTATATGTCCCTACCATAATGGGTCACCTTCCAAGCATGTCAGTAGCACACAGGGCCACATTTCTTGTAACAAACTATGCTTCAGTTGTCCCCTGGCTCATGGGAGTCATGGGACAAAATAACAACAACAAATATTTGATTCACTCAGATAACTTATTTATGAATTGGATAGAAACGGGTAAATGTTATATAAGTTGAATATTAAAGCAGCAAAATCATGAGGCTTCGTCTTGGCTGACCAATGAACCCTTTTTTTTTGTCGCTGGTAAAAGGCGTTTGCGCATCCTCCCCGGGCTTGGGGTAGGGCCATGATGGTAGTGTGGGACTCTCTCCTCGCTGGTCCTCTTGCTAGCCAAGAGGAGGGGAGGAGAATACCCACTAAAAACCCAGCGGCGACGTCCGCATTGCCGTTTGGGGGAGTGCCACTGGATCATGATCACACTCGACGGTGACAACCTGACCAATGAACCCTGCGGTCCAAGGGCCGCTGGTCTAGAGACCGGGCACTCGACGCCCGAAAATTTAAATGTACATTTTTTTGAAGTATTTTTCTTTCTAGGAAATATTACCAGCAAACTTAATATTAAAAGCTACAAAGGACATACTCTCCGATAAACTTGTAAAGACTGCAGTGAAAATGATGACTACTCAACGCAAACGTAAGTTATTTCGCTAGACAACCTGTCTGGCTTAGTGGGTAGTGACCCTGCCTATGAAGCCGGTGGTTGTGGGTTCAAATCCCAGTCAGGGCATCATTGTGTGATGAGCACAGATATTTGTTCCTGAGTCATGGGTGTTTCTATGTATTTCACTATTTATCTATTATTATATCATAGTTTAGTACCTACAACACAAGTCTTACTGAGCTTGCCATAGGACTAGGTTAATTTGTGTAAGATTGTCCTGAAATATTTATTTATTTAAACACACCTGCTTATTATACTTGTCAGTTATAAAAGTCACTTTTATTATTGAGATCAGGCAAGCATAGTTTTGAATTTTGGGTAACCACACAGACTAATAAGCCAATTGGGGGTTTGTTACGGGTATACATGATCTAATCAATATTTTTTTTATGTTTTTAGCTGCGTTTTGCATCAGTATGCCACTACGACTGGACACTTTAGCAATTGTTCACCGGAATACAAAGTTGTTGGAGCTGTACACAGTTCTCGTAGAAGCTGCGTGCCGGTCCCTTAGACTACTAGAGAGTGTGTTACTTGAACAATTAGGTGAGACAAAAACATTGAGAAACATCACAGTTTTTAATGTGACCTGATGAGACAAAACTAACTGAAATAGCATTGGTCAGGTCTGGCCTAGTGGGTAGTGACCGTGCCTATGAAGCCGATGGTCCTGGGTTCGATTCCCAGTCAGGGCATTTATTTGTGTGATGAGTTATTTGTTCCTGGGTCATGATTGTATTCTATGTATTTAAGTATTTATATGTATCTATCTATTATATATATCGTCGTCTAGTACCTACAACACAAGCCTTACGAGCTTACCATAGGACTAGGTAGATTTGTGTAAGATTGGCTGAATATTTATTTATTTTATTTATATTAATTCGAAGCCTTGATTGGATTGATCATGTCATAGATATTGGAGAAACTTACCTCCTTAGCAAACCACGGTTAAATTGTGTGGCTTTCTAAATTATAGGGCAGATAACAGAAATTTAGATATATCAAACTAATTGATAACACCGATCAGACTAAAATATTGTTTATTCTAAATAGGTCAGGAAGGCATAGGCGACGGCGCGGGCCTGCAATTACCAGAAATTTTCCACTTCATCCCAGATGAACTAGGCCACTTTATTACCAGGGTTGTGCCTAAGGGCATTCCTGATGAGAGCATGGGTAAGTTGATCTTTTGGAATTGAGACTGTATGATGAAACTCCTATTTTAATTACCATAACACTGGCCTGGTGACTAATTGTGGCTTTCTCATGCATTATCTCATTACACTTATGAAAACTTCAATTTGGCAAGTTCAATGTAGTTCATTTTTTTTTTCCAATACTAATTGTACAGTCAGCAGCAGAAGTAGCTAAGCATTTGAGGTCAAAACGTCTCTATTGTCAAGAGAATAAGAGCGCGTGTAGGTCATTTTGAACACTTCAAACGCTTCGCAACTTTTGCTGCTGACTGTACCATGTTTGATTTATTTCGTTTTAAACAATAGAAATTAGATTATTTTACTGTGAGGGGCCAAGGGTTTCCTTTGTATAATGGTCGAGAGAACTTTTGGGGAACAAAATATAGTCTATTTTGGTTTCAGAGGTGCACTTATGTATAGTCTACCAATTTTATTTCTAGGCCACGACCCTTGTCACAACGACGCGTATTTTGCGTCTTTCATATAGATTTTCACTTTGTCAAGGAACGAAGTGGCCCAGAAATCAAATTGGTTAACTGTACCTACAGAAAAATGCAGTATACGATAATATATGTATCACAATGTCAATTAACCAAAAGTTTTATACATAATAAAAATAAATCCAATCTCTTTCCAGAAAAAGAAAGACGTTTGTTACATGAGCAGTTAGGGCTGCCGCTCGACCGGCCTATTTTCCGAAGGGGTAATGCGTACGTGGAGCGCCCCGGGAGGTTGGTGAACCCGCACTTGGCGCTGCCGCCGGCGCCGGCGTCGGTGCGCGCGGCGCTGGTGCGCGGCAAGTACGGCTACTACCACTACATGCAGGACAACTTCAACGACGACGGCTGGGGGTGCGCTTACCGCTCCATGCAAACTATATTTTCGTGGTTTAGGTATGTTCATATTTATCCGTATTACGAGATCATTTGAAGCTATTTACTTTTAAAAGATTGCTTTTTGCGGAAAAAGGTTGAGAATATACTATAAGCTAAGGATATATTTCGGTTACTTATTTTCAACCTAATAGGTGTGAATGTAATTTGCCTAAATTGAAATATAAACATAATTTATCATTAGGTGGTAAATTCCAAACCGTGTTTATATAATTTTTATAGCTTAATGCTTACTAAAGTACCTAAGAATCTTAGGGTCTGATTTTCCTTTTCATTCTTAGTAAATGGAAGAAAAAAAAATACGAAATAAGCGCCATGGCAATTTATAATGGATGTAGGTACCAGGCAGCGGCGGTGCGTCCATACAAGCCGATCCCCGCCGGCTTTACCAACTCTTTCGCAACAGTTTTCCTCTGGCTCACAAAGAAAAGGCAAAGCTATATATGGCTTCCGTCTTGTCTAAGAAAATAATTGACCCGCCGCTACTGGTACCAGCTGGCCGCCACTGGTTCAATTACTTTCTTAGGCAAGAGGGAGCCTGCCTTTTCTTCATGAGCACAAGGATAACTGTAAAACTGTGGGAAAGTTAGTTAAGGCGGCGGGAATCAGCTTGTATGGACGCGCCGCCGCTGGTCTAGGTATCGTTCCGAGACATACTTTTATTGTAATTTATTTTCCAGATATCAAGGATATACAACAGTAGAAGTTCCAAGCCACAGGGAAATCCAACAGTGCCTTGTCAATATCGGTGATAAGCCGTCATCATTTGTAGGTTCCAAGCAATGGATTGGTTCAACTGAAGTCTCCTTTTGCCTAGAGACCCTGCTCGGTGTTCAATCTAGAATCATATTTGCAAACACGGGCGCAGAGATGCAAAGCTACACTCCGGAATTGTTGCATCATTTTCAAAAACATGGCAGCCCTATTATGATTGGTAAGTTAATCAAACAAGTAACTCAGTATAAATAGTAGGTAGTTAAGTACTTATACATTGAAATAGATGACATTACATATTTGTCACATATGAGCAGACTAACATTCTATTCGTGTACTTAGGTGGTGGAGTGTTAGCGCACACGATATTAGGCGTCGAGCTTAATTCGTCGACCAACGAGACGCGTTATCTAATACTGGACCCGCACTACACGGGTGCAGACGACCTGTCCATTGTCATCAGCAAAGGCTGGTGCGGATGGAAGAAGTCGGACTTCTGGAACAAAACTGCTCACTACAATATGTGCCTGCCGCAGACAAGACCCGCTGTATGATTCTCCAATACTATTAATTTATTAGGCGCGTACTATATTGTCAGCCTTGCAAAAGTTGCAAGCAGTTCGCGAACAACTCCAGCGCATATCTTTTCGCAAATGTATTGCGAACAGCGCGCTATCGACGCTCAGGCTAGACCTGGACGTATATAAAAGTGAATGAACCTCTTAAGGATACCGTTTTAATTATTATATGGACCCTCCTTTATTTACGTATTAATTGCATTTTATGTAAACAGGCTTTAGGGTAAAACTCAACCAAACTTCATGTGTTGTGTATGTAATGTAACACATAGCTGTGATATCGGCAAGTTTGCCTTACGATTCCATTCGATTGCATTTTGAAATATTCATTTATTTTAACATATTAATTTCGTTAGGCGTCACACGTGTGGTGGTTTTATTCATAAAATGTCATTTGTATAATTATCGATTCATAACTGAGAATCCGCTTCTCTATAATTTCACATTTCAATTATTAAACCTTGTCAACGTCGTGACATAGTCATTTCGTCAATGAAGTAAAACATTTGTAGCTAAGAATTACGTTTCTGAAAACCTGAATCACGTGATTTTTAAGGGTGATCCACCACTGTGAACCACTCGGAAAAGATTACAAAAAGTGTACATGTATTGTTTACTCCATTTAAACAGGAACAACAATGATATTTTTGTTATGCTAAGTTATTAGTTTGGGAATGAACGAATTCTTGTCAAAGTGGATAAATACAGCGGGTTTGTTGTTCAGCAGTTTATTTTATTGTCATGTATTTTTAATTATCACAAAAACGTGTAAGTTAAATGGAATTATTATATTTTATACTAATTAAATTTTTAATTCAATTCCATGTATTTTACTCCAAGTATTCCTGGGGGTTCGGTGAAACATAAAAAAATAATGTAACTGTCAATGATTTTACTCACATTTGCATAAAACTAATAAACACACAAAATATACTTAATACATACACTATAACTCAATACGAACTTACACAATTACTCCAATAAATATTAAATACAACTACATCACAGCAAATATAGTAATCCGAATGTATTATTTTTTTTAAATGACTGTGACTTGGGTCTATTATTACATAAATGATCGACGCATCCATAACTTTTACAGTCATAATTAAATAAGCCAATGTAATAATAAGTATAGAATACTCACTTCATACAAGGTAAAAAAAATAAAAATAGGAGTAAATTTAATTGTAATAAGCTATTAGGGAGGCTAAGTATGGGAGTGAGCATTCTTTGCTTAAATGTTATACTTTCTGCTAGCTTATAGGAATTAAGCACACAAATTTGATTCCTTTTGATTTATTATGATAATCTATATTAAACTTTCGATTATCTATTGTATAGATAAAGAAGTTCGAGAAATATCGTTTCACCTCGTCTTTCTAAAGCCGTGCCTGGATTGCAAGCGGCACTTGTGTATGCACCATTTACCGCTCACATTGTTTAGGACGAGCTTAGAATTTATCAACGAGGGAAAACTCTATTAGACGCGCAGTGCGAACGACTGGAAGAGAACAAGATGTCGGGGCAATCAAGAACAAAAAAGTTACGCTTCGTTTAGTCACATTTAGTTATTTAAAAGGGGATGGCAGATTCCATAGCAACACGCCAACTCAAATATTTACTCAAGATCCTCATCTTCATATTCTTGTACTAACGCGTATCTATCATGTACTACTTACGCCCGACTGTGTAGAACCTTGATAAAATGTTAAAAGACGGGTATCCATATAGGTATGTAAAGACGCTAACAAGTCAATTCTATCTAACCGAGCCCCCACAAAAGTAGACGAACATGATGATATCAATAACACGTTGAAAGAAACATATCTTAGTTCAAGAAAAGTTATACTAGAACTAAGCCGAATCGGCCATTCGCTCCGATTAGTCGACAGTCGGCCAAATCAAGTCGGTACATCTCTATTTTTAAATAAGCCATGTGTTGTTGTTTTTGAAAACATCTCCTCAATTTCACGAGCTAGAAAATAAACCACTAAATCGAACTGCTTTCTTTAGGATCCCTTCTTAGATCGTGGAGCCAATTATGAAGTACCTACCTAATCTATCTCAAGGAGTTTTTTTTTTACATCGTTTTAGCTGTCTACGCGTTAACATAAAAAACAATAAAGAATTTGCCGACCGAGAACCTCCTCTTTCAAAATGTTGATGTTGGTTCATAGATAACAGATATTCCATTAGGCTGTGATTTTCAGATGACGCTGAAGCTCTATAGAAACATTGTTTAAAATTAATATCTGTCCCTTCACCAAAAACTATTTTTATAACAATCCATATACCGGGTGCGGCCTGTAATAGGAGAAAAAATTTTAGGGATCGCTTCTACACCACGAACTTAACAACATTTGTTCTACAACTTAAAATAATTGGATAATTTATTACTTGTGATTTTTTCGAACAAACTAAATACTATTTTCAATGAACAGCATCCAATAGTCTAGTTGACGTTTACTGTCAGCCTACAAACTTCATAGTTTTCACAATACATTGCTTGCTTGGAAAATATTTTATTATTAATATTTATTAAACTATGAGTTATTTTCAAAAGTCGTAGAAGAAATGTTGCTACGTTTTTGGTGTAGAAACGATGCCTAAAGTTAATGCTCTAATTACAGGCCACACTCGGTATATGTACAACAAATTATTTATAAGAGAAGTTTCTCGTTTGAGTTATGTGCATGCCCAGCATATCTGGTAATCGCGGCAACATAATGTATATACAATACGCATTTGACGTAGATACCTACTGCTAAGTCCTATATATAATTATATCTTCTGTCTTGCTGTCGTATACTATTAAAGTATCTCTAAGTCACAATGCCGAACTTGTGGAAACTTTTTCTGAAACAACACAATTGTTGATTATTAGATTGTTATCAATGGAGGGTATCAAGAGAGTGAGACATTATAAATTGAATAGAAATAGATATATACTTGACGAAAATACCGGATTTTAAACCGGCGGCCTTTTCACCTTTCGCGGCATACTCTTTGACCATAAAGGGTATGCAGTATAGTAGGGTTATTAAACGTATTACTCAACTTGACGCAAATCAAAATATCCAATATAATAATTTGAATGGTACCTAGTTGCAGGGTAAGTACATATAATTCTCAAACGCATTTCTAGAGACAACTAAATTAGGGTAAAGTTACACAGCTTTAACGGTCCAAACTAATATAGTAAGTACAGTACATCTAACTTTGCTAAATCATTTGTTTCCAGCAATGTAAGATTATTTATGTTTTTCTTTAGATAAATCGATAAAAAACGAACGTTCCTAAACTAACTAAATGTCAAAGATTTCCAACAAATAATGCCTTCCTGCAAATGGTCCAGGTAAATGAAGCGCCAGTAGTCGGTTTAGTTTAGTGTATTCTTACCCTTAACTTCAGCTCTATTCTGTCAATTTCTCCGCCCAACATGTCCACTATATTTTCTCCGTGCTTCAACAAGAATGCTTCCACGTCGTCAATTGTTTGTATCTTGTTCATATCCTGAAATATCGAAACTTTTTATAAAAGGTACACCAAATTTGATAAAACATTACAAATTTTATCCTAATTATTGGTAGCTATCATCTTACAAAATCATCATTTATAAGTCCATCCAACCAGCTAACGTCAACAAATACACAAAAATATATTAAAGTTGCTTTGCACTCTTGTGGACAAAATGCAGTTTTGCTATCTGTTTATAATGAATAAAAATGGGATTTCCGAGCTGTGAGATGAAATAAGCATACATCGGTCTTACCTCTAACAGCGCATTTAAATCGTGCTTCTCCAAGTAAGATCTTGTAAGTGCTCTGCCGTCGAAGTCGACTTCAGCCTACAATCAAAATTCATATCTAAGGTGAGATGCCAAGTGTAGCAACAATAAAATGTACACGAGTAGTGAAGAGACGTAGTGGTTAGTTTTTTATCTTCCCCTCTGCCATTGTGTTTTTTTTTTGGAACCTGACTTAGGCTCTATGACCGTTCGGCACTTTAGAGCGATCGGACTGTGTGGGGGGAAGGTAGCCTGGGGAAAATCCAGGACCCTTCCGCACCAGACTTGACTTGTACTACTGGAATACTCCTACTGAGTTTTTGCTTCCAGCGAGATTGGTTGAGACGGTCTCAACCGAATCTGAGTGGTGTTCAATGGAATCGAGCTAATGGGAGTTGTATTGCTGGTTCGCTAACTAGGTCAGCTGAACATGAACTGAAGCAGTTCAAAAATAAGTTAATTGTTTAATTTTGTATTGGTATGAATGACGGACAAAAATATGTCAACTGTAATTTCAATAAGACTTGACTACTGGATATATTTAGAGCTCAAGAGCCATTGCAAGGTTGAAGGAATATTTCGAGTAAGTAACGGAACGATTGCGATCAGCAAATTACCTTGTAGCGAATCAGATTGCTTCCTATATCAATGCCTTTGACGTCATGAATGGCCCGAATCATGAAATCCCTTTCTAAGACACTATTGATTTCGTCCAGCTGCTCTTGCGGAATAGATCTGAAATACAGGACACAGTGTATAGACTTAAGATTTATTTATTTGTAATTTTGTATTCGTTATAAATATCAAAACTTAGCTGTATGGGTGTATTTTAGAATAGATGAATAAATAACATGAAATATGGATTCATCTGGATACAGCAAACATGAAACTAGACATGCATCTAGCTTACCTATACAGTATGGGAAAAAAATCCTTAGTTTCTTCGCAAAATATCCAAGTTACTAGAGCAAATTCTAAATGTCTTTTAGGTACCTACAGCACATGATTAAATCTGAATACCTACAAGTTCCTTTTTTTTAAATCGATCACATATTACATGGCTCATAAGACCAAGGAAGAGACCACAAACGGAAGTCTCTTTCTAACACGTGTCAAAAAGTGTCTTCCGCTTGTATTACAAGTCAAGTGTTCGAGGAATAGGCCTCAGATCTTTGTATACCCATCTTAGTTATAGATTTGCTCATCCTGAGCAATGTAAATGTGCTAGTGAATATACAGGGAACCAATATTTTAAAAGACAATGAGATCCCCAATGTTGGCCATACCTGCCTACCAACGCGCCAACATTGCTGAGTATAATGAATGACGCGACGCCGCCGAGTATGGTGCCGACTAGGATGCTGCCCACGGCGTCGGGCAGCGGGTTGCCCGTGTACTGCGAGATGGCCATGCACGACGCGGCCACTACCACGCCCGCCACGGCCGCCGTGTCCTCCAGCAGCACCACGTTCACGGACGGGTCCGAGCTGCGCATTACTGGAATAATGTTAACTTTTTACTCGACGAGTTGGTAATAATAATAATCAGAGCCCGGAGTTTTCATGGCAAAACAAAAGACTGTCGCAAACGTACTGGCGCTAGATGCATTTCATAATAATCATAATCCTCTTTGACGGTCATTAGGACGAAGAAAAAAGTTTCGATTCTTAGGTTAGGTACTTTAGCTTTAGCACCTTTGGCAGTCAAAATATTTAGGTAGTAGGTACTTAAATCAATTCATGACGAAATCATTAAAACTATAGGGTTATGAAACTAAGAACAAATCAAATTATTTTTTATGAAATATTTTGATTTGCTTTGATTTTTAAGTAGTAATACTACTATACAAATTAAAAATTATGTTCCCGTCTCGAACACCGGAGGTCCTCGTCGTTTTTTCTTAAGTATATGTTATCTATTTTAAGTTTTATAGGGTTATGGTCATGTAAATGTATTCCACTTATGCCTATTATATACTAACGGATACGTCGAATTTTCTGCTACCTAACAGTCAATTTCTGTACATTTTTTATTAGCTATTCTGATATTTCTAAAATCCGAAAATCATTGAATCAAAGACAAACTGGCTAAATAGATGTGTATTTGGCATATTATGGCTACCTATTTTGACAAAACAAATAGGTAAATTTTGCAAAGATAATATTTAATCTCGGAGGAAAGATAAAAAAATATTCATACGGAATTCCCTACGAACTTAATATGACCTAAACTTCAAAATAAGAATCGGCACTAACTGTATTCGTATAGAGGAGTGTCAGCTTCCTTCGCTCCTTTCCGTAAAGAATTCAAGGCAACCATTAATGTGGCGCCTTCCGAAACAACTGCACCACCTAATACAAAGTAAGCCTGAAACCAATTCATTATTACGAAATATATAATAGAAAGGTAGCAAGAAAATAATATATACGAGTATTTACATATTTAAAAGTAACATCACGTGACTTCGATTGATCTCTCATTCCGATAAAATATTTTCCTTTCTTCTGTCTTAACGCATTTTGTTATATGTATCTATTAAGTTCTGTTCAATTTAATTAGTCCACCATGCTTGTGCTACGACATAACTCTTTAATAAATAAAGCATTCATTGCAATGGTAATTTACCCAATAAAAGTCATGGAGCGGTTGTGGATCCAGTATTCCAGTGACGCCGTGGTAAAAGGACAGTCCACTGCCCACGCAGAAAATACCCACTCCGGATATCAAAGAAGACACGTATCTCATGTTCGTGTACCCATACGGGTGGTCTGGATCGGCCATCTAAAAATATTCATCATTAATATATACAGAAATTCATAGATAAAGCCTTACTGTATTATTCGCGGTACAGAATAGGAGCCCCGCAATGCGGGGCTTCGTCGACATCGCTGACTTAAAAATAAAGCGACGTAAGTGATGTAGGCATTTTGCGTTCTAGACCGTTTGCGATATAGGCAAAATATTACACTAGTCATTTTGCGTTCTAGGCCATCCGCGTATAACCCGCCTTCCTTATTATAATGAAATTTGATCTATAAAACCTGAGTTACAAGTTGAAACTCACGGAGATTTGCATTTAAAAAGTTTGCTTTTAACTAGGTACACAACCTCTGTTGGTAATGACCTCCGGGAGTATTTGGCCAGGTCATTTATTTTTGTGTTATATTATAAAGATGAATAGTTGGTAGACGGTCTTACCCACATTGACCTTACACAAATATTCGGCGGCGGCAAAGACGGCCGGTCTGCCTAGAGGGTAGTCACCCTGCCTATGAAGCCGATGGTCCTGGGTTCAAATCCCAGTCAGGGCATTATTTGTGTGATGAGCACAGATATTTTTGTTCCTGAGTCATGGGTGTTTTCCATGTATTTAAGTATTAATATGTATCTACCTATTATATATATATCGTCGTCTAGTACACAAGCCTTACTGAGGTTACCGTAGGACTAGATCGATTTGTGTAAGATTGTCCCGAAATATTTATTTATTTATTTGTTACTGAGTTATATATTATCTATCTATTATGTATAGTACCTAAAATACTAGCCTTATTGAGCTTACTGCCAATGTGTGTAAGACTGTCCCAAAATATTTAATAACCTATAATTATATTATTTGTTTATGTACCTGCACTTTTTTTTACCAACCTAAAGCTTAATCAATGCTAGCTAATAGAATAGAATAACCTAAGACATCTTTAGCAATAAAAAAAGGAACAAAGAGCATACTTGGACAGATTTATGTATTCCATAGGCTAGGATTAGTTGGTTAACTGTGTCCGCGAGGGAGTGGATGCACTCGGAGAACAGACTGTGTGACCCAGTGTAGCACCATGCGCATAGTTTGAACAAAAAATTGCATCCATTTCTGAAAAGACAAACAAAAGCTGTATGATAAATGGTTCATGAAGCGAAACATACTAGAATATCCAAAGCTTTATTTTCATCTATAAATGAAGGCTAAGGCCGTCTGTGGCTCACAATCATACAAATTTTAACCATGATAAAATCAAGTAAAGTCAAGGCAAACCCAGGCACTCTCAAACTGTTTGCATTCTCTTTGTAAACGATTCTATCAATTTACTATACAAAATGTCTTAGTTTTATGGAAACTAATGTGTAGTCTAAATTCATCTTTAAAAAAAAAATCATTAAAGCGCCTGAGTTGCGACTTCCAGTCTTAACTGAAGAAATGTTTTTTTTTTTTTATTATTGTTTGTAATACTGTAACTTACATTCCTATTGCAGTTAACACCACTCGGCCAGATCTAGTTTTCAGTCCTGACTCCTCCTCGTCTTTTTTATGACTCATTTCCCTTCTGTAATTCCTTAGTCGCCTCTTCACAGTAAATACATCTGTTTAACAAAATGCAAAAACATAATAATTATTCACTTATTATTGTTACCTTCTGAGGATACACTGTGTTCTGATAGCTAACAGTAACTGTCCCGAAAATTTTGGCTACATAGCAAAATCTCATACAAATTTTGTTAATAAAATTTTAGTATAATTTTGTTTTTTAATCCTGCCTCTAATGCCAGTGGTTTTTTTTCGCTCTTTCTTAAGTATATCATTTACTTTGATTTAAAATGTATATATTGTTGTTTTAATACATAGGTGAATAAAGTATTGTCTATTGTTAATCTGTCCCAGCAGTAGCAGTATCATAAAGTTACCATAGAAATATATGTTTATTGTCTTCAGATCTATTAAAATGGCGATCTTATGAGTGGCCCAGAGGACTGTAGCAATGAGTGTCATAAACTAGTTGATTGAGCCACATATAAAACTGTTCTTACAATGCCAAATATAAAAAAAAATTTTTGCTAGCATACCTTGTTCATATCTTCTTCTATCTAATTCTCTTCGCAATAACTCCTTATCTAGTGATTCTTTTGAACCCCAAACCTTAAAAAAAAAAACAAATATTAAACTAAAAGCTGCCTATATGAAACTCACCTATCAGAGTTTTCTAAAAAATAATAATGGTATAGGCTAGTTCAATGATTACCTGCACTGACAACATTAACACCTTTGCTGTGGCAGTTTGTTAAAAATGCAGTTAACCATATTTGTTACAAGGTCAATCTGTCTGATCAAGTGATCACACAGTAAATGTGTTAACTCTACACCAAACAAAAAATTCAATAATATTTTAAAAATTTGAGTTAATCAACTATTTGTTGTTGTTATTCTGTCCCGTCAGCCAAGGGACAACTGAAGCATAGTTTGTTATAAGAAATGTGGCCCTGTGGGCTGCTGACATGCTTGGTAGGTGACCCATTATGGAAGGGACATGTCATATAGCTTCTACAAATATATCTATGTTTTGTGTATTTAGATGCAATTAAACTGTGGTTTTAAGAGTAAAGAATAGTCCATTGAGCCATGTGAAATCTCAAAATCAGTCAAAATCAAAGGAAACAAATGAAATTTAACTCTGTTCCAATTGCATAAAATTCTAATTTCATTATAATAATTAGTACTACAGGTAGGCCCATGGGTCTTATGAGGTTATATGATTTCAGAAAAGTTAGAGATATGTAAGTATCAACTTTTCACATTCACATTTAACCATTCTTGATAAAAAAGTATTTCTCACCTCAATAGCCTTAGCTTCAACATCCTTCCTGTAATACACTGTTATGGGTGGTTCTGCTTCATATGGTGATCGCCTCAATACTTTAGGCAGCGACTCTAAGTCAGACTGCTTCAACAAGTACTCTGTCATGGCTCTCATTGGTGTTATAAAATTACGTTCAGTATATGAAGCAGAGAAATCGATAAGGAGCCTCTTCTTCACTGAAACATTGCATTTATTATTTGAAAACTATTAAGAAGGAAGATCTACAGGTTACATTGATAATAGCTTGATAGAATGACGCGAAACACAATCACAACATACAGGCTCCAAGCTTAGCATAGATTGTTTACTTCAAACAATGTACTATGTTAATCAGTAGTGTTAAATATTCAATTATTTCTTCTGGACCAACTATGATGTATGATGCATGTGAACTATGATTTGTAGCAAAGTTTTCACAACAGAAAACCAGCACTGGCTTTGCCAGCTTTATGCCGAGCTGTGGCCCTTTTGTGGCAAACAGGTTAATTTAATGTCATTGTTTGTATATATAAGTTGTGTTTGTCATAAATAAACGTTTTTTCTTTCTTTTATTGTAATAATTACCTGGTGGAGCAACAGTTCCTTGAGGTTGGACCTTCTGTATAGTTACTTTCGTAATAGTAGTACCTCCATCTGTTTCAGCTTTCACACTTATATTTCCTTGAGGTTTCTGTATTACGAGTTTCTGTGATTTTTGATCATTTTCGCCTGGAATTATATCTTTCTTCGTTTCGCTTTTATCGTAGAAAATAAAAGAAGTAGTAAAATTTTTTGTCAACTTCCTTGTCTCAGCAGGTACCGTCTTGGGATCATAGCGCAAATTACGCGAAGTGCCAGCACAGAATGTGTGTAGATGTTTAAAATTTGTGCACTGCCTACCAAACTTTCTGTAGAATGACTTAATAGTAAATGTAGAGATTATAACCATTTTTATTGTTCAGTGACAGAAAATCTGTTATTGATAACAATCACGATACAGCTGCTACCTATTGACTATAATACATCTTATTTCAAAATTATAGGCCACATATTTGAACTCCAAGAGTTACAAGCTGATATAGCTTAGATATAATTTCAAAATTAATTAATTACTTTTCTGCAAATTACAAAATACCGATTATGGACGAAAACGGTATTGACAGCTGTCAAATTAAAGCGTCAAAGTCAAAACCATTGTCGACAGCCGTGTTCTGGACCGAATCATGCTCACACTACTTTTTTTTTTTTTTTTTTTTCCCTTTATTTAAGAGCTTGTCACCAAAGTGAACATGTCGCTCCGTTAAAAACAACAAAATATTACATCAACCTTATCTATTAACAAGGACCTTTCGAACTAGCTGCAATAGCGCCGCGGCGGCGTCCGACAAGGGAGCAGCCAGAGCGCTATTGCAACCTCCGACGTGGAATAAAGTAACAAAATTATTAGAACACACTAACTGTGCCCGGACGGCTTCGTTTCGGACACATTCCATTATAACATGAAACACATCATCTACTATATTACATTCGTCACAATTAGGGGACACAACTTTTTTCATCAAGAAACCAAATTTATTTAATGGAATATGACCAGAACGCAGTCTCATCAGCAATACAATATCTGTTCTACTTAGAGGACAATCTATCCACGGCGTCACAAGAGGATGTGGTTGGATCGTCTTATACCAAATGCCCTTTTCTTTTGATCTCCTATCAAAGTGTTCTTTCCAGAGGTTATATGTCCGCTGTTTGGCTAAAATTATACAATCTGTATAAAAAGGTAAGGTGCTACACTCTATTCCATTCTGGCAAGCAAGCTTGGCTATGTTATCCACGATTTCGTTACCATCAATACCCACATGAGAAGGAATCCATTGCAGTATTATGTTCTTACCCTTAGACCTCCATTTGTCAATCAAATTCAAAATAGTGTAAGCAATAGGAAGACCTCTGATGTTTGTGGTACACCGAGCAACATGCTGGAGTGCACTTTTAGAATCTGACAGTATAACGATCTGATTACAATCTAGAGATTCCATGTAGGAAAAAGCTTCGACAATTGCAACCAACTCGGCGTGCATTATAGACATATTGTGCCTTATATGTATTTTACGGAAAACGTTCAATTGTGGGTCATAAAATGCTGCACCTAAGGTGCATTTTACTTTAGATGCATCAGTGTATATACAGTAAAAATCAGAATAATGTGTTTCTAAAAAAATATTCACGGATGTTCTAAGAATATTTTTGTTATACTCGCGTTTAGATTTATTGATACACGTGATACTAATTCTAATCGATCGATAAATATCAATTTTATTAACCCACCGGTCCAATGAAAACATTTCTAATACGTCACTCGAATGCATGTTAGTTAATTTAACGAGTTAAGTTGACGACCGGTCTGGCCTAGTGGGTAGTGACCTTGCCTATGAAGCCGAAGGTCCTGGGTTCGATTCCCAGTCAGGGCATTTATTTGTGTGATGAGCACAGATATTTGTTCCTGAGTCATGGGTGTTTTCTATGTATTTAAGTATTTATATGTATCTATTTATTATATATATCGTCGTCTAGTACCTGCAACACAAGCCTTATTGAGCTTACCGTGGGACTAGGTCGATTTGTGTAAGAATGTCCGAAATATTTATTTATTTTATTTATTTATTTTATTTATACATATCATGAACAGTAAGGAGAAGCGGAATTTTGCTTCGTGATATGTCATCTATTTGTTTATCACTACTTAATATGTCTAAAAGTTTAACAGCAGTATTGTTATTGAAAGACCTTGATTTTAGCCAAAACTTGGAAGCCAAATAAAAGCGACGAATATGCAAGGGTTGTACACACAACTCACATTCCATCACGTGGATAGGAGTAGATTTAATAAATCCACCTATAGTCCTTAGCGCTTGATTTTGAATTTTGTCAAGTTTATACAAATTGGAATTACTACTATCACCATAAAGAAAAGATGCATAGTCTATTCTGCTACGGATAATCGCAAAGTAAAGCCTCCTAAGGTGTTTCGGGTGGACGCCCCATCCCGGTCCAGATAAAACTTTTAAAATGTTGCAATGTTTTTGTATCTTCTCAGTTAATTCGCTAATATGTTTATCCCATTTTAGAGACCGATCCAACCATAATCCTAAATATTTAACACATGTAAATAATTCTAATTTTCTATTATTAATACTAATGTTTACAGTTTTTCTATTAATACCTTTTTTGAAAATACATAACTTAGTTTTAGATGTAGATATTTCAAGCCCAAGATTATTAAGACATTTGTTAAATATATTTAAAGATTTCTGTAATACATCTTCAGCTTCCTCGATGGATTTTTGTGACATATATGATAAAATCATCTGCGTATTGTGAAAAGAATACATCTGAAAGAGATTTCTTAATATGCATTGTATAAATATTAAAAAGCAATGGTGAAGTTGGGTCTCCCTGAGCTAACCCACGACCAGTTGACCGACGTAATACGGTGTTATCAGTTTGTATTGAAAGATATCTTTCATTTAGAAAGTTCCACATATACAGACAAATGTTACGACCGACGCCCAGTCGGTCGAGTATTGTAATTAAAATAGATACATTTACGTTGTTATAAGCATTGTCTATATCTATGAAACTTCCCAAAGTGACCATATTTTTTAAGAATCCTGTTTGTATGCGATATACTAAGCTACTCAAACTATCCAAAGTTGATCGACACTTTCTAAACCCGACTGTTTCTTCAGCAAACATACATTTTTTTTCTAGGAACCATTCTAATCTTCTATTGATTACAGAATGAAATATTTTACAAATACAAGATATCAATGAGATCGGTCGAATAGCAGAATCAGAGGAGGGCTCCCTTCCTGCTTTCGGTATTGGAACTACACGAATTTCTCTCCACTGAGAGGGAACAAAACCTAAGGTGTAAAATTTATTAAACAATGAGAGCAGTAATAATTTACCATTTGCAGGAAGGTTTTTGATCATTGAAAATGATATACCATCGCCACCAGGCGCGGTATCCTTTGATTTAATACATGAATCCAATTCCTGTATCGTCAAGGGTTCATCTATGATTGTGCTAATCGAATCAATTACTGGAGGCTGTGGCGATACAGAATCTGGTGTCAGAGAACAAAGAAGATTGTAAGCTTTTTCTGCATTAACATGTGGCTGAACAATCCTGTAGCCCTTAACCCACCTCATCCGTGACCAAACTTCAGAAGCGGAGGAAGACTGGCTTATAGAATTACAAAACTGTTGCCACCCTTCATTTTTACATTTTCTAATACGTCTTTGAGCATCTCTTATCTTCGCCTGAAGCTTCTCAAGATTATGAGGTGTAGGATTTCGCCTAAACGAAGTTAAGGCTAATCTTCTTTCGGCAACGGCTTTCGATAATGACTGATTCCAATAGGGTTTTGGTTGGAACGCTTTAGCAGGGTTATGGTTTAGTTTAACATATGGAATAGCGAGATCTGCAACTGTGTTTAAATTATATAAAAAAGTGTCATATGCTTCTTGAGGACATTCAGGCAAAGACAAATCATTAAAATTATTTTCTAAATATGATGTGTACTCATCCCATTGAGCCGCTTTGTAGTTTCGCCTTTGTAAATGTTTATTAACTGGATGGATAAATATCGAAATCTTAATTATTAAATGATCACTTCCTAATGACTCTTTCATTACGCGCCAATTAAGTGACAAATATATATCAGATGATACTATAGAAATATCTGGAGATGACTCTTGTAATAAACTATTTACAAGGCGAATCCTTGTATGGCTGCAATCATTTAATGAAACTAAATTAAAGTCCATAAGCGAATCGAATATTTGAGTACCTCTAGTATCTGTTTTATATGACCAGCTAGTGTGATGTCCATTAAAATCTCCCATAAAAATCACCTTATTTCTTGCGATTGAAAAAATAAAATCCCAATCATTCTGCTGAGTCACTACAGAAGATGGACAGTAAACCGCTATGACATTTTGAATTTGATCACAATTAAACACTTTCACGTACACTAGTTGAATTCCAGGGTTTGGAGATTGAATGCGACACTGCTCAGATTTGATAGATTTATGCGTCACAATTGCAACACCACCGTATCCATCAGATCTATCTACCCTGTATATATCATAATTGCTAATACGAAAGTAACTGTCGGCATCTAACCATGTTTCACTGAGAGCTGCGATATGTATTTTCTCTTGAATCAGCAAATTTTCAAACGGCACTAACTTAGGCCTTATACTTTGCGCGTTCCACTGCAACATGTTAAGTCTGGACGTTCTGGGGGAGTTATTAGCCATCTGTTGCGTTAGAAAATGATTTTAAAAAGGTCATATCAAATATATATCCCATACAGAAAGATAGGAGCCACTCTAATCCTATTTGAACAGCCTGTTTTATTTTTTCCCCAATCGATATATTTTTCATAAATATAATGTTCTTCAGCTTTTCTATTAGTGAATTCAATTTCTGTTTGTTTTCTTTTCCTTCGTTAGGATTATTATTTTTAATATGTGAGTTATTGTCATCCGTTTCCATATTTAGCGATTCGCTATCTGATATGTCAGATTCCTCTACTATTACTTTCTGAGCTATTAAAGGTGTTCTATGTTTTGGACGTCCCATCATTTTAGGCGGCGTTAATGTCTCATTTTTCTTAGCTGGATCATCGCTATGTACTAGAGCTTGAGCTGTCGTCACGTTGGCATACGATGGTTCACAAACGGTAGGAGCTGCAACTGGAATTTCGGAAACTGAAGTCTTATCTACTGCCTTTGTTGTCAGAGGGAAGTTTGCCTGATACATCGACGCCGCGGGAGCTGGCGGTGTGGTAGGAGCTGGTTCGTATTTACTTAATGCCTTTTTATACGTACAATTAAACTCAGCCATAATCTTTCTAATATTCCTTTCCTTTTTGTAGGATGGACAATTTTTGTCAAGAGCCATGTGATTACCTGAGCAGTTGCAACATGTATAGGCAGTAGTCTCACAATTCAAATGGTTACCTCCACACTTGGGGCAAGTAGGTTTTTTCGCGCATGTCTTCTTTGAATGGCCGTACCTCCAACAGTTTGAACATAAAGTCACAGGAAATAGATATGGTTCTACCTTAACACGCATTTCATGAATGTATACGTAAGCTGGTAATAATGGGCCTTTAAAACCGACTCGTATGGTCTCACTGTCCGTCCACCCTGATTCATCATCTTTACTTCTCTTGCTCAATCTTTTTACTGATACTATTTCCGTTCCACAGAACATGTTTTCTAACATTTCTTTTTCTGTTAAACCCAATTCTATATCTCTAATAATACCAAAAGATAAACCGACCTCATATGTCTTCTGACACCGCCAACCCAACTCTACGCGTACAGCCGCCAAGGACATAAGCCGCTCTGCGTTGGATTCATTGTCAAATTGAAGAAGTACTTTATACGCATTTACGTACTTGACTCTAATGATACCTAAAATATCATGATCTCTTAATACCTTTGCTAACGTAAATTGTTTCGGTAACATCTCTTTGCAGGTAATGCTTAATTCCGTACCAACGGATAAGCTAGGATTAAACATATAACGACGTTTTGGATTGTTAATAACTAATGTCCAGTCATTCTCCGAATCTCTGTTTCTTTTAGTTGCGTAAGTATGGTCTACTGTAATATCTGCTGTACTAACCTCAGGTAACGTTGTTTGTACATCTGCTGAGTTCGCTTCACAAGTCTCCGTCGTCTTATTTTCTGTCTCGCAGTCCATATCGCAATGCATAGATTGTAAGGAAGCAGTGTGTAAGCATATTTCAAACCTATTTACGGGATTAGTTATTTCATCTACGCTACCGATATCTCCGTCGTCAGACATTGTACTCGGATCCCGGCTGGAACAGTCGGGACCGCATCGAAGTTATAAAAAAACACAAATACAAAACTTTGCAAGTATTTAAAAACACAGTAAGCTCTCAGTAAAGCACAAATTATAATTTTAATTAATTAAATTACATAGAAAATTTCATAACACGTCTTGCCGCCAATAAGCTTTTTTTTTTTTTTTTTGCTCACACTACTTACAGGCCCGGTACCGCGAACATCGAAGTTCGTATATTTCGGGCATCTATCTCTTTTACTCCAATAATGGCGTCATGAGAGTGACAGAGACAATCGTCCGAAATTTACAAATATCGTGTTTCGCGGTAGCGCCGCAGAGCTAACAGTAGCCGTGGTCCGATTTGCGTTTTGAGCACTTTGTGCACGCTCACGGTTGGTTCGATTAATAAAATTCTTTCTGGATTGAAGTGAAGTCATTGATGACGTCATTTGACAGCGCTTAAGGGCTCCCGCTACCAGGCCGTACCGCGAACATCGAAGTTCCTATATTTCGAGCATCTTTCTCTTTTACTCCTATTAAGGGATCATAAGAGTGACAGAGACAATCGTCCGAAATTTACAAACATCGTGTTTCGCGGTAGCGCCGCAGGTATGAGCGCTGTGAACGAAAACGTCAAGTTGACCCCTGTCATTCATATGGGCGGAACTCTCATGACGCTTCCAATTAAGACGTCATGAGAGTTACAGAGACGAGAGAGTTAAAGAGAAAGGTGCTCTAAATATACGATGTTCGGGGTACCAGGCCAGGTTCGGACCAGCGGCGATTGTTTCTTTCACTCTCATGGCGCCGTAATTGGAGTATTTGGAGTAAAAGAGAAAGATGAGCGAAATTTACGAATCCGCCAGCTGTCAACAATGCATGACATAGATATACCATTTAACTAGACGGAGCGTGCTAATAATAATACCACGATCGAAAGGGATGGTCTTATGTAAGTTTCTATAGGCATGGCAGAGACGACGCGATTTTCGTCCATCTTTGTCTCGCATATTTTTGTTCCCCTCCCAAACTGAACCTTTCAGAACTATCAACTAACAATTCGATTTTTCTTGTTTTTTCGGCTGAAGTTGCAATAATAAATACAAATTAAGTTTACTTTTCTTATAAAGAGTGTCCTAGCAAAACTATAGTAAACTGTTACATTTTGGGCTGCAAAAGCTTTAGTATCTTTGTCCTTTACTGGCATACGCAGATGCGTGCTCCAATCATTATTTCTCTTAGCTATATTACAATCTTGCTATCAATCCTGTCATTTTTCGATCATTCATTCAAATCATTCATTCACAATTAATTAATCATTCATAACATTCATTCTTTTCGTTTGTTACTTTTGTAATTTGTTCGCTTTTGTTAGCCACGCCACGCCAGGCACGCCACGCCTAGTAGGTGCTATTTCTTGTCGACTTAAATAATTACCTTTAGTGGATTTGTTTGCACTGCAACATCAGCAATTTAACTACAGTTTTGAAGAACGTACGAAGAAAACATCTATATAAACATAGTGTGAAAGTCATCACTGACACAAAGTCTAATATAATGCCGGCCAGCGGATTCGATTTGTATAACATGCAAGACGCCAGAAATAATTTTGATGCAATGCGACCTACTCCAATTTGTACTGATGCCAACCAATTTATGGGACAATGTCAGAATATACACATATCGACGAATTGCTACTACGGATACCACGATGCAAAACGACCACAGAATGTTGAATCGGCGCCCGATTGCGAAATGGTAGAGGCCCCGGGTGATGATGCAAATCCACCGCTACTAAACAACGGTAGAAAACGCAGCGCTAACGACGACGATTACCATCAAATCAAGCGTTCCCGACCAGGTAGGTTTCGTTTTGATTGATTTGTGGAACCTCTTTGAGTTAATATGTATGTTTTAAGGATGACTTGGTTATAAAACAGCGTTTTATTTTAATCAACAATAATATCAACTCAGGGAGGTTTCTTGACCTAAAACAGTTTCTATTTTATTTATTACTTGTTTACAAAGACAAATACTGATATAATAAGTTCTATATTCATTTATCTTTTAGTCTTATCTGTTACATTCAAACAATGCAGCAGGTTGTGTTTGTCACCATATATTTTAAAATGTGGGAAGTCTCTGTATTTTTTCTGGGTTTATCTAAAAAGTGCTAATTATACATTAAAGTATTTGTTGCAATTTCAAAGCCATATTGTTTGTTCAATTTCATAATTAAAATACATTATTTGTCCAGTGATGTGTGAATACATTTTGTACACCTGTTGCATTGACAATTATCTTGTAATTATATTTTTATTGTTTTTGTTTGGCAGGCATTACTTTTGACTTGTATTATGATATGCTCCGAGTACTGGTAATGCATACAAATGCTATGCTACTATAAACACCCTAGTCTAGCACTAGGAGAATATCCAAGTTGTGGTATCTACAACAAATTGAAAATATGGTTAAGTCTTTTATTACCTTTTACGTAGTCTTACCAATGGATAAGTTATCAAAAATAACTTATCTGTTAAGATCTACAATAGTTAAGAGCATATAACTTTTATTAATACTGTACTGTGATCCTTCTTTTGCATTAATAATTGGTTAGTCCTAATAACTTAATTAACTACAACGAGGGGCCTATTTCTGGAACAGTTGTAACTTGTAATACAAGCGAAAGTCACTTTTTAACACCTGTTAGAAAGAGACATCCACTTGTATTACAAGTTACAAGTGTTAGAAAAATAGGCCCCAGGCATTATTATATATTTCTTTTTAGTTTAGTACTACAAATCAGATAAAGGATAGATGCAGATACCAATCAGTTCTTAATATAATTTTACCATAGTTGACAATCATCATACTAATTATGGTAAAAAATATTGAAATTAAGTTGTTACACTTCTGCTTGATACTTAAAACTAATTCTTTTTTTACTTAGTATGCTTGTGCACCACGGAATGATGGTTATCATGATCAAACATTCACTTCTGGAATAAATCTATAATGATTTGATTAATAATCAATGAATATACACTTAAGTTTTTAAATGAACATCAATTTCATAAGTATCAAGTATAACTTTTATTATAAAACAATTGTTAAGATAAGTTATTAGGCTTTAAGTCTAGGTAAACTCAATGCATGGTAGAAGATGCCACTGATGCTGGTTGTTATTTTACACAAGAAAGGCATTGACTTTGCTCACAATTGTTCATAAATTGCATTATGAACCTTCATTATTATTATTAATATTAATTGTTAGTTCTTAGTAATTGTTATCAGCATGTTATCTTTATCTTATGTGTCCAAAATGTTGTTTTAATGAAAAAAAAACTCCTTTACTCATTATCAGTGTAGATGTAATTTGGGGTTGTCCGACCTCAAACATTATACTTAACATGGATTTGACAAGGGACTTCCTGGGATTTTATGATATTGATTACTGTTAAGTTAATAATTAATAACTTTTGTGAGTTTTATGCTATATAAACAAAATTAAAATGTTCACTCTCTATTGTGTGGCCTCTAATAAGAGCAATAATTTTAGGCATCATTTCTACACCCCAAATGAAGCAACATTTATTCTATGACTTTTGAAAATAACTTATTTTACTAAATATTCATAACAAAAGATTTTGCAAGCAAGCAGTGTATTGTGAAAACTGTGAAGTTTGTTATCTGACAGCAAATGATAACTAGACTATTGGATACTGTTCATTGAAAATACTATTTAGTTTGTTTGAAAAAATCCCATAAATAATAAATTACATTTTTTTTTTAAGTTGTAGAACAAATGTTGCTATGTTGTGGTGAAGAAGCAATCCCTAAAGTTATTGCTTGTTTAATGTACATGTATTTTAAAAATAGTTAAGACACAAAATAACTTAAAGAGAAGGGTAATTGTATGAATAAATGAGTAACCACTTTTTTATTTACCTTCTTTGGTTATTTGACTTTTAATAAAAGTAGGAAACAAAAATAATTGTGGGATCGTAGGTAAGTCATATCCATGTTAAGATATTGGACTAAAACCCTAGAAAATGGCATGGATTCAGAGTGAGTCTGTAATTATAATAGACTATTGAAAAAATTTAACCACTGGACCCAAATTGGTTAAGAAAGTGATTGTTTTTGTAAGCTAAGTGGTGGATGCACCAATCCATAGTTAAGATTATAGTCATTATTAAAATTTGAGGGATAGACAATGCTTTATTGCTCTAAAGGCTTGGGCAGATAGGCGCGTTTTGTGAGCGTGGCGCAGCGGGGCGTAACAGCGGTGTGGCTAATGTAACGAAATAAGGCACACATTCGGACGGCAGCGTCGCGCCCCGCTGCGCCACGCCACAAAACGCGCCCTATGTGACCAAGCTTTAAATGACAGAACTTTCTGTACCTTTCAGCACAGAAAACCCACATATCAAACATGTATGACTGGCATTGTAGCTACCATATTTGATGTTGATAAGTTTGTTGAAGGTAAAAGGTACAGTCAACATCAATAAATCTTTTTATACTTTTGCACTATAGGTATTACAAACAAGGAATAAATGTAAAAATATAGTTGACATTGACTGTACAAAATATATCCCTTACTTTTAAGACTTTTATATAAGTTAATTATTAAGTGTTAAATTCCTCAATATGTATAAGGCTGGCTTGTAACGCAAGTATAAATACAAAAAAAGGTGTAGCAAAAATACAAATTCTAATTAACCTATATGAAACAGTTTTGATAGTATAACATCAAAATCAAATAAATATACACAATATAAAAGACACTTTTTTATATATAAGTCAGAGCATGGTGTGAAAATTGTGTACTTCAGAATTTATATATTTTGAGATTTTATCAATTATTTACTAGGTCTGTTTAAAAAAAAAAGAAATATTTGTAAATAGCTATGTGTACAAGCAGACTCCTGTGTATCGTAATATTATACGTTTAAGTTAACTATTGCAAAAATTTAAATTGCCTGCCAAACAAAAGGTTGACACTTATCACTCTATACTTACATTCTAGATAGGTTGTGGTGCTAATAGGATCAGTATAGATACTATAGATATTATATGTATTATTTGTGTAAATGGTTCTGAAGGTTCAATTTAAATGCAAATATTAAAATAATAACTTATTTTCTCATAAAGAAAATATACATTAACATATGCAATGTATTGTTTAAATATGACTTAGAAAAGAATAGAGCTGTGCTTACATAAAAAAGAATAAAGTAATAATCGACCGAAAATTAAATTGAGTAATTAAACAGGATTTTGATTCCACAACTCAGTAGAAAGGATAACATGGATAATTTTACTGAATTTGCATTTAAATTAAACATGAAGCTATGAAGATATAGTTGAAATTGCAACAAAAATGTAATCTTGAGACTTCCTGCTGATGCTCATGTGGCACAGTGTGATGAAGTCCGACTTTATTTCAGAGGGTATGGGGCCATCAACTTCCAACTACAGCCCATGTTTACTGCGTCCAACCCACAACAACCCAGACATATCTCGTTGTCTCATGGTCCATATGATCTAATCTCTACCAACTTAAAACCAAATTACGACAAACTGGAAAACAATTATCTAATTCAGAAATATTAATTCTATCTGCAGAGATGCAAAGAGAGAAAAACAATGAACCTGAGACAAATGAGAGCTTGAAAATGGATAGAAGTAAAGAAGACCTATTGGAGACCTTATATTGGAATATACATGGAGGAAACTTTATTGATTTATTACAGTGTTTGTGACATGTACAAGTGGAATTGTGTGATATTTTTTAGTATTAGTTCATAAGTGACTGGGACACTAACTTTAAAATATGCGTAATTAAGTTATTTTCTGAATTATGCATTGACCTAAATTTTAAGTTCTTCATAATAAATTTAAAAGGGAAAAGTGAGGCTTTTATTTAAAAAAACATGATATTTATTGTAAATAATTGTTTATTGGTCTAAACATACAATACTTTTTAAAATACTTCGGATATTTGAAATTATAGAAATATTAAAAATAATATATATATCAAGATAGAATCAAGTCTAACGTTAAACGCGATAAAACACAGAATCGGGAAAAATCATCGGGATGCTCGAGATTTAATCTGAAAAAGAAGAAATATTATTAATTTCCATTTGTTTCATTTTTCTGTTTCAGATGGAGCAAGAAGATCTAATCTTGTGATATTTACTTTCAGGGCCATTCAAACTGAAGCAAACTGTAAAGTTTGCAGTTTGGGTGTTTACTCCGTTTTTACATTATATTAACATCACCTTTCTGTTTTTCAGATGACTCTCCCAAATGCAGCCTTGTTGGCACACGATCGAGCCCGAGCCATTCTGCATCAGCCTTTAATATAAATACATCAAACTGTTACGTTCTTCGCTTAACGTACAGATTCATTTTAAGTGTAACGTCATAAAACGATATTGTACAACTAAATACAACATTATTTGTTTCCACGCGACTGTGATATTATGTACCTAATATTGAATTAATACATTTGTGAACAAAAAATGGCTTTTTGATCATTTCATTAAATTAGAAACCCTATATTTTTAGCACCCGACAATTAGGTAATAAAAGTCTTATGCATCTTATGTTTTCGTCATCATTTTGCAGCCATTGTCCTCCCTTTTCTATTGTCTATAAATTATTTGAATTATTTAATCGTTCTACTTGATCTGTGTAACTTATTAGTATCAATATGTAGAACACAATATACAGTAAAGTGAAAATGCATCTTATCGTTTCACGTAAGTCAGTTTATTATAACGATTACATTGTTTTAAACATGTGTACATACAACGTACGTATAGCTATAAATAAATAAGTAACACTCACGATGCAAGACAGTTTTTTTTATACAAGATATAATTATAACATGCGCGTAAACTCGTATATCAATTGCGTAGTAAGTATATGTATGTCGGGATTAGTGAGTTTAATTCTCACTTCTATTAGCGCAATTGATCAAGGGTAGACAGTTACAGTAGAGCACCTGTTGCATTACCTCTGTTGGCGCGGTCTCCTCAGTGTCCACGACGTCTGGCAGCGCCTCGCCAGCCGTCTCGCGCCCCTCGTCTCCCCGGCACGTCTGGTCCGCCTCGGCCAAGTCGCCGTTGTGCATCTCCGAACAGTTTATGAGGTCCACCTTGCCCTCCTGGCTGGACCGCGAGCTGTTCTCGTTCAGCTCCGATCTGTCCACGTCCACGTGAACGTGGCCCGGCCACATGTCGTAGGGGCAGGCGTGCAGCTGCGAGTCGCTGGAGCTGAACAGGTTGAGCGAGCCCGCCACGTCCTGGAGGATAGACGACTCGGAGTGCTGGCCCGACTCGTCCGCGTCGCCGACGCCCGAGATCACCAGCGGCAGGTTCTCGATTATGTCGTTCGATACGCTGCAGACGCTTATTCCCTCGTATTTAGATAGGAACTCCAGAAGCCTCTTCTTGGATATCTGGGGCGGTCTTCCGTCTAGACCTCCGTTTAATATTTGCGTCGCCAGGGCGTCTAACAGTTCGGGGGTGCATATTTCTTCACTTTTTAGTAATAGAAAGCGAACAATATTGTTGTCGAACTGAGAAGTGCTAGAGCACGACGCGTGCGCGGAAAGAGAGCGATCCGCGGGCTCGGCCTCGGCGGCCGGCGCGGCCCCGCCGCCCTCCGGCCGCTCCTCGCGGCTGTGATCGGGCGCCTGGCTCTCCAGGGCGGTACTGTACTGAGACAGAACGCCCCGAATAGACTGGAGGACCCTCTGCCGCAGGGGATCCGAGCTTATCAGCTGCAGCTCTTTGAACAGTTGTATGAGGAAATCCGGGTGGGACTCGTTGACGCCGATGAGAGCCGTGACCTCGGAATAGACGTTCTCCCTGAGAAGGTCGAAGAGCTTCGAGGCGGCCTTGTCGCGGACGTCCCGCCGGGTCGACGCCAGATTGGGGTTGGGCGCGTCGCCGGCGAGAGCGATGTTGCTGGTGCTCGGGCGCGCGTACTCGGCCGCGCCGCGCGAGTTCTTGGCGGGCAGCTTGGAGGAGGACTTGCGCTTGTCGGACGGGCCGTCGAGGTTGTTGGAGTGCGCCTGCACGAGCTCGGGCGCTGGGGCGACGGCGACGGCGGGCGCGGGCGCGGGCTCGGCGTGGTGCGTGTTGAGCACGTCGGGCGCGGCGCGGCGCTCGGCGTTGCGCTTGGGCGGCGGCGGCGGCGCGGGCGCGGGCGCGCGGCGCAGCGCGTTGTGGCTGCGCTCGGCCAGCGGCGCGGCGCCGCCGGCGGCCGGGGCCGGCCCGTCCGCGTTCGTCTTGCTGTTCGCCGACAGCAGGTTCTGGCGCGAGTAGCTGGAAGAGAGGCGGGTGTGAGCAAAATTCGTGACCTTTATCGTTTCAAAAACGAATGGAGAGCGAGCGTGCGAGTAAAAAGTTTTGTTAACCGTCAACGATTACCTACTCCCGTTCTAAGAATAAATTTCTTTGGTTTCTTTCCCTACGCTCACCTCCATTGTTTAAACACGCAGTAAAACTTCAAGCACGGGAACGCTCGACGAATACGAGCTATGTATCTATAATAAGAAGTTAGATGAAAGATTTCTGAATTAGGTTAGCGGCAGTCGCTATCTTGCATGGCAAATATGACAATTTAGGTAAATATAATTATATGTTCATCTAGCTTCACACCCTCTTAATCTTTGTTTTTAGCTTCCAGATATTAAAATAGTAGCACACTCAAGACGAAAGCAAAATAAAACAATACCACTTCTTATGGAAAATTAGACATTAGATTAAATCCGTGTGCATCCACCTCACAATTAGAAAAGCAAATAACATGCAACACACAAATTTGTAATTTAGGTATCCGGGAGCTGGATACAGATAGTGTTTATACATATGTTTGTTACCGGTAAATTAAATGGTATTTATAATACACTGTTTACGTATATATCACGAGGACGTTGTAAGACCTAATAATTATTTCGTTAACATTGAACTTCAAACCAATTAAAACCATCAGTTAGGAACAAAGTAGTCTTACCTGCGCGTCGTAGAAAATTGGTAGCTCTTATCTATATACTATGTGATCCTATATAAAAAGTAAGGATTTTACACTATTTAAAACTGCTGGACCGATCTTTGATATGCTGGATTTGTCACGGTCATAAATAGCAAAAAAACTATGTAATATATTAAAAAAATAGGGTCAATAACTGGCCACCTTATAAATTCCCGTCACCTATAAACAAATGTGGCTAGCCACATAAGGCTGGTTATTGGTCCCCTAACAATAACTAGATAGTAAATTACCCTATATAAATACTAAAAAATATTGACTGTTAGGTGGTACAAATCTCGCGAACACAACAACCTAATAGTTGTAAAAGATAACGAAATTTTATTTTTCGACGATCGCCCGCAGACGCTAAGGTTAGAGCTGTGTACAGAGGTACTAGTCTAAGTTTATTTTTATTATTTGCATTCGACGTAAAAAAACGTTTACGAATGCGTAAGTAATAATGTTATTTATATGAGATACGCAAACAAATTCGTGACGTAAAGTTACGTTAAAATAAAAAACTTAACACTCGGGGCTCAGTTTACGCACGACAGGCGAGCGACTCGCTCGCCAGCAATATGGAATCATTTGCCGCGGAACGCAGCTGTCCAATGTGATTTTCCAATGGGCATTTGATGAATAATTTGTTAAACACACTGACATTTGATCAAATATTACGGATGACATATTATTCAAAGTGGCTGCTCAAACAATATAAAACTTTGGGTTAAGATATTGGATTAATGGAATACGCCTCTTTCATAGAAAATTGATTATTTTGGAACAAGTGGTTCGCGTCGCATAATCCGGCCACGGCTTTAAAGTATTAGTACAAAGCAATCGTGTATACACATGTTTAGTAATAAATAACTGCAAAAGAGTTAATTTAGCTACTATTATTTTATTCACTACAAAACAAAATATAAAATATCAAAATAAACCAGGAGTTATTCAACAATGAAGATCTATTCTCACCCATTTCGACAGAAAACAATATATCTACTAAACGTTATATGTAAAACTATATTCTATTTCGATACAAATATGAGTTTCTACGTATGTTTTATGCATCTAATTTAATATCTGAAAAGAAAAAAACAATTATTTATGATAAACTTACATACATATGTATAGTTAAAATAAGTATATACTGTAGAATAATTTTAAAAGTTGTTATTTGATGTCGTGTATGGTACATACCTTCTAAAGTTGTCCCAGTAGTTGTTGGCTCGATTTCCCGGCGGCACTTGGTTGTTCAGAGTGTGGGAGGCCGTCTCCGCGCGCCAGCGCTCTTCAAGCTGTAAATTAATCGTATATTGTGCACCAAAGGTAGTAAAGATCGGGATTACTAACGAGTGGCCTATTATAAACTAACGTACGAATCCGTTCTATGTATATTTTAAAACTCAACTTAACTTCCCGCGGGAGCTTTAACTGCTTTATGCGCCTGCGTGTTATTAAACGAGCAAGTGTAATAAAAATATACAAAGCTGTATATTTAATATTATTGTCTTCGATTGCCGCGATAATTACTCATGAAATAAACCCACCCGATGACCACGAACGCTGCTAAAGGGTTCGGAACGTCGGGATGAAGTTTAAATTAGTATACGGGATTTAATCCATATATTTAATTTAAAAAAATGTAAGTAATTATTATTAAGCGTAAACTTATATGGCGATAAATACTACAGTGTAAATTATACCTTTCTACCCTCTTAGTGAATATTATTGTACATTACTATTAACATATATAAGCATGTGAACCCAACTGAATTTGACAGTAATAATCTAATAATAAATATCCGACACCAAATGCATTACCCTTACACATCGCTCACATAATATGGCGACCTTGCCAGTCATGATTAGGTATGGTGAGCACTGCGCGAGTGAGAGGGGGCATACTCCACACTACAAAACTAAAATAATTTTTTTATTAAATTAAATACTAAAGTTGTCAAACGACCTGTCAAATGTATAAAAACTGCTGTCAGTTTAAGCCATTGAATAAAAAAATTGATTATACTTATACACTATTATTTACACATCAATCGATCTCGCTAACATGTAGCTTCTTGTTTTTCCGTGTCGGAAAAGATACTTACGAGGGAGAGCTGGTCCCTCAGTGAGTGTATCTCGCGCTGCTGCAGCAGCAGCTGCTGCCAGCACCACGCGCCCCACAGCCCACAACCACAACCGCAGCCCGTCACCATGCCACCTGAAAAAGACACACCTATTCATTTTGTGGTTCTAGTGAAAAAGGGTATAGCAAACACGCTGTATATTAATAGGTCATGTGTGATGTGCGTCACGTCACGGGTCTATAAACAACCATATTTTTCTATACTTAATAAACAGTATAAAAGAGATCACTCTATTCATAATTAGTTCGGGTAATTTTTCTCGTATGCTGCTGCATACTGCTGCATAGAATACCACGTCACCCTGACTTTATTTTTCCCAATAAAAACGTCTTACAATGTTCTAATATCAGTTATATCCAAGCTAAAACGAATAAACCACGACTAGGAAAGCTTACATATGTGGCGACATTCATAAAAAAAAACTTTGTTCACTGCAATAGACATAATTTATCTGACGTTTGCTTTGTCTTATCATTATGAATACTTATCAAAATTAATTTATCTCATCTTGTCCATACATTTAAAGAAACCTGAGGTCGGCGAGTCAGTTCTTTAGTCACTTAGCCGGTAACATCTTATCTACTCATTGTTGTAACGTACAGTCAACCAATTTCATTTATGGGCCACTTCATTCCTTGTGACAGTGAAAATCTATATCTTACCCAAAAGATCTCTTATTACCGTCACTGTGACAAGGTTCGAAGTGACCTAGAAATCAAATTGGTTGACTATACAAGGGAGATGCTACGTGGAATGGTTTTGTGTTTTTCGGGCTCACCGTATGGCATCATCATGTTGAACGGCATGGACGGCGGGAACGACATCTGCGGCGTCCCCATCAGTCGCTCCATGGTTTGCGAGTGGCTGTTCTGTGTAAACTGGTTCGTGCGCATATCCTGGAAGACAATACAAAATATTGATATGTAGTAAACCGTGGCGGCGCGTTCATAGAATCCGATTGCCGAAAAAAAATGAAGCCGGGGGGCTTCATTTTTTTTTCTTACAGGTGATCAGTTGATGATGACTGTCAGAGAACGGAATTTTCACAGTGAAACAAAAGACTGTCGCAATCTACTTTTTAAAAACATTAGTCTATCGATATGATAGTTGTATAGTCACTTAATTCAGTCTTTAGCAACGCTAAACAACCCTACTGCGGGAAAGCCAAAGATAGCGTTTCTTTAGTTATTCCGTGAAAATTATTTAAAAAAAATTGTATTCGTTTAAAAAGGTTGATAGTAGACCTTGCTTACCAAATTAGTTTTGTTTGAATTATTCCAATACGGCGGTGGCATGTGGGGGTACGGCATGTTGATAGGATTGTCAACTAGAAGCAAACAGAAGTATTTTGTAAACTTGGAAAAACAAAATTTTGGCTGCGCGCACTACAGCGTGTCTTTGGTCGGTTCCAGACAGGATTCCATTTTATAAGCTAGAAGTGTCAATGGTAAATTTATTATTTAACTTATTAAGAGAAGTGTTAAGTTATAAATTCATAATTTAGGCCACTAGACCACTGCTCAACTATGTCGAAAATGGGTTAGTTTTTAAAGAACTGGAAGCAAAAATCAATGCATCTTATTTAATTGATTCATATATAATTAAACATTAATTTCGTAACAAGATGAACTCATTCTAAGAATGATGCGATTATTCATTCGCAAAAAATACCGAATGCCTTAGATAGTAGCAGTTGCAGTGGCCAAATATATGTATAGTTATTTAGTAACACATCTCATCTCTCTTCAGCATATAGCGGTAAGGATGTGTTATCTTTATTAAATGTATGTACCTACTGATATATTTGGCTACTTTAGTTTCATACATAAATGTATATTATATTTATATACATTAAATTTAAAGTTTTGAAATAAGCAGTATTCTTACCGTTTTGCGCAATAGGCGGAACCATGTTGATGTTTGAAGGCTCAGGTCTTGGTTCGTGTCTTAATGAATGGCTCGAGTTGTTAGACTGCGGTACCTAAACATAAAAGGGCATTAAAATGAGGTACAATGGTTACATGAGTGACGTCAGTGCGTTAACGATGAGTCAACGTCGTTTTAGCACCAACTAGGGCGAACCTCAACAAGATGTTTTGACGACCGGTCTGGCCTAGTGGGTAGTGACTCTGCCTATGAAGCCGATGGTCCTGGGTTCGATTCCCAGTCAGGACATTTATTCGTGTGATGAGCACAGATATTTGTTTCTGACTCATGGGTGTTTTCTATGTATTTAAGTATTTATATGTATCTATCTATTATATATACGTCGTCTAGTACCTACAACACAAGCCTTACTGAGCTTACCGTAGGACTAGGTCGATTTGTGTCAGATTGCCCTGTAATATTTATTTATTTATTATGTAATTATTTTATCCTTTCGCCGGCCAGAGGCCTATGAAAAGGCTTACCGTTCCGTAGCATTTTAAATGATATTTTGAAAAATCAGAACTGAAAGAATTTTGGCAATGAATGATTAGTAGGCGGCTCGGTCGTTATTATTTATGTTTACTTTTAACGGAAACTTACTTTTACTAGATCTAATTTAGCTAAAAGAGTAGTGAAAGTATTAAAACTGAACTCTTTTTTTGCCTACATTGTGAATCACTGCTGGACAGAAGCATGCCCTTTTTCCAGCCACTCATCACGGTTTAGTGCGTATTTCCGCCAACCGCTTCAAAAACATTTAGGTCGACCCGCTCTCTCTTCTTTGGTCTACCTCTGCCTAGCATTAGGGTGTAGTAGCCAAGTTCTTACTACATTAAATAAATTTAAGCTCTGGACCAGGACTCGTTTATGTACCAAACAACGTGTCGAACGGATATAAAAAAAAACCGACGTACCTACTATATATACTACCAAAATATATCGTGGTTATTTCACTATCGGCCATCTTAGTAGAATAGGACAATATTTTTCTTTATCTAAACGGGAAGAATAACAACATGTAGAAAACCTTACATTATTGTCTTCAGATAAGCGATCCTGGAGTTGCCTGCGACGGGCTCTGCTTCTCTGGTTCGATTTAGTCCGCGATGCGCTGTAAATTATATATCAATCATTAGTGTTAGATTATGATGAAACGTTACCGGAGCCCTTTTTCAAATTTAAGTTTTTTACACAAATATATCTGTCACGTTTTCCAAAACTCGAGGCTTCACTCTCGACAGCTTCCTTCTCCAAGACTTTACCAATCGTAACGATATTTTGGTAACAGAATGATAACAAGTTATTCTCTTTTCTAGTTTTTTTATCAGGTTTAAACCAAGAACTTAAGAAAAAATATAAAGCTAAACAGTTCGACACAGATATCGATTATATCAATCTGTGTGTAAGAATAGAGTTCAAAGATAAATATTCACGAATTAAAGAATCTAGAGCGTTTTTATGAAATAAAATACGGTGTGTGTGTGTGTGTGTGAGAGAGAGAGAGAGAGAGAGAGAGAGAGAGAGAGAGAGAGAGAGAGAGAGAGAGAGAGAGAGAGAGAGAGAGAGAGAGAGAATGTGTGTGTGTGTGTGTGCGCGCGTTACCTGTCACTGTCGCTGCAGCAGGCGCTGGCGCGCCGAGACGGGATGGTGTTGGTACTCACGCCGCCCTACGGAAACATCAGCATTTATTACTTAATTAGTCTCTAATATCTGTCACCCTAGTAAAAAAGGCCACAAGTCCTATAAAATGTACGGCACTTATACCCTTTTTCGCTGTGCTAATTTGACTACCCTTTTTCACTAGGGCCACAGATATTATATACCTCTTATCCCTTACTAAGCGTTTTACAAGTGAATATATTAAGAAAATCATATTCTTTATCGTAAGTATATTTTTGGTAACTCTGGTTGCAAGATGAAATTTTAGATCCAATACCCTGAAGTTGTCAGTGGAGTTTTGTGAGTCCAAGAGTATCTGCTCCGACCGCGAATCAGGCTCATCTTGTTCACTGAAAATGAAGAATGAAACATTTTTCTATTAATTAATGTAAAGCACTCAGTACTTTAATGAAAGTGCATTAAAAGCCATAATTGAAAATATCTTAGGGTACAGACAGTGGGAAGCAACTTTGGTTTATGCTATGTGTTGATGGTTAATATTGCATCACATAAATAATTTAAATTCAAAGTCCTTAAGGTTTATTTAATGAAAGATTTAGAAATGATATATTAACTAGTTCGACAAATCTTACCTATTGTATGACTGATTGATTCCAGTCATAAGGGAGCCAGTACAAGAGTCTGCTTTCATTTTTTGAGCCTCAGCAGTTCCACACAGTACTTTCTGTGAATAAAATGTGGTATACATTAACTCTGAAAGCGTATTTACTATATTATGCTTATCAAGGCGGTACACATACATATGTATAAATATTAAAATATAAAACACTTTAAACTGTCCAATCAGAACACTTCACCATAATCCACCAATAACGATACATATCGATGATAATCGGAACGCTAGATTATTTTTGGTGCGAAAAAATAAAAATCATTGAGAAAATGTTGTATTTAGTATCAAATAACCAGAATACAGCTATGAGAAAACGAAATTAATTTATCAAAACGTGTCGTTTTAGTTGCTACATTTATATTTTATTTATTGTGAACTCTGTTGTAACGTCTCGAACGATTGTCCCTCTCTTTTTCTCATTAGGAAAAATAAGCATCTAGTGGTAAAGGGCCTCATTGAGAGCCTCAACAAACAAGCTCCTAGGCCGGCAGCGTACCTCCTTGTTGAGCAGCTTGTCCAGCTCGCGCTGCTTGTCGGCCAGCAGCGCGCGCAGCTGCAGCTGGCGCCGCTCGGCCGGGCCCGGCCCCGCGCGCGAGCCCCCCTGCGGCCCAGCCGCCGCCGGGCGGCGCCTGCTCGTTCACCTTCTTCTGTTTCCGGCTCGTCTCTGCAAGGAACGGAAAGATAAATGCGACGTTACAGCCGAAACGGGCGTTGTTCCCTCGAGGAGCAGGCTCAATATACATAGGCTCGGTCATCACCGGAATTAGCTCACACCAATGTTGAGTGCTACATTAACGACCTAAAAATTTAAAAAATACGCTAATTCCCGATGCAGTAAGTAAATAAAACTTTTATACAGGCCATATGAAAGTTAAGTCGATTAGACCTAATGTTATGTGTAGAAATCTATTTACTCACCCTTATTGGACAACATGTCTTTAATACGAGCTCTTTCGCCGACAATCTTCTCTGTCTCCATGCGCAGCTCCTGAGCTAACTCTTGCAAAGACGCAATGTTAGACTCATGGCCTGTAATGAAAAACGGTAAATAGTAATCTATAAGATAATGCGATCTATAATATAAGGTGATGCGATTCGCTTCTACCTTCCTAATGCGGACTGCTAAGGAATGGAATTCGCTTCCTTCGTCTGTGTCCGTCCGGAAAGATATAATTTGGGTCTCTTCAAGGCAAGAGTGAATAGGATACTGGACCAACGTGCTACACCTTCGACCTTGTCGTCACTTACCATCAGGTGCGACTGGGGTCAAACGCTGGTCAGTCTTCTATAAAAAAAAAGGACCATTTTTTTTTGGAAATAGTAAAATTAGAATAGAATAGTCTACTCACTCATCTGCTGCGGGTGCTGCATGTGTTGCGGATGCTGGATGTGTTGCGGATGCTGCATGTGTTGCGGATGCTGCATGTGCTGCAGATGCTGCTGCGCCTGCTGCAAGTGCTGCTGCAGGTGCTGCTGCTCGTGCTGCTCGTTGGTGAACTTGTGCCGCTGCGGCAGCGAGTTGCGCACGCGGCACACGCTGCCGTCGTTCGACCAGCCACCGATGCTGCCGCCGCCTTCGGATTTGCTGCAACAGTCAAAGTTTGGTTGGTTTTTTGATTGACAACTACTAAAGTGTAAGGTTCTAAGCAAGGCTCGGAACCGATTTAAAAAACAGCGGTTAAAACCGGTTTATCTCGGTTTTACTCCGGACTATTATGAGAACGCGAACGTTTGAAGAACTTTATTAAAACCTAAATAAACCGGTTTATTCGACGATTGACGATGGCCGGCATGCCGCGTGTGCCGCGTTAATACAAAACACACACACAATTACAACACAATTACACATAGCAAATTGCTACTAGCAACTTATGTTTTTTTGGAATAAACCGGTTTTAAAAGTTCCAAACCGGTTAACTTGACAAGCGCTTTATGAAAATGTTTATCGCTAATGTCGTTAGCATGTATTTATCAATAGTATTGCTTTTTTTAATGTTACATGGTATCACATGTGTTGAAAAGTTAAAATAAAAGTTGGCCTTAAAGATAAAATAAACTTCTAATTACCTCTACCAGTCAAGTTGAAAATTTCATTAATATAATAACACCATTGATTTTTTTATTTGTAGTAAAAACATTTCAAGCTTGTATTAAATAACTAAAATAAAATAATAGAGAATGAAAACTTACTTGTCGTTTATATTAGAATGACTAGGCATTTGGAAGGAATCGTCGTGTACACCGGATAAATGGTCCGATTCGTAGTTTTCAACTGATCGCATTAAATCTGAAAAAAAAATGAGGTCACTGCAACGTCGATTGTGAAATCTTTATTCATGCAAATATTGAAAATCTTACCTTTAGTCTTTTGCAGGGCTGTTTTAATAGCTTTAATTTCCATGAGTTTAAATGGGTCTTCGTTTTTGATATTACCACCCGATTTGATACCTGCAATGATAATAAAAGGGAAATAAATTTAAACTCCGTACTTTAACGCCTTATTCTTCATATTAATCTCGCTATTTGGTTTGTATGCATTAATATTGTATGTATAAAAAAACATAACAAACGAACTATGGCAACTACCCCCAAGATGATACAAGTCATATTTGTGGGACGCCTATGTCCGGCAGTGGACTGCATACGGCTGAAATGTATGTATATAATATGTGAAAAAAACATTTTATTGCCTCACTGCTGTTCAGTCCGAAGTCTAAGCAATAAGATAGTGTAGGAAAATAGAAACTATTCGCCAAGAAGATAAACAAGTCCGAATATAGTGAGCCTGTCTAGGCCTAGAGGTCGACAATGATTACGCAATACGAGAGGGTAGAAATGACGAACTTAAAGCCCTTAATGTGTTCTAGCTTCCGTAGGGTCTTTTAAGCTAATTGAAGTTTGAAAAGGGGAAATTTTATATAATTACATTTTCTCGACGGCTCCTCGTCCGCGCTCTCTTCGCCGGAGCTGGAGTATGTGTTGTTGGAGCCGAGGTGCGTCGCCATCTGAAGCTTCTGGAACTCCGATACCTGGACATGTTAGTTGAAAGATACAATTATCATTTAATATTAATTTGGTTAGACAAAATCACACAAGCGAAAAACACGTAGTTGATAGTTATATTTTGTAACAATTGCACCAATTCATTGCTCGAAATTATTTAGGTATACGCTAAAGATGTTATTTGTAGCAGACTATTTGTAAGTGCTTGTCGCTAGGCCTAGTTTAATAAAACATGATAATTGAAATTGATAATGGTAAGTCATGTAAGGTGTGTACGATACTGTACAACAACATCCGATTGCCACTAAGTCCACACGTTATGATGGCAAAATGTCAGAAGTATATGTGTCAATGTCATGTTACCCTCGTGTTAAATAAGTCCTGGTGTCAAAATATCTAAATGTCGCAAAGTCCAGGTGCCGTGTTTCCCTTATCTGTGAAAACCCATGTTGTGTTCGAAAGGGTTTCAGTTTTATTATACGGAACAAGACAGTTTAGACCTATATACATGCCCCTTAAGGAGCACGTAGTAGCAAAATACGTATATATCAGTTAGCAATATATACCGGATACACGTACCTTGCTACACGTACCACCGCCTAAGTTCATATTTCTTCTTAGTTCGTGTTTGAATATAATAGTAGTTTATGTATCTGTGCATAATGAAGGGAATTACAACAAGAGTGTGGGTTTATGAAACGAGCCGAAGGCGAGTTTCATAATAATATCACACGATTGTTGTAATGCCTAATTATGTATAGTTACATACACTACTTTATGTTTTAAGATGGGTTCAGGAACCGTGGGAAATGACCTGCAGTATTACAAGTGTTACTTGAAACATTAAAAAGTCAACGAACAAAACAAATGACAGCTTGGAATGGCCGCGTTGCGTATTTCATATCTCAGTCAAATATTTTTTTAAACCATAGACAAGTGAATGAACTCCCTATTCTATAGTCACTCGAGTTCTTATGTCGTTCGATTTATATTAAAAAAACATAACGAATTGGCGTTTCGTATCAATGACTGATTTAATATCTATAAATACTAGAATAGAGTCCCCACTTGAATTTGACAACTGTTCCAAATTTAAACTCATAACCTATGGATTTCAGTAGGTAATGTTAACATTACATCTCCATTCATTTCTGATGGTTGGTAATGCTGGTCATTGCCTACGGTTTCTGGACGCATTTTAGAGCACTTATGATATGTACGTAGATAAAATATGTAAGTGCACTACGAATGCTATCAAATCTGAGTTAGATATGTAATGCTCGGATGCTAGTATAAAGCGGACTTAAGTTTGCCGTGGTTGCATTTTATTAGGATTAGAAAAGCGTAGCTTTCATGATGTGATGACTGCATGCCAGTATTTACTGTAACTTAACGTCCTTCGTAAAGTCTTAAGCATAAGCAATTAAACATTAAATTAAAGCACCTTAACAATCCGTACGTGATTACATTAGAATAGGAGGAGCAAGCACGTACTTAGAGTATGGCCAACTGTGCCTAGACCGTTAAGAAATTGCATGTATAATTGGGAAATATACTTGGGAAATTTCGCCGGGACTAGGGACGGGTGGTCTAGTTGGCCAAGGCGCCCGCCGCGATTGCTGAAGCCAGACCAGCTAAGTCCCATTTTCTTATTGTATACTTAATATCACTGCTGTTTAAAAATGCTAAAGAACTCTGGACTCTAATTATCATCTATTTAAATGTATAATGATATACATACGAATCACCCAAAGAGCAATGGAGAGGGCTATATTGGGAGTGTCTATGCGTGATCGCATCAGGAATGATTTTATCCGCAGTAGAACCTTAGTTACCGATATAGCCCTCCGGATCGCCAAACTTAATTGGCAGTGGGCGGGGCACATTGCGCGCAGAACCGATTGCCGGTGGGGCGGAAAGGTTCTGGAGACCACGAACTGGAAGACGCAGCGTAAGTAGGCCTCCCACAAGGTGGATCGACGACCGGGAGACGAGAGTCGCGGGATACGGCTGGATGCGGAAGGCGCAGGATCGGTATTTTTGGGGCGTTGTGGGGGAGGCCTATGTCCAGCAGTGGACGTGTTTCGGCCGACATGATGGTGATACATACGAGGTTCTCCATGTGCTGCTTCTTGAGCTGCAGCTCGCGCAGCTTGGCCTGCAGCATGCGCCCGCGCTCCGTCAGCAGCGACTCGTCCTCCGCGTCGCTGTGCGCGCCGCCCGCCGCCTCCTGCGTTACACACATGTTGCATCTCATAATTAAACTTATATGGATGTAAAATACGCCGTGACGTGTACAGGCACCATGAAAAGTATCTGCACATGCACTTTACAGTCTTGACAATAGAGGCGAAGTTCAAATATTTGTGACATATATGTGACTGTACCCGGATTTTGGGTAGTTTCGTAAAATTCGTAATAAATTCGAAATTTTACTCTTATATTATTATCCACGAGCCGCGAGGGATCAAAGCTTGCCAAGGCCAATGCAGTTTTGATTTGTCATAGTTAAAATTCTAAATAACATTTAATGGGAGACCTTTTTATAGGTATTTGGGCGGCCAGAGGTTATACTGGAGCTTAGGTAAGATTTTAATTAATAATATTCGAAATTATCCGCCATTTTTATTCATTCAGAATTACCCGAATACACTAAACCTACAATAAAAAGGCTAATTCAAATTATGAAAACCTACGAACAGTTACTATTTTCAAAAAACTGTTTTTAAAGTTACGTATAAATAACTCCTTGTGACGTCACATTTAGAATCACAGGCGTTTCAATACTTGGGTAGGCTCTTATTTCTAACGTTTAATGTACAAGTCCTGGATTTTCCCCAGGCTACCTTCCCCCCATAGTACGATCGCTCTAATGTGCAGAACGGTCATACAGCCTAAGTCAGGTTCCAAAAAAAAAAACGTTGAATGCAATTCGTGCGATACAGATGATAATCACATAGAATAGGAATGATGAGCATCATTCGCCTGGTCTGCGCTACCTCGCTGGCGGGCACCGCGAACATCAAACTTCGTGTATTTCGAGCATATTTCTCTTTTACTCCAATTAAGGCATCATGAGAGTGACAGACACAATCGTCCGAAATTTACGAAAGGTCAATGTGGGTAAGACCGGCATGCTATATTTTTAAGGTCCGTCATATGACACTAAATACCGACGAGATAATGTAGGAAATTGGTTGGTAGACGGTCTTTCCAGATAGACGGTCTTACCCACATTGACCTAATATCGTTTTTAGCGGTCATCATCATCATCATCTCAGCCATAAGACGTCCACTGCGACTTTAATGAGGTCGTCTGTCCATCTTGTGGGTGGACGTCCTACGCTGCGCTTGCTAGTCCGTGGTCTCGTAGTCGTGTTTTTAGCGGTAGCGCCTCTGTATAGCTCACCTCGCTACTGGCTATGTTCTCGCGGTGTGAGAACCGGTCGTCCTGGTTGGAGTGTCCGTGCTCGCTGTTGGCGCGGCTCGACACGTTCTCGTTCGAGTGGGGCAATGTCGTCGCCACTCCGATCTGGTTCGCGGCGTACATGCGGTTGTAGTTGCCGTTCATTGGGTGGTTCTAAAAATATCATATTATAACTAGAAGGATTTGTGTATGTTTATAAATAAAAAAAGATTTGGACGACGACCGGTCTGGCGTAGTGGGTAGTGACCCTGCCTCTGAAGCCGATGGTCCTGGGTTCGATTCCCAGTCGGGGCATTTATTTGTGTGATGAGCACAGATATTTGTTCCTGAGTCATGGGTGTTTTCTATGTATTTAAGTATTTATATGTATCTATCTATTATATACATCGTCGTCTAGTACCTACAACACAAGCCTTACTGAGCTTACCGTGGGACTAGGTCGATTTGTGTAAGATTGTCCCGAAATATTTATTATTATTATTATTATTTATAATAGAAAACCTCATTTTTTAAAGTCGGTTAAACGCTTGTGGTTTCATTTGAACATAGAACCCTGATTATGAAAATATGTTGTCCAAATTCAACCCTTATTCTATTAATATTGATGAACTAGGTGTTCCGAAATCCAAATCTACCTAAACAATAGTATAATGAATTCGTCTTGACTATATTATTATATGCCTTATGCCATTATTGATAAATATTTTCTACATTTACACCAATGATCCACGAGTTTAACACAAAATTAAGTTTTTACAAGGAAAAAAATTGAATTTGAACTATTTCTTACAACCAATTTGAACGTTGTATATGTACCACACTTTGTGAATACTTTGGATGCTACCCAATACATAATGCTGAATGTATAACGTTGAATATGGCTTCGTATGCAATAAAGAATGAAGTATCCAATCCAAAACTCCATTTGTTTCTTCTATGTTTTTTTAATCATTTATAGAAGCGCGACATTCTAAAAATAGTCACACTTGATGGAGCAACTACTTTGGGCGTATCACTACTAGCTAGGCCTTACGGTCGCGCAGAAAATGTTCTAAGCGTGCCGTCATTTGGTATAACAATGATGACGTAACAATGACCTGATAATATAATAATAATGCATAATAGTCCATCTTTTCCACCCAATAGCCTAGTACATTCTAGATTCCATTAAAACTTAATAGTCCTTACACCATGGCGAGTGCTGTTTCTGTGTGCGTCCCATGATACGGACAGGGGCAAAATCCGCTTAGTGTACCCCTTACATTTCATTAAATTTTCGAAAGGGCCTCTGTGCGTTGGCTCAATCCGGCTCCGCGTACGTCTCCCAAATGTCCGGAACACCATTGTTCCGTGTACGGAAAATGCATAATGTAATAACTACCTGCATGCCACCGAAGTTGTCATGGGAGGTAGACGGAAGACCTTCTTGAGATTGTCGCTCTCGATTAATTTCCTCCAATTGTTGCTTGGCTTCCTCCTAGGACAGATAACAATATGTCTCTTATTAGTTTGCTACCAGTATGTAAATATTATAATATCCAGCCCCTCGCCACGTCTGTCTATTACTGATTTCAAAAAAGTACCTTAAGGTTATATCACAAATGCCCGAAAGATAACGTTGGCTTGTCTATAAAGTCATTTATGAAATAACGCATAACCAGCAAACAAGACTGTACGTGTCGTAAAGTACTGACTGCTAAAACTAATAAAAAAAACTATGACTTTCTTAAACACAAAATTACAAATATCGAATAGTATATACTGTTTAAATTTTGCGTGTGAACGTTTTTTCGTATTTAAGTTATATTTATTGATAACAACTTAAACAAAACCATGTTCTAACCTGGTACTTGAGTAATCGCTTCTGCTGTTGCTTTAAAGCCGTCAACCGGCGTTGAGATAATTCCATTTTGTTCTTTATCTCATTCTGCCAAAGTTCATTTTCGCTATAAGCTGAACCGTTACTCTGAACCGACAGCGGCCGAACCACCACGTCCTGTCAATCATATAATGGCATTTAAAAAAGGAAAAAAGAACGAAATCACAGTCTATTCAGTTGTTAAAGGTAATCAAGAAAAACTAGGTAAGCTCTGTTAGAAGGCTAAACTATAGCTAATTAAAAACCGTAACGTTAAATAAACACTAGGCTAGGAAGCAAAACATCTTTCACACAGTTGACAGTTACAAATGTTTATTGGTGATTATGGAAGGAATAGTTATAGAGATGGTTATTTTCTGGTTTGAGTTTTACATCCACATGCTATGGATTGTTCGTCATGACAGAGTAAACACACTTGTACAGCAAACATCAACAGTCAGTAACCTGATCTTCTATGTTACTGGAATTATTTTTGCTTTTCATTTCTTCTATGATCGCTACTTTTTCTACGCACGAAATAATATTTTTACGTAACACCTCATTCAAGTGATGATCGTGTGTTTTGCTTTCCGCGTCGCAAGGGATGCTTTCAATTTCTTTAATTTCCACTGTATCGCTTTCATCCGATTCGTGTTTTTCTGCTAAAGGCGGCGCCGCATGCTCGGGTGCAGTTTCGTCCTGATCGCTCGTCGGAGGTGTTAGATGTTCATTAGAATTCTTTACACTTTGTAAGCTCTTATTCAACTGTTCGTTCTCTAGATTAGTAACTTTTTTAAGAGTGGGACACTCAGCAGTATTATCTTGTTTGTTAGCGACAGTGCTCGATTCATCCTCTTTGATTTCAGTAACATCTACTGCGCTCGTTGCGGGCTCGCTGGCGGGTGTTGCCAGAACATCTGCTTCTTCAGCAGGCACTTCCACATTATCCGGTTCCTCATTCAACACTTTCTCCAGCTTCGTCTCACTTTCTTTCAATTTCATTACCATCTCTACCAGTTCATCGTATTCTTCCTTTGTATGCTCAATAAAAGCCTAAATTAGAAATTGGATAAAATAAATTGGCTTATGTTTAGTCTAATGTTAATAATGCTATTGTAGCTACAGTTCTAAATTTTTTTTTACATAATTTAACTGTAATTAAAGTTCTTAAGTATGACTTACCTCGTCTTCAGAATTACGCATAGTGTCGACGAGTGAGGAAGTGACCCTAATGTATTCGCGGATCTGTCCCAAGCGGCGCTCCACGGCGGCGGTGTCCGGGCAGGCCGCTACTATAGCTTCCCCTAACGCCCTGGCCGATTCCCTGTGAACCTAAACACAAAAATACACATAAAGTAGGCACAAAGTACTAACAGCAACACTCTTAGCTGTACATTGATGGGCCTTATTATATAAGGCATAAGGTCCACCGATATATAATCAACCAATTTGATTTCTAGGCCACTTCGAACCTTGTCACAGTGACGTTAATAATAGATCTTTTGCGCCTATCATATAGATTTTCACTGTGACGAGGAACGAAGTGGCCTATAAATCAAATTGGTTGACTGTATTGGTTATTTTATTTATTTGGGCTTATGATATTAGTATGCCAAAATATTATAAGCCCAAATATATAATTCGATACATACCTAACAAAAGTTTTTAGGTTCAAAATGTTGAGAAAAACTCGACAAAATCCACTAGATAACGGGTGATAACAAAAAAATGTTTACAAAAAAGTATTGTGATGTTATTAAAATTGGTTATAATTATCGAATATATACAATAATAATGTGTCCAAAAATATTAATTAACCGTGGCATGGGGTCATTGGGGTCCATGGTCAGCTGTCTGTAGAAGCCTGGACATGATGTTGGTGCAAGACCGCTGGACGGCAATTTTGTCCATTTTACGAATACGTGTCCTTATTTTTTTAATTAGTTGGACATAATTTTTAGCTCTCCAATTGTTTTTATATACCAAATTGCTCAAATTACCGAAAAAATCTTCTATCTGACGACGTTGAGGAAGATTTGTAGGTTTACGCTTTTTGGGTACAAATGGCAGCAATTCAGCATTATTTGCCTCTAGGAAGTGTATCGTTTTTTTGTTATAGTGCGATGATGTTTATCGGGCCAAAAAACATATTCTCCATCTGAGTGATGTTAATGAATAAAAGGCACCAATATTTTTTCAGACACTCATTCTCATAAATTTTTTGATTGACTGCCAAACCGCTTGGCTTGAACCATAGTCTTATCAAGACCCTTTTCAGAAATGGTGAGATAGAGCATAACTTGCTGCTCAAACTTATGCTTGTACTTATGCTTATGTCCTGTGGTGTATTAGAAACATGGCTAGTATAGCACAGGTCATTTCCAGGAATATGGGTTTTACTTAAAGTAAAATAATTTTCATCGTCTAAAATAAATAATTTTCCTTTATAATTTCGCATCATCCAACGACATTGTGACATGACCGTCGATTTTTGCTCGTCAGTTATTCCGGTGCTCTTACCTTCTTTCTGCATTTCAGACCAAGTTTTTTTTACGATTTACAGATGTACAGTTGTGTACATTTGAATTTTTTTGCGGCATTTCGTTGGCTTAAGGAAATGTTATCATTAAAATTACTGTGGAGTAACTTCAGCGCCCTCTTGGTCTTAATCTTCGCTGGTCGACCGCTGCCACCCATTCGAACTACCGTCAAGGATGCTAGAATTCTATAAATGATAGAAATTTGCACATTTTCCTTGCTGAAATGGTCCACTGTGAACTTTTTACCGAAATTAATGTTGGAATTATAAAAATGTACAAGGCGTTGTCTCAAAGCTTCTTGCTTGGAGGCCACCGTTGACAAATTAACTGTTTGTCAAAAAAAAAACAAATGAAGATTATGATACACAAAAGATGTTGCAACAACTTCTAAAACAAACTTTTTTTTTTCAATAAACACAGTATTAATTTTAGAGCTGCTAAAACGCATTCTCATTTTTTTGTTATCACCCGTTAGGTACTATATTTATGCACTTAATCTGCTCATCCGTAAAATCAAATTACATGTAGGTAGGTAAGGTAAACAATATTGGTGGCAAACATAGATACTGTTCCTTACGATGAAGGATTACAATAGCCTGCATTGAATATAAAAAAATAATCGGAGAAAAAAACAGGTATAGGTTTTTTTTTAATAGATCAGAAATGTTTATAAGTTGATGAAATAGAAATATTATACATTTCCATAACACTTACATGGTTATTGTCATTGACATTGTTCATGCTCGCGTGCCCCGGGTCAAACATGTTGTTCATCAGGTTGACAGTCTTGGTGGCCGGTCGAGAGCCGGATGCCGTGTTGTTGCTAGAATGGTTGCCGTCAAGGTTGCGAGCTGGATTCAAATTGTTCGTCAAGTTCTTTCTGTTTTGATTAGGCGCCTAAAAATAAACATTACGTCACGGATATGCAGGCAACATCGAATAGATACCTAGTGACGGAAGTAAATGGTCAAATTCGTATTATTTACAAACATCATTTGCAGTTAATAAGTTGTGGTGTAGGACGCCCTCAGGCTAGGTGGAGTAACGACTTGCGCAAGATGGCTGGCAGGAGCTGGATGCGAACAGCCGAAAATCGAACACGATGGCGTGAAATTGGGGAGCAGTAGACGGCGATAGGCTGAATATGATGATGATGATGATGTTGTCTTTAGTCGCTATCCCTGGCCATCTTTAATATTGACGGCAATTATATTTTTTTTAATTTCAGTGACGATGGCATAATAGTATAGGTACATTGACATTTGAGTAACTCTAAAGTAACTACCTTTTAAAATGTAATATTAATTTATATATGTATGAAAAAAAATGTAATTTTTACATTTTAACAAAAAGTGATATACCAGACCAGGTTGCTCCTATTGCAGATATCAAGCAACATATAGAATTTAATGGAAATAAAAATAAAACAGTTTACCTAAGGTAACTTATCTAAGAACAAGTAAATTTTAAAAACCTGGTAATAATTAAACAATTAAAACTATATACAATTTCATACTATGTAAACATGATGAATATGATAGTTGGCAATCTGGATTCAATTTGTCAATATCATTAAAATCTTGTCATGAAAACCATGGCATACTCAAATCCTGCATTGACTTGGGGAAGAATGTACACTGGTACATTTTTTCTCCATATCAATCCGGGCTTTGATGATGATAATAAAAAACATATCTGCACAATCCATACTTGTTAATACTCACATTAAAGGGCTGTGACATGTTTGCTGTGACTGCATTTGGTGTAGTGGGATTGACGATCATGACTGCAGCAGCAGCATGATTTGCATGATTGGAGTGAGGAACTATACCTACAAACAATGGGGTATTACCAATATTATGATGTCTATTAATGGTTGACATACAATAGGGTGGTCCGTAATGTAATCACAAATCAGAAAATAATTTTATGTTCTTTCTCTATTTATTATTATTGTACTTAACTATGTAGATGTAGAACCATGAATTTTATATACCTATATTTCTATTTTATGAAGATTAAGTGTATCTCTGGTAGAAGCCCTCTTGCAATATATCTGTGGCCCTAGTGAAAAACGGTATAAGTCAAATTAGCACAGCGAAAAAGGGTAGAAGTGCCGTACATTTTATAGGACTTGTGGACTTTTTTACTGAGCCAATCTGACTTACACCCTTTCTCACTAGGGTGACATATCTTCCACTGAATACAATGGAGTGGGGAGATGGCAAGGAGACCTGCATTTGTCACATTAGTTGTTATCGCAGTAAGTTGCAGTTTCAATAAAAAAGTATCGGTAATATTTATGTGAAACAGTTGCAAGTGTCTACATACATCAGGCATATAGGCATTTATGACCCATTTGAAAAAAAAAAGTAAGAGCTTTGCGTCAAACAAGTGCATTTTTGGACCACCCTAATTTCTAATGATGAGATTCTACCATTCTGCATTTGATGTGCATAAGGGTGGAGGGTATGTCCGGACATGGAACTAGCCCCGTCATCATGGTGTTCATTGGATAGGTTTTCACGGTTCTGCACGTTCAGGGGCAACACTCGCGGCTGCGGCCTCACGGGGACAAACCTTCCGAATCCACTCTCAAATGATATGGAATTTTCTAAAATGATATTAGTTGTTATTAGGAATATTAGTAATGTCTAAAGTAACAACAAAACTGTATTAAAATAATTACTATGACAATGTTAATATTATTGTATAATTCATTAAAAAGGTTAACTTAGTTATTATACACTGGGGACATCCATGCATAAGGCAGCAAATCAATTATTAATTAAATGTGTTTGGTACAAATGTTATGGTAGTCAGACTGGCTTTAGTTAATAGTTGAAAAACATGGTGTTTCCATAGATCTGAATTGCCAGAATTATCTGACACCTCAAGTATTTAATCCTATTCATTGAAACATCAATTGAAAAACTAGTACAGTCACCAACTTTAATTGTTGAGCCACTTATGGACTTATGGTTCATGCTACTTTCTTTTGTTTAATACTTACTCTATGTAATGCCCAATGTAAAGTAACCCTAAATGGCTCAACAATTAAAGTCCCTGCCCGTACAAAACCTTAAAACATAGATATTTTTTTAGATACTAAAATAATTATAAATTTGACTAGGTATCTTTATTTTTAGAACATTAAAAATAAAATACATATTGACATGTGATACTAGTAATGTAGGTCAGCTATCATCACTTACCTAAATCATTTAGTTCCTGGTCTGAAGTATTATTTGTTTGCTTTCTTGATTGGTTGTAATTTGTTCTTGTATTGTATTCTGATACAGGGACCCAGTCAAGGGATGTCTACAACCATATAAGTTAGTGTTACTATAGGATAAATTATATACATACTAGCTTTTCCTTGGAACTTTGTTGGGCAGCCATGCCTATCTTTAACACCTTTGCTGCGGCAGTTAACATCGCAGGTAACCATACTTTGTGAAGGGTCAATAGCAAACCGCAGCAAACATGTTTAAGTATGGTTGCCTGATAAAAATTATCTTATGTCCTTTCTCATACCTCAAACTCTCTACATACCAAATTACTTCCCAATTGGTTCAGCGGTTTAAGTAAAAAGAAATAACAGACAGAAAGACAGATAGTGCGAGTTACTTTCGCATTTAATATATTAGTATGTATTCATTGTAAGAAACCTATTGGTACTGTCCTTTGGAAATATTCCTATACAATTAAATAGAAGTGTTACACACCTTCTTAGAGTAGAATTTTGAAAAACAACCACCCATTAAAAACAAATCTTACAAATAGCACTTTCACAGTTCAACACAATTAATATAATATTAAATAATCTAGAAAAAATTAAAAACTATAAGTAGATAGCAATTCTGTGGCACACTACACATGTTGGCTGAAGGCCAAGAAAATAATGTTTCTCCTGAAAATCTAAAAATAAAAGCTGTGGGTACTTGTGCTCACAGAGGCAACTTCACATTGTAGATCCACCAATGAAGGCAGTCACAGCAGAAGCAAATAATAAACATCACCATTGGTAACTGATACTACATACTCTTTTAAAAAACCTTATAGTTAAGCTTAAAAATTCTCAAAAATGTGCGTTTACAGTTTGACCATGCTCACCGATACTAAGTTAGATGCCATGTCCCTCCTGGTAGGAGTTACAGCCTCCTGCGGGACATTACAATTATTTCGAGCTTTCGTTTTCGGAATAGTTCCCGTGTGACTTGGATGTCGCTCGTTGTTACCAGGAGCCATAACAACTGAGATTTTCGTCAGCCGAGTGCATCAAGGCTTTCCTAATGTATCCGAAATTCACGGATAGGCCGGCGCAATAACTTCCGAGACCACGATCTTGGTGAGCAGCCATCTACACTTGATATTCAGGATATGTACGCATGACAACTTATGTTTTTCGAGCTTTAGGAAATTAAGAAACAAAGGAGACAATTTTTCGAAGTATACAATACTAACACAAGCTGAATCTTATTTATTTGTTAATTTTGAAACAGAATAATACAACAGCTCAATCAATCAGCAAAAGCGTTATAGTGATGTTAATTAAATATCGGAAACAGAAGATTATCGATAGACAATGATAAATTTTCGAAAATGTACCGCAATTGTTCCATATCCACCTCAAACATCATGAGCTCAAATAATAATAAACCGCATAATTAAGTTTGAAGTATTAAATTATTTAAGGAAACCACTATTACAGTTGTAAACATAAATAAATCTGTAATGTCGATAAAAGACGATGTATATCAAGTATGGGCATCACTTAGAATAGTGTCATATTGACATTCCATACTTTGTCTATGGTTGTAACTTTTAACTATCGTGTTTAAAGAGACTTGCTAATTATTTACACTTAATCAGCTAAGGTTTTTAAGATAAATAGATTGAATTAAACAACATGATTTTAAGATTTTGTTGATCATTTATATTATAAATAATTGAAAAAAAATCATGTCTAAAACATTAAAAACAAAATAAAAATATTTGCAGGATAATTTAATTACATGTCTACTCAAACATTGGCACAAACAAAGACAAAGAGGCTCAGCTCAAAGAGCTTACCGCAACATCGGAACGATACTAAAACAACATAATTCGAAAATTGACTATCCGCATCTCTCTTGCTCCCATTAGTACGAGCAACAAAGAGGCAAATAGACGAATGAACAAAAAAAGTGGTATCGGGCCACATAAGTGGCATGTGGTACCGTTAGTGGAGTAAATGGTAGAGCGAGAAATGGCAAACAAAAGTTGCGGAGTTTGTCTCGTTCCTACTCTACATCTACTCACTCACTCTCACTAGCCTCACTTCTCACTCATTCTAGTTTGTTTGTAGCGGTGGATGGTGGTGTTATTCAATTTAACTCTAACAATATAATTTCGACAAATTGTTAAAGTTTTTGAATGCATTATTAAATGTTATCGTACTCAAGAAGTGTATCAGTGAATTATAGTTCAAAAGAGTGTTGTTAAATTTATACCGGCATGTAAGTGGCATTTATATAAGTTTTGATTCTTTCTTTTTGATTAATTACGAATACGAGCCGCCTTGGGTGTTTGTAACGGAGTCGGCGTGATCTACAATTTTTTTTACGAAATAATGGTTTTATTATACAAGTAGAAATTATACTGTAGGTAATCACTAATAAGAGTAATAATAATAAGTGTTACCTACATGTTTTTGTGGCATTTGTTGTTTAATTATTATTGCTGTCAACTGTACTTAAGGCTTACCTAATGCTATGTAGGTACCTATGTTTAAACTTAGTTCTACTTAGTTTCCATTTTAGCATATGGCTATAGACTAGTGTAAAATAGTACATCTCGATACTTGTAAGTTGGAGCCCGAGTGAAACGAGGGTGACAATCACCCGACTCTTAACTAAATAAATTTGCGCAAAGTGCACTTTTTACGCACTAGTTAGGAAAAAATATTTACGTCACACTGGGCGGTAAGAGAGATTTACCGCCCTAGGGCGTGACGGAAAATCTCACTTTACACCCAGATGAAGACGTAATCCTATGTACGCACCACGGGCGGTAATAAAGAAGCCCTCAGATCGCGGGTATTTGTGGCCCGAACCGGAGAACCATTCTTTGTTTTACCGCCCTGAGTACGTAATATATTATTATTTCATACCTATGTATATGTCTCCATTACCTCCATATACCTACGTTTATAATATAAATATTTAAGCAATGAAAACTACCTTAACATTTTGTTCATCATTGTACAGTCAACAGCAAAAGTAGCTAACCGGGCGAGATGTTCTAAATGAATTGACACGACTAGCTATAGTGTTAAGAGAATAAGATAAGAGCATGTCAAGATCATTCTGAACACCTGGCCCTTCTGCTGCTGTCTGTACCTACCTACCTAATAGGTACTTACAAAAACTGTTTGTTAAATAAACCGCGTTCTACGTAAAGGCTTATCCCTAATTCTAATTTCGGGCCATTATACCTAATAAGTACCTAAGATATATTTTACTTACCTTAATAAATCTACATCCATCTACTTTAATAAATAGCCAATCGCAACATCGGAATTCGAAAATTTGCTATCCGCAATAATAAATACAAATATAGGTTTATAATAACTAGTTAAGTACGTATACTTGTATTTTAATGAATGTGATTATTGTAAATAGTTTATTTTAATATATAATAAAGGTAAGGTAAAGTTATAGGTATATCTCCTCAATATTAAACAAAGAAATACCTAAATATTTTTATTATCATTCTCATACGAATATATAATTTAAGTAAATAAATATTGACTGTACCGCATAATAAAGTCAAGAAGGCTTGTGTTGTGGTTACCTACTCGTATTCAGCCAAAGATATATCTATCACACAAAAAATGCCCTTACTTGTATTTGAACCCAGGACCGTCGGCTTCAGGCAGTGGTCACTACCCACTAAGCCAGTCCTGTCGTCAAGGGAAATTTCGTGTTTTGTAGTGGGAGTGTCCGATGATCGAGGGTGGGACTGCAGGGTGGGTGCGCCGACCTATTTGGTGAATTATAACATTTATAACGGCGAGTTAATTAAATATATATCACCCGTGAGTTACGTGGCATCGTCGCACCTTTTTTTTAAATTACTAGCGTTAAAATTGTTTATACGTACTGGATAAATACCACAATAGTGAAGATAAAAATACTGGGGGGCGATTTTTGAGAGTGGTGCACTCGAAGTCATAAAACTATGATAACGAAAATAGTCTCACACAAAAGTTTGTTACCATTATTTTTGCACAAAATGTATAGTTTCGATACCTACGATTATTTATTTAATATCATTCATGCTTCTTAAATAATATTTCTTCGTGTTTGAGTTAGTTTAAAACTTTAAAATGTCACGATTCGAGCGTCGAGTGCTCAAAAATCTGCCTCATGTTGTGGTTTCCCCGAAGGCTACACTATAAGGTTCTTCGACAAAGGAGTTTGTAGGTTCTTAAAGGGTAGGCATTGCGCGTGTGATTCCTCTGGAATTGCAGGCGTCCATAGGTTACGGCAACTGCTTACTATCACGCGGATCGTATGCTTATTTGCCACCGTCGTAGTGTCGTAGTATAAAAAAATGGGCACATGTAAGGTAAAAATATCAACTAGGTACCTACCTACGGAAAAAACAAACACGTGCTTCTAAATTTTATTAAGTACCTACTTATGTATTTATTTACGTTCTCGCTTTAAACAGCTAATAGTCACAACGTAACGTTTTAGAATTCGAACGAGCTTTTAATCCAAGCCAAGCTGCGTTATTTTAAGTTCGCGTGTTGGTTTGGTGATGTCAGCGGTGACGTCACCGCGGTACCTCGGCGGTAACCGGTCCGCTGCCGACCTCCAATTATGCTAATACTGGGCCTGGGTATGGCTCGTATTCCACCATCTGCAACTCTATTAGGTCCTTAGATCGGCATCTAAGCGACCTTATTAGAGCTTATCTGACTCTGTAACACCATCATAAGTATCATAACAGAGCTGGATTGGCTAATTTTATGAGTACTTACCCATGTAATGCTGTTAAAACGTTTGTTAAACCTATTTATGTTAAACTTGTTCCTGTATGTCACATTAAAAGTTTTGTTACCAGAAACGGACGGAACCACATTTTTTTAATAGTCCTAATTTATTAATTTTTTGTCATACGTTTTTTTTAATGTGTTTAAAATTAAAAATTGGTATGATTTCCGTGATCTCGATTCGATACTGGATATGCCCTTAAACGGATCACCAGGATTTTTGTAACATCCTGTATAAAATATCTTGAGGGAAAAGTAATGCCGTCTTTGGGTAAAATATTTGACGTTAGTGTCCATAGAAATCAATTCTTATAGGCTCGCATAATATTCAATTACTTCGGCTACCCAGCCGAAGCAAACTTATCCCTACGGTACATTTGACCCGCCTCGCCACCCTATCAATTATTCTTCACAGCTTACATTTAGGTGAAAAAATACCTACCTACTTATTTCCTACCTATATTATCGTACAAAAAATATACATATTATTATTACTATCTTCTCTATAGATCGCAGAGCTGCACCGTATGTATACATTCATTTTCAAATACAGTTTATTTTGATGTGTATTAACTAGAACAACACTAGACTTAGAAAATATTGATAGACCGTTTCCGTAGCCGACCGGATAAGCTCTTGTTATATTTATATAATTTTATATGGTTGGTTGATTTCCGTGCTTGCCACATTTCAAACTAATAAAAGTTTCCCGGTTACCGTTGATGTCATGGCAATGGTGGGAACCGTTATATGGGTTACACATGTTTGCCGTATCACCGTCTTTTATGGTTCAATGTGTTTGGGGAGTGTCCGAAATGTGTTTACTAGATATACATTACAATTAGGAAAAAGTTGTAGTTCCTACCCGTCGATTTTAGGGTCGAGCACACTCGACCGCCCGACTGTCACAAAATAAGGCAGTTTACAAGTAGGACTGACAGAAATTTTAAAAAGAAATTATACAACTATAAATTTCATGAAAAAATTCTTAGATATTGAACCCTCAGATTAGAAATCGCCCGTGTTATCCAAACTATCTCTGTGTGTAAACATTTTTACTTATAATTAGTACCTATAACGTTTGCAGTACGTACGTATACTTATGCAATGTAACACAAACTTATCATTTTATTGCTGTTGACCTGCCCTTTCCATTCATATAAAATACTATTGTAATATTAGGTAGGCTCTATAAATAGACCTGTCATCTTGGTAAGTGTTATCTTGTTTCGCGCGTAGGGGGACAAGTGGGCATGATTGTAATTTACTTGTAACTTCATTGTGCAAATGTTACCTAGCTGTACATTGTAGAACCTATACTAAGTATGTTAAAAAGACAAGTAAAATCCATAATGACTAATGAGGTTTAATATACCTCATTAGTCATTATGGATGTTACTTGTCTTTTTTGCGGTCTGTATAACAATATGCATATTACAATTTTATTTTACACATTAGGTTTGGTGGTTTAGGAACCTACAAGGATAGGCTCCCAACCAAGGGTCCAAGTTGAGGTTATTTTAAATATAGTTTTAATATTATTTATCTGTAATGTACCTACATAATTTTTAGTTAATCCTTTTAAATAAGACCTTATTAAGCAGTCGATTTTTTTAATAATGTATATATTGGGTAGAGTTGCTCTTTGTAATTTTTGGTTTGAGGTAAATGTATATTTTACTCAGTCTTATCTAATGACCATGAATGATGCCAAGTGTTCAAAACGTCGAGACGCGACCGTTCTGATCCGTTATTTTTTATACCAATTGTTGCATAGATTGTAGAGTTTTAAATAGCCCACCAGAGTTCAATTTATTATTAGTCTGTATAAATATAGAGGAGCATGTTTTTCCGTGTTTTTAATACTGCTTAAAAATGGTATCGCCCCATGGGATCGATTCCCAACACCAAAGAACGCCATCGGCGCTCCCTTCGTCCAATCGCGCCTGTTCAACCAAACGGGCAAACTTGCGAGTTCAATGAACCACAAAATCTTGGATATATGTGTATACCGAGCCTCGTTAATTTTTTTTTACATTGTCTTACTTTTTTTGGGGGCGTCTCGTCAGATATAACAGCATAGCAGTCATGTGTAGTTTCATTAGCTGAACATTGGCTATAAAATTTATAAATATAATAGAAAGTTTACTCGTATTTCATAGTAGGTATCACACTCAATTTGACTAACTTCAGTTCGTATAATGCAAAACGTATAAAGACAAAAGATAATTATAATACCTAATATACTTATACTATGACAGGTATAGGTACTCATCACTCTCATCAGACGCTGCAAAAAGAAATACACCCACATTAAAACCATACTTATTCATTTATCATCAGTGAAGTAAAGAAAAAGTTACTTAATTAGAAATACTTTACTTTCTTTGTTAAGACCGTCATCTAGCTTTAAAAAATTGTAATATGTTTGTAAAACGAATTAAGTGGGTTTTCAAATTAAAGAGATGTAGGTAATGTTAATCGGTGTTATTATTAACCCTTAATAATACATGGCTTATGACAACAAAATACTTAAGAAAACTTGTTTCTAGGTGTTTTCAGTGTCATAAATTCGGTTTTAATCAGTAACTTTTCCAAATATAGTATCTCTATCAATAACGTATCAGAAATATATCAGATGTTATTTACAGCACAGTACCTTGTACATAGCGGTGTCCGAAATGTCGATATTCTCAGGAAGCCCCAGAATATGAATTAGGAGCACCCTAAATGTAAAACAATAGTCGCTGACCAACTAGAAAACTAAGCCGGTCGGTTTGTGGTTTTTGATGCCCAAACATACCTAATATTATTCATATCGTTAATATGTGAACGTGATCGCCTTAAAAGATTAAGTACTTACTTGAATTTATGTTATAGAAAATATTTATATAAATAGGTTTCTGCTTACTTTCGTAACATGTTTTTTTCTAATATCTACGACTAAATATTTATTTTTATATGGTGTGCAGTATTCCCATCTACACATTTGGAAAGTTATATGACCACTAAGTATTACTAAGTACTGGTCAAAATGCAAATTTATACGTGACTTGAAAATAAATGGGCTCCATTTTTGATTATAAGATATATATTCATGAGACGGAAGTGCGGCGTCGATGCCGCTGTTCCAAATGTTGCTGAAGTTAGCTTAGTATTTTTCTCACCTAATCCATTGCCTTAGGTACGTATGTAGGTACTCATATATGCCTAACTGGTTAGTCGATTAATCCTAAAGATTAAATCTCAAACATTATTATTTACTAACAACAAATTCCCTTTAATTTGCTTTAAGCGTGTGATGAGCTTTGGATGAAAATGTAGGTACAATTAAATACATTTTCATCCAGAGCTCAAAACAAATTCGAACAATTAAATTCGACATAACAAAGAAATAATATGAAGTCCCTGTTAATATCGGGGTATATAGTATACACTCCTGACCCGCATGGCCGTTTGCCGCTTTGATAAAACGGATGAACACATTGCAAAACCGGTGTAGCAAGACGGACAATATCTTGTTTATTTGTCGTAAAACATGTACCTAGACGGGATGGCAAAATTCTAAGTCAATTCAAACGAAACGTCTAGAAATAACTTTAAACGACACATATGTTGACCGTTGAGAATCCATTTAGTTATTTAGCGATATCGCTGTCGAAATGCAAGCGTCGGGAGCGGGCGACAGACCTTCGACGAGTATAGCGGTGACGACATCTTTTCTGCTTTGCGCGACGTGTGTCTTCGGGGTCAGATCGTTCTTTCTTGTATGATATGATAAATGAAGTCATTCACTTTATATTTAGACATTTACTATAGAGTTAGGAAAACTTTGTGCTTTGCAATAGATTGGTGCCAAATTGGAACATGTTCATCAAGAAAATTAAAAAACTACCGAACCTAACTGTCCATATCCTCAGTAATCTGCATAGGAATACGAGTAGAGTCAAAAATGGTATCTTGACACTCATGTTGGATTGTTGAGACAGAAACAGCATCGATATGGTTTTAGTGTTTTTTCTTTACGTGTCATTTTATTAATGCTTGCTATAAGCTATAACCGTACGTAAATACTCGTATGTACTAAGATTATAAATAATTGTATACGTAACCTACTGATCTGCCTAAACTTAGTATTGCATTAGATGGAAAATCTAAAGTTCATTCGCCCACACTACACCTGTTGCATTCGTTATTACCAAATAGATAGAGTTAAGTACCTACCTTTTATACAATTAATAAGTACCTACCTACTCAAGTTAAGCTTACTTAGCAAGGTCAATATTATTGTACCTACAAAATACAGTTATCTAACTATTAGTTAATATAACTAACGAGAAAATTGATCAATCAGCTTTAGCGTATCAAGTAGATAGTGCAGTCAACTGAGGCAGTTATTTCAATTAAAGTAGATTAACTTGCTGCTCTCAATTAGTTACACCAAATTCATTTCAATGTCCCAGTTCAACTTCTTTTGTGGATTGTTAGTTAACAACTTCAAGTTTTTTCTGCTACTATTTTCGTGATTTTACGGATACCATCCCTAAGTACTTGTTTGCTTCAATTAATAATGAACAGGCCGTAAGGGTAATTAAATTAACTTTAGGTACCTCAAAAGCTCCAATGTGCTATCAAGTACCATCACGTGTAGTTGCTGATAAAAATACTATAAAAAATATTTTGCTCATATTATCTAGGACCCGGGTATGTCCTTAAACTACGTCCAACAATGAGAGGTAGGGCACAGCGATGACCATCACGCTTGAATCTGGGGCAGCCCAACTGGGGAACTACCTCCTCCTTAGAGAAGACCACAGCCATAATAGCACTGCTACCTTTCAGGTATGTAGTGCTGTGTTCCTGATGGTGAGTAAGGTTCCCAGAGCTCCAACCCCCCTTAAAGGCCGGCAACGTGCTTGCGACTCATCTGGTGTTGCGGGTGCCCAAGGGCGACGGTAATTGCTTACCACCAGGCAATCCGTCTGTTCGTTTGCCGCCTATGTCATAAAAAAAATAGGAGTGTAAAATATAAAGTTTTAATTATGTAGAGAGGCGTGGGCAAATTGCTTATTATGTTACTGTACCGTACCCCTCGCGTCGTTGGTCACGCTCGCTGCGCACTGTCATTCGTTTTATGTACGCGTTGGAGAGTTGATTTCCATTCTAACCTTAAAATTTTAACAATAGGACACCACACGTATATAATCGACTGATTAATTGTACGTGTAACATGAAATTAGGGCCACGTAATTGCCCTTGGCTATAAGTTAACGATCAAAAGGAAAAGTTATTTTCGCTGACTTGTGATTTATCTACTTATAAAGAAAGAAATGTAAGAGCGATATACTAATTAAATAGGGATGTACGAGTATGTACTGTACGTCCTTCATTTTGACAATTATTTCACCAGTTCATAATATGATCGTGGATTTGTGCGGTTGCATTAATAAGAAGGTAGTATATTTTATATAGGATAAATTGGGGGTCGTAGAGCAAGAATGCAAGGCATGACACATAATTCATAGGTGAAGCTAGTTATGGCAGTAGTCACCACAACTAATAATAATTATATACTAGTTGCAGATAAGTTACTAGTAGAATTATGGTACGTAATATGCAATAATGCAACATACTAATACCTATTTATTTACCACCTGTCGGTATCGCTAAAGTACCAGCTAGCTGTGTTATCAGAAAACCTGCGTCGGTACCTATCTTCACTATATGTATAACATACACTATGCACACATCATCACTAGTTTTTCTTGGTTTACTTAGCTTGAGTTACAATATATATGTCATGAGAAAAATACGAGTAGACAACAATATGCATTTTGTAATGCGTGTATACCGCATCTTATAGATCCAGTCGTTCAATTCTATCGATAGATGCAGGATGATATGATGCACAACTTTTTGCCATAGTAAAATTGTCGTACTGTGTTGCGAGGTTCGTCAATCAGTTTTGATGCTGAATGTATTAATGTGAAAATGTCGGCTCGTCCGTAATGTTTATGTTTACTCGAACGTAACCTAGATACAATGGGCAATACCCTTTATTAACCGATTCGTTGCGTGTTCCATTTTCGAAAACTTTAGTCTGTGGCGGCGAACAATTTTTTCATGGCACGACAGGCGTGCCTTACGCCATGGAATATGATGGCACGCCTATCGTGTCATCCGCCATGTGTATAAAATTCGGAATTAATTTCGTTTTTTTCATTGATTTTGACTTGATTGAGTTCAGTTGACATCTAACCAAGGAAGTGAACTGATCAAAAGATTGTTTTAGACTGTTAGTAGCTTTTAAACTACGAGTTTTACTCGAAATGGATGGTAAGTGACTTTCAAAATTCAGATATCACAAACATTTTCTACTAAGTATAATGTTTATACTTTCCTAATTATCAGAGCCCGGAAAATCTATAGCAAAACAAAAGACTGTCGTAATCAAACTAGTGATAGAAACATTTTTTATCGATATCGAGTTAGTTTCGTCTAAAAATCATACCGATATGTTTAGGAACATTACTTATTTTATAATCATTCACGCCAAACGCAAAAGAAGTGGTAAAGTTAGGGTTTGTTTTATTGTTATTTCATCTAAAACGCAACGTAATCATCAACGTTATTTATATTTCATATTAAGTAATAACCCTTCCCTTTTGGCTTGGCCGTACTCTGGTGACAAAGAGGTAATCAATCTCATTGAAAATAATAAACTTCAGAGAATCAGTATTCCATAAGACATCAATAAACTCGATATCGATAAAAAAATGTTTCTAACACTAGTTTGATTACGACAGTGTTTTGTTTTGCTATGGATTTTCCGGCCTCTGCTAATTATGTATAGTGGGGTAACGGAATGGGTAATTATTTTTATAGTGCGACGTATTTAAACCTATGCATTTACTATCTTCGACATTTCTCCTTGAACTATTCATTTGAGTCTTATAGGTAACAAACTTAGAGGATTTAAGTAGTAACTGGAGACGCCTTGGCTGTCATTTTTCGTACAAAATAGACTGACGGTTTTTGCGGGAAAGGGGAGTGTCAAATGCATTGCTAAAACGTCAGTCTATACAACAATCTGCACAATTGTGCAAGTTTTTTGGCAGAAGGGTAAACTTATAAAGGCGTCTCCAGTCATTAAATGCTCTAAGGTAACAAATCATTTATCTGGAATTACAAAAAATAATATAGGTATTCATTCCATAATATGATGACACGCCTGTAGTGTTATCCGCACTGAAACGCTAAGTAGTAAAATTAGTGCTGCATGAAAAGGTTGTTAACAACTGAATTTGAAAAAAAATCTTAAAATTTTGAATATTTCAGAAACGAAGGCTACTAGCTTGTTCTACACGACAAACAATAATAGTTTTGTTCGGGGTGAACCTTTCTGAAACTTAATTTGGTGAAGTTTTAATCGATTTTAAAATGACACTCCTCTCGTGTCATACGCCATTCGTTAAAAACATTGATGACACGCCTGTCGTGTCATCCGCACTGAAACGGTTAAAAGACCAGCAGTAGGCGGCGTAAATGTTAAACACGTAACTATAATTATAGTGAGACTGACCCCAATGGCCCGAATATCTGTGTGTTAAAGTAGACACGGCATATTAGCTACTTATTGTGCGAGTCGCGCATTGGTCTCGTGTCTAAGATTAGCTGCGTGACTTTTATGCAACGTTTCTTCTGAAATAAATTCTAACAACACAGTGGTAGGCGCATTTCCTAAATATCATATGCTGTAGTGTGTGTGAATTCATACATAGGCTACGTTTTTTCCGTTCCCCATCGTAAGGCTCTTTATTAATTAAAAAAAACAATATATTTCTTGATATCCAATGTTCGTTATTAAAAAGAAAACGTTATTTATCATTATAATCATAAGTACCTATTCTGCTTTTCAAACCTAACAACCTAACGTTGAGTTATGTAGGACCACAATTTAACTGACATACCTATGCTAGATAAAATGACTTTTCTGATCATCCTAGAAAAATTCAACCCTCAGAACTTGATTGTACTTCTAGTGCTAAAATATAGGTATTCTATCTTCAGATTGCGTGATGAGTAAAATTGTCTGTCAAATGTTTTGTCCTTGAGGCCACACGAAACGCGGGTAAAATGGTCCACTGAACCTTGCCTTGCGTGCCCATAGATTAATAGACTAAACCACTTTATCCAAACCCAGACTAACTTTTACTTACGTATTATTTTCATTTTGTTAAATGATGTAAATCGTCCGTTTTTAATGAGGATTAATTTATATGTATCGGACCAATTACGTAAAAGTAATACAAAAGGCCACAAAATAAATAGAGAAATATAAATAGATAAATAGAATCCAAGTTTGCTGTTACCGCCTAACGATCAAAACGCCTCTAACTAATTTATATTAACCCCGTCCTAATGTATGTAAAATCAAGAAAATTGCTATTTTCATCGTGAAATGTTGCGTTTATGTGTATAGTTGTTATAAAACTTTTTCTACTTTATTTAACGGATATGTTACTCAGAAATCGCCACATTATTTAATAGCGCCTCGCGCCCTGTACTTACATCATCACGAACAAGTAATAGCTACTATTATTTTTAATCAACTTTTTTGATGGTGTTTAATAGTAATAAAGCTTCCCAACGATGTGACGAAAATAACTCAACTTGTCATGCGAATTATTAGTCCTAATGGAGACAAACATAGTTAGTGCTGTTATTTGGTAGCCCCGCCAAGAGCACGTGGGTGGATCATGTAAATAAAGAAACGTGTCTGAGATATAGCACGGTTAAGAAATGATATGACATAATGTAATGTAGTGAGTCAGAACAAGTTATTACTTTCCGACCCATACCTACATATGCAAATTATTTTAGTAGGAGGGCATTGGTGCCGTAGGTGCTCCGATAGGATTAAAGTTCTGACTTGGACGTTTTTGTGTTAACTACGGTACACTTAATTATAATCATTACGGTCGTTATCATTTTAATTTTGTCATAAGTATGAAACTCGTTTACATTTCCGTGAATTTAAGATTTATTATATACTTATACGGAGACTCAAAAAGACCTTTGTTTTTGTTTATTACATAATGATATATAAAAAAAATTATATAATTCTTATGAAATGGTGACTGTCCATCAGATATTATTTTATAAGTCCGGCTAAAATTAATCATATATATTAATGTGAACAAGTTGCCAAATGATCTCAATAATAAAATAAGTATACAGTTTCCGTATGGGAAACAACACAAATATTCCATACTTTCATTAAAGACACGCTTTGATTGACACGCCTTTTCCGGTTTCAGATGCAAGATGTTAGTGAAGAGTGGACTAGTCTGACGCGCGTTTAGAAATCTGCCAACATGAAGCAAATCGACAACAAGAACCTCAACACGCTAAAATGCGTGCTCTTCTGCTTTCTCGCAGGTAACTATACTGTGTGTCCATATGTATGATTGGGTGCCGGGTAAGCTGCTTAGTAGAAAAATATATTATGAATCACGTAATTATGGAAGAAACGCAAAAAAATCTACAAAGTTAGCCTATTTGGTGAATATATTGCTATAACCCTTTTGATTAAGAAATAAAAAAACGAAAGCCGTTAGTATGTTTTCTATAGGGCCGTAGTACTACGCGGAAAGGTAACTTTATGTTATGCTGGTGAACTTCACTTCTAGGTACTTACCTACTGGTACATTTAAACAAAAATCGTAGTGATAAAACTGAATGTAGAACGTACATATTCCTGTATTAGTACACATTTTTGTTCTCAAATAAAAAAGACCACGAGGTATTAAATGACCGTGACTCAATTAGGTTTTTATAAGTCCTCAAGCACTACTATTTATAGCTGTACAGTCATCCTTGGCCTAGGTACACTCATTCACGCCACTACGGCGATATCATTTCATTGGAATAAATTGAATTGAATTAGCAAGGCATATCAGCCGTAGCAGCTAAGTTGCAGAGTGTTATTCGTACTTACCGCCGTATCGTATTCTATCTATTCTATATTGATTTTATATTCATACAGCAGAGGAACTAGCTAGCGAGATATTCAAAACGAGCTTAGCACATCTTTATTCAGTCATGATGACGACATGGGACGCTCTCTAATAAGATAATCATTATTAAACACAATCATCGTTTAACTTTAATTGGTGCGGTACAACGCATTGCACTAAACAGTGGCTATTCTATACCGACAATAAAAAGTGGTCGGGCGATTGACGCGACCGACTTGCACCGCAATATCAGGACTTAAATATAAACGTAGCAAGATTCCATTCAAGTCCTATAATATAGTACCTTTTTCCCTTGCCTGGCAGTATAATGCCGTAGCCGCACTTGCAAGCTTCCATCTAAGGAGCGTAGAGCTCCGAGAACCGAATGATTTAGGGACCATTCACCTCGACCTGTATTGCGGCGTTTTATGTCACAATATTTGTTATTTCTTTTACCTGCTGAACATAAAAGCGTACTTAGTGCAAACTTTTTATTGTTAGAAATATGGGCCTATAAAACTGTATCTCATGAGTCTCATGACTTAACATTGACTGTTTATTTTATTACTCGCAATTTCCCTTGTCGTGAAAAAGCTTTCAATTTCTTATAAAATATAATTGACTAAAATATTAATGCAATAGTAAATGACTTCCATCATCTAGATTCTAGTCCCGTTTCTGAGTAGATTGAGTAAGTAGTCTGAGTGTTGATAGGTATTAAAATTATTTGGCTAAAGTGACCACTTCCGTACTTTCGGTATGTGGATCGGTCAGGATCGGTATTATTGGCATCGGTATTTTTGCTACCAACTTTAAGTAAAGGTAAAGAGCTCGCGACCGTTGTTACAAGAAGTTATAATTTTGTATGAGGTTTGAAATCTATGGTTCCTGTGAAAGTATCTGGAAATTCGTGAGTTTTCCATTTTTTTGGAAACTGATTATAGATTGATGCATTATTTTATCCGTCAGAAATTAAATAAACAAATTTAACACGCCTAGACTTAGCCATAATCAAACTATGCAAAATGTAGGGTTGTACGTTGTTTTATAGACTACATTTTCGCAGAATATTGGTTCATAGAAAATGTTTCTCATATTTTCATTTCATAGAATGATCATTTTTCAGAGTTCTTACATTATAGAATCTGGTCTTGTACATTTTTTATTGTTCAGATAAGTAGTTTTTAGAATGCCAGTTCATAACGTTTTGAATCAAATATTATTAATCCGTATAGTATTTCGTTTGTATAACACTTGTTTCAAAGCCTGCATATTCATAGAATGTTGTTTTTCGTCTTATCAAACTTAATATTTTCGTTTCATAGAAAACTCAGTAACTCAATACTTATTGTAATATACATTAAATCCCATATGTTTTTATTCAAATATAATTAAACTGTGGAATAATTTAAATTCAATTTATTTATTATTTACCCATATATTACTAGTTAAATATTACAAACGTTTAATTAATGCCATTAACAAAAAGCAACTGTTCTGGTAACCGTTTGTTTCTATGGGGTCATAGTTCTAACCTAACCTAACCAACTTTTCTGGCAACCGTTTGTTTCTGTGGGGGTCGCAGTTCTAACCTAACCTAACCAACTTTTCTGGCAAGCGTTTGTTTCCGTGGGGGTCGCAGTTCTAACCTAACCTAACCAACTTTTCTGGCAATCATTTGTTTCCGTGGGGGTCGCAGTTCTAACCTAACCAACTGTTCTAGCAACCGTTTGTTTCTGTGGGGGTCGCGGTTCTAACCTAACCTAACAAACTTTTCTGGCAATCATTTGTTTCCGTGGGGGTCGCAGTTATAACCTAACCTAACTATCTGTTCTAGCAACCGTTTGTTTCTGTGGGGGTCGCGGTTGTAACCTAGCCTAACCGACTTTTCTGGCAACCATTTGTTTCTATGGGGGTCGCAGTTCTAACCTAACCTACTGTAACCGTCCATAACTACTGGAATAATAATATTGGAAAAAATATACTGGAACTAAATATTCTATAGAACAGTAACTATGAAACAAAGATCTATGAAATCTGTGTCTACAAAACAAAATTACATGAAATATGATTCTAGTGTTTGATAACTTTGTAAATTAAAAAAATTGATAACAATATACACGGAACTGAATGTCTGCGAAATATGTTTTAACCAATTGAACAGTCTATGAAACAATAATATTGGAATAGATAGTACATGAACCAAATAATCTATGAAATAATTTCTGAGAAACGAAATTCTATGAAATTTCTGTCTATGAAAGAGGGTGACACCAAAATGTAGGTTTTATCCTATTTTTTTGTAGGTATCGTCAATTTTCTACTGAATTTTTATGTAGATAAGTCCGGTACAATTTGAGCTCTATGTTTTTATTAACTGTTTCTTCCAGGTGTGGGATGCATTTTTCCATTCCTGCCGCTGCACATGACCGAAGGCGGCGCGGGCCTGTCCCGCGGCGAGGCTAAGCTCATATCGGCCGTTGCGCCGTGTGTCGCACTCCTGGGTCCGGCCATTCTCGGACATCTCATTGATAAGTGCGTATTGAAAGGGTTCAATTTGTGCACCTTTAAATATTGGTGTTATGTTATTGCATCATAAGTATTTTGAAACTTCCAGCTACAAGATTGCCTTTACTGTTTTTTTAGGCTGCGAAGTGATGATCACTGATAAGTAAAAAAATTAAAAGTTAAAAACATTGCCGGCCTGGATGTAAATGATACTGTGGGTAAGACCGATACTTAATTTTTAAGGGAAGTCCATCATATGACAGTAAATACCTATGAGATAATGTAGGAAATTGGTTGTAGGACGGTCTTTCCAGACAGACGGTCTTCCCCACATTGACCTTATTAGAAAAAGTCAACATGCGAATTGTACCGTCAGGTTATCGATTGGACGCGGGTCGACTAGCGGTGGCGGGCCGAGCGGCTCCGGTCGTCTGCTGCGAATCGTCACGGCTATCTGCCTTATCCTTGGAGCGATCTTCTACACGCTACTCTTGGCCGTACCGTATACCAACCGGGGTGATGTAAGTAGAAGGGATGATTAGGATATCACATCACAAACAACCAAATATTCGAAATTGGATTAATCATTAACAATGTTTTAGGCTCCTCGCCCAATCGTCTGGTTCTCCTGTGACGCCGATGGCGCATATGTGACGCAAGAAAAGTGCACAGAAGGCAAGCAGTGTCATTATGTTTCCGAGGAGAAGGTAAGCCTAGTAGTTTACTAAAAAAGTAAGTAATTATTTAAAGCGTAAAAATAAAAAACGGCTCGGGTAGTTTGCTAAGAACTGGCCACCCCCCAATTACATTCTGAAGTCTGTTTATAGGCGATTAGAATTTATTTTAATGTGAGGTGGCCAGTTATTAAAGGGTGGCTAGTAGTAGAAGTAGAAACTACATTACAAAATGTTTTCTACTTATAGGCAAATAGAATTCATTTTCAGTATAAGGTGGCTAAGTTATTGAAAAATGGTCTATGATAGCTGCAGGTACGTAGTACGTCTAGTCATTTTCATTTTACGTTGATGAGCCGACGGTAAAAACGCGTTTAACTCATTTTGAATACCTCGGCCGCTGAGCTACTTCTGCTGCTGACCAAGGAAAAACCAACGCCCTCGAGTATACGCGTATTTAATATATTATGTCTAGTGCAGTGCTTCTAACCGTCTTCGTAGCAACAGACAAATAGTTCCTATGGTTTTCTTTCCACACTGACCCGAGTAAAGTTTCGTGAACAAAAATGCGTTAAATTTACTTTTTTTGTAGACGATCTTAATAGTCGTACGACACAAGAAACAAACTTACCTATTCGTATTACGACCAATATACATAAATGTGAGTTATACGCGGGCACTGACCCAGTTCACCCAGTCACCTTACGCTATCCCGCAAAAGCCATTACCTTACCATTACCCTCAAAAATGGGGCCGACATGTTTTTAGTTAGAAGGTAGGGTAGGGTAGGGGCCATACATACCTACCCTAACAGAGTCGCCCCATAGAAACTTATATTTGGATTGAGATAAATAAATAAATATTATAGGACATCCCTACACAAATTGACTGAGCCCCACGTACCTACTTTGAAATTTCCAGTGCCAATTACGCATTTTATTCTATCAACATACAATGTTTCCTTGATAACAATGAACTTTTAAAGTAGTTAATATATGTACATTGTCTGTGTTATTTAATATACAAATTGTTCCAGACGGGAGTGTTGGCCCTGGGATTCTGCGAGTACGGCTGCGGAGATGTTAACATGACGTGGGTGCGGACCGTGTACCCTACAACACCGACAACGACCAACATACCGACGTTTTGGAACAAATACATCAATTTCACAGTAAGCCTATTAACTTCACTACAACTAATCTCTAGCATATAAATCAAGCTTAGGGAGTTAAATTAGGGCTACGCGGTTATGTGCCTGTGGAGAACCTTCCTACTATTAAACGAACTTGGCGGACCAGCGCAGCGACGGAATTTGCAATCTGACACCTGATATGCCTGTTAAACTCGGGAATATTTCTGTCAATATTATTCATCATGAATTCATTAGAATCACATTAAATTTTGGTATTCCTTTACCTACTGAATATGTCATGTAAGTACTTAAAAAAAATAACCAAGCTCACCGATGTCCGAGGTCAGATTTGATTCGTCTTAGATGGACGGATGATCTGGTACGAGTAGCTAGGAGTGGTTACAGTGTGATAGAGATCGCTTCCCGTGGCGGTTTATGGGGGCGGCCTATGTCCAGCAGTGGACATCCTTGGCTAATAGATAATTAACTCACGCCTCGCCACGCATCCTCGTTAGTCGTAGCCCTCCTATAATATTCTCTCTAATTGTGTATGCAATTGTCTGTAACCAGGAGAGTATTCCCGATGAAGACGACGAGGACATCCAAGAGCACCCGCCGCACTTGTGCATCAACGGCCAGTGCAACGTGTACATGCACCACAAGTCGCGCATGGTGGTGCCCATGTCCATCGAGCCGTACGACGAGCGGTACGACAACAACACTGCCGACTATTGCTCCTACCGCGTCGGTCAGTACACGCTTGTGTTTTACTTTCATTTGATAGATAGATCTTTATTTGCAGCCAAAGTACATTTCTTAATAATACTTATATTAACTCAATAGTCCTTACACCGTGGCGGGTGCTGTCTCTGTGTGCGTCCCATGATACGGACAGGGGCAACATCCGCTTAGTGTACCCCTTACATTTCATTAAATTGTCGAAAGGGCCTCTGCGCGTTGGCTCGATCTGGCTCCGCGTACGCCTCCCAAATGTCCGGAACACCATTGTTCCGTGTACGGAAGAGACTTATATTAAATACATACATGGACCCTGGTAGGGTATAACAAAAAAAAATTGACATTATTAATACAACATTCTGACACTAAAAACAGCTTAAAAATTAAAATTATAATATAACTACATAAAAATATTACAAATTGTCTTCCATGAATTCCGATATACTATAATAACATTTCTCGACCAGCTTACTTTTGAGATTGTTTGGGAAATCAGTATTTTTAGTGATGTAGGAATTTGGTTGTAGATCTTAATGGCCCTATAATAGGGGCCATTTTTATATTGTATTAGAATGGCCATTTAACCGATTCAGTGCGGATGGCACGACATGCGAGTCATCAATGTTTTTAACGTGTGGCGTATGACAAGAGAGGACTGTCATCATATTCTGTGGCGTAAGGCACGACTGACTGCCGCGTCATGAAATAATTGCTCGCCGCCACAGACAAGTTTTTGAAAATGGAAGACGCAACGAAACGGTTAACAGAAAGTTAGCTGTTTGAGGTAACATGAGGGCAACGTATTCAGTGTGTGCCCTTATACACAGTCAGTGTCTTACAACCGCGTATCTTCGTCTACAATCTTACTGAACATATGTAAACTATATTGAAACTGTACAAGGGCTACTGATAGTTAGTACAACACACTTGATATTTGTACGTTCAGAATTCGTAAACAATGTGCAACTCGCCTTTTAGGAGGTGCCAGCTGTAATGTGCCACCAGGCCGCGTGCCGGAGGGTGACGACTGCATCCCATCCGTGCGGTGCCAAGTACTGGATCCCTACGATGAGAAAAACTCTGTCATGAACCACGCGGAGTGCAAAGTTTATACCGGGGACCCTACCGCCACGTTCTGGAGTTACTTTGTGATAAGGTACGTGTCGGGGTTGTACCCTGGTCTAATAAAAGTTGACTTGTTATTAATTTAACGGTTAACGATTAACACGGTTCTACTCACGTATATTTAGTCACTCGCGCGACATGTTTCGGAGAACATAGGCCTCCATTTTCAGGCACTAAGAGTGTTGAGTGTCCTTTCGGTTCGCCGATCGCGTCGCCGGCCCGTCGCGCACTCAAATAAACGTAAGTAGAACCGAGTTAAACGTTAATTATTATGTCTCACGAAAGTTTAAATTGTTATGAATTTACCTAAAATTTTGTGAAAATGGGTCATACCTAGAATTTAAGATAGGTTCGCGTTTAACATTGTGAAAGTTACGGATTTGTCACGACATTAGTTATTTATGTGACTGATGCATGATTAGAGGCAAAGTCGAGTTTCACAGTAATCTTAATTACACGAGTGTTCAGAGGTTCACAGCACAACACCCAGCAATAAAATGTAACATTATCTACGAAAAGAGACCTTATTGTCGATGGCGCTTATGTCGTTGTTCAAGAGTATACAATACAAACGCAACGCGATTCGACGTAAGTGCCATCGACGATAAGGCCCCTTTTCCTAGACGATGACACAAATGGTTGTGATAAACACACAAAATATCTGACTAGGCTTTATTCTATGAATCCGTCCTTCGACAGGATCCTCTCAGACATCTGGCCGACAGCGGCGCTGGCGCTGCTCGGCACGGCCTGCGTCATCGCCACGCGCGAGACGTCCATCGGGCGCGGCGACGTGGGCCGCCAGCTCGCCTTCGGGACCATAGGCCTGGCCATCTTCCCGCCCCTCGCGGGCCTGGCTTCGGACGCGATGCCTGAACAACCGTTCCTTGTACCTTTCATCATGCACGCCGTGTTCATGTTGATTGGCGCTGCGATCTTGCTGCTGGACAGGTACGATTTCAGAGTTCAAATACTTACCACGTGCTTACCACTTACCGCCCATGGTTGCTCTGGGCTCAAGGGGGAAATTTGGCATTATTTTTCTCTCAGAGATGTAGGATGTAATGTAGGTATATTATATAGATAATAATATCATAAATATTTCGGGACAATCTTACACAAATCGACCTAGTCCTACGGTAAGCTCAGCAAGGCTTGTGTTGTAGGTACTAGACGACCATGTATATAATTAATAGATATACCTATGCATATCAATACTCAAATACATAGAACCAATCGGTGATAAGAAGACCATTGGCTTCATAGGCAGGGTCACCCACTAGGCCAGACTGGTCGTCAAATAATTATATTATATAAGTACTTACTACTTACTTGCACTGTACTTAGTACTACAGAAAGGTTACATACTATTGACGTACAGTCAGCGTCAGAGATATGTGACCCCCCCCTACATAGATTGGTTGTATGCAGGGGGGGTCACATATCTCTGACGCTGACTGTACATGTCTTTGGTGTCAGACAACCTGGGAAGTAACATTTTATATAAGAAAAATAATTTCGCGGTCCAAGCGTCTTCAAGTTATCAGCGAGTATCTTAGGTACATTAAATTGACGACCTGCTCCTTTTTGGAGCCTAAGTTAAAAACTAAGTTAAGTGTTGCGTTACAGTCACATGCCGCTGTCGACGCCAGAGTGGTGGTGGCACACGTCGACGGGCATGCTGGCGTTGCCAATGAACGCGGTGCGGCGCTACGGCGCCGAGACGGCCGCCATCTTTGCCGTGGTCACTCTGCTCGGCGTGTTGTGGAGCGGCATTGACTCTTACCTCCCTTGGTGAGCCGAATACACTAGACTTACAATCACAGCCGGAGTGGTGATGGCACAAGTGGATAGATATGCTGACGTTGGCCATGTACGCGGTGCACCACTATGGGGCTGAGACGATCGCCATCTTTGAGGTGGTGCACTTTGCTCGGTGTGCTGAGAAGCGGCATCGACTCTGTCCTGCCTAGGTGAGCCGAATACTCTAGGCTACTAAAAGTAATGATTGAAGTCTTCGTTGAGATGTAACATGTATTTGTATAATAATGTAACTGTAAATCTGCCGTGGCGAAGAGAAATAAAATCAATAATGAAAATCGAGGAAGTCGTTGTCGAGTTATAAACTGTTTAACTAAACTGACTTTAAAAAAATGGGCTGGTAAGATCATTTGACTATTTATCACTAGGTACAGTCAGCAGCAGAAGTAGCTAAGCATTTGAGGTGTTCAAAATGAGGCCAACACGTCTCTATTGTCAAGAGAATAAGAGCGCGTGGAGGTCATTTTGAACACCTCAAACGCTTAGCAACTTTTGGTGCTGACTGTACATAGTATATAAAAAATCGCTTTCTCTGTCCCTATGTATGCTTAAATCTTTAAAACTACGCAACGGATTTTGATGCGTTTTTTTTTAATAGATAGAGTGATTGAAGAGGAAGGTTTATATGTATAATAACATCCATTAAATAGTGGAGAAATAATATCAGCATTGCACTCGTGCGAAACCGGGGCGGGTCGCTAGTTAAAGATAAAAAACTTACGTTCTAAGATTTTCTGAAAGTGTCTAGCAGGCTAAGGTAATAAGAGTGGTCCTCACGAGGGATTAGGTCCACTTTAAGCCGGAGTGGAGAGATTTCAGTGTTGCATATCCTGTGTTCCTTAAGGCTTGGTCACATAGGGCGCTTTTTGTGGCGTAGCGCAGCGGGCCGCGACGCTGCCGTCCGAATGTGTGCCTTATTTCGTTACATTAGCCACACCGCTGTCACGCCCCGCTGCGCCACGCTCTCAAAACGCGCCTATCTGCCCAAGCCTTTAAGTAACGTGTCTCTTCCCCTCAGGACGGTGAAGGACCTGAACGGCACGGTGACGGAGATGGGGCTCACGATGACGGTGGGCGCGCTGCCCGCCATCCCCGCGCTGTGGTGGGCGGAGGCGCTCGTGGACTACATCGGCCACTCCAACGTCTTCATCACTGCGTTCACCTTCTACTGCGTGCGCTACACTGGTAACTATTATCTGCATTCTGATGGCATTTTTGCCTCTGTTTTAGGGTAACTAGGGAACTATTATAGCTGCCACATCTTTGTCTGTCTTTCCGTTTAATCTCAGGGACCGTTATCCTTATTACTAGAAAGTTGTCATTTCACTTGGTATCTATACTTACCTATACATAAAAATCACGTCGATAAAGCGGTAAAAAATAAGGCGTGGATAAACGTTTTTTTTTTGTTTCCTTCCTATGATGTGTGATATCTTCGTACTTCGGATAGGTATATGAAAAAGAATAGGGATTAACAAAATCCATTTTTACTCCGAAAGATCAAAAAAATATGTCTTTTAACTTTTGAACCAACGCCTATAATAATTATTAATTAAAAATCGATTTCACGAGTTCGTAATTATTTTCAACTTTCAAATAAAGCTATCTATTTCGAAATGAGACCGGACGAAAGTTTAAGAAAAGCCCTATACTTTAGTTTTTTTCTCTTCAAAATTCGTCTATATCTACTTGGCCTGCTACACGTCGCCGTTTCTCGGCCTGTAAGTAAACTGTAATTGCAATGTTGTCGTTAACAGGTCTAGCGTACAGCACTGACTACAGATGGATAGTGGTGTGCGAGGTGCTGGAGGTGTTCACCATCAGCCTCGTGTGGGTCACGGCCATACTCTACTTCCGCCATCTTGTGCCCAGGAAATATACCGCCACCGGTCAGGCGCTGCCCGTCATTGCGCACTTCTGTATCGGTAAGTATCTACAAATTTGACGACAGGTCGGGTCTAGTGATACCCTGCCTATGAAGCCGACGGTTCTGAGTTATAATCCTAGGTATTTGTGTTATGAGAACAGATATTTGTTTTTAAGTTATGAGTGTTTTTATACTTTTTTACTATTACTTTGTGTATAATATGTACGGCTACGTACCCACAACACAAGCCTTCTTGAGCTTAATGTAAGGCTCAGTAAATTTCTGTAGGGATATCTTGTAATATTTATTAATCTATTATTATTTATTAAACATTTAATTGATAACTGGTAAACCTTGTCTCGTTGCAATACGATGCACGATGATTCGGACAGCAAGTGTCAAGTCCGACGAGTCGATAATATAAAAATTGTCCTAAGTATTCTGAATATAATATACTCGTAACTTAGATGCTTTTAATGTTATTAAAAAAAAAGCTAACAAAACAATGTGCGGTTTTACGTTACCGGAGGGTTGTAAAATGTATTATTTATAGAGTCGCGACACTGAAGTAAAGTAGTTATAGTACATTGTGCAACGAGGATGGTAAGTAAGGTATAGTAAACGCGAGTCTATTAGAAGCCCGACGACGAAGTCAGAGGGCTTTTAATGACTCAAGTTTGTTATACACTTACCACCCGTGGTACATACAATGTTTTTCATCACATTTGCGAGGAAATAAAATAAATTCGTTGGTAAAATATTAGTTACTAGTGTAGTGTAGTTTTACCTATCAGACCGCATCCACTATAAAAGATTGTCAACAATGTCAAATTTGTTCAATGTCTTCCACAGATAATGTTAACAACTGCGTTTTGTTTTCGAAGTTGACAGATCATCCTGCCAAATAGTATCAATTATCAAAATCAAATAGAAAACAACTATTTTTAATAAATACTAAACATTAAATTGCAGTCAAATTTAATATAAAAATATGTTTTATACATATTAAAAGTTGGTTGTAGCAAACTTATGAAGATATGAAATACACCTTGGCTATTTAGAAACATCCTCAGTCCAAATGAAGTATAGGTTCTGTATATTTTTAAAACTAAACTTAACAGCCCGTGTGAGCTAAATCGGCTATAACTGCTCTGTACTCTCGCAAGTAACAACGCCATTGACGAGCAAGTGTGATGAAAAAATTAATATACGGAACCATTTTACTCAGATTGACATAACCCTTAACCACCCTCAAACAAAGCAGATAGGGTCACATCTGATAATACGATAATATTGAATGTGTCAAAAACATGTATCCAAGATGCCGTGGTAAAACAGTCGCGATATATCGAAGATCAGGAGGTGGTCATAAATATCTGAATATGCACTATCGCCTTGTTGACCATCCGTGAGACCAATTGACCAATTGATCCTTGTTGACCAATTGACCATCCGTGAAAGTTCCCATATATCTGTTCACATTAAATGTATCCATGTTTTCAGACGAAACCGCTTAGGTATTCGTAGGTATCATAAGTTCACTTAGATAAATGCCGTGTAGGGGCTTCGAGTCCGGAATTTTCTGCTATATTTGTAAAAGGTTCAAAATAAGTTGTGCGGGCATTTAGTTCTACCGATTCCACCCTAAGTCCTGTTCCCTCGTGCGCGCAGGGCGCTGCGTCGGGGCGATAGTGAGCGGCGTGGTGACGCTGGACACGGCGCTGGGCAGCGCGCGCGTCCTGTACCGCGCGCTGGGCGTGCTGGCGCTGGCCGCGGCCGCCGTCTACCTGGCGCTGTACCACCTGCTGCTGGCGCCGCGCTGCGCCGCGCCCGCCGCGCCGCCGCCCACGCACCTGCTGCAAGGTACTTGACACGACTGTACCGCGCGCTGGTGCCGGCGCTGGCCGCGGCCGCCGTCTACCTGGCGCTGTACCACCTGCTGCTGGCGCCGCGCTGCGCCGCGCCCGCCGCGCCGCCGCCCACGCACCTGCTGCAAGGTACTTGACACGACTGTACCGCGCGCTGGTGCCGGCGCTGGCCGCGGCCGCCGTCTACCTGGCGCTGTACCACCTGCTGCTGGCGCCGCGCTGCGCCGCGCCCGCCGCGCCGCCGCCCACGCACCTGCTGCAAGGTACTTGACACGACTGTACCGCGCGCTGGTGCCGGCGCTGGCCGCGGCCGCCGTCTACCTGGCGCTGTACCACCTGCTGCTGGCGCCGCGCTGCGCCGCGCCCGCCGCGCCGCCGCCCACGCACCTGCTGCAAGGTACTTGACACGACTGTACCGCGCGCTGGTGCCGGCGCTGGCCGCGGCCGCCGTCTACCTGGCGCTGTACCACCTGCTGCTGGCGCCGCGCTGCGCCGCGCCCGCCGCGCCGCCGCCCACGCACCTGCTGCAAGGTACTTGACACGACTGTACCGCGCGCTGGTGCCGGCGCTGGCCGCGGCCGCCGTCTACCTGGCGCTGTACCACCTGCTGCTGGCGCCGCGCTGCGCCGCGCCCGCCGCGCCGCCGCCCACGCACCTGCTGCAAGGTACTTGACACGACTGTACCGGCGCTGGTGCCGGCGCTGGCCGCGGCCGCCGTCTACCTGGCGCTGTACCACCTGCTGCTGGCGCCGCGCTGTGCCGCGCCCGCCGCGCCGCCGCCCACGCACCTGCTGCAAGGTACTTGACACGACTGTACCGCGCGCTGGTGCCGGCGCTGGCCGCGGCTGCCGTCTACCTGGCGCTGTACCACCTGTACTATATTTCCCCGACTTAGCGACTCGTCAGTATTAAGATTGACACCATTTTTTTTCTGAAAATTTTCAAAATGTCTCGTTTTTTTTTGAATAAATGATTCTGAATTTCACTTATTTTGTTACAAGCTTCCACTGTGGATGGGCGTCTTAATGGGAAAGGTATGCACGTCAATTAACGGTTTGAAGAGAAAACTCTGTTGAGCCAGTTTCCGATTATCGTAATAGAGTATGTATATCCTGGATTGCTCGGGAGTTAACCAGTGCTCAACACAAGAATATGGGTATACTTATATCACATCTGTTGCCAAAGACTTAACATTGAAAGGGTATCCATCGGGACACTGTTGGACACCAGGACGTTTACCTAATAGGCACTAGTACATTTGTGCTCCCAAAAATCCGATTGTCATACCAACGGTGATGATCGGGGCACAGTTCATCAGTGCGATACGAACAACTCTTCTAAGCTCCAACCATAAACACACACAAAATATAAACATTGCTCTCGACTTTTTCTTCACCTAAAGGTTTCACCAAGTGTGTTTAAGTTAAAACACAGAAGTAACATTTAAGAACGTTTGTTTCTAAAAATAGCCACTGGTATTTACTATTAATGTTATTGACTTATTGTATTATTTTCAGGTTTGAACACAAACGGAGGGTCGAACGGCACCTACTCCCCGACGCGAGTCTACCACGAGGAGCGCTCGAGAAAAGGACACTTCCGTTATTAACTCATACCACCGAGTCCACCTCTCAAAAGGACATATTAAACTCTCTCACTGCCAACAGTATAATGCTGCACAATCGCGTTATTAAAATTTGCAATGTCACGCTAAGATATATCATTTTTTGCGCATAATTTTTGATGACAAATAACTTGTCCAATTCTCAATCGGATCGTGCCAGCAGACTGCCAAGCTTTGCTATGTTAACGCAATAGTGACACACAGTTTTGAAGCTTAGCCGGGTTCGGATATTATGTAGATTTTATAAAAAAAAACTACTACTGTACCAAATAACGTGCCTCAAGTTTGACGGGATGTACAGGTCGTTACAATATGCAGTAACTTGTCTTAGAGACAGTAAGCAGGACGGTTTCTTAGACTACACCTGTATTGTACATACCTTTTTTGTCGCGGGCGAATTCAGAGTAAACGTAGCATAGCTTGGGTAGTGAAAAGCAGCCTGACCTTGTTTTAGTGAATAAGAAAATCTATGGAAATCATAATTTTTAGTGCTGAACAGTGCCTTTGTAGAAGTACCTCCAAGAACGGATAGGATGGTTGCCATTTTGTTGCATATTACATCTTGCATCACTTTCGCCCTTACTAGTTTGAACGTGACAGCAATGGTGATAGGCGATAAAACCCGGCCTTTAGGTAGCAGATAATTGTAAAATAAGTAATTAAATTATGTCTAAGTTTGTTGTGACAGTCTCTTGTTTTAATTGATATCACAAACATAATTGTAACGTTGAATAATGTTAATGTTCTAATGATGGGTACACAATTGTGATATATTAAGTGCTTTTTACTAATAGGATCAAGTTTTGTTCAAATAATATTTATTTTACAGTTTAACTGTTTCTACTTATTAATATTGTTTGCATTTGTACCTATTTTTTAGGTAAACATTTATGTATATGACTTTTTGAAATAAAGATATTTCACATTTACTTTGGTGTTCATTTAAATCGAAACCATTACCAAACCCGAAATGTTTAAATTACATACAGGTAGTCAATACTAATACACTAGTCCAGGGGTTCCCAAAGTGTGCGCCACGGCGCCCTGGTGCGCCGCGGAAAGTTCCGAGGGGCGCCGTGAGTCGATCATCTATTATTATCTATCCACAACGACGATAGATTCATGTTGTGGATGTTTAATTTTCTTCCTACCTCCCTCTAACTAAACTAACCTAACCTGCCTACTATTATTGTAGGTAATGTAGGTAATAATTTCTTTCTACTATATCTTTTTGAAATAGCTAGCCGTGACAAAAAACTAATTTTGTAACTGCGCCGCAGGTTGAAAAAGATTGGGAATCCCTGCACTAGTCTATAATACGTGTTACTTACACGTACCTAGTCTCAGCCACAGAGTAGGATGAGTTGGCAGAAAACTGGCCACCTTATACTGAAAGTGATTTCGGCATATCTATAAATAGAACAAATTTTCAAATGGGGTTTCAATTACTGGCTACCCTTCATTAACTGGCAACCTAATACGTATATAATAATATCTATCTATATTGAATAGATAAGAACAAAATTGCGTTTCTCTGTAAAGACAAGAGTTTTATTTAAAATAACGAACTAAAATTAAAATATTACTTCTGTTTACAAAGTCAAATAAAATATTACTTACCTGTAAAGACAAGAGAAACAACATTTAATGTCCTTACTACAGGTTTTAGATATGTATCTTTATATAAAATTATATTTATAATAATATCATATTCCAATGTAATGATTGGAAATAATTTTCTGAGTGACACTTGTCAACTTCAAATATTAACTGCAATACTCTATGGCTAACGTGGTCAGTAAAAAGTTCTCATTAAGAAGGTCGACAACACTCGTTATAAGATAAACGAGCGTAGCGATTTTCTTTACATCTCCCACCAGAAAAGAATAATTGCAGACGAGAAATAACGCAATTATTCATTTATGGATCACAACAGGAGACAACTTAGTAATATGGTAAAGGTTCGATTCCGCTTTTCTGTGTCCGGCATCAATTTCGTAAATTGAATTTGATACCTTCTTTACGATTTTGAATGGTCCAATTCTCAGCTCATCCATCTTCTTTCTATTTAATCGATTTCCATTTTCTACGTAAACTGTATCTCCTTCTTCAAATTTATATTCTTCTCTATGGCGATCGAATATTTTTTTATTATAATTATGTGATTTTATTGTGTTTTCTAAAGCTAAGGCTCTATCTCTTTTCAAATCTTCGTTTGAATATTTAGATTTTAATTCTTTTGGTAAAATATTCACGTTTTCACCTTCAAGTAGATATTTTGGTGTAAATTTTGTCACAGTGTGTTCTGTTTCATTATATTTTTCCACACATTTCTGTGCAATAGTTGTCCATGCTTTTTTTTTCGTTTATTTTACACCTTATTCTATTTACCAAAGTCTGGTTTAACCTCTCATTAAGGCCATTAGAAAAAGGTGCATCCACTGCTGTAAAAATAATTCGGATATTTTCGTTCATTAAAAAATCTTTAAATTCTTTAGAGTTAATGCCAGGGTATTGATCTGTTAACACAGTGTCGATATTGTAGTTTTGAGTCACATTTTTATCAGTTTAATGAAGTCGCTTGAGCTTTGATTTCTTGATGTCAATATATATGCATATCTTGTGAAATGATCTACAAGAAGATGTAAGTATTTTTTTGTTGAGCGTGATCCTCCAAAGCCTCCAATAGTATCAATTGATACAATTTCAAAAGGGCGAGTTGCTGGTCCTAATTGGGACATTAAACCATATTTTGCCCTCCTCCTCGACTTGTTCTTTATACATATTTCACATTCATCACAAATCTTCTTAATGTTAGTTATTATATTCCTTCCTGTGTAGAATGGGGTTATTTTGTTTATCATCTGGGTTCTGCCAATGTGACAATATGTATCATGAACATCTTTAATCAGATTTTTGCTGAGTGCTTCCGATATAATTATTTTATTATTACTTTTATGCTTTTGTAGTAAATTTTGTTTTTAGAATTATGTTTGTTTTTTCACTTTGCAGGTCTTCGTTCTTCTGTTGATCATTTATTATATCTTCTAGGTTTATTAGATTTACTACTTTTAAAAAGTCATCATTATTTTCATATGGCTCTAAGACTGGATTTCGACTTAAGCAATCTGCTTCCTGATTGGATGTTCCTGGGTTATATTTTATATTAAAATTATATTGTGACAAGTAATATGTTAAATCACCTAGTTCCTCATCAGTTCTTGCTTTGATGTTTAAATTCTCCAATGGTTTATGATCTGAGTATACGGTAAATTCTTTACCCATAAGCCAGTGTTGCCAATATTTAACAGCTTCTTTTATAGCAAGACATTCTAAATATATAGCCTTTTTCCTTTTTTGAGTTTCAGTCAACTTCTTTGAAAAATACGCAACTGGCTTATTGTCTCCATTTTTATCTAATTGTTTCAACACAGCTCCCACTCCATTGATACTAGCATCGGTGTAGATATTTATCGCTAATTCAGGATCAAATATTTTTAAAATCGGTTTGGAACAAAGTAGTTCTTTTATTTTATCAAACGATTTTTGGCATTCTGTCGACCATATGAATTTCACATCCTTTCGTAATAAGTTGTGTAACGGATCCAGGATAATTGCACTGTGTGGTACAATTTTGTGATGAAAATTTACCTTTCCTAAGAATTGGCGTATATTTTTTCTTGTTTTTGGGATAGGAAATCTTTCACAGCCGTTAAATAATCCTTAAGAGGTCTCACGGAATTATTCTCTATTATATGACCCAAGTATTTAGCGTGTTTATTTGCAAAAGAACATTTCGAGAATTTCAGCCTAAAGCCTTCTATTTGTATTGCTTCAAGTAGTCTGGATATATGTTCTATGTGTTCCTTGAAAGTTTTCGAAAAAATTAGGATGTCGTCTATAAAATTTACTGCAAAATCTGAGAGTTTATATTTTCTAATGATGTTACTCAATATTCTTTGGAAAATAGCCGGTGCCGTTTTTAAACCGAACGGGAGGCAGGTCCATTGGAAGTGGCCTTCTTGTGTTACAAACGCTGTCTTGTATCTGTCTTGAATTTTTAAAGGAATCGACCAAAATGCTGAATTTATGTCAAAAGTAGAAAAGAAATTACAGTTTACTGTTTTAACCATTAAATCCTCAATCAACAGGAATGGTTGTGATTGAGGTACAACGATTTTGTTTAGATCTCTAAAGTCTATGCATAGCCTTGTTTTCTTTCCTTCTTCTTTTTTATACGCCAAAGTCACTGGAGCAGCGAAGGGGCTGTAAGATTCCTCTATTAAATTCTTTTTTAACAATTTCGCTATTTGTTCCTCTATTTCTTTTCTATCCTCTGTTGTGCATCTGTATGGACGTTTGTAGCAGTATTTATCCACCATCAAATCTATTTGAGCTTCATAATCTCGTACGGTACCGATGTCATATTTATCTTTCGCAAACACTGATTTATGTTTTTCAATTAATTTGTCAATCTCCAGTCGTTCGTGTAAACTGACATGATTCACTGATAGTTCAAATTCATCTGCATTTATGTGTTCGTTAAAGTTGATTTCGTATTGGCTCTTGCATTTAGTCTCTTCACTTAATATAATTTTAGAGCATGAAGCATCTTCATCTTTGTCACCTAGTACATCAGGAATTTTGACAATAGATATTGTTGAAGAATCAAGTTCTAAATCTTCATTTTTTACATTTTCTTCCTTTAGAAACTTTTTTTTATCTTCTGGACTGTTACATTGTAAAATATTTAATTCATCATCCTGCATTAGTTTAAAACTTTTAACACAATCCAGACCTATTAGGAAGTCATACGGAAGATTTTCAATAACGAAGATTTCCATATCATTTTCAATTTTGTATATTCTTACTTTCAGTGTTACCCAACCTTTTGTTCTCTTCGCACCATTAATAGTATTCAAGTTTGCCGTATTGATGTCACTTGTATTCCCCGTTTTTTTTATCTTTAATAATTTAGCATTTATTAAGGATACATTCGATCCAGGGTCATAAATTCCAGTAACATTTAAAGTGTCATTTAAAAGCAACTTTACTTTTATTAATGGTGGTACATCTAGTTTTTTGGATTCTGTTCATTGAGTTCAACTTCCAATTCAGAGTTATTCACGCTTTTCACAACCGGGCTCTGTTTTTTTTCTTTAAACCAACAATTCTCTTCTGGATGGAAACGTTTTCCCCTTTTCTCGTTGATGCATATTGGGCAGGGTTTTTTTTCTTCAAATTTCTTCGTTTTTAAGTCAGAGCTTGCGTGAGTTTTTTTTTCATATTTATTTTTTCCGACAAGATACTCTAATCTTCCTATCTCGTTGTATAGATCTTCTGTTTGTTGTAAACTTTCTCGGTCTATTTTATCAACCACATAATTTGGCAAACCAAAGGCTATGAGGTCGATTAGTGTGCCTATATCAATTGATTTTCTCACTCCCAGTAGCAACTTCTCTTTCTTTAAAGCATACTCAAGTAAAGATCCCGTTTGATATTTAAAGGCAAAAGCATATCTAATGGGTGACCATCCCTTGTTTGCAAATGTCTCGCAAAATACTTTTTCCCACGTGTTCCACTCTGATTCAACTGTAAATTTCATAAGCATGCAGCTATACCAGTCCGCGCTTGAAAACTCCAAAAAGTTTTTTAATATTTCAATTTTTTTTCTGTCTTCATTAACCCTCAATCCACTAGGTGAAATGTACTAACGTAAACACTTTCTATGAGTCCCTGGGACTCATATTTTTTTTGATGTGTGGTTTTCCAAAATAACACAATGTATCTTTTTAAACAGTTTTATTATTATTTATGCACTTCGTAAGGCACTAGAAAAAAATAACAAAACATGACAAACTATTGAGATCGTCTCAATAATTAAACAAACTTATTTTAACAGTTAAAAAATCATAAGGGTTTTTCAAACCTATACAAAAATAAAAAATGTTCATAACAATATTTCTTTTTATCGTTTTTAGAGTCTCGATGGTACATGAAATCTGCATAAAAAAATAAAAATGTATGCTTCTATACAAGAAAAAAAAACGTGCAATGTGTTTTTCCACGGTGTCAATTGGTCGGAATCACTCATGTCAGATGACATTTCTTGAGCTGGTAAAGTATTTCGTGATCTGACAGATAGTTGTAAAAGCGGTAAGTTGCTCCCACTCGATGACGAGTCACAATCATAGATCCCAGATGGCTCAGATTGCTGCTCACATTCAGATTCCGAATCAGTATTGTGTTCACTAGGAACTAATTCACCATCTTCACAATCTGAGTTGTATATGTTGTCTTTTGTGGGAATTGCAGCACTGGTCATTTGGCAAACAACTAGTTCATCGTCAGTCTCGTCATTAAAACCTTGTAGCAGCCAAGATTCAATAATGGAATCCGCCCCATCTTCATTCATATAAACGGATTTATGTTGTTTTGATACTCAAAAAAAATCACACATTACACTTCACTCACTCACTTGAGGTAATTAACTTACCAAATCCGCAAGCGCGGGCGCTTGTCCTCTCGCCACCGCGGTGCCCGCGTCACGGCAGGAAGGTACTGGGACGAGGGGGAAGCTAGGCGCTCAAACGTTAAAGTAATGGCAATTTGAAATGTTGATGTGAGTCCAGTGGACTCAGGTAGTGAATTGAGGGTTAATATGGAAGCGTTCGCATTCTTTATTGAAGTCCTTTATCCACTGGTAAGCATTTGCATTTCTGCCTGTGAATTTCTCAATCATGAAATCTTTTGCAATTTTCCCTAAATTTTGTGTTTCAGATTTCTTCTCTTTTTCTTCAAGTAGTTTTTCTAGAAGTTTCTCCAATGTTTGATTAGAACCACTAGGTGTAGACTCTGAGCTACCTGTTCTTTCCGAAATTTCTTCAAGATAAAAATCATTGAACTGCAAGTTTTGCTCTTCGTCTAAATATACTTTCGATATATCATCCGTTACGGTTATCCATATTTTTCTTGTTTGGTGTCTTTTAGTCAAAGATTTTCTCACCTTGGCGTAACAGGAAGTATTCGTAATTACAGTATGTAAATGCACAGGTTGATATTCAGGTGGTATTCCATAAACCTGGCCATCAGGTGTGCCTACAGAAGTTATGCACATAATATTTGATTTCCCGTCTGCCGCGGGCTTAACAGCAAAATCAAATCTCAATTTTTCCATTGTTCTTAAAATATGTTCAGAAAATGTTGTTTTATAATAATATCTATCTATATTGAATAGATAAGAACAAAATTGCGTTTCTCTGTAAAGACAAGAGTTTTATTTAAAATAACGAACTAAAATTAAAATATTACTTCTGTTTACAAAGTCAAATAAAATATTACTTACCTGTAAAGACAAGAGAAACAACATTTAATGTCCTTACTACAGGTTTTAGATATGTATCTTTATATAAAATTATATTTATAATAATATCATATTCCAATGTAATGATTGGAAATAATTTTCTGAGTGACACTTGTCAACTTCAAATATTAACTGCAATACTCTATGGCTAACGTGGTCAGTAAAAAGTTCTCATTAAGAAGGTCGACAACACTCGTTATAAGATAAACGAGCGTAGCGATTTTCTTTACACGTATAACGTGGCCAGTTATTGAAAGGTGGCCGGTTAGTGGAAATTTATTTACCCATTATAGTGGGATAGTCTAATTTTTCTTTCCATATGTTCATAAAAATAATGTTAACAAACTGAATGAGCTATGTTCATTAACTTATTTTTTTAACCTTCGTAAACTATGTCATGAAACGTTCATAAGAGTAAGAAGAGGTCTCAATACGTTTAGTATGCAATAATCGAAATCATAAGAGCTTCGCATAAGCATCGTGCTGTTATCAAGATATAATTATGATTCTGAAATACTTATCTTACCTCACTAACTCGGAAAGTTCGCTTTTATTCTTTAAAAACGGATAGCAAATCTGCATTTTATTCACAAGGGACCAAAGTAATTTCATACAAATTTTGAACGCTTTTTTGTCGTTAGTTGGGTTGGATGTAATTAGAAAAGATGATCTTGAATGATTAATGATTGATACTAATAATTTGTGGTAAATTGTAATGTTTTAGAGTTAGTAGCGGTAGCAAGGTGAAAAATTTAGTGTTTCACTCGGCAGGAAAGTTCGCTCCCCTCTGATTGCGCTTTGAAACCCTCTCAGCGCTCAAGATTCCACCCTTTGAACCCTTCGCTAGTGGTTCCATTTTGGTATGTTCCGCTAGCTTTGGTCTCAATATTAGTACCAGAAAGGTCGACGCTAACTTTTCTCCCTTGTATAACAAATAACCCTTTTGTCAGCCTCATAGCCGTCAACGGCTATGCTTAAAATGAACCTCACTAGTGTGGTTCACCTCTGCCCCAATATCGTAGATTTAGGTGGTCAACAAGAGTGAGTTCATGATATGAAATGTAAATTTATAGTTTTAGTAGTTTGGTAACGAAATAACTAAGTGATTAATTCCTATGAATGACATTCTTTAATAATTTACTTGTTTAAATCGGTATCTATAAATATTCAGAAAATAAAATATACTTAAAAAAGCTATTATCATACCTATATTCTTCTTCGTATTACACCTTTCCAACTATCTAGTAAAGGTTGGCAATCAGATTCGCATATTTCTCTTGGTCTACGGAGAGCTTAAAAAGCTCTGCCGCATTTGTAGGTCACAAATGCAAATTTTATAAAATTAAACTGTTACTTTCTATCAGTATGAAGAAAGAAGTAGTTAGCTAAAGTCAAGTACAGAGGCACAAATGTTAAATGGGAAACACCTTTTAGAGATTTGAAGCTTTTAGCAAAATGTAGATGTTCGCTATAAAAAGCTTAACAAATGAATTATAAATGATAATGGTTATTATAAGCAAATATACCAGACACATCCCTATATATACAGTTAAATAGAATAAAATAATCACTCAAGTACTGAGAGCTAATTTAATCCCAACTTATAATAAAAAAATACATTGAAAACTAGCCACGGGCATAACATATGTTGGGTAGAATGGTATTTCGTAATTATATACAATATTGGTGTTAAATCTATCAACTTAGGATCTAACATTTATATGTGAAATGTACTCAAATAGTCATAACATTTAATTCGAAACCTAATCAATACCAAATTATCACAAACATAATTCGTAAGAAATTTAAATTGCATTAATGTATTCCACATTGAATTTTCTTAACCAAGTGTGCCTCGCTTCCGCAAAAACTGGATGACACCTTAAAATAAAGACTTTTATGGCCGCATAAAGGAACATAATATGCAGACAAATTAATAATTTGCACCTCAAGATGCTATTTTTTCCAAAGTTATAACTATCTTTAAAGCAACTTTTATACACTGGTACATAGTGATAATAAAAAAAAATATCTAAACAAAACAAAATAAACAAATTTACTAAAGCTACCAGAATCACATACTTAACTGCAGAAAACAAAAAAAAAAAAGTCTACCAGAGACATTTGCGAATTATATCTATATATATCCACATTGTCGACAATTAAATCAAAAACAAATAGTTCCTCAAAACACAATGACCATTAGTAAGTGAAACAAAAACAAAATACTTAATAAATATATCGTTTCTAGACAATTTGTAAATTTTCAGAAAAATAAAATAACTTTTCCAATTGCAAACTACGCATCGAACGTTTTACCTACCTACTTTGTAATACACACATCTCCTGATACGAACGTAAGCACCAAGTCAGATCAAATTAAAGAGAAACGTTTAGAGAATAGTAGATTTATTTAGATAGTTCAATTTCTAAAAACATTTGTAATATTATGTCTTAGGCTGAAGTCATGAACTTATTGTGACTAATAACATAATATTTGTACAAGACACAGATAACAGAATAGTGAAAAACCAATGAAGGTAGAAAAAAAATGCTCTTTCCAATGTCATTGCAAGGTGTCACGAGGTTAACACATAATAATGAACTGGTACTTATGATATTCAAATGTTGACTAAGCGAAATAATTTTAGAAATTAACACATCACTGATACAAAATATTTTAATGGCCAATTGTCTGTCAGGCAGGCAGTATTACATCAAATGAAAAGGAGTTAGATTTACATCACATAAAAATCAATATGATGAGAACTGAATACAGTTTGTATAAGAAAGCTTAACAATAATGCCTAGGAATGATACTTTACTTGCCTAAAGTTAATTTATTCTATGTAATAGATCTTTATCTCTTACATACAATTTATTAAGGTTTATGAAACTTATGAATAATATAAAAATCCGTCTAGTTTTCATTTAAACACCTATTATTTCCTGATTAGTCATTGTTTGTGCATCATCATCGTTATCACCATCATCACCTTTTAGCAAAGTCTCAATCATTTCTTCACTCATGTCGGTATCCTGTATTTTGTCATCATTGTCTTGAATATCATTATTTATGTCGTCATACTCTTGTTTTTTGTCGTCAGATCTTGATTCAGTTAATGAATTTACACAGTCTTCATTTTGACCTTTAGGACTTATTTTCACAAGTTCTCCTGAGCCATTAACAGGTTTAACCTTTGTTTCTGGAGATTCACTCTTGTTGCTACTCGGGGGGCTCATATTATTTCCCACACTGTCGTCTTTTTCTTTTCGGTCATTAACTTCGTTTTTATCAGTAGCATTTTCAGGTTTGTTATCTGGATCTGTAGACATTTTATTATCTTCGTGCATTCGGTCATTTTCAGTATTATTAAGAGTATCTTTATTTTTCGATAATTTTGATGTGCTATTATCATCTTTTTGAACTGATACATTATTTTCTTCAGATTGGCTCATTTCAGTACATGCAAGCGGGTCAACTTCTTCAGATTTTGATGGTGTATCATTCTTCTCACTTGCCTTATCCTCAATTTCCTCGTTTGCTTTCAAAAAGTTCTCATCTAACATTTCAATGGACTTATCGCCGCTGTCATTAAGTTCACTATTACTCATTGCACCCGTTAAGTCTACTTCCTGCTGATCAATTGAGTTGGTGTCGTTTGCATTTGAATCTACAGAATTTTCATCAATGAAAATAGGGTCCTCATTTTCAGCTGGGTTAGGTAATATTTCTACATCGTCGTCATCCTCATCATCACTTATACTATTAGTACTGTGGCCTGCCTTTTTAGCTAAGTATTGTTTGAATCCCTTGTTAAGATTGTCTCGAACCTCGTTGAATCTGGTGGATGAAGTATGCAACAACCGCTCAAAAGTTCTGTGTAAATTCCGCATTTCACTTACAGTACGTGTTCGTAAGTGTGTCGTGGACGCATCTTTCTTCAATTTGTTCAATCGCGACAAAGAATACTCTAAGGCATCGACAGCATCTATTAAATTATATCTGTACCATTCAACGGGCACTTCTAAATCACATTCCCTTGTAATAGTTTCTGTTCCTCGATTCACTTTGACGGCGTTAGAAGGACGCTTGGCAGTCGCATTTCGAGAGACAGGCGTACGCACTGGTTTAGGTGCAGGGGTGGAATTTTTTGGAGGAACCGCGCTTAGCTTTGCTGAGTACATCGCACCTTTAGGCGCATTTTTGTTAGTAGTCTCAGTAACGGCAACAATGGTGGCGGAATATCCACCAGGCATGTTCGGATTGGAATTTATAGCGAATATTCTGCCGTCTGGTAACCTATACATTTTGTTAGATGACAGAGTTTGTGGATCCACTCGGAACTTCAGTCCTCCAGTCTGTGCATTGACAGTCACATCATTTTCTGTCATCTGTATTATATTATCAGCTGACAGATCTGGTAAACTGTTCATTGTACGGGGTACTAGAGGAGGCGGCTGGCTTATTTTAGAAACATTCATGTTGTTGATAGGGGTCATGCATTGCACGTCGTCATCGGGTAAATCCTCAGTAACCTGAAAATTTATAATAACCCAATTAAATAGTTTACTCTTGCGTGAACGTAGCTAAGTGCAAAAATATGTATCAATCATCTCTACTTATATTATAAATCTATCTCAGAACTTAAATGATAATGTAAAATGATGTATCAAAGTTCAAACTAGAGCTTGCAATTACTGTAATTTTTGTATCAGCTATTTCAAGATTCCGATATTGCCTGTCAAATAAATGTCGTACATCCTTAGCTCAAACATTCTATAACTTATATTAGTCATAATACAATGTATATAAACATAATACAATTACAATAAGACCGAGGAAGAGGTGTCTTCTTCTTATTGTAAAAGGTCCTAGGCCTTGTTTAATAAAGATAAAACTAAATACAGATTTTTTAAATTTACCTCACACAATGGTTCCAAAGGAAAGTCAGGTGTGCACACAACATCATCTTCTTGGCTATTATTATTCATGGAAGCTACAGCTGCCATGTCCAATCCCTACAAGATGAAACAATATTATTTATAAATCATAAAAATCAAAACAGAAAAAGCTAATAATTTATTAAACAAGAGTAATACGAGAACCGAAACTGTGATCTTTGTGTTTGTCATTCCAATATGTAAACAGCAATGATAATTAAAAATTGATACATATTGAAATGATAATTGTGACTACTAAATCACGTCAATATTATTTAGCTACCAGTCAAATATAGGTCCATTATGTCCTCTTAAACTATTAAATTTATTCTACTAAAACTAAAACATACTCTTATTTAACATAAAGTATTATACAATGTATTTATTAGGGGTACCTGAGTTAAACTCTCCAATGATAAATTGATATTATCATTTATAAAATTGTTAAATGGGGTTGAATTGTTGTAACCGTTGAATGTACTCATGACAGGAATCGGCAATTGTCCCTTAGGCCTAATGCGTATATTCGGGTTGTTTATGGCTTTGCGATCAGACATAAATCGAACAGGAGTTAATATATTTGGTGTTGATGTCATCTGGAAAAAAAAAATAAACATCAATAAGGTAAATTAAATGAAGATTAGCCCCAACATTTTTGGCGCCCCAATATACCTAAGGTATTGTAATTAGTTATGTAATTTTACCCGCCTCAGTAAAATTAGGCCGAGGCAAGAGAAAAAAATAACTTCTTTGGTTGCTATACCAGCTACTGTAATACATACCCTTATTTTTTTCGGCATTGGTGTAAATCCACTATAAGCCTTAGCACCTGACGCCACTGCAATCGGAGTTTTAAGATATACGGATTTTGGCTTTGGACTAATAGGCCTTTTGACTGGTTTCTTCTCCGATTTAGAATCATCAATGTTTATTGAAGCAAACTTCTTGACCTGGATAATGCAACATAAGTTAAATTATGACTATTGACACCATGGTTGTTGGAGAGTCATAATATATAATAGGTATACAGGAAGTCTGGTGGCAGATTTCTATTTGCAAGGTCACATAAAAGGTATACAAAAAAACATTTGGCGGGAATGCATTGTTTAATTTAATTCGGTCTTGGGTAAAAAAGTTTCGAAAAACGTCTTCGGCACATACTTAATATCCTGAGACTCACGAACGCAAAAAACATATTAAGTGTGCAGAGGAGTTTGCAAGAAAACGTACGACTTTCAGTACGGAAGAGAGCAGCCGCTTTAGGACTCCCAAAGTTGTCAGTCAGTACATGAAATATTGAAAAAGGATTTGAAGTTTCAGGATTCAAGTGGTACAAGAAATTATAAAAAATAATTTGACCAAACACAAACATTTGTGTGAAATTATGTTGGGCAGATTTCGTATCTTACAATTATTAATTGCCTAATTTAGAGTGACATGAGTGGTGGTGGTGCCCATTTTCACATGAGTGGCCAAGGTCATATTGTTGGAGTTTGGGAACGCAACCTCTATGTTAGGATTTATTTTTATGTTCTCTCTGACATGTGTTGTCACGTTTTCCCTTCTTGACGTACTTCAATATATAGTACGTTTGTGCATTTTCTATAACAGTTTTATTTAACTCTCGCGATCTTACAAATATCCATCACATATCAACCACCAAAACTGGGCCCTGCGACCATCTAGATGGATTACATTTAGTTAGACGGTATAATTGTTAAGTAACAAAATCAGCATTTGTGCTCTTTGTTATTAAATATAAATAAAGTTTCTAGCTTAAGCCGTTCTTTTTTTCTTTTTTTTTAAGTTAAATACATAAATCTGCCACCTCGCTCCCTGTATATAGGGCGATCAATCCAACAAGGTCAGTATGGAGAAGTCAAAAACTATTAAATAGCGAATTTTTTTTTTTTTTTTTAATTTAACTTTATTTAACTCTCATACAAAAACGTTGATCAATCCTGTGCACAAACATCGTAAAATTGGTACAAGTGCGGTATTTTCACAAAACTTCGCAATTTTTTGATTAAGTACATGAATACATGTCTAAAACAATTTAATTATCTACATTACATACAAAATGAAAAATGATAATGACCTCTTTTATTGTATTAAAAAGAGCACTAAACCTTTGGTTACAAAAAATATATAATCCTTTTTTAAAATTACATATAATACCTGTATAGTTGGAGGTATTTTTGAAATGACTGCCGCAGCCGCTTTCTTTGCTGATAATTCAGCTTCTTTTTTCTCCTCCTTTTTTTTACTTTCAAGTTTTTCTCGGCGTTTTTTATTTCTACAGCAATCTGAAAGATCTTTTGTACAGCTAGTTGTGTATTTGTCTTTTAAAACTGGATCTTGAGTAGCCAAGGTAATCCTGCAATAATGTATTGTATTATTGTAGTACAATGTTATCATATGTATTGCCTATTTGTTAGTATACAATTACTTATAAGCACCATTTTAACTTAACATTCAACTTTATCAGAAATTAGAATGCTGGAGAAATTAAAAAGCTTTTTAGTTATGTGAAAACCTGTTATAAACCCAAAAAATGTTATGTGTCATTATCAATAAAAAGTGAACTTATTGTCGATGGCGCTTATGCTTTTGTTAATAATGGCGCAGTACAAATCCAGTTCCGTTCGACGTAAGCGCCATCGACAATAAGGTCCCTTTTCATAGATAATGCCACATATGTGCTCTCTACTCAAAATCACAAGGTACCTAGCATTGTGGCTTTTAAAGTGCATTAACCTGGCATCATCATTATGCCACTTTTGATTTCTGTTGGCAATTGGCAATAAAATAAACAACAAAAATTGGTCACAGAACATAGTTTGGGACAATTTACAACTTTTTGGCAACTGTACATTTTGAGAAACCATAGCACTAGTTTAATTACTAACTTTAATGGTTGGTTAGAGGAAAATTAATCTGTCAGCCAGCTGATTGATACATTTTTGGTTATGGTTGTTGGGTAGAGAAAGAAGAATTTAGTCTGCTTTTCATATTATTTTGTTATTTTTAGTAAAATTTTAAATAAATAGTATAGATTGCTCATGTATTTACCTATTTTTTAAATCACAATAACGCAGGAGGGCCCAGCATGAAGCCCGAAGATCCCACAAGGGTTTATTGCTGCACTTGAAACATTTCCAGTCATCAGTATTTTCAATTTCTTTTATTTTCGAAATGCCCAAGTTCCGTTTAATGCATTTCTGAAAAAAAAAAAAATGTCTTTTAACAATAATACTAATGAATTTCTTTGTACACTTCCACAACTATACTTAATCTAATGACACATCAAAAGCTAAATTTACAAAGCAACCTGTTTAAGAAATTATTTAAAAATTTTGTTAGTCAACTTGTATCTCTAGTAATAAAGTATATAATGTATCTCTAGTAATAAAGTATATAATGTATCTCTAGTAATAAAGGCTATCATTAAATAAGGCTATCATTATCTTTAGTCAAACTTAACAATTTATGAATAAGAAGTTTCACACATATTTATCTCCTCTTGTGTGACATGTTAGGTACTGACAAGAGATGAAAGGCTTCCATTCCAGTGGTAACGCCTAGCCGCCATCACAATAAAAATGCCCATGTCACACAACTGACTAAATGCCTATAGCTTTACAGCTATGTTACTTATAACTTATCTTTGGTTACATGAATATCAAAATATAGTTGTACAAGATATTGCAATTTTGCCATAATACTGATAGCACAAAACTGACTAATTGAGTAAAAACTTAACTAGAAACCTACCGCACAAAACACATGTGGACAATCAGAACAACAATATACTTGGCCGCCCTGTCCACACCAACGGCAATACAACTCTGATCCATCATCCCCCTTCTCAAATTCTCCACTATTGTAAAATGCATAACAAGTGTTGCACACTAAAGTACGTAGCAGAGGATGCATCCGCATTCTGCCATCATTGCTAGCTGAACATCCAAGATGCCGATCACATGAGGTGCAATGCATTCTATGATTTGTTACTGTATTCAAGTCTGAAATGTCAATAAGAGCCTATGCATAAACACTTCAAAACACATTTCTTGTCAGGTTACTATATGTTCTTTTTGTAATCAGGTTAAAATCTTATTGGTTTTTTATTTGTAGCATAAAATTATGATTAACTATAGGGACACACAATATAAGCAAAAGAAAAAATCCTATAAATATGTTATTATGTTTATGGTGAATACTAAAAGTTAACCAGTCAATATATTTTACAATTCTGTATTTAATATGTGATTACTGGTAATTATTTGCCCTAAAGATGTGTCTGTTTAATTTTACAAACATCTGACATACTTGTGAATTGATATTATTACTTAACATACAGAGAACAGAATAAATTCCTGAAAATATAAATATCAAAAAATAAAACGTGATTAATTAAAAGTAACAACATATTATAACTTTAAAGTGCATAATAATAATACCTTGGAATTTTGATGAATAATATTTTCTTTCATCCTCAGGAATATCTTCATCAAAGTCAACATCTTTAGCCTCTGAAATGATTGTTGACATATTACAATTAATCTAGAAGAATTTAAATACAATTTAATAATTAGTAATTATTACAGATTCATTACCAGGGAAAGGCGGGAATTTAACATCATCGTCATGAACCGGCATTTGGGAGTCAGGAGAATTTGACTCGTTTCGTGAAGTCTCACTCATGATGATAGTTTGCTACAGTTCTTATAGTTAGCACTTAATGATACATTGATAAGAACCTATTATAATAGCATGCAGTACTGTCGCTACTTGAAAAAACTATTATGGGTAGGTAGCCAGTTTTCAATTAATACACTGACGCGAATATCGTAAGAAGTTCCGCCATTTTGGCATTTTGTGACTCTTGAATTGACTGATGAATAAAACTAGAAAGTTTTTGACCATAGACATTTTACCACAGGTTCGAAATGATAAAGATAGGAAAACAAATATCAGAGTTTACTATATCTGTGTCTTCCATTCCATTCATTTGATTACCATTCGGTGGATTTTTGCTAGTAGTGTAGTTCCTACCTCAATGCTAGTAGTGACGCTAGCCTAGGGCACGCGCGGTAGTTTGTCAGATCAACCGGACTTTCTAGGAATGCGGAGAGTATGCGGAAAAATTTGGTTTAGTGTGTTTATAAAATCAAATCTCGTGTTTAATAAATAACAGCTGTGGCATCCTTTTGCTGCAGTTACTCTCGTTTGTAAAGTTAACCCCTCGGTGTGGCGACTTGTGTTAGTCATTAAAAAAATGCATTTATTAAATGATATTTTGTAATATTAATAAGCTTCTGAATGTGTGATAAAAGTATTAACATACATAGCGAGTAAGATATTTAAGTACTACTAAGGATGTAATTTAATGAAAAAAGGATTAAAGTTTTGTATTATTGTAATGAAAACTTTAAAACATAGTAGATAGGTAGAAAAACAAAATGACTGTAACATACACTGGTGAAGTTGCTACTTGTCGTGGATTTGGGACCTTTTTGAAACTTTTATACAGGTAAGTTTTTATGCTTAACGATTAAAATTAAATTACTTAATAATATATGCTTTTAAAGCGGTAAAACTATAGCCCTACATACTACACCCCAAACAAATTTTAGCTTCTAGATTTAGCATCACAGCCATCGCTGTCAATACTAACAGCGAATGTGTTCACTAGTGTTTGCAATAAAAATATTAAACCTAAGTACTACAATAAATAATAACGTGTACCTTGTTATACACAAATTTACCAGTAAATAAACTTTTAAAACTCATCACAGTCATCACTCGAGTTTTATTTAGTGAATTGCAGAAACTGCCTGGGGCCTGATAATTGTTTACATATTTATTTTATAACTTTAACCCCAAGTATTTTATACGTTACGTAATTAAAGCATGAAATAAAATTATTTTATGTTTATTAAATTGGTACTAACTACTAATACAGTACAATAACGGCGAAGCATCTACCTATTTAGGTAATTTTTCATTATATGGCCTAGTAAAACCCACCTTTATGATATCTACAAAAAAAATCAAAGCTCGAAAATAGTGCTGGTGAGAAAAATCTAGGTAACAAATTTGTCATTAGCTTTTTATCAGTCTACTTGCCTATTTACAGTCCTAATTTATTTTTATTTACTTTACTCGTCAGTCTAGTAGATAATTGTCGAATAATTGAATACACGTAATTCAAATTTTGAAAACGAGAAAAATAAATAAGCCACATAATATGAAGTACAGTAGGTACTGATGGCAACAAAAAAAAGGAATGAAATGAATGAGTGAATGTAAATATAAACAACGATGTAGGTAACGAGTGCCAGCGGCGCTACCGCGAACAACGATATTCGTAAATTTCGGACACTCTCATGACACCTTAATTGGAGTAAAATAGAAAGATGCCTGAAATATAGGTACGGACTTTTTTCACACCACCAGCTCGCATGAGGCACTTTTCTTTCTTCCGCGCTCGGAGGGAACTCTGCCTCTATCAGTGGAATTAATTATTTGTTCAAACGAGACGAATAGGTTCATCAATAGCAATATATAGTATTCTATTTAAACAAGGTACATAATTGACATGTTTAAAAAAAATAAAGTTTCGGTACTGCTGTCGTTTCGATCACACTTATGATACAGTGAGATACAATTTTAAAACATATTTAAATATCAAATTTAATAACTGTCAATTGAAGCATTAATTCCAAAACACGGTGTCCGATATATTTTATTTTCTTTCGCTGTGCTCGTGATTCTATTGTAGACGCCTTCCCTTCCCTTCGTTTAGGATTCATTATATGTATGTACACCCTCGCCTTAAATATGTATTTTTGATAGGTACATAGAAAACAACTGAAAGCGATCGATCTTTAAATAAAGAAAAAAATCTTTAATTTTTAATGCGTGCCTGCATACAATCATACACAGCAATCATATAAATAATAAGCATAGAAGGTTCACGTCATTCACTACGTGCTGGTTTAAGTTTACACGGTATCCGCAGACCCTGTAGGAAGCAAAGTCGAGCCGTATGTTAATTTTGGAATCATATACCTATTTATGAAGCACATGTATTCCTACTCCCATAAACCTAACCTATTAATATACCTAATTCCTAAATACCTACATATGCCATCGGCCAAGCTTGATTCTAACCAGAAGTTGTACGTACGTATTTTTAAATTGTTTAATTTCCAACACACAAAGATTAGGAACTCAAAACATTTCAAATACGGAGCAGACCATTGGTAGTCGTCGCCAGTGTTGTCGCAAATTAGTCCATACCTACTTATTAGTACAGGAGTGGTACGAAAATTTGTAGGCGAGGATCAAAATAATTCCCACAGAAGCGGAGTTTGTTTTTTTTAGTTCTTTGTATGCATCTATTTGACATACTAAAAATATAGAAAAATACATGTGTGCAAAATGTGATTTTTCACACGGCAAAGATTTGAAAAACTGAGAATTCTCCATATAAAACTCATATTTTGTGTGGTCTCAAACTACAGGAAATTACACACTAAAAACTATAATGAGGTTAATTTTGTAATATAAACGTAAATAAGAAAGTGGTGAATAAAAAAAAAAAACATTTTTCCAACAAAAATTTTTTTTTCTTTAAATTGAAAATTAAACTTTACCTGTATAGACTATATATACACATCAATATACCTACGTTATAAAAATAATAGCATGTTTAAAACATGAATATTTTGAATTATACTTATATTATACAAAACATATAAGCTGTATTTTAGTTAGCACGAGAAAATATAGACCTCACCCATAGACTGCCACATGGAGCAATCTTCAACATAATGTACTTACTGCTACCAGCGTTAGTTTAGCGTTTGTGGATGTCCGATATTGCGCTTTCCTAGACGTAGTCGCCACGAGGACTTTTTTGTCTTAACGGCCATCGACTCTTCGAGTTACGTGGCCTTCCCATTGCCTCCACATCAGGAATATATGTGTGAAAAATGCGTTCTTTTGCCCCACAAAAATTGTATCTTCGAAAATTCATAAAATTTATTAAAAATCGTGTGTGGCATTGAATTACAGGAAAATTAATAGTAAAAAAAAGGTTGTGACGTTAAATTTCTAAAATTAAAATGAAATAACCATATGGTAGAAGATTAAAAATAAGCTTGTGCAGTGTTCAATATGTTATATCATCATCAATGTTTAAGAATGTCGGTGGAGTCTACTTTTCCCTCTGCCAGCCTTCTTCTTTACATGTCTGAGATATGCATATCTTGGCCTTCCTCGGTCTGTCATCCTCTCGATCTTGGTCTCCAAAATTTTAAAATAAAAGGTCTTATACCTCATCAGATGCCCTATCTATGTCTCACCTATAAACAAATTTTGCAAAACGTCTCCATTAGTCATGATTTCTGTCCAGCATTTGTTATGAGGTTTTTGGTAATAACAAAATTATTGTATTACTGTTAATTTTAAGGCTGAATCTATCAAAGATTTCATCATTTTTAAAGTGTCTGCTATAACTTGTTACTATTCTCTGCAAATGGCGCAATGTCGTCTGCTAATCTTGTCAATTAAATTAAATTTCACAATTAACGTGTTCTTCATATTTAAATTTATATGCTGTTTTAGAATAGGAATTCCGCCATCTTCTGCAGCTTTACCATTTGGAATATTGGACATGGCTTTGAATAACTCTTCTTCAAGTATTATTTTCCAATCTATTACCTATTTTACTAACTATGTATACCTATCTTACTACCTATTCTATCATCTCTAGTCTATTAGCTGTTCATCTTCAATATCATCTTCATGAAAAAACTTTGTAAATAAAATCGAAATAAACTGGCGAAATCATCAGAATTGATGGAAGCCATTTTTATTTTAACTATATATCTTGTAAATAAAATATTCATAACATAACAAACATATGTATACGTATACGCAATAATACTCTGCTGTACAAGTACATTAATAGCACTTCAATTAACTTTGTTCGGGTTTCTTTTCTTACATCTTCTTAGTCACATAGTTTTGCATCGAATCCACAAACAAACGCCTTTTAAAATACTTAGCTCTGATTTCTAAATGGGCAACTTTCTTTCTTGTATTTCTATTAACGGCAAAATACGTTACCCCGCAAGTTACATTATCATTAACTATTATCTTCACATTAAGCCGAAGTCTAAAAAAACGCATTATGCTCTTAAATACTTGTACGGGTTCACTAATTATTGCTAACTAGAACTGCAATGGTTTGGTTGCGTGTAGTTTAGATAAATGTTTTCAACTTAAAAAAAAACACTCCATCGGGGGCGCTGAACATATACGTGTCTATAAGATATACAAATATTATATTCATATATATAAAAAAATTCTAGCAAGGATGGCATGGTGGTATAATATAACATTTAAAGATGAAATTAATGATTATTATTATTTTATTGGAATCCGCATCTCCAGCTTTCGCGGCTGAATTATTATTTTTAGACGATAAGCTAAGAAAAACAAGAAACATTTTTGCATACTAATTTAGTCACCTCCTCAATGTGACGTCCTTCCAAACATCGGTTGCTAAAGGCCGTATAGGGTGATCATGATTTACTTAGTTTCAGATTAGATAGGTCAATTTCATTTTACTTAAAAATATCTAGATGTGCATTGATAAAATACTAACATAATACATATGTAATGTCGATCATTTATAAAGCCAAAAAATGGTTTATGGTTCTGAATCACGACCCAGAAATCACCACAACGTAAAAGAAATAAACAGAAAAGAGTGATACTTCTTTCCCTTCCCTTCGAAGTACATACTTCAAATGTAAGTCGGTTCGTGGAGTCAATACAAAGAAATGGAAAAGTAGCAAGTAGTTATGCTATTCTTAGTAACGATGTATTCACTAGCTCCCTTTGCTACCACGCCTTGTTATCCACCAAAGGCACTTCATTTCTACCCAACAGCGCTAGCTTTCCGACGTGCCTGCTAGTTCTCATGGCTTACTTGGTCGTTACCAGGTAAGGACATTTATTATTCACACTGCTGCACTTTCCGTACCCTACTACAGTAGGGTTCGTTGCACCGTTTCTAGGTTGCTAATATTATTATTATAACTGTTGTGAACCACGTTACAAACGGATAAACTCACGTGTAATTATATCGCACTAGGCGACATGTTTCGGGTAAGCTCTGTATGGGGGATACACCCTCAACGCGAGCGGTGTGTCCTGACTCGGCTTGAAAATGGGTACCAGAGCTTAATGGGTACCCACTTATGTGTAAAGTATCAATTGTCAGTCAACTGATAACCATCAGAGGCTCTAGTCTAGTGTAAGTTTCTTTTGACGTACAAAAAGTCTCGAACGCGTAAGTGATAACTGATAATTTTATTTATCTACGTACATATCATAAGTGCTCTAAAATGCGTAACGTGCTCTAAAAAGAAACCGTAGGCAATGACCAGCATTACCAACCATCAGAAATCAATGGAAATGTAATGTTAACATTACCTACTGAAATCCGTAGGTTATGAGTTTAAATTTGGAACAGCTGTCAAATTCAAGTGGGGTGTCTATTCTAGTATCTACAGATATTAAAACAGTCATTGATACGAAACGCCAATTTGTTATGTTTTTTTAATATAAATCGAACGACAATTGAACTCGAGTGACAATAGAATAGGTAGTTCATTCGCTTGTCTATGGTTTAAAAAAAATATTTGACTGAGATACGAAATACGAAAGGCCGCCATTCCCAGCAGTCATTTGTTTTGTTCGTTGACTTTTCAATGTTTACAAGTAACACTAGTACTAATGCAGTTAATTTCCCTACGGTTCCTGAACCCATCTTAAAACACTTATGATATGTGTGTAGATAAAGTAGTGTATGCAACTATACATAATTATGCACAGATACATAAACTACTATTATATGGGTAACTCTAACGCGATGGTGAAAGTTTTTAACGTAACAAAACGTCACCATCGCGTTAGAGTTACCCGTGTAAATAATACAATCACTTACGCGTTCGACACGTTTTTTTACGTCAAAAGAAACTTACACTAGAGCCTCCGATGGTTATCAGTTGATTGACTCCATTAAGGTAGCGAGATAATTCAATGTAAATTTATAGTGTGACGTCTATATAACATCTGATTGTAAATAGTAACTGCTAGTTTATTCTGATGCCGTTAAGAAATGTGTTAAGTAGGTACAGTCACCGACTTTAATTGTTGAGCCATTTACGGTTCAAGCTGTTTCTTTTGTATAATGCTTACTCTATGAAATGCCCACTGTAAGTTGAACCCTAAATGTCTCAACAATTAAAGTCCCTGACCGTACCTATCTCTTATTGCAGTTTTCTTTCACTTACTCACAGCTGCTCCTACTCTAAGTCAGTTATGTATTTGTAATTTTGTGCAGTTAGTTTTATATGATGATGTGTGTTAAATTTTCACCGTGGTTCTGTCTGATTCACGCATCGGTTGTGAGCTAATGCTGACTCATCTCGTTCAAATGCCAAATTAAAATGTTGATGGTTTAAAGCAGACGTACAGTATTTATTATATTAAAAAGATATAATTTTGTTACTTCCGCCATTAAAAACTTAACAAGTCCATCAGTTGTTATCATTGTTATCAGCTGTATATCTTAACATTCGCCTCGCAGAGATAACTTATTTTCTTGTTAGGCCAACAGGCTGCTCCTTTTTATAGAGAGATGACGTAACATAATGCTACAAGACTCATTCCTATCAATGTTACGTCAGACATTTTATTTGTCAGTGCCTTTTTGCACTTTTTGTTTTCTTGATCGAAATGAAAACTTTTTCGAATAGTTATTTATTTTTTGATGCGTGTTCTGAGAGTAAAGGGTGAACACTATTAAATTGTCGCAGGTCGAACATGCTACAGACGACAAAATAAAAATCCAAAGTGCTCAAAATTCTTTATATGACTAATTTTATACAGCGTAAAATCATTTTAAAAAATATTAGGGCTATTTCATCGAACGACGAGAAAATTTCCGGACATTACTTTTGACGTGATTCATTGAATTTCGCACGGAATCATCGCTTAACAATTTTGTGCATTTAATCCATTTTCGTTGAAAATCTGGTAATGAAGTGGCAGGTTGGCAAGTTTTTCGCAGTTTAGTTTTTATATTAGCCCAATATTTTTCGATGGGGCGAAGTTCGGGACAGTTAGGTGGGTTTACTCTCCTTAGGCACTACCTCGACTGAATTCGCCTTATACCATTCCAAAGTTCGAGACGAATAATGGCAACTTGCTAAATCTGGCCAAAACAATGTTGAGGAAGTGTGTTTCTTTATGAATGGTAACAGTTTCTTTTTCAAGCATTCTGATATATAAATATCGGTGTTAATTGTCCCGGTAGTGATAAATGGTGAGCTCCTCATGCCGCACTGGCATATAGCTTGCCAAACAAGGTATTTTTTTTGCAAATTTTTCTACCGGGATCACCTTTTCCGATTCGTCAAGATTCGAGATGTCACGAGAGGAATAGTACTGGTTACCTGGTAAAGACTTGAAATCTGCCTTGACGTAGGTTTCATCGTCAATAATTAGGCAACATTTTTTCTCAATCAACAAGGTATACAATAACCTAGAACGTCTAACCGCACGATTATATTGATCCACAGTTCTCTTGGGAGCCTTTTGCTTCTTATGTGTTGTAATGCCGCATTCTTTTTTAATTTTTTGGACATTTGCTTGACTAGTGCCTACTTTTTTCGCCACATCCCGGGAAGAGATACTCGGATTCTTATCAAATAGCTTGCACACCTTTGATTGTAACTTAACATTAGATTTTCTGGTGGGTTGACCTTCACGCCGCTTCCTATCTCTAGTTTCACCACGTTTAATTTTTTTTAGAGTTCTTTGAACCGTCCTCCGAGTTGTTTGACAAGATTTTGCCAGATCTAAAGTTGATAAATGAGGATTTTTACTGAATTCTTGCAAAATTAATTCGCGAACATTTTTTTCGTGTAACGCCATTTTCATAAATAAAAAACAAATGAACATTTTATGGTTGTCTAATATATTACGAGCCTTCTAAATTTAAAATTTTAAAAGAATATTCAAAAAAGGTTCGATGCAACACGCTAGCAAAGTAAAAATGTAGGCGACAATTTAATAGTGTTCACCCTTTAAGATACTTGCGCAAATTAATCAATTCTTTACTGTAAAGAAGAACGTGCTTAGGTATATTATATCACTTATATGATAATAATAATTTTCATATTTCCAAAAACTACTAATAGTTTTTGCAATGATACAATTAACAATTTTAATTTGCTGCTTGTACTTTGTCACAATTCGTGTTTGTTAATTTGTTTACGATTGTCTATAATACCTATAGATAAGTTTCGACGTACAAACATACATATACGTATGGACGTACTTATACTTATATGTTACTATCTTACTAATAATTTATTAGGTAATGATGCAAATATTATAAATTAAAAAGTATTTTTGGATGGATGTTTCTCTCAACTCTTTCATGCTAAAACTATTAAACGCATTTTATGCAAAATGCCTCAGAGAAACATATAGGTCAAAAACATAATATTAATTAAAAGAACAGCTATGTAATTTCCTACAATACAATTAATAAAAACTGACATGAAGCTAGCGTTTTTTCTAAATCATATAGATATACCTATTAATTTATATAATGATTTTAGATTATTTGTACCTAGGGCCACATTGAAAATAGGTTACTCAAAGTTAGCACTAAACTGACGCAGACGAAGTCGCGAGAAGAAGCTCTTTTATATCATAAATACTAGCTAGCTACTGTATAATTATGAAAACAACGCTCATTATCCAATGTTGAATACAACATTCGTCATAATATAAAGGACTCGTTCCTATCTGCTCATGATCTACTCTATAGCGTGGAACAAGGTAGCGTGACTAGCGTGCTCGCGTTATGTCTTCCTGTACCCTTACCATGAGTTGTGACTTTGTGGTTTTCGATAACGAGCATCGAGTTTACTATCTGTGCATCTCGCTTGTTCTATTTTAGTGCGAACGAGATGCACAGATAGTAAACTCGATACTTGTTATCGAAAACATTAATGTCACAAGTCATGGTAAGGGTACTGACGGATCGGCGCCGACCGCCGACACAGGCGCCGCGCCGCGCCGCGTCGCCGGTGCAAGGTCAATAGCGAATGTTGTAACATAGCCATAATATACTTACACAAATAACTAAAATAATAATAAAATATGTCATTCACAGATATTATTGTAAAGCAGAGTTTACTCTACCTCACTCACTCCTTTGTTTTACTTCGACGGACACGTAGGTAGTGTACATACTTACTATATGATATTTTTGTGTTTACACCACTTATATTATCCATAGTTAATTACGCAGAACAAAATATAACTAATCACGAAGGTAATTATATAATTTATATTTATTGACATGCGTTTAATATGACGCATCAATAAATATTTTTGACAATATTACTTAACAGTCAAGGCCTATAATTCATTGTTGACAATACCTACCAGTGGCGGCGGGTCAATATTTTTCTAAGGCAAGACGGAGCTATATGGCTTTGCTTTTTCTTCATAAGCCCAATGAAACCTTTTGAGCTGCGGAAATGTTAGTAAAGCCGGCGGGAATCGGCTTGTATGGACGCGCCGCTGCTGATACCTACGGACTATGAGACTCTTTCCATTAAAACGGGAAGAATAAATCTATGACACATCTCAACATCCGAAACACTCATAAAATAGGAGATTTGCATAATTATTGCGAGAGAGCAATAAAATTAGTTACGATTATTGCTTAGACCATTACCATAATCTGCTTGACACGTTTATTATGTTATGAACCATGTAAGAGGGGGCACTCAAAACCCTTGTAAATATTCTGTTCTCTATAACGATAAAAAAAAATACAAGTAATCCATTATTTGTAACCCTGCTGTAATTTAGTAAAATTACAGAAACAAACTATTCTCAAGAGCACGATAACATTATGGTTTATGAATAAGGGCTTACAAAAAATCATGTGATCGTTTTTGATGTTAACGCATCCCCCAATCAAGATGACGTTAAATAATTTAAGCATGTTGCCTTATTTTCATGCGCCGCTAAATTACAAATGTTTTTGTACCAAACTTGTATTTTTATGCCTTACATTATGTAGCAATAACATAAACTACTATTATGCATGTCTGAGTAAAAAGTCGAAAATATCGCTAAATAAAATACTCTTGTTATGTCATTATTAAACAGTCTATACCTGTGTGACAGACACGACGAGTAAATACGAATCCCTTAGTTTATTTAATTTCATTCAGTTTAAATATATCCAATGTTCTTCTTTTCAGATGGAGAGGAAGTATTTACAAATTGGTGTGGCTGGATCTTCTATGTTTTCTACTTTTCTACTATATTTTAAATTTGACTTATCGCCTGCTACTTGACGAACATTCAAAAAGGTAATAATTTTACTAACGATGGCAATAAAAATACCGAATCGTTTGCCTTATTGTAGATGCGTTTAACTAGGTACTAGTGCTTTATGCTTTATCTTTTTCTGCGAGATAATTGTATTGAAAGTATTAGTTGTAGAGCTATGTTTAAGTTACTTATCAAAAGACCACCTACTTTCTAGTATGCGAGTAATTCCAACTTGACATTATTAAATGACAATATTTCGCGCTACACATTTGGTCTCTATTTGTATATATTTTTTGACAATGCATTTAGCGTACCCGCGGTTTCACGTTTGCTTATCGAATTCGCTTTCAAAAAGAGCTAAGTTCATCAGACATCAAACAAAGGGAGCGGTGTGTTGGTCGACTAAACAATTACATACGTCAACAACATAGCGTGCCCAAATAGAGCATGTGGGCCAAACATGGTTGTTTTGCGATTTACTTTCATGCATTACTAAAACATGCCAGAGATAGCAAAATATATCTCCTGTGCCGATAAAATTAGGTATAAAATTGGACTTGGATAAAGGAACACTCATGCAACATCAACAAATTTTTGAGAGTTAATAAAACTATAGAGCAGTGCACTTAAATATGCGCAACATGTCCCATCTCTGTCTAACTGTTCGCGATATTGTCATTAAAAAATCATAACCAAATAAATCACAAATCATAAACACATTTTTAGCAACTTAGTTCTATCTTTGCTTACTACTAGAGACGCTTAGGATGTCCAGCTTAGGGACTAGTGATTAATGCTTGGCCATGATATCTTCAGTAATATCTACTATGTAATATGTATCCAATTATTCATAAACAATTAATTTTCAGGATATTCGAAGGCGTAGTGAACTACTGCAGTTTCCACGGCAATGTGATCCCATTGTCGTTCGTGTTAGGTTTCTACGTGACGGTGGTGATGAACCGGTGGTGGAACCAGTACACCTCAATACCATGGCCTGACTCCATCGCCGTTTTTGTCTCGGCTACTGTACATGGCCAGGTAAGGATTACATATACTAATATATCTATTGTTATGGGCTTATGGTGATAGGCAAAAACAGTTTCGCGTGGTAGAACATTTAAAAAACTTTACTTTATTTTTGTACCTTTTGTACCTTCAGGATACTCAGAATAGTAGAACTTCATGTTGGCGTACTCCGCACATACACTTCCGTACACTCCGTACATGTACTTCCTCGTATTTTATGTTATAAACCTTTCATTTAAAACATTACGATATACAAATATACATTTATAACAAAACCAGAGGCGCTACCGCGAAAAACGATATTAGTAAATTTCGGACGATTGTCTCTGTCACTCTCATGACACCTTAATTGGAGTAAAAGAGAAAGATGCCCGAAATATACGAACTTCGATGTTCGCGGTACCGGGCCAGTCTTACAAAGTAACTACACGTAGTGTGTTGGACTGTAGCAATACACGTCATAAATCATAATTACTAGTTTTGTTGATTTTTTTTACTACAACAAGACAGTTATCAAGGTCACCAACATTTTACCGTAGGTATCAACAGGTTGGTAGGTCGGTTGTAAGTCTAATTGGCCTGTTATATATACACATGTAAATAACTAAAATGAAATTTAGAATTAAACGGAGTAAACTGACAGCAGTTTTCATACTAAAGTTGTCAAACGACCTGTCAAATGTATGAAAACTGCTGTCAGTTTACTCTGTTTAATTCTAAATTTGACTTTAGTCTTGTTGGACGAGTGCCTGGTGTATGATTTAAGAAACAAGGACAAGAATAAAATACACGGTTCTTGAAATAGAAAATTACTACTACGGCAAATAGCTATATAACTAAAATTCTTATCAGTCAAGTCTGATATACATTTTTTTTTTTTTGGCAGTATAAAGTGTCTTAAAGTAATGTAAGTAGATTTTAGAAACAAAAAAATAGGTTTTTAATATAGGCATTGACCAATAAAAAGATACAATAGAATTTAAGTAAAATTATAATGGTAATATGAGTAAGTAAGTAAATTATCTGAAGATTGTATATATTGAATGCAGGTACTTATCCAAATGCGTCCACTTCTTACTGACGTATTTTCATAAGAAATTAGTATGAAATGTAATCTTATCATTAGACAGGCTGGTAGTAAAGCTATGTGAGGTTAATATGTTATTTGCACATTTCATAAATAATCGTTGTTATTATATAATTGTATTATCGCTACAACAGATAAAATTATTTATGATAAATTCTATTAGCGGCGCCCTGTGATCATGTTGTATTAAAAATGAGTTTCAAATTTATATGAACTATAGTCCTTATCAAATGTACACGTAATGCATTGTTTTTCGTACTATGAGTAATTGATAAGGCAGATAATGAGTATTACGTCTGTGGCTGTGTGTCATACTCAAATGATGATAAACGTGGCAGTATCACATCCGTACCACAACCAAGTGCATATTAAATTTTTATAGATGTCTAATTGATGACACTGAAGTATTTTTTTCTAAAGGATTTACAATTATTAGGAAGGGAACGATAAGTATAAAATACGCCTTATTCAGGAATACTAAAGAGCTAATACGTACTTATCATTTTAGCCTGGTACTGTATGATCGTCGGGCTTGGTGCTAAAATGCTAGTGACACCTACAGTTTCACATACCGGCAATAACGGAATTACTTACCTACATGTAACATGTCAATATTAAAAATACCCAAAGCTCCTATTGAGACCTTATAATGGAGTGCATTGCAGTTTATTATAGCTCCATATCTTTCAAGTATACTTTAGGGGCACCTAAACGGGCCATATTTTTGTGCATTTTGATGTCTCGCTATAGTGCATAAGTGCGTCCCAACGCGGCAAACTGAAGTTTGTCGCGATTCAAAAATAATTTTATCTAATCGGTCATCATTAACGAAATAAATAGTTACAAAAATATATACACAACTTAATTTTGTCACTCGCGCAAATGTTGCACTCGATGATCATATAGCGTGTGGGTCAGACGCCAGGTGGTTGTGCGGGTAATAATGCTATGCCGTATGCCTGGAAATGTCTGTCTGTGCGGGTGTCACCGTTTAACTCAGACGCTCTCTCACACACATCTAAAGTGAGAGCTCCATAAACTTGTTGTCTATGGAAAACTTTATTTTTGGATGTATCTTTGAGACGATCAAGCAGCGGATTCACGTCCCACTACATATAGGTACATAGTGACTATAGTGACTAGTCAACTAGTCATATAATGTTCCTTGATATTCAACAAATAAATTTAAATATTGAACGTTGTACCATTTTACTCAATAATTGTTTTGGATTAATTACAAATGAATCGTTTTCGATATTTCATAACATCAGGGATGTACAGTAATTGAAGTTAAAAATGTGTAGGTAGTTTACCGTAGAAGAACGCTTTAAGAAATATTTATATAGGTAGAGTCAGCAGCAAATGTGGCTGAGCGGGTGAAGTGTTCAAAATGACACACGCGCTCTTATTATCTTGACAATAGAGATGTGTTGACCTCATTTTGAACACCTCAACCGGTTAGCCACTTGTGCTGCTGACTGTACCTCTGAATTAGATATAATAAAATTTAAAGTTTAATTGTTTTATTTCTGTCAGTTTACCACATCATTTTCTTATGATTATAAAAAAAGATACGGAGGAGGTTTGAATTCTAGGTGACACTTCTTGATATCCAGAAAGTGTATCTACAATTATGGTTTATTGATTATGATAACATTGATAACATGTCCGATAATGCATACACGTAGGTATAGAATAATTGTAGCACACAGTAAAAAGAACATGGTTGTTACGTTTAACATCTTTTCATGCTGTTATTTATTTCTAGGCATTACATTAACTAATACTCTACTCCTTAAATCTAAAAAAGGCCCTTGTCGCGTTGTACCAAAGGATGCTGGTGGCATTTCCTCGTTTTATCGCAATGCTGATACGTTGGACCTCTAACTGGTGACCGACTGTTACGTCAACCAGACGCTTTGCGATATCTTTTCATTGGCAATGATGATGAGTAATGTTATTAGAAATGAAAGTCCATTTAGCCTTAGTCATATTTCGCGTGTGATAAACAATAAAGTAAAAGAAATAAATTCCTACATGTTACACGTGTTGGTTGTTACTGTGTGTAAATATAATACGGGTGAAAAATTAAACCAGACATAGGATTTTCTAAGTAGTATGATAGTTAACTTTTTAAAATTTATACTTATTATATATTTCGACGTCTCGTCACGAAACGACGCGCAGAAAAAGACGCTACATGGAAACCGCTCGACCTACCTACTTGCTTACTTAATCTATTTAATCTAGATACCTATGTATAGGAATTTATGCATAAATACATCCATGTCCAATTGAGATACACTGCTAGTGATGTTAAGAGTCCAAAGTGTGAAAATAATATCATAATAAATAGTTCGAATGCATCAGTTACCGGAAGGATAAATTAGACACGCTAAATGTGTTTATGAGATTATGAGCGACAATTTGTCGGCAGGACGAGCGCGGGCGACTGATGCGGCGAACGATCGTCCGATACGTGTGTCTCTGTCTTACCATGGTGCTCAGCATGATCTCGCCGAGGGTGAAGAAACGGTTCCCTACGCTCGACAACTTCGTCGAGGCAGGTCTCCTCCTTGATAGCGAGAAAATCATCATGGAGAATCTTAACCATAAATTTCCTAAGCCATCGAAACATTGGTATGACTTGTGGTTTAGTCTCATTAGGCTCATAGTCGTAATGCGGCTTACAATGAAACATTGTTCAACCTCTACAGTCGCATGGCGTGATTTGAACATAATGACTAGTTGGTTGCTTTTTTGTGACGTGACCAAGTTAATGCACCCATTTATATAGAAAAATATTACCCTGATAACATCTGCACTAGTGGTTGTAAGCCCTTATAAATTTTAAAATTGTGTGTATAATACTGCCACCGACAGAGCCTAATGTGATACCCATACAGGGAAGCTGGAACACATTACAATATCTTATACTAATTGACTAGTCGTTTCAGGATGCCCATAGTATGGGCCGCCAGTATAGTGACGAGAGCCCGAAAAGAGGGCCGAGTGAGAGACGACTTCGCCGTCAAAACTATTCTAGACGAACTGAACAAGTTCAGAGGGCAGGCGGGATTGTTGCTTAGCTACGATACGATTAGTGTTCCTCTTGTATATACTCAGGTATGGACCAGTCTGCAATTGTGATTAATCGACTTTAGAATTTACTTATAAACTTACTTAGCAAGCTACTAAATTGTTTGCTTATATTCCAAATTATAGTTACTATACCTATTACAATTTTGATGCTTATTTAATTTCAGGTAGTTACAATTGCCGTGTACTCATACTTTATTACATCTGCCTTGGGCAGTCAGTGGGTTGACAACAAATTGCACGTCAGCGAGTCGGGAAACATTGTTAATATAGATCTTTATTTTCCTATATTCAGTACGCTAGAGTTCTTCTTTTATATGGGCTGGCTGAAAGTGGCCGAGTCTCTGATAAACCCCTTCGGTGAAGACGACGACGACTTTGAAGTCAACTGGTTGATAGACAGAGATTTGCAGGTAACTAAATGGCACAACTGCTGATGTACTTACAACTTATATCTTATATATGACTATTCTAGTAAAATTTATTGATATTATTTAGAACTATAACGTCTTTTAGTTTACAACAAACGATGTCTTCGTGTTATTTTCGAATCCGAAATTGACTCTTCACAAATAGTTCAACACTCTAAAGCCGCATTGTTCGCCAGAATGGTGACCTAAGTAGCCTGACCTATACCATTCCTTCAAGCCAACGCCGTAACGCTTTTAGGTTTCGTACATGATTGTGGACGAAATGCACCACGAGCACCCAGAGCTGATCAAGGACCAGTACTGGGACGAGGTGTTCCCGTCCGAGCTGCCGTACACCCTGGCCACGGAGAACGCGCGCGAGGAGCACCCCGAGCCGTCGACGGCGCGCGTGGCCGTGCCGCCGCGCCAGCGCAGCATGGTCACCATCGCGCCGTCCGCCGTCAAAATGGACGACATGGTTCCCTCGCACACCGTGAGTTACAAGTTCGCCCCGCCCGAGGTTAGACGCGTCTTTATTAAAGCATGCTGCACGTTCGGACTATACGTGGAGCTTGGCAGTGTGTCGGTGTAACGGGGGTCGCCAAACATTAATTGTTACTTTCCCTTATTTGTTACTAACAGGCTACAGGCATGGTGCGCGAGAACTTCACGACTTCGGTTTACCTTCTCGTAATGTGTGGTATTGGCAACTTATTGTGGTCATATTATACGTTTAGTATGGGGGTATGAATGTACTTATTTCTATCTCTGGTAACATATTCTATGCCGTTTAATTACAGTTTTTAACGTTCATCTATTCTGTTTTTGTTTTCGTTCAACGGAAGTAATTACATTATTGAGCGGTTGTTTTGTTTTTTGATAAGTACAAGATAAATAAAATTCTTAAATTAAATTAGGTACCTTAACTAATTTCAGTAGGTTAGTTCAGTGGCATAAATATTAACATTTACTAACACCGGTTATTTTCTAACCTTATCTTACTTATACATATAGGTATACCCTCTATACAGAGGTAATTATTATAATAACTAAAAATACTAACATCCTACATAATTATTGAACTGATACTCAAAATGTCAATGGGACTTTTAAGAATTGGGTAGTTTGGCTAACTGAATTTGGTTGGAAAAGCTAACTTACAACACACTGATAACATGGCAGCATGATCGCGGAATAGCATCTAAAAACTGTGTATTAACTTTAGTTGGGTTATCATTGGGGTGTAAAAGTTTTAACTTAATCAATATACCTACTTGTATACATACAACTGACTGAAAAACAGATGAAGAGCAGTTTAAATGTGCTTTATAGGCTAAAATAAATAGTTGCGACGATGTTGGTTGTCTAAGAAATAATTAATGTTTATTTTACGCTGTAAATTAAAATCATTGTTTCTTTTGTTTTGTCCAATGCACTTTACTACTATGGTCTATTCATTTGCAAAAACTACCTTTTTGTCGTCGTTATATTGTTTTCTTTCGTTGTTAATTGGTCTATACATATTTTGTACAGTAAATTAAATGTTACACTCAAAAAAATGCACATTTTATGTATTTAATTTTCATTTACTTCATTAATAACTCTCAAGTCTCAACTTCATGTTTATAAGTCCATTAATCGTAGACTGTTCCTATCAGCAACTTCAAATGAACGACGATGCCCAGTCCGGTATTCATTTCATCGTGTCCACTCGGGGCAGCAAGCGCGGGAAGAAGGAAGACAGGAACTCGATGGGGCTCGGGTCTACCAACTCCATGGTATCCCTGCAGCAGACTCCCATGACGCGCACCAACTCTGTCACATCCATGCTCAAGCGACTGTTCTCGAAGGAAGATCAGCGGCAAACGCCCATTCCGAACCAAGCGCAGACCGACGGAGGTACGTTATAAAGAATATTATCCTGCACGAGAGAGATAGACTGCCACAGATAGTTCAAATTTAATTCATATGCCGTTTCCGTTTCCTATTGCAACACCGAAACAGTAAAGTTCACAGACCCTTGATACATCTACGGACCCGTCACGGAAATGGCCGGTTATTTTTACAAAGCTTCCTCTGCGGATGGCAGTACCGCGTGGACACAAGTGAAGTAAAATTATTCTCAAGAAATATATACTACCAATACACATATGATAATTAATGGTTACAGACAATGTCGTTTACCTGTCGACTCTGTGAAGAAGAGAGAGATAATTAAAGAAGTAAGCAAGTCCTAATAAGAATTAGGTCACTGTAGAAAATCTGCTAATAAAATAGCAGATTGCATAAATCTATTGAGTTCCGATATACCCAATTTAGTCCTAAAATTAGCTATGTTCTTTCGCGGTACTAAAAAAGCGCTCTGCAAGATTGAACATTTTATAAATAGTATGTATGTGTATACATATATCTTGGCAAAACCCAATGAAAGAGCACCTTGAACTGCTCGTTAATCGAACTTTTTTGAAGTGTCTCACGGATTACGTAAGTGTTTAGATCATTGACACCAATGCGTGTAGGAGGATGTTTAGCAATAACGTATTAAGTAGTCAGTGTGACGCTTAGTGAATCTCAATAATTACTGCAAGGGATTAATGTAAAGCATTGTATATCCTAAGATAATTTAAATTACCTAACTGTAAAAAAAGGTTCTTCGCTATTCGCTACTTACATACATTTCATCCATATGCAGTCCACTGCTGGACATGACCTCCCACAAATATGACTTGTATTATTTTAGGGGTAGTTGCCATAGTCGCCACGCTTGGCAGGCGGGTTGGCGACCGCAGTACCCACCTATTCGCTACTTACTTACGTAAAATAATTTGTTTCTAAGTACATAACGGTGAAACAGGAAAAAGGTACGTGTTATGAATATCCACTAAATTCACTCGGACGAAATTTAATACAGTTTAATACATCAACAGTTAAAATTAGTGACTCTGCCTATGAAGCTGATGGTCCTGGGTTCGATTCCCAGTCAGGGCATTTATTTGTGTGATGAGCGCAGATATTTGTTCCTGAGTCATGGGTGTTTTCTTTGTATTTAAGTATTTATATCTATCTATCTATTATATATAATATCATCGTCTAGTACCTACAACACAAGCCTTACTGAGCTTACCGTAGGACTAGGTCGATTTGCGTCAGATTGTCCCGAAATATTTTATTTTATTTCATTAGTCACTTGATAGATGTAATAATTTAACAGTGGGGCGATTCACGATATCGGCTAGCAACCCCGCTCTGAACAAGCCGGCAGCGGCGGGCGGTGGCAGCATGAAGATCGCCAACGAGGTTATCGAGGAGGTAGACGAACAGGCTACAATCACCAGTATGGCCAAACGGCCCGACAACCGGTAAGTCTATTCTATTAAACATTTGCTCCTAATAATCCTTTTTTTCGAAAGCATTTTGGACACATTACCATATGTTTGTAACGAAATGACCGCATCCTTTTATATATAATTTACGTCAGTTTCTCATAGGCGGAAAATGTATTGAATAATGACTGAGATCCAATGCCATTGGCATAAATCACTAATACACTTGATTGTTCTTGCTTTTGTCCTCATTTCATTATTATGTACTAGTAATACTGGTAGTTATTATAAATACATATGAAGGAAAATGGTTACAATTTACAGTTTTGCCATTATGGTTTGGAAAGGTGCCGCGTGAATTTTAAATAGGTATGAAAATAAAATAACACTTCATTAGCGTAAAACTAACATAAAAGCTGCACCTGAGAAAAAATACAGAGTAGGTTTATAAAATAAATCTCTACACTTAATAACTCCAGTTTATTGATTGAATTTTCTTTTAAATTATCATTTTCCCAGCATAAATGAGACTGTAAATACAAAAATATATGAAATATGTAGGTAGATACTACATAGATAGTCATACCTCGTACCTACATGCAGATCTAATATTGCTACATATATGTGTGTTTCGTAAGAGGAAATGGCTGATTCATAAACGCTTCACAGGTACATCAGTTCGTCGATTTACACGTGCTTGTAGTACCTGTCTATGTATGAACGACATAAACTACCAAGTAAATATGTTTAACTTGTTGTTTTTATCGTTAGGTTAGGTTAGGTAGGCGCGTGCCTACCTAAATCTTTTCAAGTGTCTGTGACTGCCGTATATCATGCTGAAATTTTAGAAGGTTAAGATAAAACAAGGACATATTTTAGTTTGGGTACAATCAGGAATGGTTGTTATCTTCAGAAAGATCAAACGAACCGGTATCTTTACAGACAACTAAAGAGCAAAAAATACATTTAAAGATTGTCGATTCGTATCATTCCTCTCTGCCTCGCATGTTTCAAGATCCTGATAATCTAGTTTTGCTTACATCGGTTTATTCTAGGAAAACATTCGATGTGAAGTGATAATAGCCGTGTAGCGGACATAGACGGAATTGCGATGCATGGCTGGCACGTTATTTGTTATAACTGAGTTTTGTATAGCGCGACAATAGAATCCACGTGCTGATTAGATTAGTGTTCTTACAAATCTATTGGTTACGCTTCGGGTTGCATAATGTTATCTTGTCACGTCATCTTTTATGCCTGGAAGTCTGAAGATCGTTATTATTGAAACAGATTTACAGTCAGCGTAAGTTAGGTATAGTAATACTACGCTCCTAAGGCCGGATTTACACCTGTAAGTTAATTACGTAAATCTAGGGACGAAGCTATATGCAAGAATGAGATAGTGATATTAATATCTCATTCTTGCACAAAGCTTCGTCCCTATTACTTACGTAAAATTTACAGGTATAAAGGCCGCCTAAGTATTTAATAAAGGAGAAAACTTGCAGAAGTTCTCACGAAAATAACCTATTTATTGGATAGTAAGATGCGAATGTTGTAAGTGTAATATTCAACAGTTTGTTAAGTCAGCAAAAATTCATACTCGGAAAACCTCGCTTTGTTTATTAATGTTTAGTATCCTGTACTGTAGTTAACTGCCTAGATGACGAATGTTTTATTTATGGGCTTATACGTGCGTCCCTGATAGGTAGGTCGGTTAGAGTGTGTGTCATTCCTGTGGCTTTTACGCGATATTGTACTTGTCACTTAAATTACATTTTTGAAATAGTAATATTTTTTTCTTCAATAAGAGATATCAAATTACAAGATTTTTTTTACCCATATGATCCTTGCTTAAACATTAACAATGTGTAGGTAAATAGATATCTCAATGTTAAAAACACGTGAGTTCTGACTGCTGAAACAACAAGCATGCAAGAACAACTGTTCTGTAGCCTTGAAAACAGGCAAGTAGATAAACGAGGCTAGACACGCGAACTTCTTTAATTGCCGTTTATTAATTCCTAAAATTACCTAGATGGGTATACTATGCATTTTATTGTGACGTTTAGCTTCATCATTTAGACCTGTAGTACCTACCTATAAAATAAAATGTAGAACAACTATTAACAGGTTCAATTTGGTTCTAACAACGTGGTGCCTATCCTTCGGACTACTCATTGCGACACGGATCAGAGAGCTTAGTTGTTTTTTTTTTTTATGACATAAGGTGGCAAACGAGCAGACGGATTGCCTGATGGTAAGCAATTACCGTAGCCCATGGACACCCGCAACACCAGGGGAGTCACAAGCGCGTTGCCGACCTTTAAGGGGGGTTGGAGCTCTGGGAACCTTACTCACCATCAGGAACACAACACTACATACCTGAAAGGTAGCAGTGCTATTATGACTGTGGTCTTCTGTAAGGAGGAGGTACTTCCCCAGTTGGGCTTCTCCAGACTCGAGCGTGATGGTACTTCGCTGTGCCCTACCTCTCATAAGTTTTCGAATCACAGACTTGTTTACTAAGAATTCTGGAAGTTACTACTCTAAATTCCAGCAACACCAACATTTTGGCCGAGTGCAGTGCTGGTGACCAATATATCTAGAGATGTGAAGATAACTGTAGCCTTGGTTAATGAAATAATGACCTTAAAGCAATATTAGGTGTTCACGACGTGGCAGTCACAGGAAGTGCAGCGGTTAAATGGAAAATGAAATAAGCAGAATTGTTTACCTACTTGTCAAGTTCCGCAGAAATAAACTGAACACCCACCTCGTTTTAAGAGTTATACATAGAAAACCAGACATTGCTTTTGCTTGTTCGATATTAGTCTTTGTATAAAATAAATATTTAGATGGCTGTTGTTCGGTTAGTTAGCAAACAGTGACATTTAAAAATCTCTACATATGTTAGTTCGGGAAAATCGTGACACTTTACCCGAGTTATTGTCATAACGTGTGACTTTCGAGTCTCAAATCTCCCAAAAATATAAACACCTAGCAATCAGAAAATTCCAACTTTCATTATTATTAATTTCAGACCGACAGCGCAGAGCCTGTTCGCGCAGGGGCCTCCAACCCCCAGCGAGCCGGTAAACGTCCCTTCTTGGAATTCCTACAGCAAAAACAGTAAGTTAATTATACTTTCTCATGAAAACGCGCACCATAATTCACCTAGGTAACCTTGTCTGCTAGAATAGGTACCTACGGCTATTTAATGTACCTATTTTAAAGTCTGCGAACTGATTTTAAGGGTTATTAACCGCTCGGCAGAGCGTGTTTCTTTCGAGTGAGACGATTTTATATTATCCAGGTCAGATACAACAGGTATATATAAATGTTTTCGGATGACTTAAACGTGAGATTGCTCATGATAGTGTCAGTGACTAAGAATTTATGATTTACAAGATAACGGTACCTTGTCGAAGGGACGAAGTGCTAATTGTAAAGCAACACCCAATTCACAGTGCTCAGTTGTTCACACTTCGAGTGCTCGAGTAAAAAGGCGCATAACAATAAAATTAGGTCTAATAACTATAGTCATAGGAACCTTGAGTTCTACTCTATCATTTGCTATGTACATGCTATTAGCTTAGCTCTAGGTATGTGTGCGTGGGATTCCCTTAGGCTATTTCCGCGTTTATTATCTAAGCGCTAAGCAGAGTGCATATGCAAGGACACGACCAACACATAATAAGTACCTACTTTACGTGTTCAGCGCGCTTAGCAACTCGAATTGTACTTAATGACATGACGAAATAAAAGTAATAAAAATCAAAATATTAATCCCGTGAGATCGTAATCGGATTAAAGCTTTCTGGGAAATGTGTTCAATAGGTTTTTTTTATGACATAGGCGGCAAACGCGCAGACGGATTGCCTGGTGGTAATTAAGCAATTACCGTCGCCCATGGGCACCCGCAACACCATAGGAGTCACAAGCGCGTTGCCGGCCTTTAAGGGGGGGTTGGAGCTTTGGGAACCATATCCATCATCAGGAACACAACACTACATACCTGAAAGGTAGCAGTGCTATTATGGCTCTGGTCATCTGTAAGGAGGAGGTGCTTCCCCAGTTGGGCTGCTCCAGATTCAAGCGTGATGGTCATCGCTGTGCCCTACCTCTCATTGCTGGACGTAGTTTAAGGACATACCCGGGTCCCGAATGTTGTAATGCCTGCTAAATAGTTTGATCGCAATTGCAGACAGCCAGCTGTCGTCGTCCGCGCCGACGCAGTGGGCGGCGCCGGCGAGCCCGGCCACGCTGTCCACGCAGCCGTCCTTCGTGAGCGAGCCCGAGCCGCGCCCGCGCCTCGACAGCGACGTCGGACCCTCGCTCAGCGCCGCTGGCAGCCAGACCTTACGTAACTATTACATATTTAGATAGTATTTGCGTCCGCGGCATTAGTTTAACATTTCAAGGACGTGAATTTGCGTCCGCAGCATTGGGATAACATTTCATGGACGCTAATTCGCGTCCGCGCCGTTTCATTATCATTTCAACGGATGCGAATTCGCGTCCGCGGCATTGAATGGGTTAATAATTAAAAACCACAGCTTTAGAGTCTACCTTACCAGGTAACATCATACGTGCTTAAGTAGATACAATGCTTTTTCTCCCACTGATTTCAAGGGATGTTATATTTATAAGGTGCTATTATATTAGCTAGGTACCTACCGATATTTTTGTAGCTGACAGTACTGTCGGAGTACATATGTACATTTAGGAGGTATAAATAAAATATCTTAGTACTACGTAACTATTCCATGATTATACTTTTTTACAATTCTGAGACCCGCCCTTATGTAGTCAGCGTCATATAGGTAGTTAGTTGCAGTCGGTATGGCCAAATATATCGATACAGATCTTTATTTATATAGCAGTAAGGATGTGTATCGATATACTGACTGAAATATATCGATACAGATCTTTATTTATATAGCAGTAAGGATGTGTATCGATATACTGACTGAAATATATCGATACAGATCTTTATTTATATAGCAGTAAGGATGTGTATCGATATACTGACTGCAACTAACTATATGACACTGACTGTGGCACGTTGTTTATTAAATTATTGACGCTGTTCGGACACACCACACAAAATGAGTCAGTCGCGAATTATATTTATTTACCTACCTTGAGTTCTTTGCAACGCAGGTTTCACTGATAATTTTTGCGGACTGACGACACCAAAAATCTAAATTATTCTATTTTTTTATGAAACTTATTTTTAAATGAATATTAGACGGACCCGTTTAAAGAAACCTTGACACATTCTATATATTAAATGTGAAGGCCGTTTAAAGTAAATATCTTGACACTTGTCGTTTTATTTTAAAAAAACGTATAACTTACTTTCGGTATTAATTAGTCCTGTGGCCCTAGGGAAAAACGCTAAGTTACATACTAGTTCTTCGTCATTTGTACCCTTTCTCACTAATTACACACATAAATGTTTTGACATCTTTTATATTTACGGAATAATCGCTTGTTTAAACAATTATCCTTACACTACTTAATAAGAATTCATAAACGTCTCTCAAACCTACTTCAGTTAAATTATGTTTTGTATTTTACAAACATAATTATCTAAGTGACAGATAAGGACAAAACATAATTTAACTAAAGTTGTTTTGAAAGACGTTTATGAATAAGCGGGTTAATGATTACACCCAGTATGTTCAAGGAAAATATAATACTCGTAGTAGTCTCTCTATTCTGTATACTGTCACTAGAGACATCAAAGTTGTTAATCAAGAGCTGTTAAACATTACGTGGCGTTACCGCAAAAAACGGTATTCGTAAATTTCGGACGGTTGTCTCTATCACTCATGACACCTTAATTGGAGGAGAATATACGAACTTCGATGTTCGCAGTACCGCCTCTGATTTTGATTTGTGATTCTTTACCTTTGAGCTACAGACGGCCCGACGCATACAGCCTAAAATGAGCTTTCGGGTCATACCATTATCGTTCATTTCTGCGTGTTATACAAAAAACCATTGGCTGTCACGGTGTATTTTTCCCAGTGGATGAAACAGACGGCGACGCAGGCGACGAAGCGGACCTGGACGAGTTCGATCGTCTGCGCAACCTGCGCGAGCAGCACCGCCGCGCCAAATACCTACAGAAGCTCATGGCGCGATCTATTAGCGCACAGCAGGTTAGTGCATCGCACAATCTCACTTTTGTAAGGCCCTGGTGTCTCTGAACACCCGCTGCCGGCGACCGACACGTGTCGACGACGCGAGCGACGTTTCAGAGAAACCAACCTCAAACATTCCCGAACAAAACATTAGAACGTCGCTGGTCGCGGACACGCCGCCGGCAGCGGGTGGTCAGACAAACCAGGGCCTTACCTTTTGACCACCCGGCCCAGTTTGTTTAAGTACCATGTTTGTTACAATTATAGCAATCTGAACGCCAAAGACGTTATGTAGAAAGCGATTCAGGCGCCATGACATGTGCCATAGACACAGATGATTTGCAAAGTCCGTTACAGGTGACAATGTCTTTAATTTGTATGTTTACAAGCATTTATGCTAAAACGGGACCGCCGTTATACCAAAATATATAAATTAATTACACCTGAATTAAAGTATATTTAATTTTTTTTCAGCCAGCTGGTAGTATAGAAATACTAGACAACGAAATTTTACTGGACGAACTCCTAGTGGTACAAGCAGCTTTAAGAAGCGAACAAGAAAAGAACGAATACAACAAAGAAGAAACAACCTGACAGAGCAAAAGTTCTATTTTCCAGTGGGATTGATTTTTATCTTTGCACAATTCAGTATTATTTATTGTGATACAAATGGATATTTTAAAATCATGTTGATGTATATATTGTATCTATTTTTTTTATGCTTAATGAATGCTTGAATTAATGTACAAAATTGTACCTACTTCTAGTTCTCAGCAAAGCAAGAAGGTGTCCTTCTTCGAAGGATTCAATAAATATTCTATCGATGAAATTCCGAATTCCACTTTGATTCGCCTGTATAAACAACCATTACATTGTTATTTGTTATACAGGCTAACAATGTTTGTCCTTACCGCGTGTGCCATTGAGGACGCGATCTAGCCAATTTAACGTTACTGCAAATTATTATCTATATTTTTACCACATTGTCATTAAAAAAATACATGTTTAATAATTAAAAACCATAGCTTTAAAGTCTACCTTACCAGGTAACATCATATGTGCTTAAGTAGATACAATGCTTTTACTCCCACTGATTTCAAGGGATGTTATATTTATAAGGTGCTATTAAATTAGCTAGGTACCTACCGATATTTTTGTAGCTGACAGTACTCTGCTCTCAGAGTACATGTGTACATTTAGGAGGTATAAATTAAATATTTTAGGTTTTATGGTTAATTTGTTTGAGCCAAACAATTGAATTGGTTGCTTAAAAACACATATTAATGAGATAATTCATTTACACCTTTTTGTCTAAAACCTAACTTTGAAATCAAATAGGGGCATTTATAAATTTTATAATATACTGTTGACACGACAGAAATAATTCAAAATCCTGCCATTGCCATGCACTGGCTGAATAATGTTTTTTGACATATTTTATTTGGTAAATCATCTTCACAATCAAACACTTTCAGGGTTTTTATTAAAAGTTAATTCTATTAATGTTAAATCTCTTAAAATACCCGTAACTAATTTGTTTCCTTTATATTTTCCGAGCGAGTGTGATAAACAATCCATCTTATTAATATAGGTTTACATTTTTTTACTGAATGTGTTGAAACTCTGAGATTTTTACTTGTAGAGCAAAACATAGTTTATGTGGAATGTAATATAAGTTTTATGAATCAGTCCAAAATAAAGACAATGGCAAAATTTATCAAGTACTACTTATTTTTTGGCGCCAACTTTAATCAACATACCTATAGTAAGATGAATCGACATGAATTAGCCAAAAACTGGCTTCACCTATATGCTTGAAAAGTCAACTAATCAGAATTCGTTTTAGTATAAGGTAGCCAGTAGGTAATTTTGAAGATTTGTCTTATGATTGTTTAGCGGCTTTTGGGTAATTACACTTCACTTCGCTTCATAATAGGGTGATGGCACCAATGATGGACACTTGAGTGATCAGTTCTTAATTCAAAGAACATAACGTTATAAATTGAATATGTACCTACAGTCAGCAGCAAAAGTTGCTAAGCGTTTGAAGTGTTCAAAATGACCTACACGCGCTCTTATTCTCTTGACATTAGAGACGTGTTGACCTCATTTTGAACACCTCAAATGCTTAGCTACTTCTGCTGCTGACTGTACCAACAAATACACAACACTTGACGCCTTTGAAATAAGCACTAATGTTCATGATTCCATTACTGGTGCCGTTACCCTAGTGACGTCCACATTAAAGCTTATATATCCTGAAGGAAAATCGGTAATGTACTCTTACAGACTTGCACCCATACTAAAGCTCGTGAGTTTGAATGAGCGATGTGGAGCTGTTACCTATTTCGCGAAGGTTATAAATATTGTGAGGAAGCTGAAGTAACCACAATGAAGCCCAGATTACATGTCCCTAAACTACAAATTCGTAGTTTCACTGAATTGACCTCAAATAGTCAAATATAGGACTCATACACACACGCCTAACACAATGATGCTCCCGGTTCTCCAAGCTAGAAAGTAGTAGGTTAATCGTGTAACAAATTTTGATTATATCTTAGATTGTGAAGAGAAAATCAACTTTTACTGTCGAGGGCCTAGGGGTCGTAAATAATAACAAATCTTAAGATTTTTTTTTTAAACAAATGCACTATTACCTATACCTAGTTAAGTGCAGGTCCTTAACTACGAACAATACACGGGCGTAGCGAGAGGGAGGGATTTGGCGGTTCAACCTCCCACCCCTTCCAAAGTAGGTTAATATTCACAAAATTAAAATAAGAATAGGTGTGCAGCATATCACATATCTCCTCATCATCACTATCAGCCGAAGGACGCTACTAGTGGATACAGGCATCATGTCGCAAAGCGACCCACAATCGCTATCTTTACAAAGTTGTCGATCCACCTCGTGGAAGGTTTGCCTACGGTACGTGGTCGCCGTTCGAGAACCTTTACGCTTTATCTTACTTTTAAGCAATGTCTACAAACTAGAGTCATGAACTCATGAAGTCCTGACGAATCGTCTCGCACGCAGGTTAGATGACTTTCAGCCTCCCGAACAAGCCGGTTTCGGAAGAGGCTTTAGTACCGCGTAGACCATATTCATGCCTTACGTCAAGTTATACAGAAGGCCGAGGAAAGTACAACTTACCCCTCCGTTCGGCGTTTGTGGACTACGAGAAAGCCTTCGATAAGATCGAAACCTAGGTTGTGGCGTTTACGTTTGTACGAAAGTTTGTAGAGTACGATGTTCAATCGATCGGTAATACTTCTGAGCGAGTTGGTCTAAGGATGAACATGGATAAGACGAAAATGCCCATGTTGTATAAATTAAAAACTTCGCAAAGCTAAAGCACTGTAGTTACTGGTACCTAGTACTAACGTGTGCACACGCATCGGCGTTCTACATATATTAAAATTTTGACTTACTTTCCGTATTAATTTTCTGCACAACAAAAGACACATTTAGAACTGAATTAGTTGTACCGTTTCTGAGTTACCGATCGAAAACTAAGGATTTAAGGAACCCTACATGACCTGACATGCTTTGTTCTTGGCCGGTTTTCTTTGTTATTAGCCGCGTTCCCACAGAACGCATGGCATCGCGAGCCGCTTTGCTGCGCTTGAGGCACGTCCACACTACCGAATTGCCTCTCGAGGAAATTGGCTCACGAGGCCGTGAGTTCTGTAGGGACGCGGCTAATGAACCTCGACACTGTGAAATCAGTTTTTGTAAATAAAACAATAAATGGACTTAGGAGATTTTATTCAGCTTAGCTACAGGTTGTTGGAGCTTACAGCTTCAGCTTTGTCCTCCTCCAGTGACGCCTCTTAGCGTTGTACCTGTAAGAGAACGAAAAATGGTACTTATTTACAGTTCTGTCTGCTTTAAAAAAATAAAGGAGAAGATTTATTCATTCTGGAACTATTTTAATTTTAAAATAATCTATAAGTATACACAAAAAATTGGGGTAGATTTGTAGATCTATGGAGTACATTTCTAATAATCAACAGTTATATTTCAATGAAACCATATAAAGGTAAATTGACACATGCCAGCACAATATTTGTACAGAATGCTCTGGTTTCCTAGGATAGTGGTGCTGTCATATAGCAACCGTCTCCATACTTGTTTAATATAAAAAGTATGGAAACGGGTGCTACATGACAGCACTGCTATCCTAGTAAACTAGAGCTTAACATTTTCACACTAAGCACTAGCACCTATAAATAATATAGGTACCTACATGAACCCTCAAGGTTAAGTCCTAAGGGCTCCTATTATCACTTGACTTCCCAGAAAATTCATTACTAGTTTCTGAATGTAATTTGCCATTTCTGTTCCTTTGTATTTGTTCCTTATATTTAAGTCAATAACTGTGGACTTATTACCTAAGTGGTAAAAAGTGGGCAATACTATTATTTTACACAGAAGGCTATTTGTAACAACAATGACAATGGGAGAATTGTTTGCAGGGATGCATGCAAAGTAGGTTCACAAGTTCCAATAGCACTTCTGATTCTCTGAATAAGGGTTTCAAACTAAAAAGGACGTAAATATTTCAGTGTAGAATAGAATATTATTATTAAGACTAGTAATTATTATCTATAAATTTTAATCAGTTAACACACATGTTACACCAACTAGTAGATATGTAAAAGAAAATAAATTACCTAATTTGTGAAATATAGGATTAATTGGCTAAGATAGATAATAGTAACTTGAAAATTTAAGTTGTGTGATATTATAAGTTAGATAAGTTGTGGATAAAATACCTACTCCAATATCGAGGCTTTATGAACATGCATTATTTTATTGTATTGCATGGCAAAAACTATGTTTTGGTTGGTATGTTTTCACATTTTGAAGTCAAGATTGACCTACCGGTCTGGCCTAGTGGGTAGTGACCCTGCCTATGAAGCCGATGGTCCTGGGTTTGAATCCCAGTCAGGGCATTTATTTATGTGATGAGCACAGATATTTGTTCCCGAGTCATGGGTGTTTTCTATTGTTTAAGCATTTATATGTATTTATCTATTATATATATATCGTCATCTAGTACCTACAATACAAGCCTTACTGAGCTTACCAAAGGACTAGGTCGATTTGTGTAAGATTGTCCCAAAATATGTAATTATTCATTTTTTATTTACAACATTTAGGAAAAATCGTAATTAAGTGTCGAATAAGATTACCACATAAATTCTAGTGTTGGACATGCTATTGCCCTGCTGTCACCTACGGGTAAAACAATATACTACAACCTAACCTTTATTATGTACTATTATCAAATTTCATAATTACTATAAAATTCAAATTGTTACTATAAAATACTTGACGCATTGTAACAGAAAAAGGCTAACTAAAGGCCGACAATCTCTAGTTAAGAGTCCCCGGCTTCCATCAATAACAAATAATAGGAAATAATATATACATACGGATAATGGAAAATATGACGTGAGGAAGAGTAAATGATTAAATATACTTAGTCTAAAATATTTACTTACCGAATAGTGTTTCCTGTGCGCATCCTCACCCATTGCGGGATCGGCCTGTTTTGTTTTAGCTTTTTAGCAAGCTTGCGCTTGATAATAAATGTCTTGTGAGCCGACTGAAATCACAAACAAACATTATTGATAAAATTTACCTTTCTTACCACTTGGATTATCACAATAATTTTGGATTTTATTCACAACTCTACAAACCATTTTCACACCGTCAGCTGTCAAAACAAAATGGATGAGTGAATGAATGCAATGAACCAAAAGGAATATCAATGAACGAACGAAACAAATATACCATAGATAAAGAATACTTAAAGTTTTTTCGTCATTCCCTCAGTTCGGCGCTACCGCGATGTTTTGGAAATAAAGGTGCTTTGAGACGTGTAATTTTTTTTACGAGAATGTGTAACCATATATCATGTAATATTTGTCCAATATATTAATCCCATAAGTCACAACTCCGCAGTTGCTACCGCGAAGAACGATATTCATAAATTTCGGACGATTGTCTCTGTCACTCTCCATGACCTGTGGCAAAAATGGAACATATGGCTCGCATTGAGTATGGAAAAGATTATCCAAATTTTGAAATGGTCAAAGTTGGACTGGTCCAGTCAAATAAAACAAAAATTGAGCTGCTCCATAGAAAAGGCCATGTATAAGTTGACAAAAATGTATGAGAGAGTTGTTTTTTTTTTACATTTTGCAAAGTTAACCCAACAGTAAAAGTTATTCAAAATCATGAACTGGAGCAGTACCGCGAACATCGAAGTTCGTATATTTCGGGCATCTTTCTCTTTTACTCCAATTAAGGTGTCATGAGAGAAACAAAGACAATCGCCTGAAATTTACGAATATCGTTGTTCGCGGTAGCGCCGCAGATGCCGGTTTGATAACTTGTATAACGTCTTATGAATCACCTGTATTAGCGGACTTACGGAAAAATACATCTCGTTACTGTCACTGTCAATAAGCTGTCACAATATCAGCTGGTAGTAGTACGTCTGTAAAAATTAATAAAGATCCTGAGCTATTAGAAAGTGTGAAATAATGAATTCATTAATAAGATTAATTACTTTTAAACCCATTTTAGAATGTCGAACTTTAGCTAGGCTTGCGGCTGACGGTACAGAAATACCCAAACGGAAGAACTTTGAGAACAGAATAACATTGATAAGCCCAGATAACTCTGTCAGCATTACGGATCTTAAAAATGCTCAAAACCTTTCACAGAAGCGAGAGTTAAAACTGGTAAAAATACAAGATGTGGACGCTAAAACTAGACGACCTGTGTACAAGTAAGTCGTTTTATAATAATCTTCACGAATTTTACACCATTTACTTACCCTTTATTTATATGTTGCTGTCAAATTCACCAAAATGTATTTCTAATTATAATCATATTGCAGATTAATGACTAATGCTGAATACCACAGTGAGGAACTTGAAAGCAGAAAAGAAAAACAGGCTTCTCGCCAAAGCAATCCTATAAAAGGAGAGAAGTTGCTTACACTTTCTACTAAAATTGGAGAACATGACCTCATGACAGGAGTTAAGAAAATGCTGAAACTTTTAGAGAAGCAACATCAAGTACGGGTGGTCATCGCTGGTGATGGAGGCCAGGAAACCGACAGTACAGTGTGTATTCTGTTTTTTTCCTTTTTATTTAGGCATTTCGTGGCACAATATGAACAAAATATTTTGAATACCACATAGTGGATATTGGATTAAAGATTTATTTAATTATTTTCAGGAAAAGATATACTCTGTCATTGAAAAAGGTATAAAATCAGCTGGAAAAGTGGTTCAAAAAAGAAACAAAGGCAACACCCTGAGGTTTCAGATATTACCTTCAAAAGAAGCCAGTAGTCAAGCAAGTGACAATATGAGCCCTGGCTCAGAGCAGAAGGACAAGGGGCCTCTATGACTAGGCATGGGTCTGGTGGTGATATTCACCCTTAAGTATGTTATATTACAAAAATACTATTTTTCTAAACCAGATTCAAAAACTAAGGAAACTGAGGATAATAATGATTTAAAGCCTACAAATACCATATTTGACCGCATTTAATTTGAAGTTGTGCATATAGAATTAAAACACAATAAAATGGTTGTAATTATGTATACTTAATAATAAATACAACATATTGCTTAAATGTTTCTATTTAAATGAAATGTTAAATAAGAGAATGTACATGAAGGTGATTCTTTACAGCATTCACTTTCTCAGTCAAATTGGTTCCTATTCTAAAATTAATTACTTAAATTTACATGCAATGCATTTGTTATCATGTCAAGGAAAATATGCTACACAGTTGTGGTGATACTACAAAATATTTATAAATTAAAGTTATATTGGTTGGAATTATCACAGATGCTTTAGAGATCTTTAAATCTTAAATTATAGAAGTTATTTGTTACATAAAAACCTTAGATTATTGGACTATTATTATTAACAATGATATATTTACAGTGAAGGATAGGTGAACACCATCTCTGTAAATGGTTATTTTTTATGATTTCCAGAACTTCAAGCTTAGAACTGTAACTGTCTACTACTGTCAAAATATAAATCATTATAATTTTGAAAATGTAAGATCTGAACAGCAAGTAGACAGTTAATGTTAAGTAAAAAGTGATTGTGATTTTAAGGCTAGATTATTGAACACAATTACATATTATGTTTTAAATAGGATCCTAAACATAAAGTGTAAAACTTAATACATATATTACACTGTTGTGATACTAACACAGAGCATCCCCAGTCAGTTAATTGTTTTGCTGAACATTTATGCATTTTTGAGCAAAACATGTGAGTTAAAACTGATTGTGGGTAGAATTAGGCATGGAACTTGGGATAGCCATTTAAACTGACTACCTTAGGTGGGAATTTTACTTATCTACACAATGGAAACAGTCAAACACTAGTGCAAACATTGTATCAAATTTAAAACTCTTGTTAGCCATACCCGTCAGTTATATATCTCTACTAAATAACTGGATCCTTACTCATTTACTGTACGATTTTTTAGTTTATTCATTCAGTGTTTCATGCCATCAGCATTTATTATCTGATTGAATTGATAAATGATTTATTATTACGATTAGGTACATATGAGACAAGCAAACTGATGAGGCCAAGCAACCACCAAAGATAATAATTATAATCCTTGTGAATGATGGTGGTATTATAATAAATCCATAACCATTTAAATAGTGACATTATTCAATTATTTGGAATGGTTGATTTTCGTAGCACAACTTCAGATAGAGGAAGCTGGTGCTGCAGGTGCTCATTCTTCCGCTGGCGCTTTAAAATACAAAATATTGACATTTTACTCGTACGTTTGACAGTTTTGTACAAAGATATTGTCAGACCTCGCCTAGTTTATCGGTTAACTACGGTTATTATAAATCTGAACATGTACATGTGACGACAACTATTTTATGCACGAGTAGGTTCGAACCTCGACACTTGTTGAAACCTGCAATACACATTCGCCTAACAACGACATCTTGCTACTGAGTCAGGCGGCTAAGAGTTATCAGTCTCTTTTAAGTTCCTGGGTTCTCGTTGTATCCAAAGGTTTCGTTGCGAGCTCCGATGGCAAGTCAAATTTCTTAATGCTGCTATGGTTTTTACGAATAGACGGCTATGTAGTTGTAGCGGTCGCGCTCCATGGGGGGCAGATCCGTGTTAAGAGTGCGGCCCCACGTCAGCACAGGGGACACGGTTCCGACGACAGGGTCTGGCCGGTCATTTATTGTTTCCTGTACCTAAAACAACATAGAAAAACGTAAGTTATTTTGTGCTATCATAAGTATCTTCATATTTGTACCATGTAGGTATCATTGGGTGCTCATGAAAATTAAAGAACAAATTATTTTACTATAAATTATACAGACCACACTACAGAACGAATGGTACTATTTTTTTATAAACAGTCTATAATGAGTGTGAGTTAGGTATAGTTTAAATGTTTTGAATTGAGCTCATCCACTTAACAATCTAGTACAATTGAATGCTCAACCACAAATTAAGCTAACAATCCTCTTAAATAGTAAATGTATTTAAGTATTTGTATATTATATATATTGTTGGCTGAGTACCCACAACACAAGGCTTCTTGAGCTTACCGTGGGTCTCAGGCAATTTTTGTAAGTATGTCCTGTAATATTTATTTATTTGTTATTTAAGTAGGAGCTATAACTCGCCCTAAACGTATGCGACTGCTCTTATTTACGAGGTTAAAATTTAATACACGTGATGTTCTTCTCATTGTGAATAATTGGTTGGCGGTTACAATAACATAAGTAGATAAATAATGTAATATTACAATGTAATTTGTATTTCCATTGTAAAAACAGGTAAGTGGACGAGCCGAGTTAAAAAAATGACAGATGCGAACAGCAACCGTAGGATAATGAATATGCCTTGCCGAGCAATGTACTTACTTCCATAGACATAAAAAGGAATTGTAGGTACCTACCTGAATTCAACCACCGAAAATGTCGCAGTGGAGTGACGTATTTATCCCAATTGAGCTATTTGACTACAATGCAACTACTGTTTATCGAAACTGCAGTCATACACGTATCATTATTTTCCTAGTTTTACCTAGTCTTGCAACCTAATTCCAGGATTAAGTGTAAAAAAAAAACTATTTTTTAATCTGACCTTCCAAGTCAAATGGAAAACTAAGTAAGTACGTCTTATCGGTATTGTGTTTGGTTTCCTTACGATGTTTTCCGTCACCAAAATTCGAATAACAATTTGTGTATACTGAGTTTCGAGAAACATAGTTGTGCAAGCCTGAGCGAATCTCTGACCTTCGGATTGAATGTCACACGTTTTACTCTAGGTATCTAAACTGCACTGCACAGATAGGTAATCGTGATTCTAATGTTTGAATTACAAATAGCTGATAGATGATGGATTGTGATTGTGGGAGGCGTGACAAATGAGCCGCGAATGAGCTCCACTATCAAAGATCACCTCTCGGCATCTATGACCTACGTACCTACATCACGGAGCTCATACGTGCTCATTGGCGGTTTTGTTACATGACGGTTTTTAGTCAGCCCAACATGCAAAGCGTTAATAATGAATTGTTAGTATTCATCGCCTCTTTGTTCTCTACTTGACCAATTTTTATGAAAACATTTTTGATATCATAATAATAAAAGATTTTTTTTTATCAAAATATAATATTGTATTGAGTTTCTCCAACACAAATATTACTAAGCATTTGAGGTCGAACCAAGCCTGTTATCCATACATTTAAAAGGATTTAGTAACTTCTTATAAGCCAGTCAAGAATACGAAATTTAGGATGTTTTTTTTAAATGCTTAGTGTCTACTAGAGACTAAGCATTTAAAAAAAACAGAGACTAAACTAGAGACTCTCTAGTAAGAGTGAGAACAAGTGAGCGATGAAGGACAGACACACCATGTTACCCATGAGAGTGCGCCGTCGGCCAGTGCGGCGCTTGCTCCGACACCAGCACCGGCGGCGCCGGCGCCCGTACCCGCGACTGCGGCGTCCCACCTCGGGCGGCGTCTCCTGCGGCCGCTGCTCTTCCACCGCTCGCTTGTGCTCCGTGCTGCCTGTCTCCGTCATGTGCGCCGCTAGCTCGCTCAACGTCGATTCAGAACTGAACGACAAAATAACACTTTAATACCCATATTTTTTTATACGACCGGTCTGGCCTAGTGGATAGTGACCCTGCCTATGAAGCCGATGGTCCTGGGTTTAAATCCCAGTCAGGGCATTTATTTGTGTGATGAGCTGATGAACACAGATATTTGTTCCTGAGTCATGGCTTTTTTCTATGTATTTAAGTATTTATATGTATCTATCTATTATATATATCGTCGTCTAGTACCTACAACACAAGCCTTACTGAGCTTACCGTAGGACTAGGTCGATTTGTGTAAGATTGTCCCGAAATATTTATTTATTTATTATTTATTTAATACGGTCTATCAATACCGACCCGGGCCCGTAGCCAAGATGAAACCGTTTATAGAAAATATAATTGAAACGAAAATAATGTATAAGATCACATGAGTTTTAGTTCGATCTGTTATGTTATTCGGGTCATTCCGATACATTTAGTTTCAGTTTGATTCCCTTTTAAATAAACGATTGTCATCTTGGGTAAAGTACAGTCCCAGTTAAGCTTGTGTGATCACCGATCGGTTCGGTTAGACCTTTAACACATTATAAGTGCTTCAATCTTTTTGTAGGTAAACAAACAGTCACTACATATATTTGAAAGCTTAATTATAAGGGATAAGAGAGCTTATATTAAGTTCCAAAGTCGCGGGAATCCAAGATCAATTTGTCATATAAATTTTACTGATTTAGACTATCATCATATAATGTATGAGACTTACTTTGAAATTGCGCAGTATTCGTTCAGTTGTTCCCATGTGCATCCAAAGGTGCAGCACTGGTCTGCGATGCCAACCTGCCGCTTCCGACGCGTCCCTGGTTGCTCAACTACTGAAAAAACATAACATTTGTCAAAAAAAAAAAGGTCAATCAGCCAAGGGTATGAATATGCATAGGTACACTTTTTCACTACCATGAAAAACAACTTTTAAGTACGCTCGGCTCCAAAAATATGTTAACGATTTCGATCCTTAAGTATGTCTCTGACATACGTTCACAAATGTGTACATATTATGTGACGTGACTGTACCTACACACCGGTAACACTGTCTTATACGGATAGGAGTAGTTTAGGAGGACGAGGAGTATTTAGTTAGAGTAAATTGAGTGAACATACCAATGAAACTAGCTCGCAAATATCAATTTACCTAGTACCGTACTTGAATCTCTCTAGTGAAGGTATAATTTACTAGGTACTTAGAACTATTACGGTACGTGTCTACTCTGAAAACCTATGCAAGAAACGTGTTTTCCTATTTACCAGACGTAAACAATCAAAAGGTCAGTAATTCTGCGATAAAAACGTATCGAGTATCGTATAATTATAATTACAGTACAACCACGATAATTTAATGGTGTATCATCAACACCGCCACCTATAGTTATAACTAATATAATTTACCTTCAAGTCACCTTGTAAGACATTACGTACTTAAGAATTTATAGGAAAGAAGAGCTGGCCACGTCAGATTTTATATACAAGATCTGGCGTCTGGAAGGTATTTGGCAGCATAACATTATGTATTTTAGTCATTTGCAGATGTGCCTTAATAGAGATCCAAGATCGAGCCTTTTAACTAAGAGAGACTATTTTGGATTACATTCGCAGGTGACTTTATAAGCCTATTTCTTATGAACACAGATTGAATAGGTCAGATAAAGGAAATCGGTAACTAGAAGGGTTTGCTCTGATTGTCGCGTCCATCTCGTCTCTCCGTCTAGTCTGTACACGGTTTACATAGGCATTATAGTTTCTGATTTGTAGTAAACAAGTTCAAAAATACTCAGACGGATCTGTTATTATCTAAACTTACTGAAATGTTTTTAATTAAAGTCACGTTCAATGTGTGACCTACGCCGCGGGATGATATTAGCGTTATTTGCAAAAATATTGTTGTCAAGGATCTTCAATTAGTCTTAAGTTAATAATTTAATTTATTATACGACAATTAAGCAGATGTTATTAAAGTTACATGTATGAAAGTGACTTGGTGTTAGTATATGCTCTAATTGACGAGTATGAATTAAGAATATCATTACAATAAATAATACAATTTACATCGTTTGCCGCAACACAAATTCAATGAGTGATTTAAGACTGCGCATGTATTTAATTAGCTACAATGCTAAGCTATAACTATGTCGTACTGGGATATTATATTATCACATCAGAGCGAGGTTTAAAGTATATTTTCGGATTGTTGAATAGTCAACTAATTGAAAATTAGCGTATTTTTGGGTTCAGATAATGTTGTTGACAATGCCGCTCCAACCCATCCGTGGCGACCTTCTCGTGAGCGTCGATAACCGCTGTTGCCTCGCGGATGTAAGATGTTATGATTATCATCGGCTCGTGTGCTAAATTATTGTAACTAATTAGTAATATTCCTACAAGTGCAACTAATTACCAATTGATTATTGACTCATATAATTATTAATACCTACATTGAGGTAGGTACCTCTACATCTTGGGTATTATAGTCGAGAGTCGCTTTTACTAGGACATACGTAAACAGATTTGGTACGATTACTCGTATGCTTATATTGCACTAACTATCATAAAAACCTAAGCTGACAATTTTTTTTAGGGTTCCGTAGTTAACTAGAAACTCTTGTAGTTTCGTCATGTCTGATATCTCTCTGCCTCTCCCTGGCTTTCATCAGTGACCGTTAGTCCTGGAAAGCTGTAATTTAATTTAATAGAATTAAACACGAGAACATAATGATAAAATAAAATATGGTACTTCCCCTACATTTGAAACTTGGGGTAAATTTTTAACGGTTTAAACCCGTTGAATATTTTCTGAAATAATAGCTAATTTATAAAAACGTGTCCAATTACTAAAAGTACAGCTTGAAGGGCATTAAAGAATATTATTTTGAACTTAATCGTTTGAGTTACGGATATTTCTATCAAAACGGTAGAACTACGGAACCCTACAATGAGCATGGCCTGACATTCTCTTAGTCGGTTTCTTTATCAAATTAAAACGTAATTAGTTCCTAAGATTACGGGTTGGCGCTTAATGGGTTCCTACCCTGAGCGGAACTATTAAAGATTATGGCTATTGACTCATTTTTAGTTTCAGGAGCTAAGTAGCTCCTAATAGTTGGGGATTGATTTATGTGCGTGTCTACCTATAAAATTTGACGACCGGTCTGGCCTAGTGGGTAGTGACCCTGCCTATGAAGCCGAAGGTCCTGGGTTCGATTCCCAGTCAAGGCATTTATTTGTGTGATGAGCACAGATATTTCTTCCTGAGTCATGGGTGTTTTTCTCCTTTAGTCCCATCTCGTAGCCAGATTTGGTAGCTAGCTACGAAATGAGAATCGTGTCTTCCCGTCTCGTAGCTAGCTACCAAATGGGAACAATATTCCCATCTCGTAGCCAGATTTACTAGCTGGCTACGAAATGGGAATCGTGTCTTCCCGTCTCGTAGCTAGCTACCAAATGGGAACAATTTTCCCATCTCGTAGCCAGATTTACTAGCTGGCTACGAAATGGGAATCGTGTCTTCCCATCTCGTAGCTAGCAACCAAATGGGAACAATTTTTCCACCTCGTAGCCAGATATGGTATACCATATATTACTCAGATATCTTTGCAGGGGTTACCGCGAAACACTTCGCGACTTCCATACCTATATTTCCCTGTATAAAATTGATTTCAGGTTAAAAAAAATTTAGGCTTTATTTTTATAGTAATATATTAATAAATATAACTTTAAGCTATCTAAACACATACATTAATGATATTTTTAGATGTTACACTTAAATTATAAACAAAACATACTTATGAACCAAACTGAACTCTGCCTTCAATTAAATAATCACACACTCCGCTTAAAGATACTTATATATTTTTTGCTTATTTATAAAATCAAACCACTATTTTCACTGAACATAAACTGCAAAAGGTGCAATCATTTCGATGCAGTGCCCGACACTGATTTGATTATTTCGTAATTGTTAAATAGAAGCTTCAATTTCTAAATCATTTTCAGCATAGTTCTTATTCTTTTTGGTTGCATGAAAATTCCTGTTCATGGGTGCATTGGAGATGCTGTAGAACATCGATTCCTTTTGCAAAACTTGTAGCAATTCGAGCAAAGTTGGATTTTTACGTGATACGAAACGATTGATCCTGGCATGCCAGCCTTCAAGCTTGTTATTTGTACGAATTGGTTCATCTTCGCACCACCATATTTTGATCATTTTGAGTTTTAGCCATTGTTTTGAAAAATATGAGTCGAATTCTGAATTACCTCCACCATTCTTCGACTTAACATACCGATAACCAGCTGGTACAAATTCTAACGGAAGCAAAGCAAGAGCTGCATAGCATGCATAGATGGCACTTTCAAATTCCCGTATGGTAGCCAGCTTCGAATCGGGATTATTTTTCCCATTTGGAAGCCAGCTTCACAACCTAGCTACGAGATGGGACTTTCAAATTCCCGTATGGTAGCCAGCTTCGAATCGGGATTATTTTTCCCATTTGGAAGCCAGCTTCACAACCTAGCTACGAGATGGGACTTTCAAATTCCCGTATGGTAGCCAGCTTCGAATCGGGATTATTTTTCCCATTACGTAGCTAGCTACCAAATCTGGCTACGAGATGGGACTAAAGGGTTTTTCTATGTATTTAAGTATTTATATGTGTCTATCTATTATATATATCGTCGTCTAGTACCTACAACACAAGCCTTACTGAGCTTACCGTTGGACTAGGTCGATTTGTGTAAGATTGTCCAAAAAATTTTTTTTTTATTAAAATATATTTATAAAATCGATAGTTATTTATGTTATTAGCTAGGCAAACTGCAAAGGCTGTCTGAAGCAACCTCAAATTACACATAAGTATTATAACTATAGTAGTTATATTTACCTATAATAACACTTATACGTAAATATATATAACACTTATATATGTTGTTATTTTAGTTATTTACAAACAACGATCAAGGGCACATTGGGCACAAGCCGGCACGTGTGTGATTATATGTCATGCTCCCGCCAGACGAAGAATGAAGGACTTTGGAGCAGGCTACCTGGATCTGAAATACTTCAGAGCGCTATCCCTGAGCTCCATTACCCAGTATATGGCTTTTTATTAACCCGACTTAGGCTTTATGACCATTTCGGCACATTAGAACAATCGGATATGGGAGGAAGGTAGGCCGGGGAAAAACCCACGACCCTTCCGCACCAGACTTGATTTTTACTACTGGAATATTTCTACTGTGTTTACGGTTCCAGCGAGATTGGTTGAGACGGTCTCAGCCGAATCTAAGTGGTACTAGTACCTATATGGCAACGGTTGAAAAGGCTCTGGAATAGGCGGAACGGGAGACAACTACACAAAAGATCACACTGACTCGAAGTGTATCCGAAAGGGCGATAACATATAAGATAAGATGTAGCTAATTTTAAACCGCTTGGCTGTAACAAGCCCTATAATATAACAAACTACTGTAATACTTGGTACTTCATATTGTAGGGAACTAGGCAATTTATTTTAAGAGAAGGCCTATAATAATAGCCCAATAAAAGGACCCGTATTTGTATTTATGACGCTGTAGGACCTACGACGCTGTACGTTGCGATGATACTCTTCCTGAATTTTATTTATTGCATGATAAGGTCGAACAACAACAAATCCGTAAATAAACTTAATCTTAGGGCGTTGAAGTTGAGCTTTCACTAATTTTGTTCTTTAACATAAGTACTTGACAAAATAGATTTTAATTTTAAATTGTAATGAATAATAAATGCCTAAGCCTGTACAGTCGCGTGCATTAATTTGTAACCCATTTCGCAAAAAGTTACTTTGAACTCCAATACATTTTTATAGGACTGTCAACCTTATGTGGGCCAAACATAAATGCACGCGACCCGACCGTACTATAATGTAATATATTTGGTAAGGACTGAAAATGGAAAAAGAATACCTACACGTATTTTCGTGGTCTTACTGTCTGTTCTTATCATTATTTACATTTGTGGTAAAAATGTTCATCAACAGGAAAGTATGTATTATCTAATTGTGAATACTAAGAAGCCGTATTAGCGTAGTTTGCCGTGTGATGCCATCTGACTAGAATAGCATCACCCCATCTCCTCCCGCGGGTGTCGTTAGAGGCGAAAAAGGGAAAATCCTATGGACGGGCAGCTACGGCTACTGCGGTCGCCAACCCGCCTGCCAAGCGTGGCGACTATGGCAACTACCATATATGATACAAGTCATATTTATGGGAGGCATGTCCAGCAGTGGACTGCATACGGCTGAAATGTATGTATGTATGTATACTAAGAATATGTTTAAAGTCAATTTTGTTGTTAAGCCCTGCCCGCCTAACCTGTAGGGTTGTCATCAGTCCAGGAGGGGCTGTTGTAGACGTGGCAGACTCTGCTCATGATCTCGCTGAGCCGGCGGCCGCACAGCTTCACGCTGGCGGCCGTGGCGGACTCGGCGGGCTGCAGCGCCCACGCCACCAACACCAGCTGCATTGCTTTCTTCACAAGCATGCTTGAGACAGCTACAACAAAAAACAAAACACATCATGAGATTCCTGGCCCGGTACCGCGAACACCGAAGTTCCTATATTTCGAGCATCTTTTTCTTTTACTACAATTAAAGCGTCATGAGAGTGACAGAGACAATCGTCCGTAATTTACGAATAGCGTTCTTCTGCAGCGCCGCTGACACTGCACCCAATTTTATTGCCTACACTATGTTGAAAGTTACAATCATTCTTCGTTCTATTAGGCCACTTCGAACCTTGTCACAGTGACGTTAATAAGAGATCTTTTGCGTCTTTCATATAGATTTTCACTGTGACTTGGTTAGCCCAATGCAAAGAAATATAGGAAGAAATGCGTTGCTATGCAAGGGATAATATGACCGAGTAATTTACCCAGTATTAATCCGCTTTCGCAGGTCTAACATGTACTTAGTAAGCTGAATATCAAATGTGCGTAATCCGAGTAGCCTGGCTCTTTTATAGGAAGGGTAGCGGTAACCTGATACGGGAGACGCCCTGCGTAATCGTTGATCCCTAAACTCTTTCATTTCCTAAGTGTATTGCTTTGGAAATGAAAATGCATTTTATCAATAACGCTTGCAATAAATGATTTATTTCTGATTGATACAGTGATTGATATCGGCGCTGTTGCTGTTTGCGATGCAAGTAACCAGAATGATGTGTACAAAGTTCGATTCCCATTCAACTTGTTTTATTTTGCGATGTGAACGTTCAGGTCGGAGCACGATTACTTCACGCTGTTTACTAATGCCGCGGTTTAATTTGCATATTATAAACACTTGATATCATCTCGGTTTCATACTTTTATTTTATTGTAATTTTAACTCTCCTTGGAGTAAGTGAGACGTGTTTTCTAGCTATCGTGTGCGATAACTAAACCGCAAACGGCAATATGTGATGGTTCATTAAACTGTTTACTAGTTTTATTATGTAATGAAAAACAATTCGTTAGTGAGGTTGTAGGTATAAATAGCAGAGGCACCTTGTCTAAAGTGTTCAGCTATTTTGCTTTTAGGCAAATCAATGGGAACCGAGTGCAATCAACGCTACTATAGCATGGACACGATTTTGGACGGTCGGTTTCTTGTACCTTAAACTGTATAGTCAACCAATTTGATTTCTATTAGGCCACTTCGAACCTGGTCACAGTGACGTTAATAAGAGATCTTTTGCGTCTTTCATATAGATTTTCACTGTGATAAGGAACGAAGTGGCCTATAAATCATCAATTGGTTGACTGTACGTATGAGTGAATTACAAAAATATTGTCCTAATTAAGGACCTACAATTAGTCTTAAGTTAATAATTTCGTTTGTATTACGACAATTAATGATGTTAATTGTATTTACGTTTAAAAGTTATTACGTACGTTACGTTTATACGTGTTTACGTGCGTTACGTTTAGGTATACATGTTTACATTCATACTCCAACACAACCCTTTCCAACCCTTCCTATACATACATGAAAGTGCATCAAACATCATGCATGTAACATGTAACTTAGATAACAACTGCGGAATTGTCGTTACACAAATGGAATGATTGAGAAGTGCCTTTTCTAAAAGGCCTTTTTCTCAGGGGTTATTTTTCTAAGAAAATCGTACAAAACAAGCCCTATTGACATAAAGAAATAATCCTTTTTGAAAAGACACTCATCGATCAACTTAAGATAAATTGCAGGTCCTTAACTCTCATTAACTAGGTGTTTTTTTGCAATTCACCCATATAAGTATACAGATAATAAATAAGAGCAGGAGGTGTAAGCGGCGCGGTGCAGCGTACGTTGGGGAGAGCAATTGCAAGAGTACTCATACGCTCCACGTGCAGTCCAGTTGCATCTTAGATTGCCACTTAGCGTCCCGCGCCGTAAACAGGAAAATAACACCACTTTATAACGACCATTTTATATGGAACAGTCCATTTATAGAACTAGCACAACAATGCAATTGTTTTATTACTCAGATTCAGAATACTATTTGTGTGTCAGTACAGATAACGGGTAGCTTTAGCTTTCCTCGTCCTCTGCAGTCGGATGCGTCTAATAACAAGTCACTCAAAGGCGATGAGTTCTTAAACAGTTTAACGAAACGATGATGACTTCACCTTCGTCGATGATAAAAATGCAAATCAGCCTCTTCCTTTTCATAAGTGCCATGCCAAGAATAGTGTGGGGTGGGTGCTTGCCGCTGCTCGATTTAGCTTACATCATGGTTGGTGTAATGTACGCCGGAGGAAATGCTTCGTCGTCGGCGTGTTGTTTTTAAATGGTGAAGTGCGACTTATATATATGTTTTGACGACCGGTCTGGCCTAGTGGGTAGTGACCCTGCCTATGAAGCCGATGGTCCTGGGTCCGAGTCCCAGTCGGGGCATTTATTTGTGTGATGAGCACAGATATTTGTTCTTGAGTCATGGGTGTTCTATGTATTTAAGTATTTATATGTATCTATCTATTATATATATCGTCGTCTAGTACCTACAACACAAGCCTTACTTAGCCTAAGTACCGTAGGACTAGGTCGATTTGTGTAAGATTGTCCCAAAAATATTTATTTATTTATATCTGCACTATATATTTATTACGATATGTAGGTACGTTTTATTTCTGTATGCGACGCAGGAGTAGACGGCACGACTGTAGACGTAAACAAAACAAAATTGTTCCGACCTTTAGGGAAATAAATAAGTAAACATCGATGTTGTTTTGCCTCGTTCGCTGTTATTTAATATTTTATATAAAAAGTAGCTGACCCGGTGAACTTCGTGCCACCTGTCAATCAATGAATGTACTTATAGGTAATTAGGTAGTGATAGCTATTTCTTTTCGTAATTAATTCGACCTGTCTTAGCAACACAGCAAAACATAAAACCTGCTTCTTGAAGTCGGTTAAAAAGACACCTCATCGAGATATATATATGTATATCAAACCATGCAATCTTTTTTTGAACCAAATAAAACAAAACAACTATCAAAAGCAGTGAAATACTGTTTAATGATCTATGATTTAGAAATATCAGCGTGAACTGTCTGACTAAAATATTATAAATTTTAGTCTAATTTACCTAATAATTAGTTTTTTGTTTTGCGTATATGTATAGAGAATAAATTGTAAACGCGAAGCTACAGTTAGCGGCGGCGCGGCGCCGGTCGCACGCACTGTTTGCTGGAACTAGAGCCGCGCGGTAACGAGGTGTAGTGTTGGCGCGGCGAGCGGTCACACGCAGGGCGCGTGCACGCCGGGGTCCTCCGTCTCACTCGGTGCACCAGCACTCGATTGAATAATTACGTGAGTCCCTGTCTCGATTTGCAGCATTGTTTTGTTTGCTCTTATGTAGGCTAGGAAGCAGATCAACTCCTTAAAGATTCCTGAGCGATTTACGTTAACCGTTCCCTTACTTTGGTGAAATCTCGGTTAGGAAAATCAAATGAATCATCTGTGATGTTTAAGACCAAGGTGTTATACGTATGCAAGTCACTTTCGTATTTAATTGTGGTCATTAGGCTCTTCATTGTGTTGCGTAATCTCCGGTAGGAGCAAAATTATAAAAAATACATAGGTACAAGCGCGCTTAGCGCCTGAGATGTTGCGTAAGCCGCTAAGTGCAGACAGACGGATAAAATTATACCTTCCCATGCTATACGATTACTTAGGTCAGTACTTACGTACGTTATTATAGTCTGCCTGCAAATAGCGAAAACCGGTGTTAGTGCGCTGTGACTTAACAGTTCGCTAATAATAAATTCGATGATTCATGTAGAACTTAGATGAGCGATGTCACGTTGCATAGTAACCTACGTCGACCGCAATCTTTGTTTACCTGGTTCAGGTCTAAGCGCATCTGTGTAGGTATCTATTGATTATCAGAACGTTAATATTACAATGCGGACACGTGGCATAGGTACCCAGCGCACGTAGCAACACCGCCGGCAAGCTGACAAAACACATACTTATACCTAAATCTCAGCTCGAGACAAAAGACAATTGAAGAGTTTGCGGGGTCAAGTGTAACGTCGGAACTCCCAATTGGCGGGTTGCGGCGGTCAGTGCTCTAGCGCGGCGAGACACCTCACATCTGATCTGTTCCTACGTGGACCTAACCTAGAGCCCAGCCGCCTACGCGGATCGCCTTACTTACCGCGAACCGAAATAGCACAGTCTCACGCTTTAATAAAACATTATCGTCATTACCAATTAGGTGATATTGAGTTACATCTTATAACGAGACATACTTAATTTGATCTATACTTCCCAAATACAATTACTACTTGGGATACTGCAGGCATGTTCGTAAGGATTTCATTCGTTTTTCGCTTTGGACTTGCATTATCTTATTAGGATTTCTTTTCTCGTGAAAACACTTTCGTGATTCGAACACATATCAAAGATTACCCACTCAATGAGAGTAGTTTACAGGTCATATGTCAGAGGTGGTCGGTCGGTCGTGACATCGGATATTGTGGCTTTTAGAGACCGATTGCCTTCGACCTCAATTTAGAGTTTGTCCTGTCAAATATCTACGACAACAGTTATTTAGTTATTTTTCGTTTCGTCACTTCGACTCTTGCGCTTAGTCTCCAATTACGTCTCTATAAGGTAAATGCATTAGGTACTGGCCCAAACATAAGGATAAGCGTAATACGTATAATTTTCAAGTCTTATATATAGTTAATAATAATGTATATAAATATGTGTACATAGTATTTTAGTTACATTATTAGAATACGTAATTACTGCATGTGTAGGCTATGTACCTATATTTACGTGATTTGTATAAATTGCTAGTTAATGGTAAAAGCTATGATTAACTCGCAGGTTAACAAGTTTTTAAATGATTCTAGAAATCTGAATTTTGACTATTAAGTCAATGATTTTCTCTTCGCTATTTAACCGGTGTTTATTAGTCGTAAACATTGTTCATAACAGCGCCATGTCTGCATTCCGGATTACGCTCGGAGGGTGCGTTTACGGGTTCCAAGAACAACGTATAAGATTTTATGGTTTGTAGAATAAGTTTAAGTACTGTCTGGGGCTATGGATACTTCGAGTGCAGGGAATAATTCGTTTGTGAGTAATCTAAAGATATCTGATTAAGTATTTATTTCTCATTGATAGGTAAATTCCTTATATATATTTTAGTACCTAACTATAGTATAGTGAGACGAATACGCGGCGGATCTTCTGTATCTAGGTAGGTGCATAGATTATGTCGTGACTCGTGAGTCAGTCGGCTCGCATGCAGTAACCATGATTACTTTTGATCAGGGCGTCAAAGATCTCTCTTACGATCTAAAATAAATGTGGCTCTTCCCATTTTGACTCAGAAGTGTAAGACCCGCTGTCTGACTGAGTATACATAACTTTAATTTGATAAGACTTTATCTAACTGATAAGTGATAACTTTAAAAATTAAAAAGCACCGGTTAATCAATGATTATGTACTGTAAATAATAGTCTCAGTTCGGACAATTTGAGAAGCCTTAGACAATTTGTTTTCTCATTTCGTCCTGATTGCTTTACACAATGTATAGGTGGAACACTTAGCTAAAGCACGTAGCCTAGCCGGTGTAGTAGTAACGTGTGTGTATACGCATGTCGGCGTTCCATATTCAAAGTTTGATATAAGGTCTAAATCAATTCTCTGCAGAACTATGGACATGGTCCTTCAGTTAGGTTTCTCACCTATATGTGCCTACTTGTAATGGTACGAGTAGGTATTACATTACTTATTGTCCCGCTTAGCAAATTTTTTGTCTCTATTTAACAAACACATGTGTTGGAATAGGGATAACCGATTATGAACGCCATTTTAGATTTCACTGTCATTTGTAAATAAAATTAATAATTAACAAAATACTTAAGAACAAATAAATTATTTTTTATTGAATATTTTGATTTGCTTTGTTTTTAAGTAGTAATAGTAACTATATAAATTGTAATATATGAATATATCTTAGTTATTTAAGAAAAAGTCTTCCGGCGTCCGAGATAGGAGGCAGGGTATTAGCCGTGAAAGCTGAAGATACGGGTTCAAATACCTATAGCAGTTAAGTAAAACATTATGTAACTTGATAGTGCCAATACTGAACGTGCCTAATCACTAAGAAGCAGCAGTTAGCATACTTTTAACCATTCGAATGAATTTAAATTTCACACCCATGTTCGGCAGGCTCATGTACCAAACATGGGTGCGAAAATTAAATTAATTTTAATGATTTAAAAAAGAATTGGTTGGGGTATCTGGAACCGTGGGCCATCTTTGGCGCAGGTACCTTATATTCGTATTTATTATTGTAGGACTGTATTTTAAAACACCTACCAGCTGGAATTGAGTGTTATGAACATAACTTATTAAAAAAAAATCAGCTATATATATTAAGATAATAAAAGGTTGATTACGTGTGTTGTTAAAAAGACGGAATCTTGATGAGCGACGGTCACGCGAACAACCTTCGGCGCTACCGCGAAAGACGATATTCGTAAATTTCGGACGATTGTCTCTGTCATTGTTATGACGCTTTAATTGGAATAAAAGAGAAAAATGCTCGAAATATACAAACTTCGATGTTCGCGGTACCGGGTCTTTGCTGCAGTGTGTGATACAATATTTTTCGCACGGTTTCTACAGTGTTCTCGTCAAAAATAATGGCCAAACATATAAAAATGCACATTAGGTATCATATGTATGTTATGTATTAACCTAACCTAACTCGAGTATAGACTCTACCGAGGGAAAATAACGTCAATCACGTTACAACAAACTGAGGCCTCTTAATAAAGTTACCGTAACTAACCCTATTAATTGTCGTTTGTTATCAACGGTATGCATAGGATCGTTATAAATTGTTATGTCTTAATCTTAATGCGTTTCTTTTTCGTCTCTCTGGATTACTATTCAAACAAAAATGTTATTTTTCAATTCACTAGCTCGAATAGTCCGCTGTTGAAACAGATAGCAAAACTGCACTTTATTCACATTTACATACAAATTTTGGATGTATTTTTGCCACTAGCTGGGTTGGGTGTAATTTTAAATTATAAATTATTGATACTTATGATTTTGGAGTATATTGTGATGTTTTAGAGTTAATATTTTTCTCGCTGTAGTAACATTTTATGTTTTTGCACAACAAATTTTGTTCCCCTCTCGTAATTCTTCCAATGCTCAAGATCGTGATTCAGTTTTGAAATGTTTCGCTAGTTCGGGTCTCAATACAAGCACGAGAAGGTAAACACTAACTTTGCTCCCTTGTATAACAAATAACTATTAAAAGCGTGTAAAAACTTGTTCATAGATATAGGTACTTTACTAGTAGGTAGATATCTAGTATTAAATCATTCTAGTTCCTACGCAGCTATGGCCAAGGTATCTGTCGCAGATATCTAAGTCACTTGTAAATTAAATAAAAAAAAATCCCTTATAGAATAAGAATACTATTAATAGTACAGATTATGATACGAGGCGATAGTGTGCGCGTGAGTAATTAGCTACGAAAATTGACAAAGTATGTAGATAGGTATAATTAAACTCTACGGTCAAAGTACATACTTAATTATTTTTAAGCATGACTGACCTTTGCACTTATATTTGACTATCTGGAAATTCCTTTGCAACCATGTGTATGCTAGAAAGTGATTTTATATATTTACCAATAACTCCGCCCGAGTATTTATTTATTTCGTTGGTTGTTTGTATTCTTACTAGATTCTTAGCAACATTGGCATCACTCACGGCCATAACGACATACTCGTAGATATTATTATTGTTTACATATAATTTACACTAAATGCATTAACAACAATAAAAAGAAAATAATAACGCTCGCAAATACAAAATTTAACCTTACAAATACCATCCATGTGTTAACTTGGTTAAATAAATATGGCACGAAAAGTTTTTTTTGTGCACGGCGGGCAATTTAAATAAAAAATAGAATATAAGCCTTTTCACCTTTAGTTGACTGTGCACTGCAAATAATTGGAAAATTCTTCATAAAAATTTCATAAAATCATCGTTTGTTGATAAAACTCCATGATAAGTACAATTTCGTTTGTATATATAAAACTCGGTACTTTTTAGGGTATACCTATGCATATTTAATTTAAGGTCATACATTGAACAACAATACTTTTATAAGCGCTCGTTCAGCTTGTTGAAAGTCTTCTCGAAGAAGAAAAACGCCAAAGTTGGGTCCCTTTACTATTTTTTTCCATTAGCTTACGATAACCGTCCAGGTCCAATACATAACAACAGGAATTAAATAGTATAAAATGGATCGAGAATGGAGTTCGATAATGTAATGAAAAAACCTGGTTATTTGGTTATTGAATATCAAGTTTGAGTCAAAAAAGTGTAAATAAGAGATGGTGATATTTACACGCGTATACTTAAGTTAAAAAACCTACTTACTTATGGGAACTGATAAGAATTTATTGTCTATTATTGTATTTGATGTGGGATCATATTAACTTATCGTGCACTTGTATTTATTTAAATGTTATGTATTTTCTCATTCTAATATCTACCAACTTCATAACAATTGTTCATAATAATCATAATATTTTTGTTTTGTTATCAAAACAATAACTGGGTCACGATATTTTGGGTTTATGTATCTTCACTTGTTTTAGCTTTAACATTAGGCACTTATTGCATTATCCATATTTATAAACCATGTTTTATATGGTATGTAACATACATTTTGTTATAACTTTTTTAGGGTCCACGAGACTAAGTATGTTACAATTATAACTTAGAATAGACCAAATCAGGCCACACGAAAAGCACTTACCTTTTATGCAGAAACGAATGTAAGCTGGTTTCGAGGCGATGCCAAGGTCGTACACTAGATGCCGGTGAAACGCGCGAACTCTTGAGATCGCGGCTGTCGGCGGCTTCGCGGCGGGACTCTGCACGCGCGGGCTCAGGCTGCCCGGGCCGCGTGCGCGCGCGCCGCTTAAATAACGCAGTGGGCGGCGCGTGCGACACGCCCCGCGCTCCCGCTGACCCCACTCCTCCCACCTGCAGCTTCTTCGGGCTCAGGGTAGCCTTCACGAAGAAGCTGAAACGCTGTCTGGCTTTTTAAGCAATTATTTTATTAATTGTTTTTTGTGCTCGCATTTGCCGGCCGGCTGTTAATGAACTTAGGTACTAAATATCGACCAGGGAGATCAAAACACGAATCCCAGAAAAGTTGTGTTAAATCTGTTTTTTACAGTAAGTATAGTTTTGTTCTGAACTATTTCAAGGAAAGGTCCCAAGAAAATAAAATCACTAGAATAATAAATACCTGGAATTTTCTTGCAAATAAGTATATAACTTTAAATTTGAAAAAATATATAAGTACATGTCATACCAGGTACGAAGTACATACGTAAGAGTTAGTGACATAAATACAAAAGTCCATTAGGTACTCCTGAGTGTAATTCCACGCTTTATTATTAATTGCGATAAAAAAGACAATACGTTTCCATCTACATCTGTGTATTAAATAATAAAATAAATAAATAAATAAATATTACGGTAAGCTCACGAAGGCCTGTATTGTAGGTACTCAGCCAACGATATAAGTAATATACTAATACTTAAATAAATAGAAAACATCCATGACTCAGGAATAAATATCTGTGCTCATCACATAAATGAATGCCCATAGTGGGATTTGAACCCAGGACCGTCGGCTTCATAGGCAGGGTCACCCACTAGACCAAACCTGTCATCAACCTGTGTGTGTGCGCTGGGTTAAAAACGTAATATCAGAAACATCCGTCTTCGTAATTTTATTAACACGCGATAAAATAAGTATTTTTATACATAAGAAAATATAACAGATTGTAATGTTATCGTCTAGTATGTCAACATTGGGAAGGGATGGAATATCCCGCTAAGTCTGGTCATGTGGTCAGTGACTGCGTACGCGCAGCCAGACGACGACCTGTTCACTGCGATCACTGACTCCGGTCCAGCTATAAATACCAGATTCTTTGCAATTATCCGCAGGGTTCAATATAGACGCTATTTACAAACAAGGTGACAATATTATTGACAGTACTGGATGCTAATGAGAATTGATTACCGTAGAAGTGTGTCGTCCGTTCTCTGCCACGCTCACACTACACACGTATTCAAATGTTGTTAAACTGAACAATCGACTTTACACAACATACAATATGAATAACGAAAATAAATATAAACAACGGAACTATCTACGAATGTTATTTACATAAATACATAATTAAACGAGAGTAAGAAGAAATAAATAAGATATTTATGTATAAACCAAATCCCGTTTCCTGTTTTTTATTAAAAATATGTTGTAGCACCTTTTAATATGTTGTAGCGCTAAAAAAAGTGGTGCTACCTTGTTAGCCGAAATATCTACTACCTTAGCGGTAATAAGTATGCAGTTAAAGCTATCCATCAATTCACTTTATAGGTATATAGTTTCATAATATCTGGATTTGACCAAATATGACGGAACTTACGAGACCACACTACGCAAAACTAATACACCAACACAACATTGTACCGGGTGTTATAAAAAACCTGATAACTACAAGATAATCAAGCCATGTCATGATTTGGATTTTTTTTATTCCATCTAGTCATGATTTGGATTTTTTTTACTCCATAGTAAACCCCATGGTCAACTTTGTAAATTGTAAAAAAAAAATCTCTAATACATTTTCGTCAACTTATACTTGACCTTTTCTATGGTACAGCTCAATTTTTATTTAATTTTACAAACTTGACCCCGTAGTAAAAGATGTTCAAAATCTTGAATGCCAGTTTGATAATCTTGTATCACGTTTTTTTATAACACCCAGTATAATATATGTGCTCTTCCTTAGAATTATTCAATATTTAGATTTTAATTTAGCCATGTTTAATATTAATTTTAGGTATCGTCGTAACAGATTTCTGTACAAGGCTATATAGACTGGAACATCTAAAGTAGAAGAAAAAATCTTAGTAGGAATTCGAAATAATCTGTTTACACGAACTGTTTATCTCGTGTCTGTTGCAACAATTAATTGGCGGCGATAAGCTTGAAAGCTGTCAAGTGCGGTTGGCGCCGGCAGACGTGTTACGCCCTGGCCACGACATTGCGCGAATTGCGGCGCGGCAAGCGTTTTATCCGTTCATTGCGTGTGATCCCAACTAACCGCAATGCATTGCGCGTCTTGACCGCGCAACGAACAGATAAAAACGCTTGCCGCGGCGCCAGTCGCGCATTGTCGTGGCCGGGCCGTTAGGGATTGCCTATCGTTGTACAGTTAGCTTCTAGCCTAATAATAGACATCTTGCAATTATCTTCATGTCATCTAGATACCAATACACATTTCGCTAGATTCGGAAATATAGTTAACTAGGCATAGCAGTTCTAGATTTCTTTTATTAGATACTTATAATCGTAGTCAGCGAATAGTCAATTCTAATCTAAAACTCTTAAGTAACAATAGTAGAATTGGCAATTTCATGAGTATTTGTTGTTAAGTCTGTTTAAATAATGACCATGAACCATGATCCTATGTGCTGTTTCTGATCGTTAGTCTTCTCATTGTTTGTTTAATAGACATTATTGCTTTGTTATTGTAACAATAAAACTTTTAATCAATCATTAGTACTTAATTGGATTGCTTAAGCTAATACTCGTATTATGTTCGCTTGCTCTTTGTAGGTACCGAGCATTGCACTTTCTTAATGCTCTGACATGTGGTACTCTCACTTGTTGAAGTAAAAAAAATGTTTAAAGTTCTTTAAAGTTCTTCAAAAAAATATTTAGTTATATATCTACGAATATTATTTACATAAATACATATTAAACGAGAGTAAGAAGAAATAAATAAACTAAATACTTTTTTACTTACTAACTTTTTGGTAGACTGCTATACCTGCTATAATAATTTCCCCTTTTATCAAGAGTTTGTATAATGTACCTATTATTTGTATCTCTCTTTAGAAACAACATTGAAATGTCAAAAGTTTGTCAATAATGCCGAAATTAACTTTCGCAACATCTGTTATCAAATTATTGCCCTTAATTTGTTGCTCTAATTTAAAACGACAACAATCTATTTACAGAGCTAAAACAAAATGCACATGATTGATGACCACAATCTGGAACGTGACAAGGCCAGATATCGACTAGTGTTTTGTTCTGTTATTAACATCCAATTAATAATGCTTCATTAGATGCAACTATTTATGATAAAAATAGCTAGGGATCCTCTGTGACCTCAACTCTGGCCTCTGTTAAGTTACTAAGTAGTAGAAGGAAAACTTAAACCGGCCAAGAGCATATCGGGCCGTGAGCAATACCAGTGTAGGCTTACGTGGTCACCCGATTCTATTTTATAAAGTAAAGTTCATCAATTGATCCATATTTTTTAGACCTGTATTATATTTTAATATCCTTGGAACATTGGAGCGATTATTTCCGAAAGTATTGACTTCAATTTAAAATAGTTAAAACTGAAAATACTACAATTTTTTCGGTGTCAAAACATATTACCAAGTTTTAGCTTTCCAGTGTGCTATGGCGAAATTAGAATAGTTTTTAGTTGGCTACGGAACCCTAAAAAATACTTGGCACTAAGGTACCAAGTGAAATTTGCAAAAACAGATTTCCAGTAATTAAGTACCTACGAGAGTCGTAAGGCGGACATGCCGGCAAACGTTGTGTATTCCAATAACAACGTCTGCTTCATTATTATTTTACGATGTCTGGTTAAGACGTACTATTTATAGATTTACTTACGGTCGCGTAGTAAACAAAGTCATAGAAAGCGTACCTTATACCAGTACCCTTACCATGACTTGTGACTTCGAGGTTTTCGATAACGAGTATCGAGTTTACTATCTGTGCATCTCGTTCGCACTAAACTAGTACAAGCGAGATGCACAGATAGTAAACTCGATATTCGTTATAGGAAACGTCAATGTCACAACTCATGGTAAGGGTACTGAGAACCTCTCTTACTCTCTAACATTGTAACATCAAAGCGTCATAGTCGATACAAAGAACTCATAATCGGAATTGATGGACCACAACTGGTTAAAATGTGAAAATTTATAGGTGCTTCAAACTCTCTGTAAATCCTAACTTACAATTACATATTAGCTCCCTCGTTGATATTTAATATTGACAGTGAACAATGTCCACTTTGGTTTATCTTACTGTTGGTCGGATAAATATTTCCTGCCCGAGCTTAAAATAAATAAGTTCTCCTCAGACCTAATTACTCGAGCTGTTTACTCTTCTCAATCGTAAGAAGTAATAAACCTGCTGGTCAGAGAAATTTTAAACCTACGAGTATGCTTCTTATTGCAGCGTGGATGACATGTGAAAATCCAAACCTATTATTCTATCTAACATTTGACGAAATAGAATAGTATGACATTACTATAACCTTAATGTGGTATTATGGTCGTGTCGGCGCATCTACGTCGCCCGTGGGCAGCGAGCAAATACTATAACGGGTAATAAAATATTCATTAGTCAGAATGTCAGCGTAAAGCCCTGGACGATGAAAATTGTGCGAAGGATTATTGTCATTACACTACCTTGAAGGTTTACTACTCGTACTATTATACTCTTACAAATCTAAGTTATATATCGTCACTACTTTGAAAAAATCTCGTATCTGACATAGATACCTACTCTAAGTTGAAACGCAGTAACTCTGTACTCATTCCATACATAGTTATGTCATTTTTTGCTGCCAGAATGAGTTACGAGGTCATTGTTTATTTTTTGTGTTGTCTACTGAGAACCCTTATAGTCTGTCTGTCTACGGCTATGTTCATGCAGTGACGTGTGAGTTGTAATTTGGTATGAATATGTAAATCAATCACGCGGATAAAGTGGTAAAATAAAAAATTGAAAAAATATTTTATCGGTTCAACTCTAAAGTGTGAGGTGTCGTTAGATAATAGGGGTTTGCTATGAAATTCATTGAATAGAGTGAATATTTTCGGAAAGTATTGCTTTGAAAGTTCAAAAAATGTGCACTCTAACTTATGAATCGCAAATCCAAAACATATAAAAAAATCATTTATAAAGTACAGAACAGATTGTTAAAGAATTTCGAATTTTTTAACCAGATCGGTGGAACTATTTTTAAGTTACGGATCGAAAACTACGGAACCCTACATTGAGTATGGCCCGACATGCTCTTGTCCGGTTTTTCTTTGTAGCTATTTTAATTGTTATTTCAATATGTGAATTTATGCATTTGCGATATCTTTATTTTCAAATAACCACTATATGGTGTTGGTAACCACTGAACTTTATGTTTTCACTGTAACTAAACCGTCAAGGATTAAAAATTTTACCGGATTTAAATTAGAGTCAAGGTGTTTAAGTTAAGGAGTAGGTAGGTACATGTAAGAAATTATTTCAAAGAATCAAGATATTTTTTATTCGTGTTAAAATTATATTTTTTCAGATATTTTATTTTAAGTTTTATATTGGGGTTACTCGTAAATAGGTACATGTTTCGGAAGGTTTTACGATATGAATTTGTGTTCAAGTTCAGAATATACTGTCAGGAATACTTATTTCGAACACGTGTATTCATTATTGACATATGAAGTTATCTATTGGTGAAATTCTTTTGAAAAATATTCAGTATACCTTTATACTTCAAAAGAAATGTGTAAGTGCCATGTGCCGGCTACCTGAATTGTACTCTGTTCGTAATATCTTCTGACTCTTATACTGTACCCACCTAATAGGTCTATATGTATATGATGGACCTGTGTTTATTTAAAAAAAATCAACCTGATTACTCTAATAAAATAAACTCGTTACGTGAATAAATAAGATTGCAATATAAATATAATTTACAACGCCATCTTTAATGTACCTAATATGAAGAGTATTTACGACAAAAGCGCTTTTATGATGGCATTACATATTTTTAACGAGTTACCCAATGAATGAATAATGTTAGAAGGTGACTTTTTTTTTCTGAGCTCTGGGAACCTTACTCACCATCAGGAAGACAACACTACATACCTGAAAGGTAGCAGTACTATTTTGGCTGTGGTCTTCTGTAAGGAGGAGGTACTTCTCCAGTTGCGCTGCCCCAGATTCAAGGGTGATGGTCATCGCTGTGCCCTACCTCTCATTGTTGGACGTAGTTTAAGGACATACCCGGGTCCACATATTTTAGATCTAATTTTGGTATGCATGAGGCAATTATATCTAAGTGTAAATGTTCAATAATTAATTTATAAGTACTTGTATATATTGTTCGCGCTGCGGAAGTGAAAAATAAATATAAATTCATATTGCGAATTTTTGGGGACTGGCCATTTAATTGGTTTAAAGTTTATAAGGTATGCTGTCATTTGAAGGTTTATATACTCGTATGTCCCAGACGGCAGTGAGTAGTGATCCTGCCCACGAAACTGGAGGTACCGGTTCGAGTCCAGATAAGGACATTTATGTGTACCTATCTATCGGCAATTTATTTTGTGTATGTTTTGTATATCCTGGCCACCGACGTAGGTTCCTTAATAAAACAGATAAAAAAATGCCTTTACTAAAATTAACTATCCTAAGAATTATGGCGTCGTACCTACATATGTATATCGGAGATGTGTATGTGGTGACAAATATCTAAACAACGCCTCTATTGTCAAGACGATACAGTGCATGTTCAGTTCAGTTCAGTTCAGTTCACTGTACATGCATTATGCTGCTGCTGCACTCACCATGTATAAGTATATGTAATGCTGTAACCGCAATTACGAAGAAGGAAAACGCAACGTTTGAATTTGGAATTTGTTGCGCATAATCACAGTACTTAAACAATTGAATGATCGAGTTCTGGACCAGAATGAGTCATTTTCATTTCATTTGTCATGGCGAAGCATTGAGTCGGTTTATTTTTCGAGAAACCACAAATTGAATAGCAGCCATAAAAGTATTACGTTTGATGATTTGCTTAGTGTCACATAACTACGATTAGTCATGTACGCATTGTACATATGCCATACACGTGCCAAAATACTTAAATAGAAATATTTCAAACGTGTTTATAAGTCAATTAATATTATCTGTAAGAGTATCTACCTACTATATCTATGTCTATGATACTCATAGGTAAACTACTTTTATCTTTATCTGTTATTCAATTTCAGGCTCAAAGAGAGGCAACAGGGAGCCGATTTCAAAAATCTTGCACACAAATAAAAAAATTGTGATCGAAAATAATCGCTCATAAAGTTTCTTAGGTACCATTATTTTTGCAGGAAATGTGTAATTTCGATACATACGCATGATTTTTTTTTGTCATCCATGTTTCTTCGTTTCTGACAGTGCTCAAAATGTCACTAGTCTGAGTTCTCGACTCTCAAAAATTGCTAAGCATTGCCCGACCTGTAAGTAGCAGACTTTTCTGCTTAATAAAAAAAAAACTTATTATTTACTTGCTGTATGATGATGATGTTAGTCCATTTTTTTCACCTTCAAACATCCTGATCCAAGCCCGGTACCGCGAACATCGAAGTTCGTATATTTCGAGCATCTGTCTCTTTTACTTCAATCAAAGGCGTCATGAGAGTGACAGAGACAATCGTGCGAAATTTACGAATATCGTGTTTTGCGGTAGCGCCTCAGTTTAATGGAAAATCACAAACATGATTATGATTAGGTCAAACGCCCTTGATGGAGATGACTTATATCTAAGTAATACATAACAGCTGCCAATGATTCTAGAATAACTTATCTGTTACTAACGACCTGCTAGCCAATTGCTTACAACGTTTTCACATGCGGGCACGGCGCTACCGCGAAAAACGATATTCGTGAATTTCGGACGATTGTTTCTGTTACTCTCATGACGCCTTAATTGGAGTTAAAGAGAAAGATGCTCCAAATATACCAGATGCGATGTCCGCGGTACCGGACCAGTGTATAACTCTACATTGTTAGGATAAGGAGACTGTAGATAATTACAATATGTATGTCCATCTGCCGTAGAAATGTATTATAATTTCAGATTTTTTCAACATTTCCGAGAATTTGTGGAGACTTTCATAAGAAACTTGTAATACGCAATGTTCTTAACAGATGACGATCGATTAATTTGAGGCTTAAGTTACATAGTTGGGTATACAAATATCAACATAGCAAGGGCCATGGAAATTGTTATTAAGGGTGCAATATAAATGTGGGAAGTGCTATAAATTCACAATTTTCCAAACTTCTCCTCAGTGCATTGCTAATCTATCCTCTAAGCTCAGTTCTCGCTAGTTACCACATGGTAACATAATGAAAAGCAATCTTTGTGACTATTATCTCCAGCTTCAATGGAATAAATGTTTTAAAACTGTTGTTTGAAGTCTTTAAATTACTACTATAATATTATTGCCATGTTGTTTGTCTATTGGATTGTTGTCTGTCTAGTGTGTCTCATAAATAAAATAAAATATAGAGTCTTACCAAACAGTTGACAGGTACAATTCTTTATAACATTAGTGTAAAGAGTTCGACGACTATTTAAGAGGCCACGGGGCTAAATATTTACGCGCTGTTACTACTAGTACTTGGTTACTAAACTCATGATTCGACAACCGGTCTGGCCTAGTGGGTACTCACCCTGCCTGTGAAGCCGACGGTCCTGGGTTCGATTCCCAGTCAAGGCATTTATTTGTGTAATGAGCACAGCTATTTGTTCTTGAGTCATGGGTGTTTTTTATGTGTTTAAGTATTTATATGTATCTATCTATTATATATATCGTTGTCTAGTACCTACAGCACAAGCCTTACTGAGCTTACCGTGGGACTAGGTCGATTTGTGTAAGCTTGCCCCGAAATATTTATTTATGAGCCGGACCAGTTCCGAAGCACGTGAAATCATTTATGTGATTGTGTAGAGCGGTGCAGCGTGCTCACGTGTCGGCCAAGCCAAGCGCCCGTACCGCGCAGCGCCGGGGACTCGGGAGCTATGCGATGCACGAATCGTTTCCCAAACAAGACGTATCGAACTACAATGTGTAAAACACGGCAAGCATGGCATTTTTCTGAAATCGAGTTATCGACTGCCGTATGGATTGACGGTTACACCACGTTTCAAATATACGTCACGGATGTAAAATCCCTTAAGATACGAAGTATCCCCTATATAAGAAGTATTCGAATGCATTAGTAAAAAATGTTCTTGCGGGCATTACTAAGGCGAACTGACAGGAAAATACTAATACTAAATATACTACTTACATTCATTCGTTGCAAACTACTCTAGAGGGTACGTGTAGTGGTAATTTAATTTTAATGGTATGAATCTGTTACAGCGAAATCTGGTTCAGGGTTCTTATTTTCGCCTCGCGCTGTATGCTCTGTATATCAGTGACCCTAGTGAAAAAGCGTATACTTAAGTCAAATTGGCTTAGTAAAAAGAGGGCATGCCCTATAAAATGGACGGCACTTGTACTCTTTTTCGCTGTGCTAATTTGACTTATACCCTTTTTCACTACGGCCACATATATATTCTCTATTCCCATTGGTTGCGAGTCTCCTTACGTCGTATTTAGAACACCTTTAACCCTTTCGCCGCCATAGACTTGATATGAAGTCCGAACATTTCGTGCATACACGCCACGACTTGATATCAAGTATCGGTTGGACCTACGTGCTAAGTGATAAGGTTTATTTTCGCTTGCTTGCAAAAACCTTTGGAGTCTGACTCACGTTACATTTTTTTGACGTGGCGGCGAAAAGGTTAATAATGAATTCGCATATTCAATGTTGGTAGACCTACCTTGGTATCATTAGTAACGTAGTGTCCTCATTATCGCTAGCTTTATCTATAATTAATTACTATTAAATCACTACTACTCGATCAAATATTGGTCAGTCAGACATGTAAAATACTTAATTTTATGGTCGCATGCTTCTGTTGTTTCTCCAATCAAGAAAAATTATCAATACGCCATACGAATATAGTCGGTCAGAAGATTGGGCCCAATTTCATCTTCCGATTACGCGCAGTTTTCGTTCTTCTAAGGGTTCGACACCTGATAAAGCACATACAGACCACAACCACAAATTGATATAGGTATGTAGGGCGTAGGACGCATTCACTGGATTAGCGTAACCGGGTCACCACCTACGAAAACAGCATGTCCAACTTGCAACGTTTTATTTTGTTAATTCATTTCAGTTACATAATCCGCATTATATACAATACAGTCACTAGACTTTACTAAAATCAAAGCATCCATTTAGATTCATTTAATTAAAAAAAGTCTGATTCGGTTGGTTGATTCTAAATGCCTTATCAACCTGTGAATCCCGAGATGTCTTAATGGAATTTTATAATTCTTCAGTAGATAAATAAATAAATGTCCACCCTTACATAAATTGACTGATCCACGTTGTAAGCTCAAGTAGGCTTGTATTGTGGGTACTCAACTCAGCCAACGATACATATAATATACAAACACTTAAAATACCCATGAGTCAGGAGCATGGATTTTTGGCTTTTCTTGTTCTCTAACCTTGGTGTGTTTGGAACTCTGGAAGAAACGTTTGATCCCTATTAGAGACACGGGTACTCGATTGGCATGAACAATTTAAGACCTTTTTGCCTATTTAATTAAAAAGGCAGGGAAGATCTCCTACCCTAGGGCCATTTTCGCGTAGCATCATGAGATTTGGTATAATATGGGCCATATATTACCGATAAAAAATTGATATTTTTATAACGACTGCGCTGGCACAGTTGTGACAAATCCACTCGATGAAAAAGTTAAACTCTTTCTGAGGAACATGACTTAGAAAATTTAAATATGGGGCAGACTTAACAGATTATGTCGGGCGTAGTGAGTGTAAATCGGGTTTCGGGTATCTAAATTTTTTTTATGAAAGAAACCCTTGCGCCTTACATAATTATAACAGCAAAATGTGTTCTTTCGTATTACAGATTAACAGCATTTATAAGACCTAAAGAACTTAGCAGCAAAAGCAAAATGCATACCAATAACGTAGAAAGATATTGTACCATATTAAATAAAATATTATCGGCGCTGAAGAAATAGTAGGGAACCGTTTAATTAAAACGATAAAAAAAATTACTGCATCAACTGCAAAAAATATTACCTAAATAATGGCGTCAGAGGTGAGTGTTTTCAGCGTGATGTTGGCGTAGCCTTGATTAAATAGTATAACATGACGAATCAATTAATTGGTTGTACATGGTTAAGCTTTGATCAATCACATGTCGTAGACGTTGTGGGGGGTCTCTGTATGTTCCTCTATGTGCACATATTATATAATTCAAGACGAGTGCCTATGGATAATACAGAATTGGATTCCTTTCCTTGTACCTACTTCATCAGTCTTCATCAGGCTTGGTAAAAGTATCGTATACCTAACAAGATTGTTAATTAAGTAGAACCGTATGCTTAAGCAAGTTTTATTTTTCAACATTAGTACATTTAACATCGATAGTTACATGAGCATCAAGACCATCCTTAAAAATACTCAGAAATCCTCTTTTATGGTCCGCGAAACTCGATATTCGTCTATTTCGAACGATTGTCTCTGTCACTCTCATGAGCATTAATTGGAGTAAAAGAGATGGATGCTCGAAATTTACTAACTTCGATGTTCGCGGTACAACATTATTAGATTACAAAAAATAGTGTGACAATGTAAAATTTTAAACAACACCATTTCAAACAAATATACACAAGAGACAAATTTACACACGTATGTTATAAATACAATTATTAATACAAGTTACTGTAAAATGGTACTACTTTTGTCCCCTTAAGGTAACAATGCTCCAACTTTTTTTTTAAGTTTCATAACTTCCCAAGTTAAAATAACTAATTCATCTTCATTGAATTGATAAATATTTAAAAAAAAAAAATTTTTTTTTTAAATGAACTTTTCTTTCTGTTACGGTAGGTGTATTTCTGTCTGTTCTCGGAGCAGAATGAATGGTTAAGGGGTTAATTGCTCTACTTTACAAATTATTTCATAGGGAATATGTTACCCGTAGACTAGATAATATATTCTTGCTCCTCAGTTAAAATTATTTTTCTTTTGGTTTTTCTTTCCCTTATACAAGGATATTTTGCAATAATAAATGCTAGTACGGTCATCCTACTATTTCTATAAATTAATGTGATGGAGTAGGCAGTAGAGTAATTTTACGGAATGACTGAAAAAATAATTGGGTATATAAACAAATACGAATAGTATTCAAGACCCGGACCCGATATACCCGAATTATGTTTTGGACCCGGGTATGTCCTTAAACTACGTCCAACAATGAGAGGTAGGGCACAGCGATGACCATCACGCTTGAATCTGGGGCAGCCCAACTGGGGAAGTACCTCCTCCTTACAGAAGACCACAGCCATAATAACACTGCTACCATTCAGGTATGTAGTGTTGTGTTCCTGATGGTGAGTAAGGTTCCCAGAGCTCCAACCCCCCTTAAAGTCCGGCAACGCGCTTGTGACTCCCCTGGTGTTGCGGGTGCCCATGGGCGACGGTAATTGCTTACCATCAGGCAATCCGTCTGCTCGTTTGCCGCCTATGACATAAAAAAAAAAAGATAGACATCCATTTTTCCATGACGCATTCAATAAGAAAATTAGTTATGGTTTGACAATTTAAAAGTAAGGAATTCGGTTTAGTCTACACAAATATTTCCAAAGTCACTCTCATTTTGTATGGATTGGAGTGTCAAAAGGTGTTATCTAAATTGCATAATGTCTTTTACGCCATAATTATAAACCATAATTGTAATTACTACCACTGCTATGGGCACAGCCCCTGAAATAAATGAAAAAATAATTTAAATTTAATTTAATTTACACTCTGTCGCTTGCGTACAGAGTTAGCGAGGTCAGGCTATATGCATCGATCTTGAGTGTGGTTTCATATAACCTCCAGTGGATGTAGAATTGACGTAGTTATTAGCATTAAGTCCATCACTTTTGAATACCGCGCTTATGAAATAGACAGGCGTTTCTGTAAACGAAATGGAAAGAAAATAATGTATGAAAAGGTCACGTTATTCTTACCGTCCTGTCCTGCTAGCCTAATATGGTCGGGTTTTTATCACTTGTCACAGTATCTGTCATGCTCTAACAAGTATGTGAGTGTGAAAGTGACGGATAGCGTGATAGACGATAAAATATCAACCATGGTAGATCTGACACTCCGATATATTTATTTGTATTACGACAGTCGGTATATAGTCAATATTCGGTAGTCGAAATGTTCTAAAAGCGATTACTATCTTGGGTATGGCTGCTGTAACCGAACATATCGCAAAACACATGAAACTGGTAATTCTACTAACTGTGATAGGACGTAAATAAGTTCTTAAGCTAGTTAACCCCGATGTTTAATCCCTCAAGATCCGAAGGTTACTGACGAGCAGACGACTTACAGTTTAAGCTTATCTCCTACTAAAACCTAACTATGTGTATAACATAAATTTTTCGGTAACCTTTATATATAAGGAATATAGTATGACAGCTAAAGTAAAACTTGAAAATCAAACAACGTGGTGTTTAATATTTATGTCACCATACAACCTTAAAGCTATCTGTTTATCTCGCCAATTATTAAATAGGGTTTACCGTTGAATTGCCTACAGACATTTAAATAAACGAATATTATTTCAAAGACAACATTTCAAATATTTCCATTTCATCGAAAAGCAGACGACGCAATCGCCGAAGACTCGATACTAGGTAATATGAGCCGAGGCCTTTTGATTGGAAGGTCTTCTGTAATAAAATTTCATGACTTTTCATTTCGGATTTTTCTAATTCAATTTTTACGTGAGTATATTATTTCCCCCACTTTTGGCAAATGTTCGTTTTCTTGGGGTTCACAGTTCTAACCTAATCTAACGCACTTCTGGCAACAGTTCGTTTGTAAGATGAGAATACCCATACCTAATTGGAGATATACAACTTACCTTTGGACCACAGTTGGATGCTTTTGGAATATAGATGGGAAGTTTTCATAATTTGACAAATGTATAAATATGCAGTAGGGCATATAAAATTATATTAAAGTTTATAATACGTCGAAGAAATGAATTGCAATGTTTTGTAGTTCCGCGAGTTAAGATAATTTGAAACAAATCAGCGATTAAATAATATTAATTGAATAGTATTTCTTCGTAGCAAGATAAATTTAAATAAATAGTAGTTGAAATAAAATAACGCCAAACTATATTCTAGTTTGTCGACAAAACAAGGGTACACCCAATTCTACACTAACTGTAGGGAAAATAAGTAAAATAAGTCCGGACATGGCGTACCTACCATTGTATACCCAATTATTATATGATCATTGGTATGTTACACCAACAATCGATGGCGGATTTATCTGTAGGTCCGTAATCCGCTGTCAAACGCGGATTAATAATAAGAAATATAATAATAAAAGGATTGGCGGGCGGTATTCTATTATCCTCTTATATGATAAGCAGTATGTGTCACGACTACGTGAACATACTGGCAACAAAAATATGTTTGTCTTCAGCATTACATGCGTGAATATTTCTCTACGCTCACTGTCATAACATTTTTATTTCTTTTAAGATATTGAATTTCGAAAAATCGCTTCATACTAAGTACACACTGTCCATAAGTAACCTAATAAATGTTAACTGTTTAACTCTTTTCTTTAACTTCAGTAGTTTCGGCCCTGTATTATAAAGATATTTATTTATTTTTAATCGTTTCTGGTCAGTATTTTATCAAAATAAAAATATTATTTATATTATTAATTTACTGATTTAAGGTAAGTAAATTGGTTGCTCCTAATCTTAGCACATTTTAGTAGGTACTATGAACTATGACATCTAAACCTCTTACAAAAAATTAATTATCTCCCAACAAACTTTTAACCATGGTTTAACTTACTTCTTCTCTCGCTCAAAATGCTCAAACACTTTTGATCACTTTTAAATTACTACAAAATGTCCTAGAATGTCTTTTGTACTTTAACATTACTATACGTTTCACATACTGTCTAGCACTGTCCAAACACAACAGTAGACAGTTGTATTATAAAATTACATTAAAATAGTACAATGACAAAAAATAGTAAAACACACAAGTATAAAGGATACAACCCCAACTCAGTATGTCTCATAAAGTAGCCATATCAGCTAATCTTGTCCAGTATAAATGATTATTAGCTGGGTGGCCGGATTCATTAATAAGGATACCTATCCATATTAATGAATCCGGTCACGTGTATACATATACACGTACAAGTTACTGGAAAATAAAGGAAAATAACTAACAGTGGTATGGATAACCATAATCATTTTGAGAACTGCAGTGAACGTAAAATACTTGACAAGCCCGTTTAATGCCCTTTTCTGTCGTAGCAATCGATCTTTAATAAGTACTGGCATTGTTTCCTCTCATAGCGACGCTCATCCTTCTCACTGGCGGCGGGTTGGTTCTCACGACGGGCGGGTGACGGAGCCGCGCCGGACGCGGCGGCAGGCGCGAGTCCGTGCTGGCCCGCGCGCGGAATTCCTCCGTGATCTCAGACTGGCCGGATGACGACGTTGAGTCGCTCCGGGAAACCCTGGAGTCTACGTCCGGCTCCACTTCGGCCCAGCCATGGCCTGGAACGTCACACAAAACGGGTCAAATACATGTCAGATGATCTTTATCTAGGAGAGATAATATAAAAAATGTACGATTACACATTATATTCGAGATCGAAACTTTAAGTTTTGTTGTTGCAAATTATATAGCGATGAGAGTTAAAAGACATATGTATAATTTACCATATGTCAAATAATTGTATTTAAACTTTCGTGAGACATATCTAATAAATTAAACATTAACACGGCTCTACTCACGTTTATTTAGTCACTCGCGCGACATGTTTCGGAGAACATAGGCCTCCATTATCAAGCACTAAGAGTGCTGAGTGTCCGTCCGATTCGGCGATCGCGTCGCCGGCCCGTCGCGCACTAACGCGCGCCGCGCTGCTCGCGCCGCTCTTGATGTCAAAACCGGTTGAGGGCGGTCCGACACCGGAGCCGCTGTAATGGTAGACCGCGGGTTCGATTCGTCCACCAACAAAGACTCTAAACACACCGAACTCACTGTGTCCACTAAACTGTTACAACACTCCCTAAGGTTTTGATGTTTGCCATAGATGGCAGGCTTCCATGCTGGCGGTACAGCCCAACCACCATCACGATTAAAATTTGGACGACGCCCGATCTCAATCGCTTCGCGTATTTTGCGTGGTACGAAACATTTTTCACGCACCAGCAATCGCGCCTTATCGAAGCGAAGGAAATGGGACGGGCCCGCCTCATGAGCGTGCTCTGCCACCGCGGAGTTACTGCAGTCCATCTTCTTCACACTCCGTATATGCTCCAACAGTCTCGTGGACACGTTTCGCCCGGTTTCGCCTATGTACGACTTACCGCAACTACACGGTATCTCGTACACGCCTGGGTTGCCCAGCGGATCCTTATCTTTCGGAGAGCGCAAGACTTGCCTTATTTTTGTATGGGGACGGAAAATTGTCCTAATGCAATATCTCCGGCGTAATAGGCGTCCAATTCCCCGAATCGGACGGACACTCAGCACTCTTAGTGCTTGATAATGGAGGCCTATGTTCTCCGAAACATGTCGCGCGAGTGACTAAATAAACGTGAGTAGAGCAGTGTTAATGTTTAATTTATATGTCAAATAATTTTCCGTATTTCAAAAGCGGTTAGTACTTACACAACGCTGCGGAGAGCTCGGGTGTCGTGTCGGAGGCGGCGCGCGCCAGCGGCCGCTCCAGCGCGGAGGGATGCACGTCGGCCTCGGCAGACACGCCGCGCCCTCGAGTCCACTTACTGCTTACGCGCCAGAAACGGCGCGCATCATGGAACACGCCCCACACCTGACCAGCAAATACAAGTTTAGTGCTGAGATACGCTATGAGAGCTTCGCAGGAGGTCGGCGAACTCCTAGAATTATTATGAGCCTAATCGACAAAACTTGCGAGCATCTCACACGTTCTCGAAAAAGATATCATTTTTTTATTTATTAAAGTAGGCCTAGCAACAAGCACTTTCGAGTGAGAAACGAGCAATCGCGGATTCTTACCACATAGTAAGTACGTAAGGTGCAGTTGGGTAGCTTCTACTAGAGAAAATTAATTATCGAACAACCTGAAACCGAAACCGAAGATAAAGTAACAAGTACTTGTATAAATATTTTCAAACCTATCAGCCACGAATATCCACAGCTAGACATAGGCCTCCCCAAATGGAGAGTTGAATACCATAATCACCACACTTGGCAGGTGTGTTGGCAATCGCAGGATCCATAGTTTTTAAAATAGTAATGAAATGACACTAACCGTTTTACGAATTTAACAAATTTATGATAAATATTGAAATAAGTATCGACAGAGTTATTATTACTTATTTGAATGTATATCATCAATTTGTTCCTTAGTTAGTTAAGCGAATTACGCTATATTGCCTACTTTTCAAAGCGCACATATATATATTACACGTCTTTCCTGTAGGTACACAGAACAATGGTGTTCCGGACATTTCCGCCTCGAGGCAACACGCAGAGGCTCTTTCGACAATTTAATGGAATGTAAGCGAATGTTCCACCTGTCAGCACCCGCCATGCCGTATAAAGGTTTAGCGCGTCCGAAAGGCTACTTTGTGGCCAAAATTGAACTTTCCAAGGACACCACGTCGTCGGTACGCCTATGTTTATTATCAGTCATCGAGCTTCATAATGCTAATTGTAAAAGAACGAGTGGTCCTTTTCCTTTTAAAGTTTACCGCATAAAATAATTTGCTTGATTTACCGTTTTACGTTGGCGTATTCGCGTTGTTTTAAAAAGGTTAAATAATCAAAACCGATATGAGCGATGTAACTATATTATTATGTTTATTGTACCCGCCTGGAAAGTCGTTTTTGTCAAAGTAGAAAAATTATAAGTTGAAAAATAGATGACATTTACTTAAGAAAAAGCGACGAGGACCTACGGCGTTCGAGACGGGATTCGAACCCGCATCTTCAGCTATCGCGGCTAACTTTTAATTTATATAGTAGTATTACTACTTCAAAAAAATCAAAAAAGCAAATCAAAATATTTCATAATAAAATAATTTGATTTGTACATTCATAGAAAAAATATATTTGAAGGTCTTGCTATGTTCATAGCACCAGCAAAGACCTCGTTATTTGCGTACCCAGGAATTCAACCATTACTGTACAGTGTACGGTACGAGAATAGTACATTGTGCAACGAGGATGGTAAGTAAGGTATAGTAAACGCGAGTCTATTAGAAGCCCGACGACGAAGTCGGAGGGCTTTTAATGACTCAAGTTTGTTATACACTTACCACCCGTGGTACACACAATGTTTTTCATCACATTTGCGAGGAAATAAAATAAATTCGTTGGTAAAATATTAGTTAGTACTTATGTAGGCTTAAAATCAAAATACACTTTGAAAACTACAATCAGACCTCATCCACTAAAAAAGATTGTCAACAATGTCAACTTTTTTCAATGTCTTCCACAGATAATGTTAACAACTGCGTTTTGTTTTCGAATTTGACAGATCATCCTGCCAAATAGTATCAATTATCAAAATCAAATATAAAACAATTATTTTTAATAAATACTAAACATTAAATTGCAGTCAAATTGAATATAAAGATATGTTTTATACATATTAAAAGTTGGTTGTAGCAAACTTTTGAAGATATGAAATACACCTTGGCTGTTTGGAAACATCCTCAGTCCGAAGTGAAGTATGAGTTCTATATATTTTTAAAACTAAACTTAACAGCCCGTGTGAGCTAAATCGGCTATAACTGCTCTGTACTCTCGCAAGTAACAACGCCATTGACGAGCAAGTGTGATGAAAACGCTGTTTGTATATTTTAATTTAACCTAATATTATTATTAGTTAGAATTGTACATTCATTGTTTAATATTCAAACAGTAAACATCTGCAATTTTACATACATAGCTTTTGTTTTGATAAGTTAATTAAACGTTAGAGTTGGAGTTTTATTTCTTATCTGATAATGATCATTAAAGGCATTCTACAATACGCAAAAAAGCGTAAATGGCGTAAATAGTTATTTGTTATACAAGGGTGCAAAATTGTATTTTAACTGCGAGTGTGGGATTGAAACTTGAGCAAGCGAATGCATTCTATAGTTTAACCACGAGCAAAGCAAGTGGTTTTAAAATAGAATCCTGAGCGTAGCGAGAGTTTCAATACACGAGAAGTAAATTACAATTGCACCCGTGTGTAACACAAAACTTTTCCCCTCACTATAGCGAGGAAAGTGAAACATGTAAAAAAAAGGTTTTGAAATCGCATTGACTTTTTCTTTGCGTTTAGATACATTCATAATTTTTACAAAAGGTGCCTTTAGCTTGGTTAGCTTGTGATGGCCAGTACGATTTTCGAATGTTCTACTTCGATTTTCAACTCGGTGCGTTAGCGAGGCTCGCCCGCGCCCGCACCGCTGCCGCGTGGGCAAGTGAGCTGTATTTCGCGAATTTAGACTTTAAAACCATAACAATAAGAGCTATGAGAAGTCAACTTACTTTAATCACTAGTGGATAAAATGCGTTTTTACCCTCTCGTATTAAAGGATAAACAAGCGCTTTACGAGCTAGTGAGGGGAAAAATATATAATTGTCTAAGCTTTCTTTTGGACGCTGTCTGCAGTTTCTTAGTAGGTAATAACAATTACGAATAAATGTCTCTTCCGTACACGGAACAATGGCGTTCCGGACATTTGGGAGGCGTACGCGGAGCCAGATCGAGCCAACGCGCAGAGGCCCTTTCGACAATTTAATGAAATGTAAGGGGTACACTAAGCGGATGTTGCCCCTGTCCGTATCATGTGACGCGCACAGAGACAGCAGCCGCCATGGTGTAAGAACTATTGAGTTCGAATAAATGTTATTATTATATAGTTTGTAACTATAACTATATGTAAGCAATTTAGCTTAGTTATCAAGTACCTTAACCATCTACTAGTAACGAGTGACATCGCATTTATTTTCCTTTTTGTTTCAAATGAAAGATATTATTTAAGTCTCTTGTAATACTAGTGCCGCAGAAATTCAATTACCAACCGTCTGTTGCAAACGGCTTTTGAAATTGTTAATTAAGGATATGCGTGTATTACACAATTAATTTTATTTACTTATGTTAAATAAATACAACATGTCTCAGAGATTACAAATGTGCCTACAATGCAAAACCCGTATGAAATTAAATCACATAATTAGCTAGGTCAGTTTTAATTTAAGATTTCTATATTTTTAATCTGTGACTAAATCTATTTACAAAAATAACTAAACACTTACAAAAAAACAGTAACATACAAAATTTACCTAAGGTCAATGTGGGTAACACCGGCATACTATATTTTTAAGGGAAGTTCGTCATATGACACTAAATACCTATGAGATAATGTAGGAAATTGGTTGGTAGACGGTCTTTCCAGGTTGACGGTCTCACCCACATTGACCTTACGCCATAATTGTATTGAGCCTCTATGTCTTGTTGAGCCGCTGGCGTACTGAAGACACTGGTAGCATTTCCTCGCTGAATTACAACTATTACAAGGCTGATTCACTGAACGAGGAATCTGCCTGATTGCTACCCTGTGACATTACTAAATCACAAATGTCACAATATTAGCTAGGGATACAGTCAGCAGCAGAAGTGGCTAAGCATTTGAGGTGTTCAAAATGAGGTCAACACATCTCTATTATCAAGAGAATAAGTGCGCGTGTAGGTCATTTTGAACACTTCAAAAGCTTAGCCACTTTTGCTGCTGACTGTACCTATTACCTACCGATTTGCCTGGTGGATGTTTCGGTATAATTCGACAGTGTATGAGGGGAAATCGACATTATACCGGTCTGTCAGATCTGTATGATACAAGGTCGCTTGTCAACGGTCAAAAGTGTTACCAAAAATAAAATCAATTGTGCCAGTAAATTACTCCAGTGCCAGTAAATTACTCAGTTACAACCGGCTAATTATTAATTGATGTTTATTCACTTATCGACAACGTACATTACAACGAATTTCTTTGTTTTATAGTTTGGCATAATTAAAAATGACATATTTGTTGTACTCGTAGTGATGAAAATGAAATCTTATATAAATAAATATGATAAAGTTTGGTTTAGAGACTGATTAATGTAAACAAGTCGTGAGCAAACTTTCTTGATGGCGGATCACAAAGTTTTAGAAGATGTGCTGTACAAGTTGAAACGATCTTCCTGACATCTTCTATCTACATAATATTCAGTAGTTCCAAAATAGTTGTAAAATGTTGAGCAAGACGAATTTTAAAACAACCATCTGTCACCCAGTAATTAATATTGTGTAATCCTTAGTAAGGTATTTTTACTTAAGTTTGACGCAAGTACCAAAGCGATGCCACAGCCGTCTAGTTTACATTTACCTACTACTCAACACAAGGCGATATCTTAAAATAAATCTTAATTTTGTTTTATGACGAGTACGTACATTTATCTACATTTTACATGTCACGAAAACACTTTAAGTTTACCATGCGGAATCGGTTGGAAAATATGCTTTAACGCATTCACTGCCACCAACGCACATGTGCGTTCATTTCCATACATTTTTGGAGGAGGTGGCAGCGAATGTGTTAAATTTTATGATATTATAAAGTAGGTAGGTATATAATAAAGTATAAGTATCAAGTGTAGGTACCCGGGGTTTAAATCACGAATAATAACATCGAACATATTTATTATGCTTACTCGTAAGTAGAATCGTATACGGGTCAATAGGAAACTTGCAGTATTTTTATTTTTGCTTTCATAGTAAAGTATTCCATGTAATATAGGGCTCAATTATATTGAAAACTGAAAAATCTTACATTTGTTAGGAAAAAAGTAGTTTGAAAGTGGCAATTTCAATTACTAAAGAAAAAACCTGAAATGATTTCTAGTAGTTTAGTTTGGGTTAGAAAGTCCGATCGCAGTCTAGTGCCTTCGCCAATTTCTGGAGTTGATTGTTAAGCGGACGCCAGGCTCTCATAAGCTGTGGCGTAATGCCGGGACAATGCGGGGTAGATGAAAATGATGACGACTTCTTTTTTCTAGCACTCACTCGGTTCTCTCCAGAGAAATGAATTATTAATAGCTTTAGAAATTATATGAGGAAACATTAGTAATACCAATAATATATTTTATGGGCCAATAAGATCACCTCAGGAGTATACGTTAGGTTCAAATAAAAAAAATTGAGGATCGGTCCACAAAGGGGGAAGAAACGGTGAACATACATTTAAATAAATACATACAGGCGAACATAAAACCTCCACTTTTTTCGAAGTCGGTTACCCGGGTCGACTTATTCCATAAGAAAAAAAATCGAATCCATTTTTTACCAGGGCGTAAGTGATTTTGCCCATAACTGGAACAGGGATAAATATAAATCTTGCCGCGTGATGCCGGCTTACTAGAATAGCACCACCCTATATCCTCCCGCGGGTGTCGTAAGAGGCGACAAAGGGAAAAATACTACGGACGGGCAGCAGCGTCCGTTGAAACCCAATCTACAGCTACTGCGGTCGCCAACCCGCCTGTCAAGCGTTGCAACTATGGCAACTACCCCCAAGATGATACAAGTTATATTTGTGGGAAGCCTATGTCCAGCAGTGGACTGCATACGGCTGAAATGTAGGTATGTATGTAATGTGTGTAAATATAAATCTATTAAACGTCTCCACTATACGGAACAAGGTTATGTTTTCAAAATAACGGAAGCTTTTCCGAGCCTTCCTCATCGCCGACAAATCGATAATGTTTCCGGAAATTCCACGTGCATGAAAATTATTTTTACTCAATACCCCGTCGGTAAAAAATATACTCCATCCACCATATGATAAGCAATTGCCTAGCCTAGCCTTAAAAATGTACAAATTTTTCACACTATTGACCTGCTATGACATTGATTGCTGTTTCACCTTAGCAATATCTATTTATGCCCTTGACTCTACAGTCCTTTTTAAGTCTTCCTATTTTAATTACTCTGTACTTTCATTCCTTGGTGTCGGATAACATACTTATAAAGAATGAATATGATAAATATGATAGAGGAGAGAAGAGGGTAAATTATGGTGACCTGATAACATATTCGCGTAGAAGGCGAGCGAGCTAGCAAACGAGGAAGAGGAAGATCAAGAATGTAAGTAGTTACATTACTCAAATCAAAGAAAAAAATGCCGTCATGTCATTTGTTTTTGATTTTGCTATCAGCAGCACCGCCCACAATTTCTCTGCTTTGCCTAAAGGTTGACTGGTAGAGAATGCTTACAGACTTCGGCGGATAAACTTTATAGCATTAAGTCCGCCTTTTGTACTGTAAGATTTTCTTTTGTGCAATAAAGATTAAATAAATAAATAAATCAAGAGGGTCAGCAGACGGCTCTGGATAGAATCAGATGGAGAGAGCTACACCAACAAGAGTGTAACCCTTAACTAAACTCATATTATTATGACAGCACAAGTCTTGCAGTGACACTCCCTATTTTCCCCTCAATGCATACCGGGTATCAGCGGTCATGGGTTTCTTGATGGCCGACTCTCGACTACAGTTACTCGATCTTGACTACAGTTACTACAAGGAGCACTCGCCTGGTCGATGCTCTCACGGACGGAGATCTCGTGGAAGCACACGCAGCCGATCTCCTTGCAGCGGCGCTGCCCCTCCTCGGTAGACACCATGCGGTCGCCGGGCTGGTCTACCTTGTTGCCCACCATCACCACTGGAGTCTCCAGCACACTATCCTGCAAACAAATTTCTATATCTTTTCTAGGTCGATATGTGTGTTAATAGTACATTATGTTATGATACAAGCTCTAGGTTGGTGTGATAGAAGCAATGTTGAAAACAAATGTCATCCGTTATTTAAGAAGGTATGACATATTTTTTTGAGACCAACATTTCAATTAATTTACATTAATATCACAATGAATCTATTTTATTCCATTTCATTTCTGCACTACAAGCGCTAGCGGAACAGCAAACCAAAACGGATGACTTTGCAATCATAATTTATTTTATTGATGTCGGAATTCTTATATCTTTTTACTGGATAGTTAATTTCACCGTTAGATAGAGGCGAAATTACTACGCCAAAATATAATTTTACATCATAAAACAATTGTAACAAAGCAAAAATGCCGCTTTGATCCCTCCTAACAGGGAAGAAACACTTCTTATAGGTGGTAAGAAATTATATTGGCAATTACAATAAAGGAAATCAAGGATTGACAGGAAAATAGCTAGACCGCCCGGTGTGAGCCGTATAAATAACGGGACGTCCAATAAAATTAACCTTCATTGACGAAGCGATCCGGCGCCGTCTTTTGTTGTAGTTGATCAGAAACTTGAGGCGGTGGCATTCGTCGAAGGAGCACTTGTCTGTCACGGAGTACATGAGGATAAAGGCTTCAGCCCATCGTATGTTGCTCTCTAAGTTCGTGTACTCGCTTTCCTACAAATGTAAAACAAAGTATTATAAAAAAGACCGGCCAAGAGCTTGTCGGCCCATGCTCAGTGTTTTCAATCCGTAATTCAAAAATGGTTCAATCGATCATGTTCATACTAATGTTCCATGAAAGTTTTTTTTATTAAGCTGTACTTTATTTTATTTTTAATGCGGTTCAGTAGTAGTAGTTAAAGGCAAAACATATATTTTTGTAATATCTCTAGAGTGATCATTACATATCTAACAACAACTCACAAGGTTGAACAAAAAAAAATACCCTTCACATTTAGGGGTACAAAAAAAAATTGTACCACTTTGTTCGCGTGATAAGATTTACCTAATACCTACATAATAATACCAAATTACAGCTATCTATCAATAGCACTAACTGTCACTGAGCAAAGCCGGGGACAGACAGACAGACAAGGCGAAACCATAAGCTTCCTAATTAACTACTAGGCTATTTAAGTTTACTTATTATTAGCGAGTATATACAATAATGAGGCTTGGTTAATAATGATGGAGTGAACCTGACAACTATAAACTGCAACTTTTGTAAGTAGGTACCTAAAACCCACGGCAGCGTTTATGTAAATAAATAAATATTTCGGGACAATCTTACACTAATCCTACGGTAAGCTCAGTAAGGCTTGTGTTGTAGGTACTAGACGACGATATATATAATAGATAGACACATATAAATACATAGAAAACACCCATGACTCAGGAACAAATAACTGTGCTCGTCACACAAATAAATGCCCTGACTGGGATTTGAACCCAGGACCATCGGCTTTATAGGCAGGGTCACTACCCACTAGGCCAGACCGGTCGTCAAACAAATATAAATTTTTGTCCCAAACCTCTGGTTAAAACTATTGAAAAGTATGACGTGCGTTTATAGAAAATATAAATTGTTTCTATAAAAGGAAACATATTGATTCAGTGCTAAAACATTTTATCTAACGTTGTTTCTCATGTCAGGGGATGGGGATCGTAAATTATATAGATAATGTAACTTACGTGAGAATCACCCGCAGAGTCCAATATTTCAAAATAAACCATCTCCTTGTCAATTACAGTTTGAAATGCGTAGACCTTCTCCAATTTGGGATCATATTCCCCTATGAAGCGCCGTGTAATGAATCGCACCACTAACGCTGTTGGCAAATGTCATTAAATTAGGCTTTAGTGTAGCATAGGACGAGTTTCTAAACCGGTAATTATTAGGGTACTCGTCAAAATATAGCGCGTAATTTATCAAATCGACTTCATCTAGCCCTTATAATCTAAATACAGGGTGTAATTTATTACATGATACAAAATTTGTTTTTCGAACTTCATAATCAACTAGCAAGTGAAAGCTGTAACTCTGATTAAGATAACACTTTCTTTTTAATTTTTATACATTTTATTTTTGTATTTTTTACTTGTAAAGGATAATTATGACATTAACATAGGTTTTACAAGATATTTAAAATGTAAATTTAACTAAATTACTTTTCGAACTGGCATAAATCACAAAAAAAAAATGTTATTGACAGTTATGATTCAAACAGTCATTCAAATTACTAATGTAAATAACCTAAAGTTGATGGATTGACGGTTGAACCTCAAAATGGCGAAGTCGTCTTGAAAATATATTTTTTGTTTTTTGTTCAAACGTAGTTTAGTGTGTGATATTGATAGCGTATTATGCAGTGATCTAACGAAAAATTGTGCAGCTAATGAAAAATTGTTTTCAAAACGTGTTTCACCACTATTTTGGTCATCACCCGGCAGTCCTGGGGTCACGGCCGCCTCTAAACTTTCTGTAAAGTCCAGCTACCACTTTACAAAACGCAAGGCCTACTACCGAACAACTTCATGCTCTAAGGGCAAACTTATATGTTATTATACTTATTTGTTATTCTACTTGACACTGGCGAAATCATCGATTAATTTATTGATGGAAGCCATATTTTATTAAAAGAAGAAGAACCTAAAGTTTTTCCCGCATAAAGGTTCACATCAGTATATAAATGTTAACCTACGAATCTGATAGATACCTAATCCATTGCTATTAGTAAACGATACTACGTATCGAAGTACGATGGTTTTTGAGTTTTGTTGTAAATTTCCTTGTAATATTTCAGCTATTAATAATGATTAATGATGTTAACTGTTAATAATGAACAGAATAATTTATAAGAATAATTTGCCTTGAAGCATTGTATGTACCAAGGATACTGGCGGCATTTCCACGTCGTGCGAGGACGCCGTCAGCTCTTTACTCACCCAGACGCTTCGCGATTTCTACAAAAAGTTTACGCGCGCTGGGATTCTACGACCTTAAGTTTCTAAATATGCATACCCTAAATGCATCTCCTTATTTCATGACTATGGGTAGTATATTTTTTTTTCTAATTTACTACGGCGTAGGATTAAGCAAGTTTTGTACAAAATATGAGTCATAAAAAATAACCAGCCAAGAATAGACCAGTAAGTATGTATGAAAAGTTGTGTTCTGTGGCGCGTGTCGTGATAAGTATTACATCTAACTACCGCATTGTATAATTTCATTAGTAAAGTGTTTTAAAGCTTATTGCAATGATATAAGGTTTATCTATGCTGTGTCACAGTCGCAATGTATTAAATACACTGAGCCTTTCTAAATCTTATTACCACTGCTTAAGGTCGACGGCTGACCCGTTAGTATGTTATGACAGTCAATACATGTAGCCGAGGAAACCGTATTATGTCATTCGATATAACCTTCCAGTGACTATAACAAATCAGCTTCTTGTTTACTTTTAGACCACGAGCATGTACTTTGTTCGTGTTCACAGCTGTTTGACTGATTAGTGCAATGCATACCGCTATTAGTAGGGGAGCCCAAAGGGGATTTCGGGATTTACTAAAGCGCGACAGATTAATATACAGGGGGATACCTTGTACCCGGTTGTACCTCCACCAAATATGAACCTCATATGGCCGCTCGTCCAGGATCAGATTAGTAAAAAAAAAATATCATCAGAAATTCTCGAGCGCGTCAGTTTAAGATAGGGTGAGTTAATTACATGCTAAAAAGTGTATATTCCACTAATCTGACAATTTGAGAGTGACATAAAGAAGGGGAGGGCTACAAAGTTGTCAAAAAAAAAAAACGCCATCTCTACACTCTCGAGCGTGGCTATTTTTTTGTTAGCTTGAAGGAAATAATTCAAGGATAACGAGAAATATATAATCTGACGATTTCCACAAGCCGATATAACAAAAATTCGGTGATAAAGTTTAATGCGTGCTACTCCTCCCCTCTTAACATTTTCTTACAAATACAAGTATTCTACTTAAAAAACATGCACTTTTCTATTTGCATGGTATTTCCTGAGCCTTACAATTAATTTAGCTCAATGATTTAATTTTTTTTTGTCAGATTAGGCGAATTCCTCTAGATAATCGTCAGATTATGAGACAGCACGTCTAGGACATAAAGATAACCATATATATCTTAATCTGACGCGCTTGAGTACCTATTTCAAAATGGCGTTTTTTTTTTCACCTTATAATAATGGCTGCGAGTTTGCGTCACATCGAAATCGTCAGATTATTGCATGAGAGCTTTTTTTAGGTTCACTTAATAAGTACCCCCTAAGAAAATCTAACGCGCTCGATTTTTTTTTTCATTTTCAACCCTTACGTCCGACCACCCTCATCATACAAACGATCAGATTAACATACGTACATTAGGAAAAATATGTAGGACGTTTATGCTATCAATATCTGACGCGCTCGAGTATGTCCATGCAACAGTATTTTTTTACATATTTGAAAATTTATAGCCGCTGCCACCAATGAAAAGATATACATTATATAACATTTTTTTCTTCTTATCATATAAGCTTTGCAACCCAATAGGTCTCTATGACGCTCGAGTAAATCCCCATTTAGCATCGTGGGCTCCCCTACTACTCGTATATGTGTATGCACAGTCAGTCTAAATAGCTACTCGAATATACTCTCTATAAATATATGTATTTAGTCGTAATAGAAGTCGTGTACAATTAAAAAATATAATATATACTTATAGGAAACCGGGCTTCCGACCATTAGTAAAATTATATTATATATATTTTGTTGTTATTTACGCTAGTATTATTTTTTTGGTGGATTTTGAATGTCATCTCGCTGCAACTTCCATTGTTGCATCCACTCGTGAAAATTTTCATGATATGATTTATTGCGGTTTTCGGCGTGGTTTAACGCAACAACAGTGCATAGATCAACTAACTTTTGGTGATGAAGCTACGTCTAAAACCACTGTGTATCACTTGTTGTAGTTTAGTGAGTTCAATCGTGGAGTTCAATGCTAACGGACGAAGTTAAGGCAGGTCGCCGAAAATCTGTCATTGTACCACAAAATAGGTATTATGGCTGTGCGAAAACTAGTCAGAGGTCGGAAAAAATTGTGTCATTATCATTGGTAATGTGGATATGACTCCAAAATTAATCAAAATGTTAATCAATTAATTATTCTCGGAACAAAATTTGTATTTTTGTTTACTAGTGATTCGGTAAGTTAAATCAATTCCGGATTCAAAATTAAAACCAAATATTTACAAATTTTGCATATAAGTTGTTTAATACATGGAACTTATAGACTTGGCGAAGAAGTAACAACAAACTTTGAAGAAGCTAACACATTGATCATTGATCACCAATGTTAAATAAACTTTCTCCAAAGCTCCTTCCAGGATTGCCATGTTTAGACAAATGAATCCAAACATTCCCTTCAATAATGGGGCTCAGGCTCAGGGATTCAAGTGTTAAGCCCCTGAGTAGAATAAATATTCCTACCATATGCACATGCTGCTTTTCACACCACCAGTAAAGAAAATAAAATATATCGGACACCTTGTTTTGGAATTACTACTTCAATTGACATTTCATATGTAGTTTGTTTTAATTCTGTTTCACTACACTTACGATATAATCACTATATAAATACATATATGGGAGCGAGACAACAGTATAATTTTTATTATATTTTAAAACTAATGTCAATTATGTACCTTCTGCGAATAAAATAATATGTATATTGATCGATTGATCAACCTATTCGTCTCTTTATAACTATGTCAAAAATAAAAATAAAACGGATGCGTAATTAAGTATAAGTAGTTTCACGAGTGTTGAAGTCACTCACACAACAACATCTCTTGTAATGATAGGAAGATTACTCATTCATTCCATTCGTTCACACTTTTGCAATCAGTACTTTATATAGTTGTGTGCGTAATCCATTCGCCTCAACTCTCGTGAAACTACCTATATGTTTAATGATATATTTATTTTACCAGATTTCCCAACTCCTGATTGTCCCAAGACCATAATCTTAAACGGCTTTGGCTTTGGGTAGAGCCCGAGCTTGGCCAGCGAAGACTTGGGCGAGGTCAAAGTGCTCATGGTCCAGTCGTCGCTCTTCTACTCACGTGGATATGATGGTATTACTACAAATAATTGCATCTGAAACAAGCGCGATGATTCACCTAAGTGTTTCTATTTATGTCAAGGTACTTTGATAAGCACCTAATTAAACGCTCTCTTCCTTTGATGGTTAATTTTGTTTCTTCCGAGCGGGTCAAATCTTTACATTGTCCGATAAAACTCGATTAATTATTCGGTTTCACCGCGTAGGCGTTATGTAGGGTTGCCATATTTGCCACGTAGACAGGGACAAACAAAACTTTTGTTGGTCGCAAACATTGAGTCAAAATAGCGTAGATTTCTAGGTTGAAATAGATGACATATATTTAAGAAAAATTAACCAGATCCTACGGTGTCCGAGGCAGAATTTGAACCCGCATCTCCAGCTCTCGCGGCTGATGACCTTTATACAGTAGTGCTACGTCTTGCTAAAAATATTTAATAAAAAATAACTTGTTTGTAGCTTCAAAGTTAATATTAAAGTCAATGTTGGTCATACTTTATTTTTAATACGTCATATGACACTAAATACCGATCAGACAATGTAGGAAATTGGTTGGTAAACGGTCTTTACTGATAGACGGTCTTACCCACATTGGCCTTATGGGTTTAGCATTGGTACAATAAAATTGTACAGACATGGTATTATGGAGGTCGGAGCACAATGCTTCAAATCGGGCATGTCCTGCCCTACAGAAATATATAGCAAGCCTAGACTAATGCAAATTAATCCACACTCTTCTGCTGGGTATTGATTTCCGACCGGCCAATATGTATTTTTATAAATGTACTAAGTAATCGAAACCCCATTATACTTCACTCCATTTACACGAGTGTTTGCATAGTCCAGTGCTGCCGTGGTCTGGATATATATAGGTGTATCTTTATCATTAATATCTATAATTTGTTCTAAGTTATTGACACATAAAACCATTACAAGTATTAAAAAGAAGTTATACTTAGGTACGCTTTACACGGGATATTAGAAAAATTGTTTGTTATCCGTTCAAGGTAACTAGTAACAGGAATTAGGGTGGTATTCGAACGGTATATTTTTAAAATGTACAATATAAATTTTTAATAAGTCTAGAATAGGTACAAAAAAATAACACATAAGAAATATAACTTAAAATAATAAAAATAGATATAACTTTAATATTGTCTTCGGTTGCCGCGATAATTACTCATGAAATAAAACAACTTATACGGATTAAAATCGGGTGGACCACCCGATGATCACGAACGCTGCTAAAGGGTTCGAAACGTCGGGATGAAGTTTAAATTAGTATACGCGATTTAATCCGTTTTAGTTGTTTTATTTCAGATATAACTTTATACTTATTAAAGTAAAATAATTAATTTTTAGCTTTTAATTCTTATTTTAGGTATAGTTTTATGTTTCTTATTATAATGTCTTTATTTTGTTTAATATAATTTTTATTCATTGTGTTAAAACAAAAAAATAAATAATAATAATAATGAATTTTTACTATTTCCGTTTGGATCTACCTTATTAAATCATGATGAGTTTTATACCGGGTGCGGCCTTTAATAGAAGCAATAACTTAAGTTTAGGGATCGCGATCGCTTCTACACCACTTATGAAATAATATTTGTTCTACAGTTTAAAAAAATGTGTATGTTTTTCGAACAAACTAAATAGTATTTTCAATGAACAGCATCCAATAGTCTAGTTAACGTTTACTCTCAGCCTAAGTATTACTACTATTTATATTGCTTGCTAGGAAAATATATGTTATACCTAAATATTTAGTACCTTTCTGGGGGAGGCCTATGTCCAGTAGTGGACGTCTTTCGGCTGACATGATGATGATGATGATGAATATTTAGTAAACTATAAGTTATTTTTAAAAGTCGTCTTGCTACGTTTGTGGCGTAGAAACGATGCCTAAAGTTATTACTCTTATTACAAGAAACACCCGATATTATAAATACTTGGTTTTTAGATAAACATGAATATTTGTATTAAACAGGTCCGTTTATTGTTAAGTACATATAAAGGCACACCGAGTTTTATATAAAAACTCATTTCCTTTTTATGCAAAAGGAGAATAACCGAAAGTTTTGTGCAACATGCGCGCTTACTTACATTGTTTTATCTCAAGATGTTTTTGTGGCACCACTAGTCGCCGTTCTTCGAACACAGTTTCACTCGAAATAACATACTTCAAGTTTATACATTAAAAAGTTACGGATGTATTGTTTCTATGAACTGATTAAATGAACAAAGAGTGTGTGAGCGGGCGGGCGGCGCGGAGCACGAACGCGGAGTGACTGTATCAACTGATAGCCATAAATCTGTGTTCACGTGATCAGGGTGGGTTTGTATTTGTTTTTCCTGGGGAATTGTAATAGGATTCTGGATTATTGTTTAATTCTCGTGGATTGCAAAGTAAGTGAAAATATTTGAACCTGATGTTGACCTACATAACAAAATATTAGTGCAACTAAAGAGCACCAGCACTAACAACTTTTTTTACATCTACTTGTTCACTTTTGTAAATCAGCTCTTCCATATTGATAAAAATACGATATTGTGTTTTTCCGTCTGTCTGTTACCTCTTCACGCTCAAACTGCTATACAGATTATGAAATAGTTTTACATCAGCGTTTAAAAGGGTGATAGTAGGGAAAAGTTTGTATAAATTAATTAGCCGTAAAGTATAAATTGAAGTTTAGTCAAACTAACGGTCACCCAAATATACTTACACAAGTTACGAGAGAAAGAAGATAAATTATTAAAAATATAATAAAATGGCACTCGTATGGTTCAATGGTATTATTTTCATGCCAATTAACCGGTAGTCAATTTCGTTATCTTAGTTAGTTGTTATTTTATTTTTGCATCATTTCAGAAATGAATTAATTTTGTATTGATTACTTTTATTTTATGTTGCCTATTTTGTTGTTATGATATAATATTTAAATTCTTGTATGTTTGTTTGGATTCTTTTTTATTTTATTTTATTCATACTTCTAATCGGATTAAGATCCTTACTTACCATATGTACCAACGAGGGAAAGAAATACACAAAAACGTCACGTAACATGAAACACAACAGATTTTTTAAAAACATAATATCGGGATTTCTAACCTTAAAATTTTAAATGGTTATAATATTGCTATGAAAATTCTATTCCCATTCTTTTACATTTGTACCTCACTTTGATATTTAGCTGCCTAAGTATCTGAGGTACCTACCTATTATATGTTGTATATTGCTGGGTCTCTAAGAGCCCACAGGATGTCGAACCCTACAAATGAGATCGGATGAAAACATGGAAACGCTTTAGCTAAATAAGACCGAACAGACAATGCAGGCAATATTTCGGTGAAATGTAACCTGTGCAATTTGTAAATGAACAGGAAACCGCGTTTGTAGAGAAAGGCGAGCTTTATTGAGAGTCTTTAAGGCAAATTAACTTCCCTCCCTCTCTTTCAACTTTACGGCATCGTTTCAGGGATGTTATTTTTCGTAAATTCAGCGCTAACCTATTTAGATTGCGTTCACGGTATGAGATGAGTACGTACCAACCAATAAGGACTACTGAGAGCACGTAAATTAGCCAGAATACTTGATGGCTTAATTTTTCCTCTGCGTTGCGAGTGTAAATAAAAATAAATAAATAAATGTTGTAGTATAACTTTATTATACATTTATTTACAGAAATTACAATCGTATTATGATTATCTCATAACATTTATTGATTTATTTTTATGTAAGAAGTGTAAGATTTTACACAAACCGATCTAGTCCAACAGTAAGTCTCTCTCAGTAAGGCTCTCTTGCACCGTCAACTGGCTTGTGATTCCCCTGATGTTGCCCATGGGCGACGGTAATTGCTTACCATCAGGCAATCCGTCTGCTTGATGCTCGTTTGCCATCTTTGTCATAAAACAGTTTTAGTTGACTTACCCAGAGTTTAAAATATTGTACGTCACGTTGTTAATAGTTTTTTTTTTATATGACATAGGCGGCAAACGAGCAGACGGATTGCCTGATGTTAAGCAATTACCGTCGCCCATGGGCACCCGCAACACCAGGGGAGTCACAAGCGCGTTGCCGGCCTTTAAGGGGGGTTGGAGCTCTGGGAACCTTACTCACCATCAGGAACACAACACTACATACCTGAAAGGTGGCAGTGCTATTATGGCTGTGGTCTTCTGTAAGGAGGAGGTACTTCCCCAGTTGGGCTGCCCCAGATTCAAGCGTGATGGTCATCGCTGTGCCCTACCTCTCATTGTTGGACGTAGTTTAAGGACATACCCGGGTCCAAAAATTACATACTTTCTCCTTCTAGTTCTTGGGTTAATTATCAATATAATATGTGTGCTAATTAGTCACCACCGTTGTTTTGTTTAACTATTAAAGAAATGATTATTTATTTTCAAACCATCACAATAAAACATGTAACAAGGAATAACAAAACTATTCGTAACATAGTAAACGCTAAAATGTACATGATGTTTATCTTGTTTAACTTGTTTGATATTACCATTCTTATTTCCTGTCAGATGAAAATATGATTATTAAGTTAGTATTTGTAGTTAATATTATCTTTTCGTACGATATTTTTATGAATTATTATTCATTTCACAGACTGAAAATAACTTTAAAGTACACTTAAAAATAAAATCTTACAAAGAACGTAAACGTGGATCCTTAGATAGGGTCCCCAATCCCCATAACACAGGTAGCGTTCCCGCGATGTTAATGCTTATTGTATTTTAATATGTATTAAATTATATAGTCGTCTAGTACCTATCTACACAAGCCTGAACTTTACTGTAGGTGTAGGTCGATTGTTGGAAAATTTTGTTTTTTTTTAAATAAAATTTTGCTTAGGTACAGTACATACACCTACACTACCTATGTAAGTGTTATTCAGCTTTTTTGTAGAGTTTTTAACCTAAGTAACAATAAGTCACCACCTTGAAAACATTTTCGTACTGAACTATAATTCAAACAGAAAAGTTTTAATAGACTTTTCAATATTTGTCGATCGTTTCAGTATCAAGCAGCAATTAGGTTCATCATCATCATCATCATCTCAGCCATAAGACGTTCAATGCTGAACATAGGCGTCTCCCTTGGACCTCCCAAATAGGTTATACCGCAAAATTTACTTATATACTCGTACGTATTTCTCCTCTGGGTATCAGTAGATTGTCTTTTTTTTAAATCACTTTGTATTTATGTGTTGTGATTTTCTTGATAAAGCAGTTAAAAAATAATAGTCTTGCACAATATGTAGCAATTAGTATGGAGCACACCTTGGAACAAAGTATTACATTGAGTAATATTTTCTGTGCCTATGGAATTTATATATGCTTTGCCTAAAACAAAATAATGGGTTATTGTTTAATATAATGGCAAATGTGATTCTAAATAAGTGTTTATACAGTATATAAATTACCATAGGTACTGTTAGCTCACCAAAAGTATATACCTACCATTTTTTTATTGCTACCTGGTAAGAGACAGATTAGTGCGTGTTTATCAATTGGAAGCAATAGTAACCTAAAAACGCGAACTGTAGAAAATACAACTCATTTGTAAAAGAAAACATAGGACGGCAGATACTTTTGGTGCGTTATTTCATACTATTGATAACATGATAAAAATTATGGATATCTTTCTTCTCCAATATCTGAATTGAAGAAGAAAGATATCCATAATTTTCTCTAATTCTTCAAAGAACTCTGGTATGTGAGTAGGAACAAACTACAATTGTCTAAAGTGTTGGGGCTTTAAATGGACCTTTAAGAACGGTTATTGTCGACAAAACCGCGAACGGCGCTATTTCTACTGCAATCCAAGAAAGAACATCAAAGCAACGAACCAGTATAATGTGATACACGACTGCTCAGAGTTAATACGCTTCTCAAGTCTACTCGCTGGTTTGGGCTTGGTGGCCGATAAAAATATAAAGCCAGGAAGCCCTTTAAGGCGGACATCGTTACAGTAATGAGGACCCTTGCCAGCCAAATTGCGTGGAGGTAGGTAGGTATTGTATTAGGCCATGTATTTTATGTTATGGATCGGACTGAACTAGCCTCTGAGGTATAAAATGCTTATTATTTATTGTCGGGGCTTCCGACCTCTGCACTCACTACACGCAGACTGTACTGGCTGACTGATATGTTTTGGAATGATGTTAAAAATAAAACAAGAACCAGACAAAGACGGTTTATTTATATTCACACAAGGGTACTACAGTACAATGATTTAAATGGCGTAAGCTAATCCCTTTAACTCGACTTACGTAATCTTGCTCCGTCTAGTGTGAGGCTCCGGCAACTATGGAACCTTATTTTAATCATAACTCGACTCACTCGTGGTGCAGAATGCTTAGGTACCACCATGTAGAAAATAATCCATTTTTACTCAAACTTAACCGAACCTGCTATACGAGTAAAATATACGTTACATTTTGCATTGTGTGTTCATAAACAAAAAATATTCAAACCTTATTATTCAATTAGGTTGGATGGTCCTATCCCCTTATACTTACAATAAAAAAAAGTAGACACATGTATCCAAGCTTACCAATATAGGTATGTCCTTACGAGTGTCCGTACATCTTTATTCACTCGTATGTTTCCGCGAAAACAATACTGCATATGCTGGATTCTCACGCTTTATCAGTATTTTGTGGCTATAAGCGTTGACAAAACAGCTCCGCCCCAAATAACACCCTAGCAACCAATCAATAAGTAAGTAAGAAGATAAACAAAACAAAATATGGAAAAGCAGTGTAAGGTAGAGGTCTAGAGGTGCCAATGATGGGCACTTCATTCTTAAGTCAAAGATCGTATGGTTGAAAGTTGATTGACGTAACATTTATGTATGGACCTTATTTCTTTATAATAAGAGCGAACGTCCATGACGGGTTCTTGTCCATTATAGGTGCAATAATAATAAGATAACGACCTTAGTGTTACTGTTCTTAAAAAAAAAACGCGACACTTGAGCCATGTCGCCATATGAGCCATTTTCCAGCGTCATTACGAATCGTCTCGCACGCAAGTTAGGTGACTTCCAGCCTCCTGAACATGCAGGTTTCCGAAGAGGCTTTAGTACCGCAGACCACTTACATACGATAACATCAAGTATATTTGCCCCTCTGTTTGGCGTTTAAGGACTAAGAGAAAGCCTGTACCACGTGGACTATCTATATAAGGAAGTCCTAAGTGTTTGTATAGTGGCGTACATAGGTATTACACGTGAGTTTATCCGTTTGTAACTAAGTAGTAATGAATTTAATATACCTACACTTTGATCGCGTTATTGTTCCTTATCGCTTAAGTCATTAGTTAAGGCAACAGTAATAAAAAAAAATACAGGACACCCGTACATAAATTTACTGAGCCCCACAAAAAGGCATGTATTGTGGGTATACTCAGCCAACAATACATAAGCAATATACAAATATGTAAATACCTTTGAAATACCCATCACTCAGGAACAATTAATTACTTGTGCACATTACACAAATAAATGCTCAGGCAGGAGCATGTTTTTTTTTATCAATAGCCCAGCAGCTAGTCTCTATTCTTTCCACCCAATACATTTTAGATTCCATTATTATAACAATAGTCCTTACACCATGGCGGATACTGTCTCTGTGTGCGTCCCATGACACGGACAGGGGCAACATTTGCTTAGTCTACGACACACCTCTTACGCTTAAGAGCTTAGAGTCCATGGGTGAAATCAAACCAACGCATTTTGAATTCTTCAGTTTGTAACTCTACATATAAAGTATATTTTATTTGATACTCTCCACCTACATGAAAACCTGGTCAGCTTTGTCATAATAATATCCATCTGGTTTATTCAATTTATGCCGTGCGATGCCGGCTGACTAGAATATAATAGCACCACCCCATTTCCTCTCGCGGGTGTCGTAAGAGGCGACAAAGGGAAATATCCTACGGACGGGCAGCAGCGTCCGTCGAAACCCAATCTACAGCTACTGCGGTCGTCAACCCGCCTGCCAAGCGTGGCGACTATGGCAACTACCCCCCAAGATTATACAATTCGCATTTGTCGGAGGCCTATGTCCAGCAGTGGACTGCATACAGCTGAAATGTATGTATATACATGTATGTATAATCAATTTGTTGAGGTTTGTTGGAGTAGACAAAACGTAAGTAGCTACCTAGGTTAGTGTGTACATTTGTACGTGGCAAAATGTTACTTGTCCGGATATAACTGTCGCAAAAATTCCTACTTTTTTTTACACACTAACAAATATGGCGGCTTTTAACGAGTTTCACTTGTTTCGAGGATCACTTTTAAGAAATATATGTTATTCTTATAATTACTTCTAAACAACCACGTGTTCCTATAGGTATGTGGTACACCTACAACATCTTCTTCCTGAAAAGATTACATGTTCGGAAAAATAAGAATTATGATAACCCAGATACTATTAAAAGACTAAGAACTGTTTTTAAAACCGTTTATTATTTGAAACTGTTAATGTCCTTCGTCGATGGTGATGACTAGGCTGGATGGCTCGTAGTCATGGTCGATCATCCTGTTGGCCACGATGTGCTTGTACACGAGGGCAGACTTGCGTGGGGTTCGTGTCCGCTCCGGTGATGAGAAGTCCACCTCGTACAAACCGAAAAGCTCACTGTAGAAAAGTAAAAGTTGAAATAGTAACACAACCCACTTACTGTAGTTGAGGCCTATCTGATGCCTTTTATTGCCTTTTTTTTATGACATAGGCGGCAAGAGACGGACGGATTGCCTGGTGGTAAGCAATTACCGTCGCCCATGGGCACCTGGGGAGTCACAAGCGCGGGCTGGCCTTAAAGGGGGGTTGGAACTCTGGGAACACTCACCACCAGGAATACAACACTACATACCTGAAAGGTAGCAGTGCTATTATGGCTGTGGTTTTCTGTAAGGAGGAGGTACTTCCCCAGTTGGGCTGCCCCAGATTCAAGCGTGATGGTCATCGCTGTGCCCTAAGTCACTATAGTGACCCTGGCTGCTTGTTGGAGGTTTGTGAGTTTAACTCATATTTATGTATATTTGTACAATCGTTATATAAGTTATTTCGGAGCTGTGGAGGACATACATTTCGGAGCATTCACTTTACCGCCTTGACAATAGAGGCGTTGCTGCCACATTTGTGAACACCTCCACAGCTCCGATATATCTGATGGCGACTGTACGAATCTCGATTTGTTATATTTATGTCACATAATTTGCAAGGCAACCAACCTAGCATTGTGGTATGGCATGCATACGTTTTAACTTAGAGTATTTAGCAGTGTGATATTACACATACAGGAGTTATTAACGAGGCGGACTTTAGATACGGATAATTTGTTGTGATTGTTTGTTTTGACGACCGGTCTGGCCTAGTGGGTACTCACCCTGCCTATGAAGCCGATGGTCCTGGGTTCGATTCCCAGTCGGGGCATTTATTTGTGTGATCAGCACAGATTCATGTTCCTGAGTCATGGGTGTTTTGTATGTATTTACGTATTTATATGTATCTATCTATTATATATCTCATCGTCTATTACCTACAATACAAGCTTAACTGAGCTAACCGTAGGGCTAACCTACTAACTAGCTAACCGTATTATTTGTTCCAATTGAAAACAGGAACTATTTACATTAAGACAGCGTGATTGTAGACACTGTTCTACTTACGTGTATCCCGCCATCCACTCAAAATTATCCAGTAGACTCCAGGCCATGTACTTCTCAACCCGCACTCCCTCGTCCAGCGCGTCCAGCACGTCCTCAAGCGCCGCGCGGTAGTAGCGCACGCGACCGTCGTCTTCCAAGCCCTGTTTCGTCGACCAACCGTTCTCCGTCACGTATATCACGGGTCCGTCGTATTTCTTGTGTAGATGAGTTAGGACGTTGTACAGACTCTTCGGTGCTAGCTGGCAAATAATAAATTAGATATTGTTAATGATTATAGATTTATTGAAATATATTCTTTTAAGCCCCATTTAGACCATGCAACAACTTGTATTCGATTTTCGTTACATTGCGGGGTTATATAAAGCGACCGAATTCGCCGTACGAAGATAGCCCGCAATGTAATGAAAATTGTATACAATTTTTTGCTTGGTCTAAATGGGGCTTTATTTTATTTTTATATGAATTACGATTGGTAAGTCTTAGTTAAAAGAAATAAAGAAACAAAATAAATGTATGACAAAGACTCATACATTAAAAAAAATAGTATGAAATATAAAATAAAAACAGTTTGTCTCAGAAGGGCCACAACGCGTCTTGACACAGATGATGAAACTGGCTATTATAACCTCCCGATAAGCCAAAACAAATTGATTGGTTAGGTAGGACACCTGCCCATATCGTGCAAAAAACGCTTAATTAACGCTTATATACAATGTATAATGGTAGTTAGCAGGCTATGGTTATACAACATGGCGTGCCACGTATATTATTAGTATAGCACCTATTTACAGTAAAAATACTTAACTTAATAATTGGTTTTACTGAATCAATTACTGTCAATTACAGTTAAAATTACTAATACGATAAGGGTAGAAAGAGAACATGAAATAAGCAGGCGTTAAAGAACAGAAGTTCACTTATGGAACATACACATACAGTGCAGATATGTTTATTAGTAGAAAGTGGCTTAAAAGCAGCAAGTATCATGTCTTAAATTTTCCTATCTTTGCTGATGTTCGTAAAGCTCTTCTTTAAATTAGCGAACCCGGTTCCGTTTGTTCGCCTGTAATCAAGTCTTACAAGTTTAAGCAGAAATTAGCCGAAATTATATGCGTAATTTCGGTGGCAATGCTATGTTACAATGAGGATGTTAATGGAGACCGAATTTAGTCAGAAGTTCCTTATTTATGTGGCTGTTATTTACATGCATTATTTTACTTGCAAATTAACTTACAAACAACCACGACGCAGCTGATGTGGGCCATTCCGCAGGTATAAATTCTCCTGTGTCTATATCATCATACATACTGGGCACTGGATGCACACTCTTGTAATCATTAGCTGATATCAGAATAGACGTATAGTGATTGACTCCCAAGAAATCTGCAGATCCTTTGATATACGCCTTCTCTTCTTCAGTAAATTCTGGTAGTCTAGATCTAGGATAGCCTTGCTCCTTGCTTTTAGCAGCTACGCGTTCAGAAAATTCCTTGGGAAAACCTCCTTCTTTAGAAAATATCGGTGTCACGTATATGCCCCACTGAAAGGAAAAAAGTACATATGAGTGGTGATAGATGTACATTTACACGGCACGCCTAAATACATAAGCTATAAAATCCTTTATAGGCTCAAAGTAAATTCGATTGTAGAGTCACCCCAAACTCTACAATCGAATTTACTTTGAGCCTATGGGTGAAAATATTACCTGCGCTTGCCTATTCATTTCAGCGGCTGCCTCATCCTCTTCAGAATCTGTCAGAGGCTCGAACGAAGTAAAAGCCACAGTAATACCGCACTGCCCGCCCAAACTGGGCTTGAAGTCGGTGTTATACGCATGGTAGGCTTTCGCATGAGCAAGCATTAAGTGTCTCGCACAAAGGTAGTCTCCTACACCAGACGCATTTAGTTGCGGAGCCAAGGAAGTAAACCCATAACCTTGATAACAAACTTCTCGAGGTTCGTTAAATGTGATCCAGTCTTTAACTCTGTCACCAAATAATTTATAAGCCACTCTTGCATAATCTTCAAACCATTGGATGATGAGAGGGTTGGCAAACCCTCCTAATTCTTGAAGTTTTTGAGGCAAATCCCAGTGATACAGTGTTATCATGGGTTTGATATTATACTTGAGCATTTCATCGATATAATTGTTGTAGAAATCGACGCCTGCTTGGTTGATTTCGTTGGTAAAACCTGTAGGGAGTAGTCTGGACCAGGAAAGGGAGAATCGATATGCGTCCAGACCTAGCTCCCGCATCATTTCGACGTCGCGTTTGTAATTGTGGTAGGTATCTGCAGCGATATCGCCATTGCTCAGGTCAGCTATCACATGGGGCTTGTTGTGAGTCATATGATCCCAGATGTTTTCACTTTTACCTGAGAACAGAGTCAACAACTTCAATTAAATCAAATACTTAGGATGAAGAATAAGCATGAGAATTCGGTCATTTTTACCACAAGGATACAACTTAAATATCGCATAGGTGACGATTTAATAACTTATTAGTTATTAAATAACCACTACATATCTCGTTTTATTAAATTTCAATAAGAGGTTTTGTGAATAATCATTAGAAATTAATAGAAAATGTGTTTGTTGACAATTTACCGTCTGTATTCCAAGCGCCCTCGATCTGATAGGAGGCAGTAGCCGCCCCAAATACAAAACCCTCAGGGAACTTCCTCGACTGCTTTGTGTAGAGCGCATTGCAGCCGAGTGCCAATGCCATAAAACTGTAAAAAAAATATGAAACGTATATAAAAAGCATGATCATGATCCCGGGGAAAGAATACTTATGTTATGGTTGTATTTTTTAGGGTACATACTGTGGACAAAATGAATACAATCCAAAAACAAGAATAAACATGAGAAAGTAAAATAAAATTTTTAAAATTAGCTATAACATATCTTACCTTAAGGTGATCGCTAAATGCATTTTTCTGCTGCTGCGACTAACAGTTTCTCGTAGTCATTGTCACTTTTATTTTACATCTATCTGCCCCCCACCATAGTTAAGATCCACTTACACGTAAGATAAAAAGATATTCGGCTTATTTATGAACAAACATTTCTAAGATATATTGTATCTTGATTGATGGGAATAATTTAAGATTACGGTAACATAGAGATAAAATACTGAAGACATAAACATTTAATTTTCCATTCTATCAATATAGCGTGTTTATCGGCATCCCAGGTTGGTGAGGTATCGACGAGACGGTATCGTTTTTCTAGTCGCCTATTATTTTATGGGTACCTATCTAAAATATAAACATAGTTTTTCTATGGCACATAAATATAAATTCGAACATTTGTTATTAAACTATTGAAAAAATACAGCGAAATCTAGCGAACAAAAAAATAGACCGTTTTTGGACCCGGGTATGTCCTTAAACTTCGTCCAACAATGAGAGGTAGGGCACAGCGTTGACCATCACGCTTGAATCTGGGGCAGCCCAACTGGGGAAGTACCTCCTTCTTACAGACCACAGCCATAATAGCACTGCCACCTTTCAGGTATGTAGTGTTGTGTTCCTGATGGTGAGTAAGGTTCCCAGAGCTCCAACCCCCCTTAAAGGCCGGCAACGCGCATATCATAAATAAAAAAAATCTATGTCATAAATAAAAAAAAGACAAGTGACTTTAAATAATAAATGTAAGGTAGTTAAGCTAGTCGATTTTGCGTTGCTAATTTATCAGATTGGATGGCCCTAGCCCTTTACTTAAAATAATACACAATAGACATATGTATTATGTACCCACGCTCTAGCAATAATTTTTATGTCAATAACTCTGGACTAAAAACAGCTCCGCCCCAAATAACACCCTAACAACAAATCAATAAGTAAGATCAAGATAACAAAAGCTGTGCGGTATTCTTGGAAATAATTTAACATGAATCTGTTATTTATATGATTTGATTTTGCCATAAAAATTACATTCCAGACTCATGTCACTAAACAATTCACGCCTTACCGACAATAGCCAAAATGTCTATCGTTTGTAGAAAATATAATCAAAACGAAAGTAATGTATGGAAAAGTTCACAATAATTTCGTTTCGCTTGCCTTTTCTATATACAATTGTCATCTTAAAAACGTTCAGGCGATCATTTCCTTAAGTGGAACACCACGAGCGCAGCTCAACTTGATAATAATTTACAATAATTACAATATTATAATAATTATGAGTACTTAACTACTCACTATATTAAATTTTAAAAACGCCCTTGAGACATTGTGCCAAGGATGCTGGCGGCATTTCCTCGTTTTATGGGAATGCTGATACGTTGTGAAAAGTTATGAAAAGGAATATACCTAATCTATTTAATATTAAATTAAAGATGAAACCAATACAAAAAATTATCCGCACTGGGCTTCCGACGTTGTTTAGGAGAAATCGTTTTATCGTTCATTAGGAAACACAATCTATTTCTGCCGTAGGTCCAAACATGACATGTATCATCTTGGGGGGCAGTTTTGATAGTTGCCACGCCTGGCAGGCAGGTTGGCGACCACAGTAGTTATCTCGATGTGGTTTCGACGGACGCGGCTAGGATTACTATACAATACAATCGTTGAAATGTTATTATCGTCGCCCGCCGTTAAGAAGTAAATCCCGACACATATGCCAAACTCAAACCAATTTGAGTCAAGCGTGAGTACGTGATTATTGGAGTTTGATGGCATTTGTAAATGAATACTTCTAATTTTAGGTTTCTTCAGATAAGATCAAGATCCGGAAATATAAGTAAGTCTTACAAAAAGGTGCGTTGTACGTAAGTACGGATTTTACATCCAGTAAAACTTTTCAAAAACTTTTATTGCTTAAACTTTCCTGGTTTTACGTGGAACAAAGTTTACCTTATAAATAGCTGTAGCGGTAAACGCTTAATAATATCACATCTATATAAAAATAGTATCTACGCATGAAACATTATGAAGTTTATATTAAACAGATATGCTTTAATAAAAAAATATAGAAATACAACTATTCGGAAATGGGTGACTTTCATCCGAGTTAAACACTATACTTTTCGAATGTGGGGCAAGTATTAAAAAAGTAAGAAAGAAATAGTTAAAAAGGCGCTGCGCCACAAACATGTCACTCCAATCAGCCAGTACTCCAAGACAGGTAACCCAGGACGCCTGACTTAAGTGATAGCTCCGAAGTTAAGGAGGTATGTTAACAATCCTACACACATGCTTCACTCGGGGGTGACATGTTAGTTTGTCGAAAAACGAAGTGCAAGTTTGATCACTTTAGAAATTCATGTACTCGTACTGACATGTTTTGACGACCGGTCTGGCCTAGTAGGTAGTGAGCCTTCCTATGAAGCCGATGGTCCTGGGTTCGATTCCTAGTCAGGGCATATACCTATTTGTGTGATGAGCACAGATATATGTTCCTGAGTCGTGGGTGTTTTCTATGTATTTAAGTATTTATATGTATCTATCTATTATATATATCGTCGGCTAGTACAGTCAGCGTCATATAGTTCGTAGCATTCTAAGTACTCAAATAGTTCGGTACACCATACTAATTCTATTTAGTATCTACATACTAGTTCACCTTACTTTGGATGCTACCAACTATATTCAATTTCAATTTTTCAATTTTTTATTCAAGTAGGCCTAGTAACAAGCACTTTCGAATAGTCAAATACAAATATAATCTTAATCGAATAATTAATTAATTAATTAATACAGAGCAATTCATTGGTAAAATTATTCCAATATATTATTTATATATATCAATAATAATGTCACAATAGTATCAAAATAAAATAAAAAATATTTTAAACATTAAACAACTTGTACATGAATACTAGTCTAGAACTGTCTAGAATAAAATCTAAATGTCAGAAGTTAACACATAAGGACAGTCACTATAATTCAATTTTGTTCCCACGGTGTATTATCATTCATGTAGTCATGTGTGCTATAATAAGCTTTAGAAATAAGTTGTTTCTTAACATAATTCTTGAATTTATTAAGTGACAATTCAGTTACTTTCATTGGTAGCTTATTATAAAACCTTACACAATTACCCATAAATGATTTTTTAATTTTATGGAGCCGGGTGAAGGGTACTGCGAGTTTATGCTTATTTCTAGTATTTATATTGTGAATATCACAATTCTTTCTAAAATTAACAATATTTTTATGTACATACACAATATTCTCATATATATACTGGCAATGCACTGTCATTATATTAATATCCTTAAACTTATCTCTAAGTGAGGCTCTATACTTCATCTTATATATCCCTCGAATAGCCCTCTTCTGCAGAATAAAAATTGTATCGATCTCTGAAGCACTGCCCCATAGCAAAATACCATAGGACATAATACTATGGAAATAACTCAAATATACTAAACGAGCTGTTTTTACGTCTGTTAACTGACGGATCTTGCTTACGGCAAAAGCTGCAGAACTCAGTCTATTCGAAAGATAACCAATATGGGGACCCCATTGGAGTTTTAAATCTAATGTAATACCAAGAAAAACTGTGCTATCAACTAGTTCCAATTCCTCGCCTATATGACGCTGACTGTACCTACAACACAAGCTTTACTGAGCTTACCATAGGACTAGGTTGATTTGTGTCAGATTGTCCCGATACATTTATTTATTTATATTTTATGTACTGTCACTAGACTAGACTTAATAAATATTTAAGTGCGTGATTTTTACCATTTTTGGGTCAATATTAATCAAGGATCGTTACCAGTTTTACGTAAAATAGAAATATTGCCTTTAGTTTGTAATCTTTAGGCAACGAACTAGTCAGTCACCGTCTTTAGGTAAGGAGAATACATTTTCTGATGACTAGGCCTGATCTTCCTGTTGGCCACGATGTGCTTGTACACGAGTACAGATTTGCGTGGGGTTCGTGTCCGCTCTGGTGATGACTTGATGAGAATCACCACAAACCGAAAAGCTGGCTATAGAAAAGTAAAACTTGTAATAATAATATATTTACCTACCGTGTAGTTCAGACCTGTCTAATGCGTGTAGTTTACTATGGGAAACTTGCATAACGACTTTCTTGCTTGAGTCAGTAGGTATTAGTGAGTTTAGTGACACGATGGTGGACGATCTTACCTTAAGATGACCGCTAAGTGCAAGATGCACTCCACTGCCGTGACTAGCAGTTCCCTGTAGTGATCGTCACTTTTATTTTATAGTTAAATTATCTGAATATTTATACCCACTTACAAGTAAGATAAAAAGATGAATATCTTATGTACGAACAATCAATCATGATACAATATAGATATACAATACCTATTGATAGGTATAATTTAAGATTAACATGTAGATAATATACTGCATTATCATCAGCATCATTATCAAATCATCCGAAGGACGTCTATTATATTGCTGGACACAGACCTCCCCCAAAGTGACCAATGACCGATTTTTTTAAAGATTGCATAAGCAAAAACTTTTAAATACTTACCAGTTCTGTCAATCAATGGCGTGTTTATACTTATTTAAACTTTTACAATTTTTACACGTAATTACTAATTAAACAGGACATATTTAATCGCGTTAAACTAAAGGTAAATAGATTGGTGCACTACTAGGAAAGTACAGTATAAAACTGTGCAAATGCCGTTATCTAAGGTCGTAGTGTGTGCGAGATCGCCTAAGGACGTAATTCCATTTCAGCACCGGGTTTTTTCAAAATTGATTGCAACTGTGGTTGTTACTATATTGGCCAAACAAAACCGCATCTACACAAGAAATACGATGGACATGATATACGTGACGGAGAACGGTTGACGAAACCGGGGAAGCAAGACGACGAGCGCGTGCGCTACTACCGCGCGGCGCTGGAGGGCGTGATGAACGCGCTGGACGAGGGAGTGCGGGTTGAAAAGTAGGTACAATCATTTTGAGTGGATGGCGGGATACAAGTAATTATGATAATGCCTACTATCACGTTTTTGTAAAGGCATTATATATCGTCTATTCTTTATTTTCTTTAGAATTATACGAGTATGACAATCGAGATTATTACCGATACATTTTTTCCGATTAACTAATACATGTTTTTCCGAACATCTAATCTTTTCAGGACGAAGACCTATATCTACCACATATCTGTAGGTACTCTTGGTTGTTTATAATTCCTTTAATAGCATATTTCTTAAAACTTATCCTTTTTTTAAATGCTAAACTCGTTAAAATCTATAATATTTGTTTTAGTGTGTAAAGAGTAAGAATAATTGCGACAGTCATACCCAGCTAGGTAACTTTATGTTATGATTTAAGCATGCTTTTTTCCCCTACGAACCGTCTTTTGTATAGCACTTTGTCAATAAAATTTCATCATGTTAAGTTACACATATAATACCTATATTATTTATAGTATTTAAGTAGTGCTTATAGTTTTAGTTTATCTATCGGGTGCTCCAAAAACCAACGTCGTGACATGTGTCCCGATAAAAGCTGAGCGGCACTATGTAGTTCGAAGTAATCATTTAATGTTCAGTTAGAAAGGTATAAAAAAGTTATAAGCAGACAAAATAACAACACATTAAACGAATACAAATTTCTTTATTTCGGTTTCTACGATTTTATATAATGGTCGATGCTGGTATTTAATTATCCTTGTGAGAAAGGAGATTGCTCGTTAGTGACTAAGAAATACAGCCCAAATCGTCTGAAAAAACATAGAAAAATTAAATAAAACAACTGAAGTGGATTATATCGCGTAAGTATACTAATTTAAACTTCATCGGGTGGAGTCAGTAAACCCAATGAAGAAACCTCACAGCGAAAGGTTCCGAAACGACGGGATGAAGTTTAAATTATTATACGCGATATAATTATTTCATGAGTAATTATCGCGGCAGTCGAAGACAATATTATAAACATGTAAAAAGTTAGGTTGGCTTAGCGGTTGGTTTCGGTAAATGAATGTAACTAGGTTATACTAGTAAACCTTAAAGTTATTTATTTAATATTACCCGTTGAAACCGTTACCGAATAGGTACTATACTGAATCGAAGCCAGGGAGGACGTAAAAAATAATAAAATGCGTTTATGGATCAAATCAAGTTGAAAGATATTTTGATATATGTAGATGATACTTTCACAGATAGTAAGTTCGGATAAGATTCGCACGCATATTAAGAACTAGTTATTTAATAAAAATGCATTCATGTTAAAATGAACAACATCTGTGATGTTCCATAGAGTCTGGAATTCAATATCAGTACCACTCGTAGGTATTACATAAGTTCTTAATGCGAATTTTGATTTAAATTTTCTTAAGGCTCCCCTCAAAATACGGCATTATGTCTTTTATATTTGAAGTCAACATGTAGACGTACCTACGTATACATATCTGAAGCTTAACCCATTACAATAAGGTGTAAAACTGTATGTACATAACATGCTCTTACTGTACCTAATGCTGCACATAAAATAATGTCAAAGCTACGCTTAACATATTTAGAAACACCTTATTATGTATTACTCACCCGCTCTTATTAGTCAGGCCACCCATAGGCAGGGTGCTTTGGGAGTCACAGTTTCCAGTTACGGCATCGGTTTCAGAGTCGCAACGAGCCGCTGTGAAGCCTCCGGAGGTAATAGACTCCACAAAATATTGGTAGGACCTACAGTGATACCGGAAGTTCAGGTCAGGTTAGGTCAAGTCACATTAGGTCAAGTTCTAAGCACAAAAAAACGCAAAATTAGGCATTATTATTAACTAGTTGCTTATTCTGGCGGTAACCACTTTGTATTACTTAAACTCCACGTTTCGTCTTCATAAATCGATTTTAGAAGTTTTAAAACCACCTCATTTTACGGGTTCTTTTGGGATGCAAAGTTCGTCGATATTACCGTTACAGTCTGCAGTAAAGCAAACTTATTGTTTGTGCACGATAATTTGAATCAACACTCCTTAAACACACCAAAACATCCATCACATAATTCCAAATGTAATTTGGAATAATACGGTCGTGTAACTCATATTACAATGGAATAGTCGAGTGAATAAATGTGTTTTAAATGAATCCGCTCATAAATATATCCTACTAAAACCACTAAAAATGTATTATATCGTGTTTATCTACTTACGTGGGTAGTTTCTATTTCTACCCGTTGACCACTAGCGCTACAAAGTGTTCCAAATGTCGGTATGTAATTTAATTTCACGTACTGTAGGTACTTTACGCACTATAATCTGTTTTTATTTCATGAATAATTATCGCGGCAAACGATGAAAATTATATCTGTATTTAAACTTACATGAGACATATTTAATAATTAACGATTAATACGGTACTACTCACAAAATTATATCCTTCTATTTTTTTGCTTTAATCACATGGCATTCTAATCGACTGTACATAAATAATGTGATATAAAACTTTTACAAAGTGAATCGAATTTGATGATTATTTCTATTATTTTAAAGCTATAGTGATTTCTCTTGTGCTCCACTTTTAATTTGAGAAAAGATTAGATTAGTAGTTTTTGAGTTATCTTTAATAATTCGTACTTTATCTATTGCTATTTTACTGTTAAAAGTTATTGTATAGGTGCAAATTTTCAGAATATAGATACCGAATTAGTTAGACTTAGTTGTTAAGAAAAATTAAATAATGTCAGTTTCATGACTATAATTAAGGATTAAATTTCAATAAATACTTGGTTTTGGTGCAGTTTCATAAACTATTGCGATATTAAAATGTTAATAAACCGGCCATATGCATGTCGGACCATTCTCAGTGTAGGTTGGGTTCCCTGGTTTTATTTTATGCTGGATTTAAAAACGGCTTATCCTATAAATTTATATAAATAATTTTCCTCGGAAGTCTTTATTGAGCTGTATTTTCCTGGTATTTTATGGACTTTAAGTTCAAAAGTTAGAAGTAACATTTTGGGTTGACTTGGGGTTCACATTTTTTTAACTTCAAGAGTAATTATTTCCGATAAATAACACTATGTATATCAAGAGGCCAACAGCGATTAATTTTCAAATACTTATTTAACGACCTCAGTTAAACTTGGTTCAACCAATAAATTTAAATGGTCTGACCACAGAATTCGTTGTACTAATATCGCGGTCGTCTATTTGCCACCTTATCGCTCTTATACACAAGACCGATAAAGAAGGAGATAGCCAAGTTTCGAATTTCGATTTTCACGGTAGGCCTCCTGGTTCGTAAAATGTATGGCGCTTCGATTATTTTTTTTGAGTTTGCACATAATATGCCTATATACCTAATTATTTATAAAGACACCACTTAAATATCATATTTTAAGTTCTAAATATGCTAAAAAAAGACTAGCAGAAATAATAATGTCTCTTTCACGAATATGTATATTAATTAGGTACAGGTATACCTATACATATTGTATACCTGTGTGTAATTTTACAACTCTTCTGCTCTGCTGATCCCCTATTCCAAGATCCGCCACTGATAACTGCCAGGCGCCCCGATCCAGTAATAACTACACCTAATCAGGCACCCTAACTAGCGGCGTTTGTTTTGCCTTGAGTTACACGTTCCGACACAAGGTTTTTTTAACTGATAAGTCATTGCCGCGGACAACTGACGCCTAAGCATTATAGATAAGTGCTGTACTAGTGGTTAGCCTAATACCCTGGACAGCTATAATCAGTCAGCCAGACAGCGGCGCTACCGCGAACAGCGATATTCGTAAATTTCGGACGGTTGTCTATGTCACTCTCATGACAAATTGCAGTAAAAGAGAAAGATGCCCGAAATATACGAACTTGAAATTATAATTAATATTTGTAAAGCAAAGGCCATGGCAGGATAAGGGAACATTTTGTGCCTTAATAGCTTTTCCGGCTAATTTTTTTTGTGATGATGGGCCCTGCTGTTAGTAACACTTATACAAAATTACAGCATTCTCCTCTTTTTACTAATACACTTAGCCGAGACGGACAATACGGACAATACGGTGTATTATATGTTTAAAGCACGAATTAATTAAATCTACAGAAGCGGAAATATTCATGAAAAATGATTTTTCTTAATTTTTTTTTTCTTGGAAAGTAAGAAGAGGAGAATGCTGTAATTTTGTATAAGTGGTACTAACAGCAGGGCCCATCATCACAAAAAAAAAATTAGCCGGAAAAGCTATTAAGGCACAAGATGTTCCCTTATCCTGCCATGGCCATAAGTAACGGTAGATTAGTTACTTTTTTCGACTCTACCTCTATACACTAAATATTTTAATGCGTTCGGGTTTCAGAAACTTGTGTAATTTGTTTCAACTGAAACCACTAATACATGAAGAAATGAAATTGGATATATTTAATGACCAACGCACCTGTCACGACTGCACTCCCAGTCTAACGCGTCGCAGCCCGGCTGTACCAGTCCACCGTTAGGGTAGAAGTCCAAATGAGCGACCGGCTCCATCACGCCAGTGCCGAAGATGTCAGTGTGGATGGCTTCGGTGCACCCACCGTCAGAGGAGGCGAACATGTTCGTCGAGTTGAAGGCGTGCCGGGACGGGTTCAGAGCTGAAACATAAATGATGATGACATGATGGAAGTTAAGTTCATTTGATGGTGTTAGATTAACTACTGAATTTGGTGTAAATTGCATATCGCGCATGCTTTTACGTATTTTTTTTATACAAGACTGACCAGCGTTTGACCTCAGTCGCACCTGATGGTAAGTGTCGGCGGTGTAGCACACTGGTTCAGTAACAGCCTATTCACTTTTGTCTTGGTATTAAATGAAGTTGAATTTTTACACTGTTTATGTATATTACGAGTAGCAGTTAATAAAAATAAATAACATTGGATTTTCTGTTATGGTTTCCACTAAGAATTCCGAACTGTTTCGATTTTGATAAGAGAGAAATGTAAACAAAGTTTTTTTTGAACTCATGATTCTGAGTAGAAAGCACGTATTATATACGAGTAGACCATTTTTTTATATGTGCACTACTTACCCATTTTCATAATTTCAATAAATGTAAGGTAAACGTTTATTTACCAGTAATGAAAGGAACTTGTCCGTCGAGGTTCCTCCCGACGATACCAGCCAAGTGCGCGCCGACTTCGAATCCTATGATGTGGTACTGATCAATGGTCGCTCCTGTCTGCGCGTTCAGCCATTCAATAAAACGGGCAATGCTGGCACCTGAGGATAAACGTAGTAATGTTCCTTAAAATAGAAAGAGTTTGAAACTAAATTCTATCTTTATCTAAATAATATATTATTATTATCTCTGGTTCTTGTTAAAAAACAAACCCAAGTGTCGGGATTCTATAGATGAAGCAATCTTGTAGTTTATTGCTTTTAATTAATACTTGAGTAAGTATTCGGTGGTGAGGTAACTATGAGGATTACCGCTTAGTGGCACATTGTGACTGACGAGTACATTATAGTCAGACTCCATCGCGCCGGCGCTCCAGTCCACGGCAATCAGGTTCACGTCCGCCACGGCGGTAATGGCTGAAAACAAAATAAATTATTTATAATTATTCGTGAAATTTTGTTTATTTGTGCATGTGCCCTGTATTCTCGAATTGAGGAAAAGGACTTGCAGCTACAATTTAGTTGTGACGTTTGACACAGAAGCATAGATTTTGTGAAAGGCTTCAGGTAATTCTTTGCCATCTTTTGACACTACTGGAAGTCCAAAACAAGCAACAATGGCCACTCAAAGTTATGAATATGCTGCATAACCTTACTAATTGTACTAAGTACGTTTTGTTTTTAGTACATTTTCACGTTTTCTTACCCGGGACAAGTGCCACGTTGAAGGGGGAAGTGGCTTGAGCGTCCCAACCGTGAATAATGACAACGGTGCGGCGGGAAGCGACAAAGTTAGATCCAATCAACGTCGGGTAACCGAGAAGCATGGGCTGGCTGACTGTCGGGTTCTCTCTGTAAAAAAAAAGTAAAAAAATTGAATATCGTTCGTAGCAGTCACGAAACGTTTACCCTTCCTGGATGTCTTCAAAGATATTATCAATCATTACTTGGAGTAACTTTTGAACTCGTTGTACGGAGGCAGAAAATAGTTTGAGTTCAGTAATGAAGGCTCCGTCATTCTTCATGTTTCATCTACACAAGTTGTATGTAGCTAGTACTCTCACTCGCGCAAACCATTTCAACGCGTATCTCCCTTGTATATTATAGAAACTGTAGATAACTAAAATTAGCTTGTTATATCAGTTAGGGTAACAAAAGGATCGAAAACCCCACAGAAACTTTCAAACTATCAAACCTGAAAAATAATCATAGCCAATCCTATCTAAATTTAAATTTTAGCTTTAAATTATTTGTTATTTTCCGACTTTTTAAACAATTAAATATCGTCACATTTCGACCAAATAAGAAAAATCATAAAACAAAACTATATTATAGATTTTAAAATTATTGGTTTATAATCGATTAATCGCCACCGAGTGAACGTTGCTCTATTTAAACTGTAAATGGGATAGACTCACCTAGTAAAGAGATGGTAGACATTTTGCGTATCCGGGGTGTAGGCTGTTTGAGCCGTCAAACCCGAAAACCCTGAAAAAATATACGAAGAAGCGCCATGTCAGAATATAAGCAAGTGTGTTGAAAACATTATTATAGCAGGTGTCCGGACATCATTTTAATAACTCACTCTTTATTCTAATCATTATGTATTTAATACCATAATAACCCTTTTACGTTTCGCTTTCAATAGTCCCCTCGAATGTAGGCACATTAGCAGTTCACGGGTATCTTTTAACGTAAATAACCTTGAAAGGACTTAACAAGTATAATATAATTCTACAAAGGCCCTACACGTGTTGTATTTATGCCCCCGCGGGAGCTTAAATACTACGGGATCGACATGTAGAGGCCCGTGAAATTTTGGAAGAAGATATATAATGATGAAAATCTGTGGAAAAACGATATAAGTTTCATACCAGTTGTAGTACATTATAGGTATTAGGTTTATAATGATTTCAAAGTAAACGCCTGTGTTTTACTATCCGAACACGCGAAGGAAGGAAATACTCTATTTACTTTAATATTATCAGGCACCTGAGGTAGGTATAAGTAGTTCTATTACTCTACTTTTACACTACTTTTTATACTGTGTGTAAGTCTAGTTACTTTCTTGTTTTAGATACGCCCGATGGTCTATAAGTAAATAATGTTGTTCCTCTATGTGCGTGGTCGCTCTCAATCATTTATAAGATGGTATCGGTATGGGCTGTGCTGATGACAAATACAAAAAAAAAAAAATACCTGAGAATACAGCGCACAGAAAAAAGAGTAGAGTCGATGCCATGTCTTCAAATGTAATAAAAAGTACGTACCTAATAAACCGTTTTATAATAAAAATTATCATTATAAATTTATGGCAGATTTACTTATCATATTGTTGTTTATTGTTTCAGCTTGTTATCGGATTGCGATGTTTTGTTAATGTACCGAAAAACTCATTCTGTAGGCGAATAAATAATTTGTTGGTTATACACGGCGGCGAAATGTCATCGGAAACCAGACGCTGAAAACTATTAATGTCAATATATCTTTTACTAATTTGTACAGATGAGAAAAATCTGTTAGTCGTATATCATGCTTATACTACCCTTAGTTAAGCCGTTGAACTAAAAAATACGAACTTTATATTAAAGAGTGTTTTTTTTCAACTTTGATGTAAAATTAATTGTTCTAATTTATTCGTCCAGTCACCAATTTAGTAACAATAACCTTTGAATTGATAGTATATAAGTTTTTCAGTTACAAAATACTGAAACTGCATTTCGGGGAAAATCGGAAAAAACTGCATGACTGGATGCCTGAATTATTTATAATATGTAGTTATGTGTAAATAATTCAGGTGAACGGCCCGACTCACACATGTCCAGTTTTGTATTCTGGAAACGCATACGTAACATGTTAAATTTAAATTGTATTAAATTTTGAATGTCACTTTTGTTCGTACTCATCCCATTTTACGATAAGTAGATCACGGTTATATAGTAAATATAGCTTGTTGTTTTCTTACCTCACTCCGTAATATCATCTAAATATTCTATATTAGTCGGCGCTTCACTAATTTAATGTTACTTACTAATAGTATTCATGTCGTGTTAGCCTAATTAAATCTGTATAGAGCGTGGAATTGCATTTGTGAAGGTTGTAGGGGAAGAAGGAAATATCAAATATAGAATGCCTATAAACACACAATGCCACTACAGATGCAATTCCCGCTGTTGCGAATTGGTCTATAAATAATATTGTGCAAGTTCAACAGTTTGTTGACATTATAGGTATATTCAACAACCTGATGAGTATTTACCCTTACCTACCCTTAAATATTAATATGACATAATTTACCTCTATGTTACATCATCGTCAAGTATGACGTAGGTAATCTAACTATTTTTTCTGATAAAATGTATCCCACCAAAAACATGAATGTAAAAAAGGAGAGTCAAGTTCAATACAAAAATTATGCTTGGCTGTGGGCTTTGCCGCAAAAAGAATGGAGATCTAAATGAGTGCAAAGTTCTATGCAAATTCCAAACATTAATTAACTCTATTTCTTTGCTTTATTGGATATTTACCTAAGTACATACGAGTATATCAATTGCTGTTATTTAGCAAAAATGTGAGATCTTAAAGTAGGTTAGATTTTACTTGGTCAGTCTTCATTACATCTGTCATTATATATAGTAGGTATATACGGACAATGGACATTTAGTACCTAAATGTATATATGAATAAATAAATATAGATATATTTAGGTATATTATATATATTTTTTATTCTGATATAAACTATTACCGAGCTGGATTCCAAATTTCATCCGTTTAGGTCAGTCAGTGCTGAAATGTACGACTTTTTTACCTTCATAACTTTATAACCATTTGAGCTGGCTTCATGAAATTTGGGCTTCTAGTTGTCCTTATGGATATAATTAAACACACGTAGTTTCTTTGTTTACGTTAAACGAGGTTTTGAGTAATAAAAGGGTGAAAAGTGTTTCGAGTAATATTACATTAGGCGCTGGCTAGCCAGTGACGCTACCGCGAAACACGATATTCGTAAATTTCGGACGATTGTCTCTATCACTCTCATGACGCCTTTAATTGGAATAAAAGAGAAAGATGCTCGAAATATGCGAACTTCGATGTTCGCGGTACCGGGCCAGTTCCTTTACTTGAACTTGGCTGACACGCTGCCGCGTGTCTAAATTAGGTATTACGTATATTTATATCCCAGGTGTTATCTATACTGATATCTGGTGTATGACATGATTAAAATGAGCTTCTGCTTTTTGATGAGATAGTGTTTATTATTAGTTAAACTTTTATTACTTTATTATAGATAATAGGTGCAGATAGAACAATTGTTTTTGTGAAATACTGATTTAGAGTTTCACGATTTTTACACATGATTACTTACAATACGGGACTTTAATTCATTATCTATGAATAGGCACTTCTTGTCGGTGGCGCTTATGTCGTTTTTCAAGATAACGCAATATAAACGCAACGCGGTTCGACGTAAGTGCCATCGACAATAAGGTTTATTTTTATAGATAGTCTTTTATAGCCCATCTTAACCCTAAAAATTACCTTCGACGCTTTTGACAACGACACTGGCCTGGTACCGCGTACATCGAAGCATCTTTCTCTTTTACTTCAACTAAGGCGTCATGAGAGTAACAGAAACAATCGTTCCAAATCTATGAATTTTCGCGGCTGCGCTTTTCTTTGGGACCACAAGGACTAAGTCGTTATCAAATTGTAACTATTTCTGTGGCAAAAATACACAATGAAAAAGTGGTTTCAGTCAATATATATATAATATACAAATACTTCAATGACTCAAATGCCAAATGTGTCGTGTGTAATATAAGAATGTTAACCCTAATTTAGACATACACGTCTATCTAAATTAAGTATAACATAGTTAAGATACGAGTTTGTTCCTGTGGCCGTAGAAACGGCGGTGCCTAAAATCCTAATCAGAACACTGAGTGTAAGTTTTTAACGTAACTTTACGTCAAGAACGCGTTTGCGTTTCCCATATAAATAACATTATCACTGACGCGTTCGTAAACGTTTTTATTATGTCAAAAGTACACTAGAGTCTCAGGGACTTGGGGCGGCGTTTGCGCGACAAAGGTGGTGATCCCCGATCCGGATCATACCTGGTCCAACAAATATCGCTTGCCATCCGGCGCGGCAATGCTGCAAGCATTTATGAGACGTTTGGACTGGGTGAGAGCCGATGTGGGGTATAGATTAAGTTTTTGTTAGTAGCTGTCAGTTGTATTTATAATCTAATCTGTATAGTTTTAAGCTGACATGTATATATTTCACAAATTTAGTCTTATTAAAGTATAGTAAGTGTTTAACATACTTATAACATAACAATACAAACTCGGTTAGTTGGCAGTTACCTCGCTCAACGCATCTGTCTCGCAGTTCAGCGGGGTAACGCAGCCAGCGTCTTCGGCACCATGCCGAAGGGACCTTTTCTAGATTTAGTATAGTTAGTTTTTAGTCCTTTTTTTGTATTATTTTATTATTTGAGTTAATGTTTATATACTGTATTTGTTATACTTATCACAAATAAAATAGATTTTTCCTATACATAAAAAAATAAATAAATACAAACTCATACAAAAACATAATAACAAACTCATAAAAAACGTATACCAACAGCTGAGTTCGAGATACCTGTTGATTTATTTTAGATTAGTATCATTGTTTATATTGATTATTATTTTTATATGACACAATACTTTATGTAAGCACTTTACAGTTGACGTCAAATGTATTTGTATAAACAAGGAGTAAAGTAAACTTCGACTGTACTTCCCGAAGAAATATTTATAAAATAATAGTTATGTGATACCTCACCAAGTAAAAATATTACGAACTCGCATAATAAAACACAATTAGTTCAGATAGACTTTCGTTTGTATTATTTCTCTCACCCCTATTATTACAAAATCATACAGACTGAACATAGAAAGGGCGGTTTCTATGTAGACGTGTGTCTTCACACCGGATCAGTGAGCCGTCGGTTTCAGGACATAAACTCAACACGGATCTGCATAATCGACATCGACTTTATTGTTATCGTTTCATCACCTCGACTTTCACGGTTTAGTGAATGAGGAATAACATACCTCATGTTTACTTTCAAATCGTATAATATTATATACTCGTAAATATACCTACCATTGGCCTCTAGCAACCCTTTTTTCAAATTTAATATTCTCTTTTGTCTTTTTTACCTGTGAATTTAATTTTGTACATATCGCGTATTTGTACTCGTATTTTTTATACAAATCGTAATTTATTATTTGCAGATATTTTTGTGACTTGTGACTCCCCTGGTGTTGCGGGCGCCCATGGGCGACGGTAATTGCTTACCACCAGGATATCCGTCTATTCGTTTGCCGTCTATGTCATAAACAAAATTTTTTACAGCGATCTCTGGAGTATATTAAAGCATGAAACAATATAGCTTTTACATTGGTTTTTTGGAGAAAACTCTTAATATAATGAATAAATGAAAATTCATTGAACATATTCTAGTACTTCTCCTTCTACCACTTAACTGTAACTGGCCACTTCACGTCGATGAATTAAATACTTGATTGTCTATGTCATGTTATTTTCCGTTTGATTGTGTATCTGTGGTGTACCCTAATGAATGACGTAATGACTTGCAGTTTTCCCGCCGAACCGTTACGATATTTACGACAAACAATTGTTGACATGACAGATAGTGTTATTGTGATATGTGATAATGATAATGAAATGAACATGTTTTTTTTTTACGAAATTATTTTTGCTAGGTAAATGAAACCAAAAAAGTTACATGAAAAGATATTTAATTTCTATTTAAAGTTATCATGTCATAAAATATCTGCAACTAATAAATTAGGACCTTATAGGCGTGATGAGCAAATTGATAAAAAAAGGTTTGCCTTCTACTTTTAGTATGAATCGTTCACAATGCTTCAGAATAGGGATTACTTATGCAAGAATTAATTTTCGTTCGTTCTTTACCACGTACTTTGTATGGCGTTCGCTTCTGCTAGTAATTTCGCCCATTTTCTACGATCAACTAAAAAGTTACTAGTACAAAATTACTTCATCAATATTTGAAAACCAGGAAAATTAAATTTTTATCACATTTGCTCGTAAATGGTGTTATTGTTAAAGTCGTACAGAGCAGTTATAGCCGATTTACTTCCTGTGTGACTTACGTTTAGTTTTAAAAAACAAACATACGAGTAGAATCTAAATACGAGTATACCTAATTATATTATTCTGACCTAGATCCTAGACGTACGTTAGTTTCTACAAACTAAATGACTTAAAATTTATAAGTACGAAATATTTAACTGAACTATATTTAAAATCTCTTTTATGTCCAGGTGTTGGAGTACTACTTTCAAGTTTTATTAAAATACAATCTTTTATTAAGGCCAGAAGTTCTGTGGAAGACTATAAGAGTTATTATTTTCTTTTTCTACTCACTACCACGAGGAAAAATTTAACTCTAAAACTTTGCTTTGAAACTCTCCCAATGCTCAAGATTCCGCTCTTTGAACCACTCGCAATGCTGGTTGTTCAATTTTGGAATCTTTTGCTAGGTCGGGTCTCAATATTAGCACGAGAATGTAAACTCTAACTTTGCTCCCTTGCTATTTCAACACACTTGCTTATAACATGTCTCTTATTAAACCAATTTTTGGCTTATTATAATTTTTTGTGGGATTTATGTTGTATGTATAGTAGGTATATAATGTTTTACTAAAATAAAAGTTGATACAGGCAGTTCACGTAGTAAAGGGTCTAGCAGGTTAAGCCAACAAGAGTGGCTCCCGCAAGGGATTTGGTTGTAATTTAAGGTGCAGTATTTATTAGCAGGACCTAAGAACACTGTATGCGTAATATCAGCCTCCGATCTTCCTTTATTTTAGTCTCATTCAATAAAATGTCAAAATATCAAGGTTATTTTTAAACTGTTATTTTAGGTAAACCAACCAAACGCTCAGTTAACCATCCTCCAATAACCCTTAAAAATATTGGGATATTTTTATTCGTCGACAGTTTTAAAATTTAGGCAGCATAATAATTAACAAAACTCGAGGTGTACACCGAGGTGTACACCATCGTCACAAGGATTGCTATGGCAAATCAAGCTTTTAACCAGAAAAGACAATTGTTGAAATCCCGTTTGTTATGCAGAAGCAAGAAACTACTCATTAAGGTTTACATCTGGAGCATAGCCCTTTATGGGAGTGAAACGTGGACAATAACTTTAAGAGACAGAAAAAGAATGGAAGCATTTGAAATGTGGTGTTGGAGACGAATGAAAGGCATAAGCTGGAGAGATAAGATAACTAATGAGGAAGTGTTGTAAAGAGTGGGTAAAATAAGAGCTATTCTGAAGACAATTGAAAATAGACGGGGTAATATGATTGGACATTTGATACGACAAGACCAATTCTTTAAAACCATCTTGGAGGGCAGGATAGAAAGCAAGAGAGGTCGAGGAAAGCAAGTGAAGGAAAAAGTTGGGGTCGTTTCGTATCAAAAAGTCAAGGAGCTGGAGCAAGATAGGAAAAGCTGGAAGATTATCCACCGACAAGAGACTAACTCTTAAGTTTATGATGATGATGCCCCAAGCGAGAAAAACCAAATAAATTCACTCGCTTTTTTCGGGCTACTGCTCAATCTTGTTATAGCTATAATTAATATATCTATGGACGGGGCTCTGCTGGAAGTAGTAGTTTTCGGTGTGGTTTGGCGTGGTGAACATCTAAAGTACCTACACAACTTAGACTTTTCATTTTGTTAATGTTGTTTTATATCAGATATTTTCACAAACAAAGAAATTAAAAACTGTGTAACTAAGTGTTTATACTTAATTACCGTGTCATGCTGGTTGACTTTGCCGTATGATGCCGGCTGACTGGAATAGCACCACCCCATCTCCTTCCGCGGGTGTCGTAAGATGCGACTACAACATTTTACGGACGGGCACTAGCGTCCGTTCCGTCGATACCCAATCTACAGCTACAGCGGTCGCCAACCCACCTGCCAAGCGTGGTGACTATGGCAACTACCTCCAAGATTATACAAATCATATTTGTAGGAGGCCTATGTCCAGCAATGGACTACGATGGATACGGCTGAAATGTATGTAGGTATGTATGTTCTACTGGAATAGCTGCAGCACTACAGCGAAAAACGATATTTAGCAATTACGCACGATTGTCTCTGTCACTCTCATAATGCCCTAATTAAAGTGAAAGAGAAAGATGCTCGAAATATACGAACTTCGACGTTGGCGGTACCAGCGCCGCTACCGCAAAAATCGATATTCATAAGTTGCGAACGATTGTCTTTGTCAGTCTCATGGCGCCTTGATTGGAGTAAAAGAGAAAGATGCCTGAAATTAACGAACTTCTATGTTCACGGTACCGCTCTTGTTTCAAATATATTGATGGATGCTTGTTCTGCTATCTAATACGATTCTGATTTGTACAATTTAAATACCTGGTACGCGTACACCTGAGTTCAGCTATTTAAAAAATGAAAATAGCTGCCATTGAATTCAATAACCGTTGCCATAATAATAGCATGATCATTTATCGTTTTTTTACTACACATGCTTCCATATTCCGACATCATTACCTTAAGATACAAACTTCTAAACGTACTCATAGCTGTCAGTTTTGACATTTGTGATGTCAATAGCCGTGGTCCGATTCGCGTTTTGGACACTTTGTGCATTCTCGCGGTCGGTCCGATTCATTATTACTGAGGGTCTACCGCGAAAAACGATATTCGTAAACTTTGGACCATTGTCTCTGTAACTATCATGATACCTTTATTGGAGTAAAAGAGAAAGATGCTTGAAATATACGATATTCGATGTTCCCCTGAGCCGTCAGTAATGTTAGCTCTGTGACAGTGTGAGCGTGATTCGGACCACGGCTACTGTCAGTGATTTGACAATTGAGTTTGACTGACACTTGCTTTCGACACGCACCACACATATGGGCGCATAGTGTCCGGTCCTTTCTTTTCGTTACCCACTTGGATTACGTAGATTTATTTTTAACATGTCGCCAGAAGAAACTATAGAAAAACTAAAACAACTAGGTCTAAGTGAACAAAAGGCCAAAGAAACGTTGAAAAATGTGAACGTGACAAAGTTTTTACTCGCCGGTCTTAATGAGGTAAATTTTCTATATTCTTCATAACTTTCAAATATAACTTCGAATAAAATGTTAATGATTAAACTTCCTCAGGTTAACGCCGCAAATTTGCCAACCGGAGCAGGCATGCTGATCTACCACCTGGCTACTAAAATAAAGCCGCAAATTGCAGATCAGCTGCCTTTTGTTTGTAAATATATTGAAAGTGGTAAACTCGATTCTACATTACGGGTGGATTCTGCTCTGGAATATCTAATTAATCATGTCAGTGATGCCAACATTGATACTGCCACATTTGAAAAAGCCTGTGGGGTTGGTGTGGTGGTTACCCCTGAGCAGGTAGAGGAGGTTGTTGAGAAACATATGGCCAAGTACAAAGAAGAGCTGCTTCAGAAACGATACCGGTTTAACTCTGGAATTGTGATGCAGGCAGTTAGAGCTGATTTACCGTGGGCAGATGGTAAAGCTATAAAGAATGAAGTAGACATTCAGGTATGAAGAATTCATTAGTAATGCTGTTTTGTTCAGTGAAGTGTAGGACCAGTTGTTTTAGTTATTCTAGGGGAGGCCTGTACAGCAGTAGACATTTTATAGCTGAAATGATGAGTGTTTTTTACTTTGTAGCATAACTTAAAACATATTACATCAAACTGATCAAATAATATAATAAATTTCATCATCATCGTCAATGATCATGAACAATGAATATTAAATAATTGTATTTGTTCAGTTGCTTTGAGAATGGAATATAATGCAGTTGAACCAATAAAACATCTATAAATTTGAAGTAAATAACACTATATTTAAAGCTTTCCATGGTAATCATGTCTTTCTATGCCTCCAAGTTGACACCCCTTAATTTGTTTCAGGTTATCTAACCTAAGTCTAGATCATTGTCTCTTCTTTTTGTGACACACATAATATATGTACAACTAAAGTAGAACTGCAGTAATATTCATTACAACTAGTTAGTCTTTCTAGTACAGCCTTATTGGTTTTTATTGAGCAACTTTTATAAATAACTAGCAGCCAGACTAACTGACTTCAAATGGTTAAAGGCAGAATCAACTATTTTGTCTTAAGTCTTAGGTGATATTTGGTTTTGCCTATAAAATTACATTGCCAAAGGGATAAATGTAGGATTCTAATGTTGATAACTTTTTTCATATCAGTGAAGAAGAGGCTTGTTATTAATAACTATAAACATGCAACTGCCCAATGGATAATAAAATATTGATGTGGATTTCATAGACAATAAAATTGATGATTTTTAATTGTTTGTAGTAATGTTGATCATTGCCTACACTGTTTGAATGTTTTATAGAGGATATGTGTGTAGATAAAAGAATGTATACAACAGTACATAATTAGGCCATAACACACTTGTATCATGCTATTACGAAAATAACTTTGTTAAGAACCCTTATTATGCCCCAGTTGCATAAACTGCTATTATGTGTTTCAGATTTTAGATTTACTAGGACCTAAGACTGAAGCTGATTTAGCACCTGCTCCTAAGCCAGAGAAGAAAGCAAAAGGTTCTGAAGGAGGAAAGAAGCAGATTAAAGATCCTAAAGGTAACTGATATTATCCTCTAGCTGCCAAGAGATAAAAACTTACCAGGCCAAATGCAAGTCTGGTTTTTCATAATTAAAATTCAAAATGGCATTCAATGGGAGACCTTTTTATAGGCCTCTGGGCGGCTAGAGGTTATTAGCATTTCATTTTAATTATGATATAGGATCATCTTTTGGTAATTAGCTATTGTGGGCATAACTATTAATCAGTGATCGGAACTGCGGGAGTAAAACTTTAGCAAAACTTTTGACAGAACCTTTAAATTGGCATAAATGAAAGAAAAAAACACAAGAATATTATTGGCAGATCAGTACTCAATTTAACTGTATATTAAAAAGATTTTAATTACACAAATATTATTATTTTCGTAGCTAACAACTACATAAAACGTCCATTTGGCAAGTTTGTTAAAGTTTTACTCCCGAAGTTCCGATCACTGCTATTAATGGAAACTCAGTTAAAAGTCAGGATATTATATCAGCAATAGTTGTTAAGGTCTGGCAATTGCCTGTGAGAATTCTTAATTCAAAAAATGAGATAGATATGAATGTCTTAATTACAGAATCATCAGTAACTTCCCACACAAATCCCTATAATTATTAATATTCAGGATGTTAAATCAATTTTATAATTTTTTCCAGTAGCCGCAAAGACGGAGAAATCTGAAAGTGCTGGAGACTCTAGCGGGGCAGTAACTATTCATGATCTAATGAAAAAGCTCCCCTTCCATGCCCCTGGTGAAAACTATAAGTCTGATGGCTACGTTGTGACACCAGATACTAAGGCTTTACTTCAACAACATTTCAAAATAACGGGTGGAAAAGTTAGAACCAGGTTCCCCCCAGAGCCTAATGGAATCCTCCATATTGGGCATGCTAAGGCTATCAATATTAATTTTGGGTACGCGGCGGCTCATGATGGTGTATGTTTCTTGCGATACGATGATACAAATCCGGAAAAAGAGGAGGAGAAATTTTTTGTAGGAATAAAGGATATGGTTGAGTGGCTTGGTAAGTAATGTCAAGTACTGGTCTGTGATCTGTGGCTTGGTAGCTTTTGTTTTGAATTGACAGATGGTTTTTAATACATTTTGTTTTACTATGCTTACACTGTGTAAGTATTAAGCTTTGTACCAATTCAATACGGGTATTGATTCATAAAAATAGGTATTACTAAATTAACTTTCCGAAATTTCTTGTAACGCGTTACCATTTTATTATGGCCAGTAATTATTACAGAATAGATACTTCTTTACTGCTGATGAAACATGCTCCCATATACTATTTTTAAAGTGTATTAGATATACAAATAGTTACGTTGTTAAGGTGTGTTGTAAAGCATATTTGTAATGTATTTTTGCATTCCACTTATGATATCTACACATATCTTAGTGGCGCGGTCAGCGATTGACATCGGAAACCATTGTAGTATGGAAATATCAACGTTTCCATAGAATAGGACATTGTGCGCTGCGAGCGACGTGAACCGCAATCGACTTTACAATGTGCCTACTTAATTATTTTAAGCAGAATCGTCTGCTAACAAAACCATAATTCTTAGAAATAAAAGAATGGCTAGGCTTTTTGTATTGAAACTTTCGTGAGAACATAGGCCTCCATTTTCAAACACTAAGAGTGCTGAGTGTCCGTTCGGTTCGCCGATCGCATCACCGGCCCGTCGCGCACTCGCTCAGTGTTAATCATTAATTAAGAATGGCTAGGCGCCTCTTAGGCAAATAGAAGCATATGTATGAGAATTGTGAGTTGAAGTCTCACCCGGAACAGTTGATTTTTCAATTTTCCCTTTATTTCTAAGGATAATGTGCATACTACCTACATGGACTAATCATTCCAGGTTACAAACCATACAAAATCACTCATTCCTCTGATAATTTCGACCAGCTGTATGAGTGGGCGGTTCAGCTAATCAAGAAGGATTTAGCTTATGTGTGCCATCAGAAGTCTGAAGAGATAAAAGGCTTCAACCCTCCACCTTCACCATACAGGAACAGACCTATTGAAGAAAGTTTACAACTCTTTGAGGTAACCTTTTTACACTCAAGTAAAATCGTATAATAATGTGTTAATTATAGATTTTCTATGCTAGCACAAAGTATGTTGATATCACAAAATAATGCTCCTAATTAAAAAGTTTTACGTTTGAAGACGCATCCGTGGAAGTAGTTTAAAAGTGTATATGTGTGTATATATTGTGTGCTATATGCAGCGCATTCCAAAAGATTTTTCATACCACGAAAACCAACAAAATCACGGAAAAATGTAAATAGATCTCTGACCTGCCTGTGTCACTATACCATGAAGTTTATTCTATATTCAGGACATGAAAAACGGAAAAATCGACGAGGGAGAAGCTACATTAAGAATGAAGATTACTCTAGAGGAGGGTAAACAGGACCCAGTGGCATATAGAATAAAGTTTAAGCCTCACCATCGTACGGGGAGCAAGTGGTGCATTTACCCTACCTACGATTACACCCACTGCCTTTGCGATAGTATTGAGCACATCACACATTCTCTTTGCACTAAAGAATTTCAGTCACGAAGGTAATAATAATAACTATGCATGTTGATAAGATTTTGTAGTATCGAAAAATGACGACCAGTGTGGCCTAGTGGGTAGTGACCCTGCCTATGAAGCTGACGCTCTTGTGTTCGAATCCTAGTAAGGGCATTTATTTGTGTGATGAGTACAGATTCATATTCCTGGTGTTTCCTATGTATTTAAAGTATTTATATGTATGTATCTATTATATCTGTCGTCGTCTAGTACAGTCAGCGTCATATAGTTCGTAGCATTCAAAGTACTCAAATAGTTCGGTACACCATACTAATTCTATGGTGTAACGAACTTTTTGAGTACTTTGGATGCTACCAACTATATGACGCTGACTGTACCTACAACACAAGCCTTATTGAGCTTACCGTAGGGCAAGGTCGATTTGTGTAAGAAACGCCAATTTACGCATTTTAACTAGAATTACCCAATAAATCTAAACAATTGAGAACAAAATTTACGCCAACTCTTGTGAATCGACCTGTAATAACCCAATATAACTTTCGCACTGTTAAGGTCTCTATGAATTAAAGGTAACATAGTTGGCAATAAAAGATTATGAAAGAGATATGTTTGTTTACTTTTTTTTTTTCAGATCATCGTACTACTGGCTCTGTAACGCCCTCGGCATCTACTGCCCCGTGCAATGGGAATATGGGCGTTTGAACGTCAACTACACCGTGGTGTCCAAGAGGAAGATAGCTAAGCTTATTGACGAGGGAATAGTTAACGGTATGGGTCTTATCATGTTCTTTTTATATATGTTTATAGGACGGCTACAACTTCATACAATAACTATAAACAGATAAATGTACAATAATAATCGCCTTTTCAAATGTAGAATTATTTGTATTAGATTTTATCGGCTATGAAATAATTGAAATAATAGCCATTGATACGGATTTAAAACTATTTTTTTTTCTAAATTGATGAATCTGGAAGAAGGGATGAAGCTAGATAATAAAAGCTCGTTTTTAAGATAATTATGTAGATTTACCAAAACACGTTCATCGCCTAATATATTCGAGATTTACAATAAAACACATATACAATTACAGTATCTGTATTCCAATGCCAGCCAAGAGATTTTATATTTAAGTTTTTTTTATAAGTGATAGGTTAGCATTTGGCCCCAATCTTACCTGATAAGCGTCGATGAGGCCGATGATGGAGCATGCTTACCTTGCCAGTGCTTGTTCACTCTCGACTTGAAGACATCCAGGTTGTATTGCTCCGGGAAAAGATCAGCTGGAAGATAATTCCACTCCCTGGCTGTGCGGATCAGAAAAGTAGAAGCAAAGCGCAAACATGTAGTATGCTATCGCCTAAATGTTCATCCTCAGTGGTGATCGTCTGCTGCGTTACTTCGAGTTCCCTAGGGGTTTAAGCAGCATATACAGAGTCTCAATATAATATATGTGTTTAATATGAACGATGACGACCTGTCCAGCGTCCAATCAGTTATCACCCTTACACTTTTTCTTATAGACTGGGATGACCCGCGCCTGTACACACTGACTGCGCTACGGCGGCGCGGCGTGCCGGCGGCGGCCGTCAACAGCTTCTGCGCCGCGCTCGGCGTGACCGGCGCGCTGGGCGCCGTCGACCCCGGCATGCTGGACGCCGCCGTCCGCGACGTGCTCAACGTCTCTGCACCCAGGTATGATTCTCTCGCCTCGTATGATTTCGGATCTTGTCGGGTTGCATACTTTCGATAGTCATTTGTCATGATTCAACGGAAAGAGTCGTATCATGCAAATGAAGAATTATGCCAAATGTGAGTTATGACAATCGTCATAATCGTGATTACAGTATATATAGACGGCCGGTCTGGCCTAGTGGGTAGTGACCCTGCCTATGAAGCCGATGGTCCTGGGTTCGATTCCCAGTCAGGGCATTTATTTGTGTGATGAGCACAGATATTTGTTCCTGAGTCATGGATGTTTTCTATGTATTTAAGTATTTATATGTATCTATCTATTATATATGTCGTCTCCATCGTCTAGTACCTACGACATAAGGCTAACTGAGCTTACCGTAGGACTAGGTCGATTTGTGTCAGATTGTCCCAAAATATTTATTTATTATATATTTATTTATTTATTATATATTCATATCAAAAAGCCCCAGGCCGTGTTAGACTTAAAGGAATTCTAATATGTTTAGAATGTACACAGTAGCATTTTCAGATGCCCTCAAAAATTGCTAAGGTTATATTTTCGTAAAATACTTGTTTTACTAGTTCATGATTCAACATCAATAAAAAAAAGTATTACGTACATACAAAACCGAGTTACCTGATTTCATCTCTATTGTAGTAACTTCTAAACTGACTCAGGACAGTTCATGCTACATTAACACCATTTTCCTTGTTCCAGAGTGATGGTCGTATTGGAGCCGCTAAAAATAACCATCACTAATTTTCCAAGCGACAAGCCAATATCTGTGTCGGTGCCAGACTTCCCCACAGAGCCGGAGAAGGGCTCCCACAAAGTTGTCCTCAACCGGGTTATATTTATTGAGGCCACGGACTTTAAAGAGCAGCCCGAGAAGGGCTACCGACGACTAACACCCACACAATCAGTGGGGCTGAGGCACGCTGGATACGTTATTAAGGTTTGTATCCGATTTGGATTATAGGTAGGTACTACCGCCCACCCGACTCTTAGGTTTTCAAATTTGGCAAGTAATACCATATTACACAGTATACGAATTTGGCAAGTAATACCATAATATTACACAGTGTACGAGAAATTCTAATAAGTGTAAATGTATAGTTAAAATATTAAAAAAAAATAAAACAAGATTACAATATACTCGACTAATTTCAACGGGTTCCGCTGAATGGGTGCTCAATTGGTTAAAGCGTCAGCAGCGATAGCTAGAGATGCAGCATCAAATCCTGTATCGGATGCCCGAGGTTCTCGTCAGTTTTCCTAAAGTATATGTCATCTACTTCAATTTACATTAAAAAAAAATCTTATTACGTAATCAAATTTTTTGTATGTACGTATGCACGTATGTATTACGTACAGTAAGCACGGTCATAATTGTACTCTTATGTTTTTTATTTGTACGGAACCCTCGGTGGGTGAGCCTGACTCGCATTTTTCATTTTTTTTATTTTATTTTTTATATTGTCTTTCTGGCCTCTATGTAAATAAATGTACATTGTAAAGAATATTTCAGGTATCGAAAGTGATCCACGATGCGGCTGGCAAGGCAGTAGAGGTGGAGTGCACGGCCGAGCCGGCTGAGTCGGCTGAGAAACCGAAGGCGTTCATCCATTGGGTGTCGGAACCCATTACGGTTGAAGTCAGGCTTTATGAAGCGCTGTAAGTTTACATTCCGCATGTCTGTACTACATGCAAAAGCGGCTAAGCGTTTGAGGTGTTCAAAATGAGGTCAACACATCTCTATTGTCAAGAGAATAAGAGCACGTTTAGGTCATTTTCAACACTTCAAACGCTTAGCCACTTTTGCTGCTGATTGTACGTAAGAAAAACAAATCGGTATTAACTAGGTGTGATGCCGGCTGACTAGAATAGCACCACCTAATCTCCTCCCGCGGATGTCTTAAGAGGCGACAAAGGGAAAAATTCTACGGACGGGCAGCAGCGTCCGTCGAAACCCAATCTACAGCTACTGGTGGTCGCCAACCCGCCTGCCAAACGTGGTATATGGCAATTACCCTCCAAGATGATATAAGTCATATTTGTGGGAGACCTATGTCCAGCAGTGGACTGCATACGGCTGAAATGTATGTATGTATATATGATAGGTGATTTCAAGTTTTTAATTTAATGAAAAAGTCACGTGTTGGTTTCGAATTCGGCTGCGTATATATAGAGATGGCACACGCTACCGGTAAGTTACCAAAGTTACTATGGGAAATGTTCTCAATTGGTAACATTCCCCATACTAAAATTGGTAACTTACCGGTAGCATCCCATCTCTACGTATATATAATACGTACAGGTCACAGTAACTTTAATTAAGTAACGTGAAATTCGAATGTTAAGTCGCGGAACGAAATGGTTGCCACCTTAAGATCTGATTTTGCTTGCGCCGTTTAAGTTATTAGCATTTGTTTTTTCTTATATAGGTTTAAACACAAGAACCCCGAGGATCCAAGCGAGGTGCCGGGCGGGTTCCTCTCGGACTGCCGCGCGGACACGCTCAAGGTCGTGAGGGCCCTCGCCGACGGCTCCATCCGCGGCGCCAAGGTTTACGACAAGTTCCAATTCGAGAGAATCGGTTTCTTCTCCGTCGACCCCGATACCAACGCTGATAATGTAAGTAGAGAATTACTGACCAGTAGACGCGAGCGAATTTCAGTTTAGTGGTTTTGGGTTAGAAAATGCACCATGTTTCTATTTTTGTCCATATTGTCGGTCTTGTGTTTTTCGCATCCTTTCCTCTTTCTATATAAGTCCAAAAACCTATTCTAGCTACGCACTGCGCCACGTCAATTTTGTTCCTCAGTTTCGCCACTGTTTATGATAAATTGTTAGTGTTTTTCGAGAATATTCAAGTGAAACCAGTTACTCTTTGTAATAAAAGAACTAACTAAATATTGACTGAAAGCGGTTTGGTTAAGGCACAGTCTATGACTGTATGTCCGATGAGCTAAGAGGAGTAGAAGCTGCATGGTAAGGGTAAAATCAGTACTCGTAATTAGCTTTTGATCAACAAAAATCACAATATTAATCGAATTGTATCATTAATAATTAGGTTGTTGTTTAAGTATCGTTCGGGAGTCCCAATGGAAAAAAAATGAAGTACAAATACTTATTTAATACTCACGTTGGAATGATCTTCAGAACAAAATAAACTGCCTAAGAACGATACATGAAGTTGTTCTCATTGCCTTTTTTTTAATATTTGTCAAACACTTGATTGAATTTGATGTGAAAAATGACGACGTTTCAACCGCCCGAAAGTTATAGTAATATTCGTTATATTTTTTTAGTTGTGGAAGAGTGTTTTTTTTTTATAGTGCAAGAGTATTTTTGTTTATAATTATGCATCTCCAGCTATCGCGGCTGATGCCTTAACTGATCGGCCCATCTGAACACTGTTTTTATTAACCTCGTAAGTGTACATTATAATGCACACTCCCCTTCAATGGAATTTAAAACCTTTATTAAAGGAAGTAAAGTAGCATTTCATTTGTTTCATTATTTTTCAAAAAAAAAAGAAAATTCAACCCAATTTAATAAGATTGATTTTAACTATAAAAACTTTTTGTATGGTAGGTCTCACGAGTAATCTATTTTAAATTTATAATTTTATAAATACCTATTTAAATTAAGATTTTAATTTCTTTATTTACTAAATAACGTACTAACTATTAGATCCTATCGTTGGGGCGCTGATATCTGTAGTCTCATCTCATCCTGTTACTAAAAAAACACTAATAATCAGCTGTTCGTTAAACCTCCGCCATTATTGAGTCTGTTCAATTTATGTTAGGAATTGTAAACAAAAGACAAATAATGCAAAATAATACGAGTTGCCGATATATGTCTTCAATATAAAACTTAATTGTTTACGCTCTTTTATTTGAGTAAGTACAATTTCTAATCTATATTAATAATTCCGTCGAGGGGTCTACCGTACCGGTATTATTAATATAGATTAGTATCTGTTCCTAGAAACTGAATGTCACGAGTTACCCCGCATTAAGTCTTGGTTTGGAAACCACGTGGTAACACCATTGTTACGTTAAAATTGCCTACAACGACACACAGAGATTTGTTATCATCGAACTTTTCCTAGTCACGTAATGCCATGCTACGCCCACGCAAACCTTGTCCGAATTAACTTTGAGCAGTATAGCAAAATATTTTTTTTTTATGACATAAGCGGCAAATGAGCAGACGAATTGCCTGGTGGTAAGCAATTACTGTCGCGCATGGGCACCCGTAACACCAGGGGAGTCACAAGCGCGTTGCCGGCCTTTAAGGGGAGTTGGAGCTCTGGGAACCTTACTCACCATCAGGAACACAACACTACATACCTGAAAGGTAGCAGTGCTATTATGGCTGTGGTCTTCTGTAAGGAGGAGGTATTTCCCCAGTTGGGCTGCCTCAGATTCAAGCGTGATGGTCATCGCTGTGCCCTACCTCTCATTGTTGGACGTAGTTTAAGGACATACCCGGGTCCAGGGTCAATTTATTTTTATTACAATCTTATGGTTTATATACGTACTAAAAAATAAAACATGCGTGTTATGGTGGAGTGGGTTATCAAGGGGTAAGTAATATGGCGAAACGACTAAATATGTGATAACGTCTTTATTTCATGAAACTGGAATAAATATTCCACGATTATGTGGTACTCGAGTTAAAAGTTTATTGATTTTTATAGATAGAAAATTACCCCAAAAGTTTATTCTAGCAGTTTCATGACCAATATCCAAAACTATAGTTATTATTTAATGATCTGTTTTTACTATTTGATGATTTGAATTTTATTTGTCTTAAATATCTGTTAAGTAGTTGTATTTCATATAATCAAAAATTTATAACAAACTGCCAAAAAACATGAAATACTGTTTTTACGGGCGCAAGTAAGATGTAGCCACGTAGCTCCTAATCTGCCGCTGAGCTTAGTCAGAACCAGACCTTGCACTTTTGTAGCAATACTACAAAAATATAGTAATTTTGCAATATAAGCATAATATTTATTAATAATAACACTTTTAGCGTCACGCGACGCAAACCCTAACTTCGACCCCTCTCCTTCAGTCGTCAACCTTTTGACAGCCAAGGTGCAAAACAAAACACTGGCTAACTGTGGCCAGGCCAAAAACAACAGTTCGATCTGGGCAAAACAAGTGAGTTTAAAATGAAATATCGATATTTAAATAATACTAAACGAATGATAACATAATGATGTAGAAAAAAATAATTTAAAATACACTCGAATATAATGTTTGTAGAGAATTCGATAGCTAAGAGTGTTAAAAAATGGGCTGTAAACTAAAAGGCGACCGTATGGTGAAAAATATAATGACAACTAATAGAATATGTACAAAAACAGGATTCAAAAATAAAGACATAGACAAAACAGTAACAGTATAAAACCTATAACCTAAACCTCGACAATGTTATTATATTTTCATTGATTGGACAACATTCAAGTATTTAAAAAAATAATCAAAATATATACAGTATGCATTTTAGATCATTGATAGAGTCAGAGCCCTGAGTGTAAGTTTTTAACGTAACTTTACGTCACGAACGCATTTGCGTTTCCCATATAAATAACATTATCACTTACTCGTTAGTAAACGTTTATTTACGTCAAAAGAAACTTACACTAGAGCCTCAGAACATTACTGAGGTGATAACGTCACACGTTTTCGGGTTGGCATTGGAAATTGTATTGATACTAAAGTTGGGAAGCTGAGATGTGCATCAACTTGTCATAATATTTAGTTAGAGATCGCAATAAAATGCTGTATGTATTAGAATGAGGTTGTTACCGTTAAATTAAATCTAAACTGTACAACCATTTTGATTAATCTGATCGAACAATTAATATCCAAGTTAAAATATTACCTACTATACTATAGTTACAAAAAGAAACTACGGATTTTGAAGTATCGGAGCTTTGTAAGTTGTTTATTAATATAATATTCCAAATTCAAACAAAGCACAAAATCTGCTCTGGTAGTTACGTAGGAGATTAAATAAATTTAAAGTTTCTTTTATTTCCCACCTTTTTATTATTAAGAGGGGTAATTGTGATGAATAAGGACCATTTAATTTAACTTGTTATCGGTAGAATACACTCAGTTAATTTTGTTTTGCTTGGCCGGCTCTTCAATGTGCGTCGAGGGCCGCGGCCGCTTGGGGCGCAGAGACCGGCGCAATTTACTTCAGTGAATCATAGACAGATAAAATTTTAATATAATAAAACTTGTGATATATTTTTACAAATATTGACGTCTTTAAATTTATGTACCTACTATGAACTATTATTATAGAAAATGAGTTACTTGTAAAGCTTTTTATTACATAGTCTTAATGCAAAAGCTATGGACGGCTGTGGAAGTCGTGTCTTCAGTGGCAAGATTTTAGCGCGCAACACAAACAGGTGTGGCTGTCAAAAAGTTAAGCTTAGTGCCTATGCCTTAAATGTAAAATTAAAAAATATAACATTAGAATATCACGAGAATTGAATACAATGATTTTACTTTTTCGCTTCGATCATAATTCATTAATCATTTATTACGTTCATATTTTCACACAGTGAAAATGATTATATACTATCATTTATCACTCACACGGAGATATTCATTTCAAGGTTTGATTAATGAGTTATATTTTTTCAAATTCTTTGTTATTATGTTTACAGACTTGGATTGGAATTTGCAAATTTAGGTGTATTAGCATAATATTTATATTTAATATTTATTTATTTGTATATAGATACACATGGTAAAATATAATGCGAAACGTAAAAACTTTAACTCCAAAGATAAATATTATGCTCTACTAGATTCTAACTAGAGTACCCGAATCCATTTTCTAACATCATTTCACTCCATGAGAACAATAGTGGCAATATAAAAAATCCTATTACATATTATATATACTATTCGAGTATTGACATTGTTTTATTTATTAATAGTTGATTTTCGAAGCACCAATTATTTAAAACTATTTATTTTTTATTTATTTTCAGGTCGTATTCAACAGGACTGTTTCTCTTAAGGAAGATACGGGAAAATAGAGTTAATTGGATGCTGTTAAAATATATAAAGTTGATGAAATAAACAGTTTTATTTATAAAAATAAAGTGTTTCCACTAACTTGTAGCTTTACCCTCCGAGGTCCCTATGCAACCTGTGGCTTTTTCCCGGCAAGGATCGAATGTAAGTTAATCCTGCGGATTCGATTCTCAGATTTTTTTTTCAATTACCAACGTCCAGCGTGAAGTTCCACGTCTTTATATTTTTGCAATATGCATTTTTATTTTTAATACCAGCATGTCTTCCAAAAAAAGTAGTTCAAGGCGTGGCTACTTTCATTTTGTAAATAACTTTTAATCATAATCAAATAAAACAGCGAAACGAGTATTTTACTACATTTTTCGCCATAGTATACTATTACTATTTTGTATGAAATTTTAATCATTTGGTTCTAAGATTTTTTCTGTTAGTGCTTTTGTCTAAATTTCTTTTAAAAAACGACTAATTATAATAATTAAAACGTACAGATACGTACGACATTTTTGGATTTTCCGCTGATAACGTTGTTTCGCGGTTAACAGTGAGCCCTTATCAATCACGGGTAATGTATAGGGCTCTCAGCCAGGGCTGGGCGCAGCGCGGCGCGGGGCGGGGCAGTATCGAGCGTGGGCGCCGCGCATGCCGCCTGCCGCCACTCGCTGCCAGCCATACGCGCCATGCACTAAGCCGCCACATCTCGTACTCACGCTCGCGACTACGGCTCGTATCCTTCAACTATGTACAAATAGTGAATAACAAACGCCCTACACCCTGTATAGGTAAGTTTATTTTCCTATCGCTATTGTGATGGATTGCCCGATTGATATTTTTTATACCGGAGTCTGGTGGTGGGTTCGAGTGCCAGAACTGCGTCATGGTGCTGACGTGCTGGTGACGTAACTTGGTGGGAATCTGTTTGCATATGATACGGCAGTGAGTCGTCCTAGTCGGGTTACCGCAACTCCTCTAAATGCCTGTAGGTACTTCAATATTCAGCCCTGAATTATGTTTTTAAATCAAATAATGATTGATCATTCTATTATGATGTCTGATTTCATATGGGCCTAAAAAAACTATACTTCGTTTGTTGTTGTTCTAAGTCTTTAATATTCAGTAGTTACCTGATAATCATACTTCCTTTATTGCAACCACGGTATTCATACAGTTATTGTGGATATAAGAATGTAGTCTAACGGGCCTTGATAAGAGTATTATATTTAGCAAAAATTGATGTTACCATAAAAAGTATTAGTACCGATATAGTATATATACGCATGAGGAAACCGAATAATTTTGCCAGAGTTATCCTGACCATATTTAGCGACTAAAATGTCCAATAAACCTTTAAGAAATTCACCTCGTTTCGCAGTTACAACCCATTACAAAAAAAAAATGATTATAACAGCATCGTTCGCTGTTTTTCCACTAGTGAACTTATTGTATGTTTTCAGGCATAATTTTCTCAGTAAAATATATATTTTTTTATGTCTAAAAACATAGTTCTTTTTTGCCGGAGTTGACCAGAAGTTATATGATATTTTTTACTTATTTTGGCCTCAGGAATACGCTGTTATAATTATTCGTACAAAGTTACAAAGTGTATAATTATTTTAAATCTGTCATAACCATACTTTTATTCTTTATTTATTAGTTAGGTACAGTCGGATGTACGATTATCGTTTGATTATTTGATTAAATTCTCGTGGGTAGCCAAATCCGTCAATCAACCTACGTCCATATCTGACCTCTAGAGATACGTAGGACATAATTGCATTTATTATGCTAAGCGATGCCCTCCCCTGCAGTCAAGGACGCAATAATAGAATTAAGTTGTCATTAATTGAGTTTCTCGAGAGCCTCCTCTCAGGGCGTACTCCCGGGGCGTTCGGTGATAGAGTTTGCAAAAGACATTTGAAGCTTGTGAACTTCGCAATTATAGCAGTTACGTATATTAGTTAACATTTAAGAAGAGTTAGTAACTAGGTATATAAGTTTTTGTACCTTCGACAAATGTTAAAGAGACTAGGGCTGATCTAAGTCGTTTGTCCGTTGGCGACAGGTACTCGTACAAAATAATTTATTTGTTTTTGATATTATCATATAAATAGGTAATCTTGCAAAGCTGTAATGCGACATTAGTAAATTATTTTTTATTTGTGAAATACAACTTCTTACAACTAAAATACAGTGCTCTACAATCTATACTTATAGGATTCAAAATTCCCAGCTATCTATTATTTCTAATAACTACTCGTAGGATGTTTTTTGTTCAAATTCGTGTTGTTAATTGATTGAAGTTGTTTTATGTATCGTTTATTGAACCATTCAAGGAACGTAACTCAACACTCATTACAAAATCGGTCATTCACACTATTATTCTTAGGTGTCTGTCGAGGTTTTCTCAGAAGCGACAACTATTCACAATACGCCGTGATAATATCTAATAATAGGTATCTGAGGGTAAATACTATTCAGTAAGTTAGGATCTAGCTGAGGGAGGCTCGTTTCGTTCAGAAAGTACATCGTACCTGATAGTAGGTATATTTTTGTATAGTAGTAGTTAGTATTTTTTACTCAGTTCTAAATAGAACGGAACATAATGCTACAAGTTCGTGTAACAAACACGTTTTTTTATCTACTTTACATTTGTTTTTCTGGCCTAGTGGGTAGTGGCCCTGCCTATGAAGCCGATGGTCCTGGGTTCGAATCCCAGTCAGGGCATTATTTGTGTGATGTGACAGATATTTTTTCCTGAGTCATGGGTGTTTTCTATGTATTTAAGTATTACATATACCTATCGTCGTCTAGTAGGTACCTACAACACAAGCCTTAATGAGCTTACTGTAGGATTAGGTCGATTTGTGTAGGAATGTCCCGAAATATTTATTTATTTATTGTATTTAATGTTTGAGGAAAGCACTAAATATATCTCGACGCGAAAAGGGGTTGCCGGCCGAGTACATATATATTTAGACGTACCGACTTCTTCCTTCCCGGCCTCTGTTATATTATCCTGAACGTTACGACTAGCATTGACCCTAAATGTACTAAAATTATAAAGTCATAATGAAGATGGCTTAAAACCGTGGAAGGTTTTATACACTATGCACTGTCTTATAAGTATTTCCGCACCAACTAAACGTAACTATATCCTGGACTGATTGATATTCGCTAAGTGAGAGTTAAAAAATTATGTAAACGTCACAAAATTACATTATTTATACTTGCTGTAGGTACTCTGCGAATCGCGGTTAGCTTCGATAGGAAGGCCGTGTTATCTCCGTTACTATCTGTCGAACGGCATTGACTTTAACATTATGCTGGTGCGTTGCGATTACTTTAATGGAACGTTATTTGCATATCGGTCATACGCGTTCGTTCACGCAAGGCTTCAGCTTTTTCAATAATAAACATTGCGACGTCGTCTGTTACGCCACTCGTTCTCGGAGGCAAAAATTAATATCATGCAATGCATGACGTATACCACGAGGGATATGATATAATACAGAAAAAAGTTGACTAGTCTAAGCGGTACTCGATTAGCACAATTTGTAGTGGACTGGGCTAGTCCAGTGGTTTTGGGTTCGAGTCCCGCTTCGAGTCAAAATTTTTCTTTCGATTTAAATATGGAAGATATTCACTAGCAGCGTCATAAAAAATAATTTAATATCATGCATTTTCATTACTGTAATGGCTGCAGTAATCTGACCTTGTCTCAAGGTCTAGTCAATGAGGTTGCATTGCACCAGGGCTATTTTTTTTTCACTCATATTTGAACACCGGGAATGAGATGGTCCCAATTGTGCGGTTTAATTTTTGAAAATCGTACAGTCGGTAGAATTATTCAAGGTATTCTAATATACGGAGTATTAGAAAAAAAAAGTAAATGAAAACTTTTGTAAGCTTTTGTAAATATTTTTGATCTCAGAATTATTTGAATTATAACATTTTTTTAATACTATCCGTTTCAGTTGTTCATGACCATGAGTAATTATCGCGGCAACCGAAGATAATATTAGGTTACTAATATTTATATTCTTTATACTTTCTGTTACTATACTAATCCTTATTAAGACGCTGAAAACAGCTATGTTCAGTGACCGTCTTTTAAGATATTAGGAGGCACTCAAAATGGCGCACTTATTGAGTGAGTAGGCGTAGTACGAAACGTAAGTGGGAATTTTGAAAAACGGTATAAGTTTCATATTAGTTGTTCGTCACTTGTACCCTTTCTAAACTAGGGTAACAAAATTGTTTTGTTAATTACAAAGGTATAAGTTATAAAAATAATACGCTAAGAAGATTATTTTCTGTCTAGACGGTTACGTCAATCCTCACAGAATGAAATAAAATTCTAGGAAATATAATTCTTATTGCCATGTACTATACTTATATTTCTTTTCCTTGAGATAGTGATGAAAACGGTTTAACCAACGCCAATTCGGAGGTCATTGACAGTTGACTTAATCATAGCTACGCTACGGTCGTAGCGCTACGTCGTAGCCAGTGACATCGGTACCTTTACCATGAGTTGTGACATTACGGTTTTCGATAACGAGTATCGAGTTTACTATCTGTGCATCTCGCTTGTACTATTTTAGTGCGAACGAGATGCACAGACAGTAAACTCGATACTTGTTATCGAAAACCGTAATGTCACAACTCATGGTACGGATACTGTTTCACTCACAAATATATTTTAACTATTTTCTGTATTGTAGTTTACTGTATATGGAAAATGCTTTGTAGAAGTAAACGATTAGCGAGCGAGCGCTTCACGCTTTTGTAAAAATGTAGGAAGTTGTCTCTATATACCTATATAATTCAAGTATATATGGATTCGGTAGCTGTTTTTGGTAGTTATCCTTTTTCATCCAGGTTAACTCTCCCACCAACAGAGCAGTACCACATTAAAAAAAACATTGGTTTTGAATGGTCGTCCTTATGTGTGCCCTATAGTGAAAAAGAACAACTAGTATGAAACTAGTATTTCACTAGGGCCAGAGATTTACTCTTATTAGTACAAGCCAAAGTATATTAGAGAAACTTAATTTTTTTTTTTAACTCAAACACCCCTACGTACAAAAATACAGTGTGGATACGAACTGTATGTACTGTAAGGAAACTTACATCCTTAATTAAGTTAACGAATTAATAAAATTATCCTTTTCACTCGAGATTAGACACTACTTGCTGGCCGTCTTTATCCAAATCCAAACCTTTACTCGTACTTAATTATCAAGTGAATAAGCTATCAAGTAGATTTCATACTACTTAACTTATGATTATGACATTTGATAATTACATTTTCAAGGGTAGGAATAATAATTAGGTAAGACATAGTTACCTACTCGTAGGTACCCAATTAATTGTTTACGCAAGGTAGGTACCTACTTCCTAGTTAGTTCGGAAGTACAAGTAACGTTAGTTAGCAAATAAACTAACAAACAAAGTTTACGTCACTGTAACAACCCTGTTAAATAAATCCGTGCTAACAATGTACCCTCATTGTTAAGTTGAGGGCGAAATACATTGTAAAGGTTATACGAAACCCTTCTCAATTTCGGGGCCATTATTTCGAGATCAAGCATGGCGAGACACGAAATATAGCCTATATCATTAACCTTCCTCCAATTTAAACTCTGCGTGTGACGTCTATGACAGTTCTGTCTACGCAGCGGGAGGCTGTTGTCTTGAGTTATTGCCCATATAGGTAGGTATTTACTTAACGGTAAAACTTTTACGTTCATATAAAGGGCACGTAGTTACGTAGGTCTCGGGTCGAGAAATTTCTCTCAGCTAAATGAATTTTTGCACTCCTGGCGACCGTATCCCCGAGAGTCCTATGAAGGCCACTCATAAATGCTTTAGTTACGAATGAGACGCGCGAGCCCTGATGTAATTCTCTTTGGAAAATAACGTTACGCATGGAAAAGCCTAATAACCGTTAACGTTGTTGTTGGGCAAAATCAATCGACTATTTACGTAGGTATATATATTAATAGTCACTTGAATGAGTTGCGTGGGCAGCGGGCTAATCAACGCCTATACAAGTATTACAAGTCTTTATACGGAATTTCCAGTAAGTGGGTAGTTTATCGTAAAGGTTTAGGTATAAATGCCAACATTTTAAAAAATCCATTCATAAAGTCCAACGCAGCGACGCGTATAACAAGAATTTCTTCTTAGGCATACTTATGAGTGATAGTCTGATAGTGTATCTGGAGTAACGTAACCAGGCATACAAGTGACAGTGCACCTGGACTTTAAGATATAGTAACATAACAATTATCATCATCAGCCTGTGTTTGTCCACTGCTAAACATAGGCCTCCCCATGTTCACGCCATTCAGCACGGTCCGCGGCCATTCTCATTCCACCTAAGGATCGGATACGGAACGAAGTGAGCCATCAGAGAGGCAAGGTAACCGACATAGCTCGTCATAGGAGATTCGCGCGCGTGTGTTTGTATCCTTGCGTGTGCGTGGGTATGTGATTAAAAAGTATTCATGAATATACCGGGTGGAAAGGTCAAATGCCACATGGATGGTAACTGCCTTAAATATTGTAAATAGCACATTCTGTGTAAACTTTCGTTTCTTTTTAAAACAATAATTTGTACATATATGGATTTATGAAAAATCGCTTTCCTCAGTCGGGACTCGATAGTAAATAAGTTGAAAGGGTTACTTATAAGGTTGTTTAGTTACAAATGAATTATAATTACGTATAAGTGAAGTATGACCAAAATCGGGTAGGCGCTATAAGTTAATTCACTATTAATTAGTGTAACTTTTCAGCTAATAAGCTTTATAATAAGTTATCTACAAATTGTCTAAACTAGCATAATCATTAACTAAGAGATTTATATAAATTACTATAATATATCTAAAATGTTCGAACCGTAATGTACTATGAACATTTAAGCTATATTTTGTAATTACGCAACCTTTTTAAATAGAGTGTGCTACATTACATTGCGGGGCAAATTATTTGTATCGTTTTTTAGATCGTAATAATTCTAAGAAAAAAAAAATATCTAAATATACCTCTTTTCTTATATACTATGCTAACCACCGTTTAGAGATTCGCCCGTATGAGATACGAGTATACAAAAGTCAGTACCAACAATGTATTTTCCGCGTGTGTAACAAGCCATATGTCTTAAGTCCCACGCCGGAACAGAACATACCTTATTTACCATGAGTTGTGACATTGAGGTTTTCGATAACGAGTATCGAGTTTACTATCTGTGCATCTCGTTCGCACTCGCAAAATTGTACAAGCGAGATGCACAGATAGTAAACTCGATACTTTATCGTAAACCTCAAAGTCACAACTCATGGTAAGGGTAATGTAGATTACTTTACTGTTCCATTGTCGATATCGATTAACTTTTATTTACGCTGAAAGTGGCTGCCTACATATGTAGGTTACACTCCACTATAAGCTTTCTCGGAATATGACATGACAAAGTGGCCTCGTTCTCCCCATTAACGCTTTTATTAGCAGCGGCAGCGTAACTTGCATCTTACCGCTGGACACAATTGACACCACATGAAACATAATACTACTCACAAGAAAAATTAAAACAGGTAATAGAGCGGAAGATCCGGCTCATTGCTCTTTAGTATTTATACCGGATGCGGCCTATAATAGGAGCAAAATTTTTAGGGATCGCTTCTACACTTAGAACGTAACAACATTTGTTCAACAACTTTAAATAAGTAATTGGGTAATTTATTACTTGTGATTTTTTCGAACAAACTAAATAGTATTTTCAATGAACAGCATCCAATAGTCTAGTTGGCGTTTACTGTCAGCCTACAAACTTCATAGTTTTCGCAACACATTGCTTGCTTGGATAATCTTTTTGTATTAATATCTATTAAACTATTGGTTATTTTCAAAAGTCGTCGAACAAATGTTACTACGTTTGTGGTGTAGAAATGATGCCTAAAGTTAATGCTCCTATTACAGGCCACACCCGGTATAGGTACTAATCACTAGACCTTAACGCGTTTCCATTACTCGAGCAATAAAAGCGACATCATATTCAATATTTCGAGCAAATACACCGAAAATATTGACACAGTCAAATGTTTGCCCATGTATTCATGTTACATAGCAAACAAATTTGTGACAGCCATATTTGTCCAAATTGAAATGATTTTTCATTTAAGCTTCTTTAAGCTTCTATGCTTAATGCTTCTTCGTTTTTGAAGTCTAATTAAGAGGAAGCATTCCTTAACATTGATTCTGACATTTTACAAGGAGCAATAAAATCTTAAGGGTATCTTTACCGCTATGCGATCCGTTTAATATTATTTTTCCTATTTGACGGCATCATTTCCAGCCGTATTCATTAATATCAAAGATTGAAGAGGCAGGAAATGATGTACCCGATTTTATTACCTTCAAAGGAAATTAAACCTTTTTGTAATTAACAAGTATGTATATAATTAGACGGAGATGGTCCTGGCAGGTATATAGTATTAGTACTTATACATTAATGAGAGCAAATAAATGCGGGATGGATGAAATGGCGGCACTGTAACAACTTCCGCGAATGCTGCTTAAACTAAAGTGGAAAATATATAGGACGATATTGAGACCTGTCGTAATGTATGGATGTGTGGAATGATGAGAAAGGATAGGATAAAAAATAAGTACATAAGAGGAAGTTTAAAAGTAGCATCGATAACAAAGAAGATGAGGAGTACTGGGTTAGCGTGGTACGGGCATGTAAAAGATAAAAGATATAAAAGATCTTTATTTTTCAATTTATGCACATTACATGCACTTATGAACTTCAAAGAAAAATCTACACCGGTTCAAACCCTACACCTCTGATCCGAGAAGATACCGATATGTCATGAGGAGAGATGAATGTAATTTAGGAAAAAGAGTGTTATAGATGAATGTTGACGGGCGGAGATCGATAGGTAACTAGGCCAAAGAAACGATGGACGGATAGTGTGAAAGAATATATGAAAAAGAAAAGAGTGAGTGCTAAGGTGACGAAAGATAGAGGGGAACGGAAGAAGGAAAACATGTTGTGCCGACGCTCCGTAACCTAGGATAAGGGCAACAGAAAGAAGAAGACAATAATGAGATCGATGAGACCCTTTAGTACCATCGATGTATAATAAACGTACTGTATTCACAATCAGCCCCAAAGAAAAGGCTCTAAAGAACAGCCGCTGGAACAACTTGGGCGGCACATTTAGTCTTCTTTGAACCGCTTAAGTGCAAGTGTCAACAATGACTGAAAAGTTATTACTTTATTACTTTATCAATAGTGAAGTTTGATACTGAATGATGATACTGAGCTCTTTTTTGTTTGTTTATATTATCTAAAAGAAGATTATAAATTGGCATGATTAGCATAAACTTGAACGTGATAGAAATGTCATTTAGTGCCATATTTTTATACATAATTTGTTCGCGTGTAGGTGTGTATTTATTTATGTCAGTGTCTAGTACCTACTCATCTCAACCTTGTTTATACCTAGTCGGGTACAATTAGTACGTAAGCCAATTTTTTATGACCAAGACAAATATGTGTGGTTTATTAAAGCTTGCTTTCGGTTTTCTAACAGCTTTTAGCTTTCAGGGAAAAGTCTTTAAAAATTACGTATAAAATACTGTCTCCATTTATTTCTATGACTATATCTACACTTTGATGTTCCTTAATACGAATGTTAGATATTTTAGCTTTATGAATAAGTGAGTAAGTAAGCTTAAGTAAGTGTTTAAATTATATTAACTAAAAAGTGCATATAGAAGCCAACATATAATTTAGATTTACAGTTTACTGTTTTGCATAAAAACTGAAAGTAATTAAAGTTCAGACGCTCTAGTGTAAGTTACTTTTGAAGTAAGAAAACGTTTACGAATGCGTAAGTGATAATGTTATTTATATGGGAAACGCAAACGCGTTCGTGAAGTAAAGTTACGGTAAAAACTTACACTCAGGGCTCAGGAAGAGAGTACCTGAAGCACAGACTTGTTGATAGTCATAACTGCTTATTTCATAATATGCTCGTAGGGATATAGAGTTATTGTATTATTGCTTGTTGCAGCCTCCAGATTACAACGACACTGATATCAGTTAGGTACTTTTATGGAGTTGTATTTTTGACGGTTATAAGTTTATAATTATAATATACGATAACGATTTTAGTTATCTTTTGTAAACAAATAAGCTTACAAATTATGCACATTTTATCCATCAAGATACTTGGTAACAGAACTGAGTAATCTACTAGGTAGTTTTTTTTTCTAAATGAACTTCTATGGCGCTGCTGGTATCTAGACTTAAATTCCGATACGACGGCAAAATTTTAGGTGGATAACAATACCTCATTTTTAACGTGATTCAGCCTTGTTTATAGTATAATTAATTAATTATTAAGTGTGAAGATCGTGAAAGATTCGATCATTATATTCTTTACATTTTTCTAATGTCTGATCGATATCACTACGCCTGCTGCGATTTACTTTTTAGCTACGGTTGTTGAAAAATACAATTTAGATCTATTTGGGCCGAAAGAGGGGTATAAATTTGAGTGAGACTCACCTTCCGGGCAAAGCTACTGAGGCAACCATAAATAGGTCAAGGGTAGAAATGGGTCAGGGGCTCCGGCATTATGCTCGTTCGGTTTTAATTCTATCTTAAATCAATAACACTGGATGGAACGGAAAACAGTCGTGTAATTCAACCGTTTTCAATGGTAACAAATCTGTACGCTAATTATTACTTTTATCACAAGTTTATTCCTGTGTTCGAGCGGTGTCATGTTTTGTAATTTTCTCATTATAATATTCAATTATTAATTTTTTCGTGTCTCATCAGATTATGCTTAAAAAGTCCGGTTTCGGGATATGTTACTGTTAATACACAAAAATGAATTTTGTTACTTTTACAAGACACAAACCATTTGGTAATTAGAAACATAAACTTTTATGTTTGTTACAGGAACTAAGTTAAAAGTGATAATTATGACAAGCAATATTTCAATTAAATACAATGGTTTCGAAAAGTCTGGCGCTTAAGGCAGTGAAGCACTGGAACAGCCGTATATCTGAAACATGGACATTCAGAAGCAGCACTTGTGTCCGCGTCTGGTGGATTACCTAACGATCGTCGGTGCGCGGCCCTACACCTCGGGCAAAGGCCTCGCTCCAGTTCAGGTGATTACACTTTCTTTAAATTGATGTGCTGTCGTGTAATGGTATGGTTGAGCCACTTGGCTTGGTTTGTAACTTAGCAGTGTAATGCGTAGCGGACATGTCACAACCTTGAGAGACATCGGTTATTTCATTAATTGGCTAAATTACAACATGCGAGTAACTCAACAATTTCCTTACCTGATTGTACAGTGAATGTTTAGGTAGGTAAATCTAAAATTATCTTGTGAACACTTTAACATCTTGCTCGTCTATTCAAGTCAAGTGTTCGTTAATAATATGTAACTTGAGCCTGGTAACTTAATTATCCACCGAACCAATAAATGGTAAAGAATATTTGTTTCTACAATATTTTGTTTGTACGCTTAGTACCCTTATTGAAATTTATTAAATAAATATTTTCCGACGTACGGCGACTTGTTCCGGGTAAGCTGTGTCAGGACACACCGCTCGGGATGAGGGTATATCACACGTGATAATTACTCGTGAGTTTATCCGTTTGTAACTAAATAGTAGTAACATGGCTCACGGCAGTTTTAATTGGAGAAGACTGATTGTAAAAATAGATTTCTACAATTGCGAAATGTTCAATAAGTTAAGAAACATGTGAAGGGAAATAGTTATCTCAAGTACTTGATGTCAATTATTTCCAGGTACTTGGAAAAACCTTTTTTCTTGACCTGTAAACACGGATTAGAATAGAATAGAATAGCATTTATCCAGGCAACACATCGTTATACAGACAAGTTAACAGACAAATTAACAATAATGTGTAAAGAAGGACAATACAAAACAATGTCATCAAGATGTGAGGCTGAAATAATCTCCACACAGCAATGCAGTTGGCACGACTTAGCAATGTGGCTGGTATTCTGTAGAGCCAGATAAAGTGCTATTAACTATTAACGTTCCACTTATCGCGGTTCCACTGCATAAGCTTTTACTCATACATTTAATAATCGTATAAGGTAAAAATATACAGAAAGGTCTGGCTCTGCCGATAATCCGATGGGATTTATCCTTTTGATCAGCGACGTTATCTGCTTGTCTTTGTAGATAAAAAGTTTTACAATTTTGAGTTAACCTTTTAGGGGTCATATTTACCAAGGTGAACTGTAAGTAAGCTTTTAAAAAACTCAACATGACCTTATGTCGTATGTGAACGTAAGGTACGTTGGGTATAATTAAGAAGGGCAAATCAGTCTAGAAATATTACATAATAGTAAGAGCCTGGTTATTTAGTTATACACTATTTATCGGTGGACGTGGAAGTGTATGGCCTATAAGAATACAGAATGCCAGAAAACGTAAAAAATACACTATATATATATATATATATATATATATATATATATATATATATATATATATATATATTTTTTTTTTCAATTTAATATATATATATATATATATTAAATTGACAAATATGCGATATGTTTAAGAAAAGATCAAGCCCACTGGTGTCCAAAGCCGCATTTCAATCGACGTCTTAGGTTTTCAGCCACAAAAGCTGCTAGGTTTTTAGAGTAAGTTAGTATTTTTTTATAGCCGTAGACATTTAAACAGGCACCGGAGTTGTTGCGTCGATACCCACTGACGAACCACGATGACTTCCCCCTGCCGCTGGACATGGTCTACTTCTGCCAGCCCGAGGGCTGCGTGTCGGTGGGGCCGCGCCGCGCGCCCGGCCCGATGGCGGCCCGCGACACCACGTCCTTCGTATTCACGCTCACGGACAAGGACTCAGGTATTTTTTTTTATGACATACTTAGGCGGCAAACGAGCAGACGGATTGCCTGGTGGCAAGAAACCACCGCCGCCAATGGGCACCCGCAACACCAGAGGAGTCACAAGCGCGTTGTCGGCCTTTAAGGGGGGTTGGAGCTCTGGGAACCTTACCATCAGGAACACAACACTACATACCTGACAGGTAGCAGTGCAATTATGGCTGTGGTCTTCTGTAAGGAGGGAGTGATTCCCCAGTTGGACTGCCCCAGATTCAAGCGTGATGGTCATCGTTGTGCCCTACCTCTCATAAAATATGACTATACGAGTAGGTTAATGGGAATAACTATAGCTGATCTGCTCAGTTTACATTTAGAGCTTCGACGGGAAACACGTATGTAACTGATACAATGTATGTATTTGTATGTACCTCCAGAAAACTTCAAAGCAGCGGAGTTTCTCAACTTTTCTCCTTATTATTGTTATTGACTATGACAGAATTTTCTCTACCAATAAATAGACTCTCTAATTGCTTAGTATTGAGGCAAGAGGTGCTAATGCCTTGGATATAGTAAGATAGCCGTGATCCATCCCCATCTACTTAATTAAATGGGCCTACGAACGATCAGCGCTAGCGTACAAGCTAGCATATTAGTGAGCGCGACCCGTTTCATGGTAACACCATGTTGTGTTCAATCTGTGCGTTGATTTATAATTTTTGTTTAGTTTTGTGTGTAACGTACACAAAATAACATAACATGTATGAATATATTAAATTTAATTCATGACGCCCTGTTTTTTCAGAAGGTATAAATAACTAGGAACGAATATTTAACCATGTGGACTAAAATCATTTATTTGGCAGGCAAGACCCGCTACGGTATCTGCGTGAACTTCTACCGCGCGGTGGAGCGCGCGCCGGCGCCGGGCCCGCGCGAGCGCTCCATGCTGCGTCGCGAGTCGTGGCGCAAGTCCATGGAGAAGAGCTCCGACTCGGCGTTTTCCAGGTGATACTTATTTTATGTACGTCCTCATAATCCTTGCCGTGTTATGCCGGCTGACTAGAATAGCACCACCCCATCTCCTCCCGCGGGTATCGTAAGAGGTGACAAAGGGAAAAATCCTATGGACGGGCAGCAGCGTCCGTTACAACCCAATCTACAGCTACTGCGGTCGCCAACCCGCCTGCCAAGCGTGGCGACGGCAACTACCCTCAAGATGATACAGGTCATATTTGTGGGAGGCCTATGTCCGGCAGTGGACTGCATACGGCTGATATGTATGTATGTATGTCATAATCCTTGTTCCTCATAGAACTTTTTGCGTAAAAGATTTTCCTAACTAGTGCGTAAAAAGTGCACTTTTCGCACGCTTCGCTTCGCTTTTTAAGGCACTTGCTATGAAAAATTAGGTTCGATACACGTGTAAAAACTTCTTTAAGACTCGGGTTATTGTCACCCTCGTTTCACTCGGGCTCCAACGTTCACCCTCGTCGAAAAAAAATTTTTTTTCACTAGTATCGAAATGTACTATAAAGTTGAGCTACTATTGTATAGATACAAGCTCCTAAACTTTTACATGTGGTTTTAAGTTTTAACATCCCAACTGACTAAACATTTGCTTAAATCAATCTTTGTTGTCTAGCGATATACCTTATAGGTGTGGTTGTTAACAAGTACTTAATGCTTACTGTAGCTTTACTCTCTGGTTCAGGAAGATTTTCATTTCTAACTCGGTGCGAATGGTCCAGTGACTATAGGAGCAGCAACGTGGCCCCAAGCGATTCGGAGCGTGACTGCAGTGCCACACTCGGCCCGCGGCTCGCGGCCGCGCCCGACTCCGAGAGCGGCGGCTCGCACTCACCCAGCCCCCGTGCCAGCAGAAAGCGACAGGTACCTTTTTTACTTTTTGTCGCTGGGAAAATGCCTGGGGTAGGCCCATGATGGTAGGGGTATGTGGGACTCTCGCCCCGCTGCTCCTCTTAGCCAAGAGGAGGGGAGAATACCCACTTAAAACCCAGCGGCGACGTCCACATTGCCGTTAGGGGGAGTGCCACTGAATTAGGATCGCACTCGACGGTGACAGAGCGACAGGTACCTACTTGGTCAGCACTTGTAACTCGGGTAGTGAAGGTAGTGCGACGTTTGCTCCGCCCACGACAGCGGTAGATGAACTTACCGTGCTCCGTGCCTGTTGAGGCAAGTAATCCCACTACTCGGAGAGTGTAGGTAGTGACGTTCGACCCACACACCCAGCTAGCTTCGTTAAAATTATGTAGATGAACGGTTTGACTTTAAAAAGATTTGGTTTGAGTTTCTTATCTATTTAAATAGTACCTAAGTATTAATAAAACAGAAATGAACAGCCGAATGAAATAAAAAAGATAAAACGATTCTTTAATATATATTTGTTGATCGAATTATTATAAAGGCGAAAGTTTGTGATTTTAATAAAATTTGGTATGGAGTTAGCTGACACCCTGGATTAACACATAGGCCTCTTGTGTACGTCCGGTGTTTTCACCGGACAATTATCCGTTTTACGGAACGATGTCTCGTTTTCTTTGGTGTAGCTGTCGATAGGCACATATAACGCTGGACGTAGTCGCGTAAAACGGGAAATTGGCCGGCGAAAACACCGGACGTGTACAGTCAAGTGCAAAAATACGTACCGAAAGAATCCTTTCATAAATACGTCCTACAACCTTACTGTACAATAGAGTTGCTCGGTACATATTTTTGAAACTTTGGCAGTGAACGAATTTTTACACTTGACTGTACAAGCGGCCATAGGCTACGTTTTTTCCCTAGTAAACCGCGGGTAACACCGCGTGCACAGTTAGTACAGTTATATATTCGATGAAAACTTTTACGATTAAGTGTAATTTAACCCTTAGGTCCAGTCAAAACGGCTGTCGAGATAGATTACAAAAGGGTACAAGATATCAGAAATAAGATGTAACACTTGAGCCTTTGTCCAATATTCTAAGATTGAAAATAAACGCACGACCGGGTGCGACCTTTCAAGGCCAGAACGTAGGTGGTAGTGAAATACATATTTTCTCAACGTACGTCTGACAATGACCCACCCGCCCACTTATATGCAAACTGAAAATAGATTTACTATAAGGACAATGTTTTCTCGAATACTTCTCGTGGATTGGACACATTTAGAACAGATAAGATATGTAAATTTTTAGATTTCTACCTACCTCGGGTACCTATTCAAGTAATCAAATTTTAATTACTTATATTGAGGATTATATAGGTAGAATAGAACACCTAGATGGACAATGTTTTTATAAAATCGCATGCCCTTAATTTAGGGACTTAATAGTAGGTCCCATTTCAAAAAAAAAAAAATCGGTAATTTGATGCTGACAAATTAACTCGACTTATGGTCAGAAGATGGCGCTGCGCTATTTAATACGAACAACGGTTAAATATTTTGAATTTTAAACGCGATACGTTGTCAATCCAGATGCCGACTAACATAAATAAATAAGTTAATCATCGATGGTAAAACGACAGACAACACTTAAGTATGTATGTATGTGTGTGTATGTCATTATGTATGGAGTACGCATTCTTACGTTATTTTTGCAGAGAATACGGAACCACTCTCTGACGTCTCTGTGCTTGCTGTCACATCATCCCTTCTTCTCCACATTCCGAGAGTGCCTGTTTATCTTGAAGAGGCTAATAGATGCCTGTAACGAGTCTTCCAGTCCGCGGCGCGTAGGAGCGTCCAGACAAATATTTAGGTGATTATTATATAGATATATGTATAGATTAATATTTAGGTATTCTTGTCTCAAACATTCGTGGAAATATTGTCGCTATGTTACTCTATGTATGTTAATGATACATTATTTTTTGAGTGTTTTATGTAGATGCTTTGGGAATGACATTCATTCAAGGCCTTGGCTAGGTCGTTGTTCGGTGACCAGATCCAATTATTTAATATTTGAAAAGGTTTAATTGCAGTGATGTAACAATGGATAAGTAAACAGTAAGAACACAAGGTATGCCATGACCATAAGCATATAAATAGTAAGAGACAATGACAAATCTAAGCAAGAGTATTGTTATTAGTATTACATATATGGTTCATGTAATTTGTATTACATATATAGTGAAGAGTTTGTTTAGACATGTTTTAATTGTGTCAATGCTTTTTAATTGTATGTGTAGTCACAAACAACATCATGTTTTTTTTTATACAAGTCTGACCAGCGTTTGACCTCAGTCACACCCGGTGGTAAGTGTAGAAGAGGTCGAGGGCAACAGCACGCTGGTTCAGTAACAGCCTATTCACTCTTGCCTTGAAAATGCCCAAATATCACAACTATACTATTATATCGTCATTATTTCGTAACAGGGATACAGTATGGTCAGTCCTAACGGGCCAAGCGTACGACAACACACCGACGATAGTTCTCCACGACGTTAAAGAGATCGAGACGTGGATCCTCCGGCTATTGTCGGCGCCGGTGCCGGTGCCGGGCAAGACCCGAGTGGAACTCGAGGTGCTGTCGCCGACTGCACACTCGCCGCTGCTCTTCGCGTTACCGGACCACACGAGATTCACACTTGTGGATTTCCCACTGCATCTACCTCTTGAGCTTTTAGGTTAGTTATCTTTACATTAAGATCTTCTGTGCACCGAATAGTATTATTTTGTTCATACGTACACAACGTTTATATACAATGTCCTGAATTCTAGTGTTTTAACCATTGACAATGACTTCTTTAGTGTGTGAAATATTTAATAACTTTTACAGCGATATTACGATTTACAAACCACATAATTGTACGTTTCAAATAACTATATTATAGAGAGTGTTATCTAGTAATAATTGGGAAACTAATATGGAAATCTACAAAGGCCGCTTACAAAAGCATTACGTTTATGATGATTGATGACTGTATATCTCTCGACAATGTATACTTTACTACATATTTATCTTTTAATCTTTTATAGTATTAGATATTTTTATTGTAAAGATGATAGTGTTATTCATGTGTACATATGATAAGGTTTCGAATAACCTTAAGTGCTTGATGATAGCCCTACTTGAATAAAAAATGAATAATTCAAGTCAATTAAATGACGTATAAAAGGACCATTACCAGGGTAAAAAAGCTATTCTCTCAGTTCTCGTAGGTGGACTTGATGAAGGGTGCAAACAAATTATGGTAATTAAGGTGTCGAATATTAAATAACAAATAAATTTTATGTTATCTACAGATATTGTACCAGGCTATACGCAGTAATTACGACAGCTTTAATACTTAGTTGCGTTAATACTTTCCCTGGGTGATATTTACGCAAGCTAAATGGGTTGTGGGAGTATTAATACCCAGGATAATCATTAAGCGACTCCTATTTAATAAATAATTCTGTAACGATAAGCTTACAGAGCAATTATATCACGTGGGCATAAATCAACGCGCTATAATTGTTGCGTAGGATGAGGAATAGTGATCCTTATTTGAAACCTTAGGGATATTGTTACGCAACACATTTATTGCTTTAATTAGAAAGGTCAAAAATATTTATCTGGGAAATGGACGAAACATTTTAATATTTTTAGTGTAATACACCTCCTCCTGCTCTCGTTCTTGTAGGAGCTCAGAATATAAGTCCCTAGGACTACATATTTATAAAAGTGGTGTATATTCAATCAATAAGTGCTACTTCAGCGACATATACCTACCGATTAATCTTGACTATACTTTACTCATCCGCCTTAAAAATACGTTGATTTGAACAGAAACATTCTGTAATGTGGCAAACATTTTCCATTTTTGTAAACCGAAACCATACTGACTCGTTAATATATTTCCAGGTGTTGACACGTGTCTCAAGGTCCTAACGCTGATCATTTTGGAGAACAAAGTGGTCGTACAGTCCCGGGACTACAACGCGCTGTCCATGTCCGTGATGGCGCTGGTGGCCATGCTGTACCCGCTGGAGTACATGTTCCCCGCCATCCCGCTGCTGCCGAGCTGCATGAGCTGCGCGGAACAGCTGCTGTTGGCGCCGACACCTTTCCTCATCGGCATTCCGGCTACTTTCCTACAGTATAAGAAGAACTTTAGGCAAGTTTGCTATATTTGCCATGACTTAATTGCCGGTCAAGACTATTGCTAAGTGTCATTTTAACTGCATGAACATTTATTTTTTATTATGCAGAAACGTCTCCTAACGAATATCTTCGATGTTGAAATCGAAAGAAAAATAGAAAAAATATGATTCGCAGCGGGACTCCAACCCACAACCACTGAATCACTAGCCCAGTGCATGGTTGTGGGTTCGAGTTACGCTGCGAGTCAATTTTTTTTCTATTTTTCTTTCGATTTATATATTGCATGAACAATTGTTCAGATCAGTTTGTAATGTGAAGACATTTTTTAACTATAGAAATATAAATTGTTTATTCCTTGACACATAAAAGAACATACATAAAAAATATATTTAATGTACTATGCTAAGGAGCTAGCGATGATCTTCCTATTGACACACGAGGTAAAAAAAGTAGGTATGGTAGGTTACATAAAAATATTTCTCTAAACACATATAAGGGTTGCCTAATGGCAAGCAGACAGCACGATAACCACGCTAGCAACTACAACTATTTAACTTAACCTACACAAGACTGACTGTGAATTTTTGTGATAAACAGTTTTATCATATGTGACGTTCCATATGAAGTGGTGCCTTATGACGCTTTACTACTAATGTTATACTTCGCAACATAGCGCCAACCGCCATAAGGTAACCTTTTGATATGAAACGTCACATATAGCCGTTTGTACTACAGGTTACCAGATGACATTTGGCTGGTGGATCTCGACGCGACGAAACTGTGCTCTCCGAGCGGCAATGACCACGAGCTGCCGCCGTTGCCAGAACCAGAAGGATCTGTGTTAAAAAGCCACTTAAAACAGGTAAATAAAGTGTTAAATTAAGAATTTATTGTTCTTTACCTAACTTTATTCTTCTTTATCTTCATTTTCACCTCTTTTCTATTAATTGCACTCGTGGGCGCATTGTGTTCGATGTCGCTATAACTCTGCTAATTGTATTCTGAAATTTAACATTTTCCATAACAACTGAAATATTTTATTTTTGTTTTCCGTATTTTTTTTACAACTTAACTACTTACAAGAACCTATACAGTACACAGCAGGGATCGTTACCGGTATTACTAAAAACCTAAATATTGTCGTTAAAATAATAAAAAATCCATTATACTTATAAATGGTATTTAGGTAAGGAGAACACTTTATCTGATTAGCCAAATAACAGGCAAAAACATGCAATAACAACCGAGATACCGAAATGGAATACCGGTTAATTTGTATGAAAATAATACCGGTATTCGATCCCTGGTACAAATAATACTATTTTTTGTTTTTGTTACTGCGGTGTTTTCTACCTACATTTTGTTCTGACTTTACTAACATCGCCCTCACTTCTCTCTTCGCTAGGCCATGCATCTCATGGGAAACGCCGGAACTGGTGTAAATATTACAACTATATCTTTATACTGCACAGTTTAACTGATATATTCACGACAAAATACTTACTCAGAAGACAGTATAGTATTAAAAAATACCACCATTTTGGAAATCGCCGCAATTTAATTATAATACAGACAATAAATTAAGAATTCCAAAAATAAATTTTATTTTATACTTGTAGATGTTACTGCTTCTTGATAAGTGGGAAATACTGAAATGGTGGTGCATTTGCTGAAGTATTGACTGAAATAAGTGTTAGGGACATTACACAAGGAGCATTATTATATTATTTTGTATCTTAATTACTTCAAAGAGCGCAAAATTTGATTGAAGAAATTGACAGACAGAGACGTTGATTATGGTAACTCAATGGCTATCTACTATACTGGATGCAATGGATAGCTACTTTTAATAGCTGCGAATGTGAAATGACAGTTTATCAAATAATAAATTTGTACACCCTTTCATTTTTCACATACTGTCATTTTTTCAACTCAATATTGGCTACTGATACATCACTGTTTGTGGTTATAAACGTAACACAATTTCAGTCCGCTCCTCCGCTACTCGTTGTGTTTGGCATGGTTTGGCTACTCATTCTGTTTTTATATCGTATTGTTTCCAATAAGTGTGTGCCTATTCTACTTATAGACATATCTAACTATTTGGTGCAACTGCAAAATGTATCTTGAGCTTGGGTGTGTTTTGCATGCTAATCTTGATGAACCTACGTATTACATATACACAACGCCTTAATAGATTCCCCTTGCCTGTAAGTTTAAATGTTTTCCCCTTCAGTTTAAAGTGGGAAAATAGCTTATTGATTGAATTATTGAAGTACGTTTGACTAGAAATAGGTATTTTATTCTACTATTAGGAATTTGACGTCACACTAATGTAAATAAAATGTTGTTTCAAGTTTCGCTTTATATACTACAAATTATATTAGTAAGGAAGCTAATGTATATTTAATAGCCTATTTTTTTAAATGGAAATATCTGTACTTTATATATACTGCTCTTTATAATTTCTAGTATTGTACCTACCTTTGATGACTATAATGTAGGTGCTAAAAAGTTACTTTTTGCTTTTTTTTATCCAGTAACTCACAAACTCAAAACAAGTAAGACTCAATTCAGGATGATAGTAAAAATGACTAGGTAAACCCTAACACAAAAGAGTTTGCTATAGATATCGGTATATTCAGTCAATTAACTCTAAATTACTTTTTTAATCTTTTTATTGATATTGGCACATTAAAATGTGGATCCTTTTACTAAAAAACCTACGCTGAAATAAACTTGAACCTGAAATGACTTGTTATACAGAGTTCGCTACATTTAAACTTTAATTTCTAAACATGTGATTTAGTCATGAAATAAAACAACTAAAACGGATTCCGACGGGATGAAGTTTAAATTAGTATACGCGATTTAATTCGTTTTAGTTGTTTTATTTCATGAGTAATTATCGCGGCAACCGAAGACAATATTATGTGATTTAGTATAAATTTGGTTGTTCCTCAGGCTCTGAGCAGTCTTACTAACAGCTCGGCCGAGCAGGCCACAGCTCCCCTAATGCCTTCGAGGAGAGACAGCGTCGGTGGTGCTACTCTTAAGTAAGTCAACTATGTGGACTAGCGTTCTAATCACCCATATAATATTATTGAAGAACACACACACATAACAAAGAAATAATATCTTGATCAAGTAGAAAAATAATTAGACTTGAAATATCGATCTTGAGAATGAACAAAACAAATGCATATTTCTAATGGGGTACAGGAGCGCAGAATATACATCATGCTTCGCCCATTCGCCTTAACATATCAAATCACTCAGACTTCGGGTTGAATATAAATATTTAACCAAAGAAATTGATTATTTACGAGCCACTATGTTGTTTTGTAGAGTTCAACCTCCAACATTCCGCTCGTCGACGGACGGCGCACAGTCCATGCCACACAGCACGCCCGAGAGCCGCCGCGTGTCCATCGCCAGCGCCGGTGCCGCTAGTGTCGGCCACACGCCACAACGTGGCTCCCTCGCCTCCCCGCAGCCCTTCAATCCCCTTATATACGGCAACGATGTCGACTCGGTCGACGTAGCGACCAGGGTCGCAATGGTAATTAATTACAAATATAACGTGAGGCACACTCCACATTATGGCTCTCTCGCCATCTCAGTCCTTCAATCCTCTTATATAAGCCAACTATGTCGACTCGGTTGACTTAGCTACCAGTGTCGCCATGGTAATTCATTACGAATACAAAGTGAGTCACACTATAATGTAGCTCTCTCGCCACATCAGAGACCTTCAATCCGCTTATATACGGCAACTATGTCGACTCGGTCGACGTAGCGACCAGGGTCGCCATGGTAATTAATTACGAATACAACGTGAACCACACACAATGTGGCTCTTTCGCTTCGTCACAGTCCTTCAATCCGCTTATATAACGCAACTATGTCGACTGTCTATGTCTTGACACACTGTGCTCGGTCGACGTAGCGACCAGGGTCGCCATGGTAATTGATTACGACTACAACGTGTGCGACACTCCATAACGTGGCAACAAAAAAAAAACTATTCGACTATAAACTTTTATATTTAACAATGTCACTATCTTTATTATATGGGCTATGTTTCTTTAGGTCCGTTTCTTCAACTCTCAAAACATCCTGGCAAACTTCATGGAGCACACGCGGACGCTGCGTCTGTACCCCCGGCCCGTGGTCGCGTTCCAGATCAACAGCTTTCTACGTTCACGGCCACGAACCACCTCGTTCCTTAACAAGTTCGCACGCACTCAGGTAACTGGTATTCAGAGTTTTAGTTGCCTTCCGATATACTATACCTAATACTATGCATAACCTTAAATTTTCCAACAGCGAATGCACTCAACGTTATAACTTTTGACTTCAAATCGTGTTATGACGACCGGTCTGGCCTAGTGGGTAGTTACCCTGCCTATGAAGCCGATGGTCCTGGGTTTCAATCGTGTGATGACCACGGAAATTTGTTCCTGAGTCATGGGTGTTTTCTATGTATTTAAGCATTTATCTATCTATTATACATATCGTCATCTAGTGCCTACAACACAAGCCTTAATGAGCTTACCGTAGGACTCGGTCGATTGTGTAAAATTGTCACGAAATATTTATTTTTATTTATTTAAAAGTGTTACCTGTTAAATCTTATATTGGCCAAACGATTGGATAGTTTAGTGGTTTTAGCGATAATATGTTATACTGGACAATAATATTGACAATAAGTTATACTACACCGTACGCAGAGTTATAACACAACACATCCGAAAATGAAGCTACATAATACTGTTTAAGTTTCTATTTTAATCCTTAAACGCCTGGGGTGAATTCCCAGCTTTCAATGTTATGCTATCGTAAATCGGAAATCTGTAAGGAACTCTAACTCAAACGTTTATTACGCCACAAGAGCAGTTTTACACGTCGAGTATATAAAAAGTAAAAGAGAAAAATAAAATCTACACCTCTGACCCGAGAATCATTTTGACTTTTATGACCGGCAAGAAACTCGGCGGGACATATTCATTCAAAACAAAATTACAATAAAAAGCTTAAACATACATAAAAAAGCGTTTTTGTATAAGAAAATATATCAAAGAATTACAAAAAATAACTACAAAAAAAAAAATTCATATCTAACTGCTTAGAACGTAGCTAACAAAACGTTTGATGTCTTTTCCTTACCTGTGTTCTTTACTAATTTCCAAATTACAATAATTTAGAAATTAGTAAAGGACACAGTAAAGGACAATAATAAACAGTTTGAAATACATATCGGTAAACGGAAAAAACAAACAATACGAGTACTTAAAGAGACAACGTTTGTCTTCTCAGGCGGTCGAGTTCTTAGCTGAATGGTCGCTAACGCCGTGCAACGTGGCGTTTTTACGCGTGCAAACTGGGCTGTTTGACCCGCGGCAGGTCGGCGACAAACCCAAGTGGTTCGCGGAGCAGCTACAGCCCATCCGGTTTGCCGTGTGGGACGACGGTAGCTCGCTCAACGGCGCGCTCCGGCAGCTACAGCGGCACGAAAACCAGCCTACAGGTCACGTCACTATCTGACTAAATTTAAAAGAAATGTTAGAAAGTTTAGACCGTCGGACACCTGCCTAAGTTCCCTGTTTTTCCGTAGACAATATATGATTATTTGACATTTAAATTGAGATTTTCTTTTTATTTTACAGATGAAAGTGGCTCAGACTCAGAAGCTGCTGAGAGTACGAGTTCTTCATACTCTTCGCTCAGTGATTTTGTCTCTGAAATGGTTTCATCTGATCTTTCACCAGGTATGTAAAGTTAGTTGTTATTGGTGTGTTTTCAACCATTATTATATTATGGATCTTTGTAATCTGATAATAAATGAATTAGAATTAGCCAAAAGACGAAGCGGTAATAAAATATCATTATAGTAACTTTAAACCATTTAGCTAGCTAAATTAGTATGCTTATAAGGATTGACTAAAACATCCAGTATATTTAAGATTGTATGTCCATTAATCAGATCTATTTTGAGTAAGTACCAATAATTAGGTTATTTGTATCGAGTAAAGAGTCCTTTACTACGAGAATAAGTTGGCTAATTCTGAATTTTTAGTAGTTACGATGCTATAATGAAACAGGATTTTATACACATAAAGGAACTGTTACAAAGGTATACTGAGGTTTGCAAACAAAATACTAACACTCCTCGACATACATCGGCCTTGTCGTTGGAAAATAAACAACCGCCGTATTTTTTTTTTACCGAGAATTTAAATTTGAAGGTAACCCTCATCAACAACACGTGATTGGTGAGACCTACAGCGCAGTAGTCCAAGTGCCGATGACTCTGTCTTCCTCGCTAGACCCAGGAACGGTAAGTAACGTTTAGACGCGTATATTTATTACAACATGAAAATTAAACCATTGCGATTGCTGGCAAAACAACCCTTAAAGTTCCGCCATGTCTGTCCGTCCGTCCCTGGTTTTGCTCAGTAACCGCTAGTCATAGAAAGCTGTAATTTGGTAGAAATATGTAAATCATACACGCGGACAGAGTCTACAAATAAAAAAATAGAGTTGATGATTGAGAGGGGGTATTTTTTATTTGATAATTAAATGGGGTCATAAACATTGTTCGATAAAGTGAATATTTTCGGAAATACTCGGTATCAATGTTAAAAAAGTGCCTCTCCGCCCCTCATCTCTAACTGTCAAGTCTAAAAAATATGAAAAAAAACATGACGGTAAGTACAGTCGCCATCGGATATATCGGAGCTATGGAGGTAGTCATAAATATCGGAACATGCACTTTATCGCCTTGATAGGCGTTGTTTTGTTATTTGTCCACCACCACAGCTCCGATATATCTGATGACGACTGTACAGCTGAAAAAGACTGAACCGTTTTTTAGTTACGGTTCGAAAACTACGGAAACCTACACTGAGTATGGGCCGACATGGTCCTGGCCGGTTTTCCCACGTGTCGTGTGTGTGCGCAGGTGTACAGCCCGCCGTCGTCGCTGATGTTCGGCGAGGCGGCGCCGCGCGCGCGCACGCCGTCGTCTCCGTCCGGCTCCAGCTCCGAGCACTCCGAGCTGTCCGACGACGAGCCGCCCGGCGCGCTGCCCGCCGAGCCCAGCCCGCCCGTCAAGAAGAGCGTGAGTCCCGACAGCGTCTGTACCATTTTCTATCTCTTGGCGTCAGCGCTGTGGCATTTTAAATAATAAGTATATCATTTTAAATTGTATATCACACGTACGACAGCTATTTTTGGTAATAACTTTACACTTTGACGGACTAAGCCTACAGTCGCGTATGTTTTTGTTTGACCTATGAGCAAGGATAGGACAAACGCCCGTCATTTTGAAAATATAACCCTGTTCCGTACAGCAGAGACTTCCTTATGTTAATAAAAAAATACTATTTTATACATTTATTAGACCATAATTTATATCCAGTGACAAATTAATTTATGATTGACATTCCGAAATTTACTGTCGCCAATAAAATAGAATGACCAAAATTTTTTCAAAATTTTCAGTTGTGAGTGTGTGAAATGTGAATTTATGACCCATTTATGCGTTGAAAAGGTCCGTTCACAGTCTACGACGTCATAGGGCCATGTGTAATCGTTGACATTGGTATACTGTTCTTCCAAAATATTTTAACATCATAAAATAAGGAAGTCTTTGCTGTACGGAACAGGGTTATATTTTCGAAATGACGGGCGTTTGTCCTATCCTTGCCTATGAGAAATGACGTCAAATACTGTCCATCAACGTATTAAATTTGTACTTACTTGAACACAAGTCGTTGAGTAATAAACCAGTGTGAGAGGATCTTTGTGTGATAACCAAGTTGAAACTACCGTCGTGCTTTTAATTAAATGGTTAGGAAGCATGCAAGTGTGTTACCGAGTAGCATAACCGTTCGCTTCCATAATAAATTGGTACGGGTGCGCCTATGTGTAGTACCTACTAGTAACCAAGTTGAATGAGCGAACCTTCGTGTGGTACCAGTTATTGTAACCGTTCGCTAACATGTGTGGTAACTGGTAACAGAGTGTATTCAACATGTTCGCGCTTCCATAAGGAATAGGTACGGGAGCGATTATGTGTGGTAACCAAGATGAATGTGCCTTAATAAAATAGTAAGGAAGAATTTATGTGAGGTTACCAAGTTGCATGAATTTGGTGTACCCCCTTCCATAAAGACTTAGAACGGGGCCACCTATTCGTATGTGTGATGACTGTAAAGTTATTTACGTCACACTGGGTGGTAAGAGAGATTTACCGCCCTAGGGCGTGACGGAAAATCTCACTTAACACCCAGATGAAGACGTAAAACTATGTACGCACCACGGGCGGTAATAAAGAAGGCCTCAGATCGCGGGTAGTTGTGGTCCGAACCGAAGGTGAGGGTCATAAACAAGCGCGATCTGAGGCATTCTTTGTTTTACCGCCCTGGGTACGAAATATACTAATACGCGTGACCAAACCGTGACCACACGTTATCCAGGACACGGACAGCGGCAGTTTCGGACGCGAGTCGGACTCGAACTCGACGACGACGCCGAAGACGGTGGTGGCCCGCGGCCGCGCTGCCGACAGCGCCAGCGGCTCCGCCAGCGACAGCGAGCGCGCGCTCACCCCCTCGCACTCGCACGTCAAGGTGACTGAACTATAGTCATGCCAACCAAAATTGACAGTTAACAGTTTAGATTTAGAGAAGTTTTGTTTTAAATTTTTTGATTGACAGTACTAGCTTATTGTCTTCAGTTGCCGCGATAATTATTCATGAAATAAAACAACTAAAACGGATTATATCGCATATACGATATAATCCGAGGAGAGAGTTTCCTCAGTCCACCCGATGACCACGAACGCTGCTAAAGGGTCTGAAACGTCGGGATGGAGTTAAAATTAGTATATGCGATATAATCCGTTTTAGTTGTTTTATTTCATGAGTACTAGCTTAAGATAAAGATAATTGGATCCTCCCTGTCTTTTCTCTAAGTAACTCCCTGGCCTTATATTTTCAATCACTCGTTTTAACGTCCTAGCTTAGCCGGTGGTGACGCTAAGCTAAGCCGAAATTCAAACTTTTCGGCTTAGTAATTTATTTGTGATTATCTACACTAATATTATAAAGGCGAAAGTTTGTGAGTGTTAATTGTGTATTTACTTCTTCACGTCTAAACGGCTGGAGCGGTTTAATAAAATTTGGTTTGGAGTTAGCTGACACCCTGGATTAACACATAGGCTACGTTTTCCCCTAATAAACCGCGTGTGGCACAGCTAGTGATAAATATTTGTTACTACGTTATCTATCTATTGTACACGCAGTCATGTAAAATCTAATAATCTAAATATATAAAAATGAAATGCGTTTGTTAGTTACCCATAAATTCAACAATCGCTGAACCAATTTAGGTAATTTTGGTATTGAAATGTTTGTATTAGACCGCAGAAGGTTTAGGCAGTATAGTGTATAAACACAGAAATATTGTGATGATAATTAGAAAACAGTGATTCTTTATTCCCATACAAATTGTTTCCACCTGTCAATCATTGACATTCCAATTTATAACCATAGACGTAATAAGATTAAAAGAGAAGTTACGGGTGTTACGAAGTTCAACGGGTCATCTAGTGTTTAATATTTCAGCGCGCTAACAGCGGCGTGTCTCGGCAAGCTTCGCAGAGCTCGCTTCTGGAGCAGTTCGCGGCGCAGGCGAAGGAGTTGGTGCGAGAAACCACCCGCCAAAGCAGCCAGGAGGGAATTCTTGCTCATATGGACAAGGTATCTTAAAAACTTTCCCGGTTATCTGTTTATCTTGTTCTTACACCCACGATTGACAATATGATGGATAGGGACGGTTAATATTTTAGGGACTAATGGTTTTGTCAACAATCAATGCGACTCAAATAGTTGCAGGGTCGAATCGAATGGAAGTTTGAAACGAAAAATTGCCTATGATGTGTTATATTAATTTAGGAGTATACAACAGTCGTACAAGTTTGTACAACCTTAATAAAAGTGATGTAAACTATATGACAACTCTAGCGCGAGAAAAACTTATTTATCCTTCCGACGTCATAAGGAAATGGATGATACTAGTATACATAATTTAGTTAAAGGCTGGACTTGTTTCTTTTTAACACGAATGTATATTTATTTGTATCGAAATTCGAAGAAAGGAAAAGCGGCAGACGGTGAAGAAAAGAAATTGTTTGCGCCGTTCGGACAGGTATCAATCACTGCGTGACCACTTGGCAGCATCTCAGACAACCAATGATTGACTCAGCACCGGGGCCCGATTCTACTCGAGCACGTGACAACAGTTTATTTTATCGATTGTGGCGATCTCCCGGGTGGACATCCGATTTTTTACGTCGATATATGTCTGCATCTTTCAAATGCGGTTCTGCTGTGATAATGATTTATATGTTCACTCCGTCACATTTTGTCATTTGCATGAGTGGAATTGGGCCCATGATAGTAGTGTAGTTAATTACTATTAGCGATCAGGAAAAACGCTTAATTAATTTAGATGTCTACATGCATAATAGCTCAATCGATTAAAGATATGTTGAAACTTTCCGCTTGTACCTAAAATTAGGTTTAAATCCACTTTTTCATTAAGTTTTGTTTAGTTCGCACTATGCATAAGTGTATTCAATATGGGTTTAATCAGAATAGAAAGAAAATATTCTGTCGTTCGGTCAATGCCATAGTTCTAGATGGAGAAATGTGCACCTCACTGGCCGAATTACGGAGTCACTTGACTGACAACTTTCTTTTTAGATCCACATGTAATACATTATATTTTTTAGCATTTTACATTAATAAAAAATGATAGTATGATCTGAAATAAACATATCGGCATTTATATTCAGACACATTATTGCTTTGCTTGATAAACAGTATTATAGATTTGATTAAACAAGCAGGAATAGATTATTCATATCTAATATTTTGTTAGGAATGGTAAGCTTGCGTGCAAGGGTGAGCGTTTCTATTAGATTTCTTATTAGTGGATTGTTCCTTGAATTCCTTTGCTGGATCGCTCTTAATATCCTTTAACAAAAACGACTTGAATTAACTTACTGGAGTTCTCATTATAATTTCAACACCTGCAATCGAGATCGCTCTATGCATTCCAAGCCCTCAATCTAAAAGGCATTTCATTCTTGACATTCATTTCTTGATATCACAAGACCCAGCAAAAATGACACTTCATAACACATATAACGCTTGGCGCATCACAACATACAATAGCCTTATTGCAACATCACTTAATGTTTATAGCTAACGCTCCACGCTAAGAAGGCAGCAGAAGAAGCGTCCAAAAGCGTACAGGAAGCGTCCAAGTCCGCGCTGGAAGCGAGCAAGACCGCCACGGCCGTCAGCAAGAACACTTTCGAAGATCTCACCTACGTGGGCAAGTCCACTTTCGGAGACCTGACCAAGAGCGCTAAGGAAGTTGCGGCTAAGAAGGGTCTGCTTAAGGTGAGGATATTAATTTATTACAAGCATACAGAATGGATAGACGACCTCATTAAGGTCGCCGGTAGACGCTGGATGCAGGTCGCTTCCAACGAAGTCCAAGGGAGAGGCCTAGGTTTAGCAGTGGACGTATTATGGTTGAGATGATGATACAGAACGATCTATTATCGGTAATCAGGAACCAATTTTGTAATTCAGTAAATCGTGGCGATCAAAAAAAAGTCGAAATTACTTACTCGCCAACATCGATGTATAATAAACGTAGATTCACAATCAGCCCCAAAAAAAATGGCTCTAAAAAACAGCCGCTCGAACAACTTGGGCAGCACATTTAGTTAGTGTTCTTTGAACCGCTGTCAGTGCAAGTGTCAACAATGACTGAAATTACTTTATGATAGTTATATTTGATAGGTACTTAATAATTACAACACTGAGCTATTTTTTGTTTGTTTATATTATCTAAAAGAAGATTATACATTAGAATTATTAGCATAAACTGGAACGTGATAGAAATGTCATTTAGTGCCATATTTTTGTACATAATTGGTTCGCGTGTAGGGGTCTATTTCTTTATGTCAGTGCTCGCCAAGCACTTTCGTTTAAGTAAGGTATTTAAAGTTTTATTACCATAATATAACCGTCCGAACGCTTTAACAATATAAAAAAGAAGTTATATTTGAAATCTTCATTTTTTTTTAACAGGGTGAAAGTCAAGATGGTGGCCCGCCGTCCTCCGGGCCGGGCGCGCCGCGGCGGGACTCGACGGCCCTGCAGACAACCAACCTGCTGGCGGCTACACATCGGGACTTCTTCTCCAATATCAGCTCCGATCTCAACGGCTTGGCGGCTTCCACCTCGAGCATGTTCAGTGACTTGTTTGGCTCTAAAGGTGTGTATTAAAATTAAATCGTAATATGTACTAAATATCTTGTGTCCGCTCAACCATCTGTGAATCGGTAGAATTCGGTCACTCCTTTTTAGGTAATATCGCGAAAAGAACTGTTTGATTAATTTCAGATTCACACAGCTTTGTCGATGACCTAAAAGACTCCTAAATATTAGTGTAATATTTAATAAGTTTTTTTAGGGGTCGGAGGGCATCCCTTCTTATCTCTTGCCTGCGCCACGGCAAAAAGTTCTGGTGTAAATTTGAACTTTCTAGTCCCAGTAGTTTTTGGCGTTGATATGGGGTAAAAATGTAATAGTTATTTGTTGTTTAAGGGAGCAAAGTCAATGTTTAGGTAAACAATCTCTTACAAATATTGAGACCCGTAGCTTTGAATTCCAAAACTGAACCTCAACCATAGCGAGTAGTTCAAAGAGTGGAATCTTGAGCATTGGCAGGGTCTCAAGGCACGAGAGAAGAACACCCTTTGCTACCGAGTGTAACACACAATTTTTCACCTCACTACCGCGAGGAAAACTTTGACTCTAAAACTTTAAAAAAATATTAAAATCCAACATTTATAATTCAAAAACATTAATTAAAAGAACATCCAAACAGCAAAAAACACGTGATTCGTTGTGAAAAATTTGTATGTAATTACTTTGCGCTCTTGTGAACAGAGTTCAACTTTGCTATCTATTTTTAAAGAACAAAACGGTTCTTTCCGAGCTAGCGAGGTGTAAAGATATGTGTGCCGCCGACCGACGTCTTACTTGTCGACAGGCAAGCAGCAGAAGCCGGCGGAGGCGGCGCGCGGGCCGGCGGCGGCGTTCGGGCCGTTCTCGGGCGGCGCGCGCGGGCTGGTGGCGCGCTCGCCGCTCGTGCGCCACGCCGCGCCCGCCGCGCCCGCGCCGCCGCCGCTCGACCGCTCCAGCGCCAACGCCGAGAACCAGGCCTTCTTGAACGACGTGCGTACATTACATTCATGAGCTTTTGAGCCGATTGTTAAATGACTTACACGTCCCGTCAAAGTCACGACCTTGAGCCGTAGGAACCCGTCTTACAACTTTATATTTCATATATAATTTTATTTTATTTACACAATAAACAAAGAAAAAAATTAACTAACCTAAGTCCACTAAGTCTGTTCCTTCCGGAAGAGTGCCCATAAGGCTGGCTACATTCCCCTGCTGGGCTGGGCTGCATGGCTATGCCAATTCTTTGGCCGAGGAATGCGCCAGCCCTAGGTTCTCGGGTACATTGGAACAGTCTACCTCTAATATTTTAAATAATTTGTGAGCGCTATATATAATTATATATTAAAAATAAATGTGCGTGATAGTATTTCCCCTGTGATGTGTATGAGCCAATACTGTTTATAAAGATTATTGTATCTCAAATGTCAGGTAAAATTAACTTTCGAAAACAAATTAGATTGCGTAGTGCGTGTTTTAAGGATCAAAAATAAAATTAAATAAGGTAGAAACAATGTCGAGCATTTTACTACAGTAATTTAGCATTTAAATTCCATTAAATGTCGAGTTCCTTAAGAAGGTTGACTTGTATCTAACAAATTCATTTCACAAAGAAAAAATAACAAAGGATTTCTTTAAAACAATTTTTTTTTGCAAATTTTTCGTATGGTAGTGGAAGCTCTATTTTTTGCCTCGTTCCTGCAATCGCGAATGTTAACTTACACTTAAAAAAATATGCTAAAAAACTGAGACCTTTTTGATTTGACACTAGTTTTGTAATTATACAGTTGGTGCAACATGTCCTTGAGGGCGAAGGCGTAGGCTGGCTGAAACTTAACAGGCTTAAGAAACTAATGGAAGACGAGTCCTACCGCAACATGGTGCTGAGCAAACTGAACCGCAACCTCAACCGCAAGACCACGCCCAACGACAAAGTCTATGACGTGGTAAGTGCACGCACGTAAAGGTATTGTCGAGCCACTACCTATACTCGTAACTTAACCGTCTAATGCAAATGAGGTGATAGAACATTGGGCAATGTTGGTTATTCAATACGCGACAAAATTACGAACATTGGCGACTCGACCCCTTTTAGTTTTGCACCATTATATATTTTTCATTGAATACACAGCTGTAAAGGGTAAAATACGCTGTAAGCTGAGTATGAGACTAAGCTAAGTTTAGCTAAATGGGTGCGCGAAACGGAGCGGCGCGTCGAGCTTCTAAGGAATTTGAGCAGCGTGCACTACGGTCGCCCTCAAACATTTATTTGTTAAACATGCATGTACACTGCACGCCCCGCCCCGCTGCACGGTTAATTAGCTTCCACTGAAGCCTCACACGCGATGACCTAGGTGAGCAAATTCCATGCTAAATCGAAACGATGAAATGAAACAAACAGTCGACAGTTATTGAAACGGCCTACGTGAACTATACAGGATGATCAATCCAAATGGGTCAGTAGGGGGAAGTCAGAAACTATGAGAGGTAGCGAAATCTGTTCTTAGGAACCATGGGTTCGATTTTAGATTGAATAATAATGACATTCAAGCTTTTTTTAATCTCACATACATAACCGGGAATCGAACCTGGTCGAAATCTTGTAAACAATGTTAGGTGTAAATCTGAAACATTTACGTTGTCATTGTATATAGAAACAATTTTTGAGTCACAACGAGTACATTTTTAATATTGATCAAGTAAATTGACTAAGAAACCCAACAAAAAGATAATCGTTTTAGGTACTTCAATAAATTTAAACTTTCACGGTTTGTACACATTATTATGGTGGACTCGGATTCAGAGTCTTAATCCGAGTCCACGAGGACAACGTCGTCTTCGAAACGTCGGAGGTAAATTTTAAAGTTAATATACGCGGTTAAGTCCCGTTCATGTATAATAATATTCCAATAAATGTTCAAAATATAGTAACGATTTGAATGCCATTATTATTCAATCTAAATTCGAAGCCATGGTTCCTAAGAACAGATTTCGCTATCTCTCATAGTTTCTGACTTCTCCCTACTGACCCATTTGAATTGATCGCCCTGTATACGTTCGGGGTGCTTACGGGGCAGTGCAAACGAGACGCGGTGGCGGTAACAAACGAGTGGAGACCACTGACTGGCGGCTATAGTAATCCTGTGGCGGGGCGATTCGCGCGCACGTAGCACAAGACTGCCGGGTCACATTCGCGTGGCACCGCAACGCATCGCATCGCAACTCTGTTCCCTTAGAATCGTTGACGTTGGACGTACCTTAAATGCTCATTTGTTTCCGAGCAGTTTGTCAGCAAGCCGGTGTGGAAGGGTATGCTGCGTGTGCTGCAAGCCGTGGTGCACGGGCTGGAGCACACGTACTCCAACTTCGGGCTCGGCGGCATGGCCTCCGTGTTCCAACTGGCGGAGATGGCGCACACTCACTATTGGAGCAAGGAGGTAGATCTTTTTAAATCAAATGTTTCTATTATTATTCTTTCGATTTAAATATCGTAGAAATTCGCATGCAGACGTTTCTGCATAATAAAAAATAATTTAGATTTAATTTATTTTAGATCATGTATTTCTATTCTAAAATTTGACATTAAGTATAAAGGGTTTTGTATGGGTTTTACATAAGGCTTTACTCACCTTCCCCTTATTCGACAATACCCTTTCATTTTACTTTTAAAGCCCTTATAAAAGCGCTAACCCTTATAACTAAGCGCTATCCCAATACCCTAACAAAACCCTAATCATCCGCTCACCAAAACCTTACATATCGCCTATAAGGGTTAGCCTTATAAAAGGGCTCCCCTTTTACATACAAGCGTGCTAATTGAAATTGTCTGCCTTGTTCAGAAAACACACATTGCTCTGATTCAATAGTAAGGCGGCGCGGTGACGCGGCGTTTTCTTTGACTGCTTTTATTTGATGGACGAGCGCTTTTCGAACACTAGCGTAGACACATACTAAACCGGTCTCTTTCACGCAAGGCTTAACTACGACATTACTAAAGGGAAAGCTTTATAAAAAGCGCTAAGTAATAAGGGTAACCCTTTTTAAGGGATAGCAAGGCATAAAGGATAGCAGTTAGTGATTGTAAAGGGCTAGTTTTATTTTTAGCTTAGACGTACGGTAAGGGATAGTCAAATATATGGACTGGAGCAGTTCAAACTGGAAAGTCTTTCAATGTGTTAGCCGTGTATAAGGGACGCCCTTTTAATGGGTTTTGCCGCGGAAAAGGTTGTCCGGTCCCTGGTTTAGCAGACTTACATTTATTAGACTGCCATCGGACCTTAAATACTTACCGTGGGGTAAGTATTTAAGGTCCTACTGTAGGCCTTATTTGGACATAAGGTCCAGGTTCTTCACAAGTCTTTCACCAATATCCATGATATCCACGATATATACATACATTTGAAGGTAATAATGGTAAGAACTTGGAGCCAGGGTTAAGACTCTTCGAATTAAAAGACGCATGTATTGCCGCTTCAGGTGGAGCCTACATCACGGATAGAACTGTTCCATTTCAGTTGGACAACGATCTGAATTTAAAAACGAGACAGAAGGGCAGATCAAAATAAAGGAAACATTGATTTAATAGATGGTCACCAGAAAAGTGATAGTTGTATCACAAAACCTAGACACACAAAAAAAAACTATTGTTATTAGCGAAATAATAATATACGTGTACCGAGCAAAGCCGAAGCGTGTCGTGTATAGTTTAGTAGTTGGGCATTTTCAAAAAACGTTGAACAACGTTTTGTCCTCCGCCTCGAATTTCCCGTTCCATTACGCCACCCTCTATTAATATGAACTTTCCACTGATGGTCGAGTAATGGAAGATTAAATTTTTATAATTTTGTATGAAAATTTTGGGACACTTTTGTTATAAATCAGGATCAGGATCGAACAAGCTCGTGATTCTGAGAAAAATGATCCCTGGCACGTACAGATCTGGAAGAATGAAGTTTGGGACAACGTTTTTTGAAAATGCCCAGTTATGAATGACATCTTACACAAATCGACCTAGTCCTACGGTAAGCTCAGTAAGGCTTGTGTTGTATAACTACTAGACGACGATATATATAATAGATAGATACATATAAATACTTAAACACATAGAAAACACCCATGACTCAGGAACAAATATCTGTGCTCATAACACAAATAAATGCCCTGACTGGGATTTGAACCCATCGGCTTCATAGGCAGGGCTACCCACGAGGCCAGACCGGTCGTCAAAAACACATGCTCGGAGACATTGCAATGCCAACGTAATTTGTGTAACGTAACGCAGGTGGCCGCCGAGCAGAGCGGGCTGGGCGGCGCGGCGTTGGCCGACAACTACCTGGACACGCCGTCCGAGCCGTCCTCTAGGAAGAGCTCGCAGTCAGGTCCGGTCATACAGCTCTTATTTTATTTTAGAGTATTAAGGACATCAAGAGCAAATAAAATTTATATCAGCTATAAATAGGTATCGGACGGAAGAGTGCAAATGACATAAGGAACAGGACTTGTACCATAACGGAGTAGCTATCAGCGTAACATATTTTATACAGTTGATCAATTTGTCGATGTCATCGACATAATTATTTCATCGTTATTAATGGTGTTAAATTTAGTAATTTAGAGCCTAGTAATATTTATTTGACCAAATACATTTAGAGCGAAATTAATTTGTTTTCTGGAGAACAGTTCATGTATCTTCGGTATGAAGTGTTTTTATAACAATAGTGTATTAGTTAGTAGGAGATTATATCCCGCTCGCTGCAGATTGTGTGATTTTTGACATATTTTTAATGCTACTGCTACAACGCAATTGATTTATCCTTCTAACCTTTTTCATTAAATAAATATGAATATAACCTATATATATACCCCCTTTCTAAAAAGACAAACAAATCATTTATGTGTTGAATGTGTTACGCTGATAGCTACTCCATTATAGTATAAGTCCTGTTCCTTATGTCATTTGCACTCTTCCGTCCGATGCCTAGCTATAAATAACAGCAGCACACATAGCTAATTATAGATATCCACCAATTAAATAAGACTGAGCACGCAGGCCACAAGTCAAATGAAAAGCCTTTAAATCGTTGCATATTGTTGCATGACATGACTATTTTATATACTGTGGCCTCATACTTAAATATCTGCACGCAAGTGTTGTTGTTGCACGAACTGGAAGACGCAGCGTAGGTAGGCTTCCCACAAGGTGTACCGACGACCTAGTTAGAGTCGCGGGATGCCGCTGAATGTGGAAGGCGCAGGATCGGTCTTCTTGGGTCGTTCTGGAGGCCTATGTCCAGCAGTGGACGTCTTCCGGCTGACATGGTGATGATGAAGTGTTGTTTTATCGTCGGGTAAAACTACATTAGCTTTTTGCCAACTACCTACCTAATTATTTCTGTTTCTATCCTTCCTGCATTGACCTGTGTAGTTATAAATGTAGTGTTCTCAGATACCCTACACTTATAGTTAGGTAAGTATTTGGCAAAAAGCTAATGTACATTTACCCGACGATAAAACAACACTTGCGTGCAGATATTTAAGTATGCGGCCACATATACTAATACTTGAAATTGAACGCGAATCGAAATGTTTAATAAAATAATTAGATTTTTGCTATCTCAATGTTTATAGCAAAAACCTAAAGAAGAAAAACAAATTTAAAAGACATTCTAATCTGAATCATAAATCTTTGTTTTTCAGAAAGAGCTTGATTTAAAATATCGTCATTCTTAACATTTTGATTGCAGATGTACCAATAGTAAACTATCCAGAAATGGACTCGTCTGAAGCTCAGAGCACTACCGAGATGTTCAAAGACATGCTAAACCAGAAGCGTAACTTTCTGTTTAGCAAGTTGACATCATTCGACTCCGATGTAAGTGTGACCAAAAACCCGACTGGGAAGGGTTAATGTTGTGATGCATGGGATATACTTAGGTACCTGTATTTAGGAGCCTGATATTTATTACAAAGTGTTAATGCTGTTTCTTGAGCATGGCACACAATACCGGGTGTGGCCTGTAATAGGAGCTTTAACTTTAGGCATCATTTCTACACCAAAAACGAGGCAACATTTGTTCTACGACTTTTGAAAATAACTTATAGTTTAATAAATATTAATAAAAAAAGATTTTCCAAGCAAGCAATGTATTGCAAAAACTATGAAGTTTGTAGGCTGACAGTAAACGTCAACTAGACTATTGGATGCTGTTCATTGAAAATACTATTTAATTTGTTCGAAAAAATCACAATTAAAATATTACCCAATTATTTAAAGTTGTAGAACAAAATGTTGTTACGTTCGTGGTGTAGAAGCGATCCCTAATTTTTTCGCTCCTATTACAGGCCGCACCCGGTATATACATATTTAATGAACTGATAACTATGTACCGCCATTTAAGTATCATTTGTGCATATCTTGTCTGCATTTAATAGTAATTGTACTTATGTAATAAGTATATTTATTATCCATAAAATGATAGCTATGCGCTCTATACATATGTATACTTATATAATCCTGCATTTGGTTTTGTCGCGCCATTGCTATCAGTATCCTACTCTTAGTAACCGTCGCAATTTCTGTGCTAAGGTTCGAGCACAGGCCACGAGCACCGGTAAAATAATAACACCTAACTTAACATACATCGTGTTAGACAGTGAAGCCTCGATACATCTTTTTTTTATATTGAACATCTAGCAGGGATTTCTTGATCAATGACAGCTAGACCTGAACACGGGCATACATGACAAATTTCGGTGCTTTTATGATTTTAAATGAATTGTGTTATATTTTATTTTAAACAAACTTTACAACTACAGCGTATTTATCATGTATTTGTATTACTCTATTATAATTCCACATGCAACTGTGGCAAAATATCAAAAATATACAAGGTAAATAGACCATTTTCATTAGTAGTTGTAATGTTGTTAGTAGTTCGTTTTATCAGAAGTCGTCTTATCGAGGTTCCATTGCTGTTGGGTAAATTAGCATGGTATTCCGGGATCATTGTTCGGCTACATCGGTTGTTTGTGGGCAGGCGGCACCGTCGTCGGACTGCTCCGCCGACGAGAGCGGCTCGATCACCACCAACCGAGCCAATCTCTACGACCACCGCGCCTCCTTTAAGTCCAACCTCTCTGATACAGAAGTCATGTTTCTCAATGTAAGTCGTAGTCGCTGTCGTGTAGCTTACCGCTTGCTGGTCAGTCGTAGTCGCTGTAGTTACCTGTGCATGACGATGATTAGACCACCAGACATTGACATATATGTATTAACGCACGGTAGGATCCGGCCATATTGAAAAAGCGACTATGCAGCGTATATATTCTACATTTTTTGTTTTAGTTTAACTGTTTTTTGTTACATATAAAGGGCACTTTATATCAAATTTAAACAAATTGAAATTGACTATTTTAGGAACCGCACCTGCATAAATAGGTAAAATTATGAGCATGTTTAAATAAAAGTTTACCAATTTGTTTGTGATAATCAGAAAATAGATCGCCACAAGAATCCTAATGCAAAGTTTGACGGAACACTTAAATTTGATGTCCCGAATTAGGAAAATCACGTTTAAGGGTATGTGAATAAGGTTAATTTCGCTACGCAGATGGGTCGCGGGGCTGGGAGCGGCAAGCCGCGAGCGTCCAGCGTGTTCTCGTCGAAGTCGTCGATGAGCGGGTACCGGCCGCCGGCGGGAGTGCCCGCCACGTCGCCCATCACCTCGCCTGACACGACCAGGACCTATCTGTTCCAAGGTCTCATTGGTAAGGGCCCGGATTAAGCATTAACTTATTCATATAGAATAGCGATTTACGTCTCCCGGGGATTCAGGCTTTGGTATCAGCCTGACTAAAACTAGCTACGTAGTATAATACAAAGTTACGATCCATCATCATGTAGGCATACATGATGATGGGTCGTAACTTTGTATTATGCTATACATAGCTAGTAAATAAAAAAGACATACATTTCTCATGCATATAGCGAAAGACATGCGTTGTAATTTATACTAAAAAACGAAATGAGTTTATTTACACGGTTGTCAGTCGATAATGTTTTGTACTGTGGACTACAAGTAAATCCCAGCTCTTGACACAAAAATGCCATTCTGTTCTTAACAATATACTCGTACATAGGTTATCTTAGTCGTTTCTGATTTCCGCACCTCGCAGAACACTGTGATATTAACTCTAAAAACATATTATTTAAGGCAAGGAGAGATCAAATCTGTGGGACCAAATGCAGTTTTGGGAAGATTCGTTTTTGGATGCCGTGAGCCAGGAGCGCGACATGATTGGCATGGACCAAGGTGCTAATGAGATGATGGAGCGGTACAAATGTCTCAGCGATACTGAACGAAAACGCCTAGAACATGAAGAGGATAGATTGCTTTCCACAGCTCTTTACAACCTCACGGCAGCTATGGTTCTTTTCGACGTACAAGCGGATATCGTGCGAAACAAAGTGCGGAGGTTGCTTGCGAAGAGCCATATAGGACTCGTTTATAGCCAAGAAGTCAATCATTTACTAGATGTTGTCCACACTTTGGTAAGTTCAATTTAAGTTACGTTGTAGGTTAGAGAAACTATGCAAAATGATGATTAAAATATTATTGCTTTATTACTAAAGTATTTTGTAAATTTTTGAGTAGAAGCTGAAGGAATATAACTAATTATTGATGACCGGTCTGGCCTAGTAGGTACTGACCCTGCCTATGAAGCCGAAGGTCCTGGGTTCGATTCCCAGTCGGGGCATTTATTTGTGTGATGAGCACAGATATTTGTTCCTGAGTCATGGGTGTTTTCTATGTATTTAAGTATTTATATGTATCTATCTATTATATATATATCTGGTCTAGGTCGATTTGTGTAAGATTGTCCCGAAATATTTATTTATTTATTAATTATTGTACGATATAACAGCACGGCAACGACATCGATTTGAAACCGCTGGGTTCGCGGTTACTGCGGCGCGCCTCGTTCACAGTGCACGAGGGGGACGCGGGCGGCGAGCTGCGCTTCATGGAGGTGCGCGACGACGGGCTCGTGCTGCGCTCCACGCAAGGTGTGTGTTTTGGACCCTGGTATATACCCTTAAACTATGTCCAATAATGAGAGGTAGGGCACAGCGAAGTATCATCACGCTTGAGTCTGGAGAAGCCCAACTGGGGAAGCACCTCCTCCTTACAGAAGACCACAGCCATAGTAGCACTGCTACCTTTTAGGTATGTAGTGTTGTTATCCTGATGGTGAGTACGGTTCCCAGAGCTCCAACCCCCCTTACAGGCTGACAACGCGCTTGCGACTCCATAGTTTAAGGTAATTGCTTACCATCAAGGAATCCGTCTGCTGGTTTGCCACCTTTGTCATAAAAAAACCACCTCGCGGGCTCGCGGCTACTGCGGCCGCCTCGTTCACGGGACGCAATTTGTTTTCAAAATTAAAGCTTTGGTACTCGAAAACGTATTACTGAAGTTTTAACGTGCATTTAGCCGATCCAGGATGATTTTTTTTTTGCACGTTAAACTGTTAACAAACATACTTCACGAAAAATAAAAGTAACTAGTTACATTTTTGCAGGGACAATTGTGGAGAGGTGGTGGTACGAGAGGCTCGTCAATATGACATATAGTCCAAAAATACGAGTATTGTGCCTTTGGAGGAAGAACGGTGGTCAGACGCAACTACACAAATATTATACGAAAAAGGTGAATATTATTCCGTTATTAATATAAATATCTTATTCTGGTATTCATGTTATTTGACCTTTTTTATATTTTCAGTGTAAATCGCTTTATTATACTATAAAAGAGGCCATGGAAAAAAGTGGGCGAAAACAGGACGCCGCGGAACTGGGGGGAGAGTTTCCAATACAAGACTGTGCCTCGGGAGAAGGGGGACTTATACAGGTACGTATTCCCTCCTGAACAAGTCTGTGCAAGTTCCTAAAAGAGGTGAATAACTATGATTAATTATGTAACTTTGTGGGCTATTGCGAAATATGAAGACCTAAGTTACATAATCGGCTAAGAGAATCTCGTCGTCAAGGTTGGCTGTGTTTCGCAATAGGTGGGCTTAAAACAGCTCCTTCTTTGATACTAACCTACATACACGAAGATTTAAAAGTTTTTTTCATAGGAAACCCAAAAACGGCTAAATCATTTAGTACCTGGGCAGTTTTCCACATATGTCATTGTCGGATTTGTAAATATTTTGTTAAATAATGTAAAACTACACTCAACTTTTGAAGAATTCTTGTAACAATACTTGTGCTTAGTCTTTATTAATCTTAATTTACGAAGTTTCTTCTTTATGTTTAGAGATAATCGCAAGACTACAATGACGTTTGTGCAGAACTAACCACCTACAGTTTTCATTTAAAGTACTTTTAAAATCTCATTGTCCTGATTTTCGAGCTACCAATGTATTATTTTTCCGACGAAAATTGTATTATTTGTTTTACCACTTTGGCGACATGATTAATACTTGAATCAAATTTCAGCCTTCTAGTCTAGTGCTAACGATAGCTAAGCTGCTAACAAGCGGAAATAGGGAAATCAGAAGTTCCTAATTCATCAGATCAGACAGTAATAGGGCTTCCCCGGTTCTTATCCTGATGTTATTTTATTAAATTCTTGTCGAAGTGTATATAGCTGCGATATCGTCATTTACGTCTCAAAATCTAATGACAATAATTATACATTTTTGTATGGCAATGTACTGAGAAAAGGCTATGACATGAATTGAGGACTTACTTTGTCTCTGGCCAGTGTCAAAGATTTTCCCACTACACGTATGTTGACTAGTATATCATTTCGAAGGTGTGCATGGAAGGCGTCGGCTTGCTGTTCCAGCACAGCAAGGTATGTATTTTTACATATATATTTGTCCGTATTTTTTGTGAGCTTATTTATTTTTAAACAGTAATGAATATACCAAAACTGTTAAACGTTGAAATGCTCAGTGAGTGAGGTTTTGGTACGGTCATTACCCGGTTGACCAGGTAAGGTATCTGTCAGTGTATCGCTTCATTCGGAGATCGTGTCGGTATAAACGGCGAAGGCGCTTCTGTCTCACTGTGCCGCTCGACCGCGCGGCGTCGCGCCTCCCGGGCAACTTACGAAGCTTTCTCATCCACCGTACGCGATGTGCCATCTCTTACGATATCAAACAAAAGGGCGCCCGCCACGATATCGTCCAAACGAAATTATCAATTTAAAACGCTGAATGGCAAATCATGATTTTAAATTTGCTTGCCCCTCAGATCCTAGCAATATTTATTCCGGATTCAAGGACCACTCAAACTTTCCTTTCTTAACTTCTTCTTCATTATCCGAATTTTCTTTTTAATATATGTATTACTTATTTATATTAGTATATCGATAATCTTTTTACGTAATGTATTCGTAGCGAAAGAAATAAATTATCTCTATTAATCACCACGAATTCAGGTTTATCGATTAAAGTCACTACTTATGCCCATAAATTATCTTTCTCTATTACTAAATCGATGTAATAGTTAGAAGTTTTACATTTTAAGGTTGACCGTTGTCCATCTGATTTTCGTATACCTATTCCGTACAATACTTTGTGCATGTGCTATTGTCTGCAACCTCCCTCGTCGGTCGCGGGCTCTCGTGGCGGGTAGCCGGACAGCCGGTAGCCGGACGGCGGGCCGGCAGCCGGTAGCCGGTGGCTGGCAGCCGGCGCGTCGAGCGCGACCGGCCGTCCGCGACGCTAGGAACTTTTGAGATGGTCCTTGACACGCGCTCGCCCGCCCCCAACTAATCTCTTCTTTTTGTCTGTTCTACTCTTCCCGGATACGCCGAACCCGCGCCGCTGCGCTAAAGGATTTCGAGGTACTCAGTGGTTCATACACTAGTAATGGCTGGCTCTTACGATGATCGACACGACCTTATGATTTCTGTCACGGTTACATTGACATGTGCAATTAGTGATGATCGTTCGAGGTCGTAGGGCTTTACTTGTAGTTTTGAGGCTTACAGATTGTTTTTAGCCGTTGTTAGCGTTGTTTTAGTTCTCCCGAGTGCGGCGAGCGCCGAAGCGCGCGTCGTGCATGCACATAGAAGCCCTTTGTTTATTTATTTGTTTATTATCGCACCCGATAGCTTGCAATCGTATCGCGGATCGTCCGGCGAGCGGTCTCGATTCCCTTTCGCCCCGCCCACGGCGGTTCAGTTCGTTGGTCCCTTGTGTCTGTCTCCCGGAACCCTCGCGTCACGTCCGCCCCGAGCCGGACGCGGGTCGGAGGTCAGTCGTAGAGCATTGCCATCTCACAAGTTCTGGTGCGGCTCCGGGCCCGGCCGCGTGGTGCTCCTCGCCCCCGCTCCCGCTCCCCTCCCTCGCACACGCCGCACCCTGCACACCGCACTCCCCGCTGCTCACGTGTTGTCTGCTCTTTGCTGTCAACATTCAACCAACAGAAACGCGACATGCAGAAGATCCTGAATAGCAGTTTTTGTCGTTGAATTTTGAACTAAAGTATCGTTGGAAAGATACACTAATTGTCTGGCATCCCATCTTTATTGGGCGTCTTCTGGTTTTAATTTGGAAGATTTGTGCACAGGCATTAGTGGATCCGCTCGGTACTCAGTATCCGCGTTGCGCTGCTCGTATCGCATGTTTGCATGTCGACTTTTATATATATTTTATTATTGGTTATCCGTTTTGCTTGAATTTTGTAACAGCGTACTGAACTACGATTCCTGAAAGACTTTACGACGATTAGATTGATATCGTACATTTGTTATTCCTATACAATTTCAAAGGTTGTATACGTGTAAAATGTATTTAACAACGTATAAAAGAAAGCTTAAGTGTAGAATACAGACTTTGATTAGTGTGTTAAGAGTAGAGCGCCTGAGGATGCACCTAGGCACCTACTACTGAGAGGCATCTTGTTTTCGTCCGTTATTAGCGATTCAAAAAATTATTCCTGATATGTATAATCGGCAACACGCGTGCGTCCCTGTGGAAAAAAACTGCTCCGAACGTTTCATCCGAAACACTTCGTTCCGTCTTTGAACTGTGTCAATCCTCTCAAACACGAATGATGAAAAACTAACTATTTAGTAGCTAGTAGAAAAGTCGTTATCATATAAAGAGTCAATTAACGTATTGCGTTGTGATAAGGTTTCATAGAAGTGAGTTCCAAATTAAAGTTCGTAACTGTATGTAGCAAATATTATAGGACTAGCGGTACATAAATAAGTACAAATTATCAAAGTAAACTGCTAAAAGTTAAGTTGGATATGTTTGTGTATGAAGTAGTTAGTATTTAGCTGCTAATTTAGATGTGGGCAGATAGATCATGGCACAGAACTATATCGAGATATAACAATAAAACACGTAGAATGGACTCACGAAAAATTGCCTCGACGGCTCCATTGCTCGCTGCTAACATCAGGCCACTCCCTGCTCACCGTGTGCGACGCCAGGTTTTAAAAATAAAATTACTTCCAAACTTAACCCTTTACCTTCGGGCTCTATTATTTATCATTGAAAATGACAGCTTGTACATCTACGCAGAGTTGAGTTTTGACTCTGATAGGTGGCAACTCTGGTTGACACCCGTAGGCAAAGGGTTTAAACTCCATCACTAAAGTTGGAGATGTTAATCAAGGCAACCAAAGCACTAACGAAAAATGTTCACGCTCGTTTTCCATATAAATAGATAAACTCTTTTGTTCTGTCTCGGTATATTTATGTCGTTCATTGCATGTTAACATTTACGAAGCTGTTTGTTCATCACACTACATAAATAATTAGTCAAGTCAATCGAACTCAAACCCTCACTTCGTATCTCATCAAAAATGCTAGTTCCTTAAAACAGTCAAAAACATGACATGGACAGGTCAGATTCGTAGTATTTGTTCGCCACAGATACTTGGCGTGACGAGTTGAACTGGACAACCTTAAACAAGTGTGTCAACGTTGCTCTTCTCCGTGTTTCAGTTCTTCGTGAGGCTTGACCACATCCGGAAATGTTTTACGCAGAACGGCGGAATCTTCGTTTTAGAAGAATTTAGTGAGTATTTTTATGAATTACTTGTGTCACAATCACAACCCCTTAAACGTCATTACGTTTCTACTTTTAATTCTTTGCGACTTGCATAAATTCGATTCGTTCGATAAAAGACAAACTGGAATGTAGGTATAAGTAATACAGTCTATTATTGTAGTGACTACATATAAGGAGAGGCATGTAATATGACTCTCCTTGATTCATAAGTATATATATACCCAATTAAAATGAATAAATAGTTAGTTGTTACTTGGCACTCTGTGTTTTAATACCGTCTCTGAGTCCTTACATGGCGACCTTACCCGTATTTACATTTTTTGTTTACCATTTGGTGCCACTGGACATGATATCAGCGTAATAAAGCATGCCCACTCTAATGTTAGCGTGACTGACAATTACTATTATTATATAAGTTTTTGGACAGGCAGCTTGCGCTGATACTTCTAAATCATAGTTCACTAAGCACTACACTGATTTAGATAGTTTATCTATTCTTAAACGGATTAACACTATTAGAGTTCACGACTTGGGAGGGTAATTTGTTCCAAGTCCTCACTATTCGTCCTCCTTCTTACTATTCGCTAAAATATTATGATATTTGCTTTCAGACCCAAAAACAAGGCAAATTATACAGAGAAAGTACAAATCAATCATGGTAAGTGTTTCCGATATATGTGTTTAATATAATCAATGTAAGCCTGGGAAATGACCTCAATGACATACTTACATATGTACATACATTTCCATTGATGTTGTCTCCTAGTCTCTATATTGGTAAATGTTCTGTTTATTTTATTTTTTTATTGAATTTTTGATTTTTTTTATGTTGTAGGCAGAGAAAGTAGTGCTTGACCTGCATCGTTTCTTCTCCATATGGCTTTCTCGATATTATATCGAGACCACTAGAAGTGAAGTGAATTGTGCACCTTTCGTTTCATAGCTCGTACGGATGTATGTACACAATGTGTCTGGTTTTTATTTTTGCATTATTTTTCTAACTTTTAGCTTATTATTTATGCTTGACACCATTTTTGTAATAGTGCAACAACCGCTTTTTTCTACATGATTACTAATTCTGGTATGAAAGAAGAATACTCTGTATGCAGTTATTTATTTATCTTATTATTTATTAAGCCGATGCCATTTATCTCATTCATATTATCTATTACAGTTGATCTATTTATTCGTCTCTTTTTAACTCTTAACTTAACTTTTTAATGTCACCGTTGGAAATATGCGGATAAACTATGTCCAAATAATTCTTCGTGTATCCTTTTTTGGTTATGTATGATAATACATTTGTAATTAAATAAAATTACAAATATATGGTAATAATTATAGCACTGAGCACTGGCTGAAAGAAAAGCAAATATCCTAAAACAGAAAAGTACATCTTACCCTCCTAACAGGGATGAAAAGTGCCTTTTCCGAGCTGGGCTGTGAAATAGCTATTTGTGCAACTAGAGACCAACGTTCAGGCTTCGTAGTTGTTTAAGTGCTAATTTTGAGCCTCGAGCAAGTGAAACATTCTATAATATAATTTCCCTAACTAGTGCGTAAAAAGTACACTTTGCGCACGCTTCGCATGCGTAAATTTCACTTTTTAAGGCACTTGTTATGAAAAATTGGGTTCGATACACGTGTAAAAACTTCTTTAAGACTCGGGTGATTGTCACCCTCGTTTCACTCGGGCTCCAACTTTCACCCTCGTTGAAACAAATTTATTTTCACTAGTATCGAAATGTACTATTAAAATCTTGAGCGTAGATAAAGACCTCAAAGGCACGCAATGCTAATTGAGATCTAATAAAGTACGTACAGTTCACCATTTTCTACTACTTGGCTTGGCTGCTGTTTCGTCTGCTTGTGCTTTTTCGTCTCTTTATTCATTTTGGGATCTGCAATAATACTTACAACACAACAATTTAATCTTGTTAAAATTATTTTCTTATAAAAAACAAACTAAATCAAAACACCAATCACACATTTGCTATGTTATGCTATCTACTTACTAGAATTCGGTTAAAGAGATGGTTTAACATTTGAATGTTATCATTATCCTAGCGACTTTCAACATAATTGCTTTTATTTTGGTATACAATAACACGTAGATTAGACACTAATCAATAATTACATAATACGAGCATCCAATATTGATGTAACATAGATACATATAATTTATTATACCCGTACATATAATTTATAATACGACATTAGAGTACCTAAGTAATCCAAAGAGTTTTTTTAAATCGCTTGTGTTAAAAAAAACAAGTTATTCCTGTCTTTGACAACAGTCATTCGTTATTATGTGTGTTGAGATGTGTTATTTTTTATTTGTAAATTAGTATTTCCAATGACAGGGACTCCTTTTGGTACAATCCAAACTACGTAATAAGATAATGTCTCGTTTTAGCAAAAAATCTTTCATTTTTTACAATATTAAGGTATCTCTTCATTTCGCCTAGCTTATAACGCACTGTAAAGTCATACTATGCAAGTACCTATTATAAGCGCACCTAATTGTTTTGTTTCGCTTAATATTATACATTTTTATTTTACGCTATTTCTCTGTAAGTATATATCTTCCTGGTTAAGGTAATTTAAAGTATTTCAAAGAACACGACTTAGGATAAGTTCTAGTCATCCAATCATTGTGACATCTTCAGTTTAGCGACTTAAACTTTTTGGTTCTGATTGTTATATTTAATATTCCAGGCGGACCAAATATGCTACGCTGTGTTGTGCGTGTTCTCCTACTTCGCGGCGGGACAGGAACAGAAGAAGGCTATCTTGGAGCAGGCTGCGCGCGTGCCGCCGCCCGCCGCGCTGCCCGCGCCCGCCGCGCAGCGCAGCGTGTCCGACCTGGGGCCCGACGCGCCGGGGCTCAAGGCCCGGACCAGTCCTCAGGTGAGTTATAAGGGAAAACTTAGGTACCTAAACGACCAACTCTATCTTGTCAAAATTTGAACGATCATATGTGACATTCACTATCAAAAAAAAGGGAACCTTATTGTCGATGGCACTTACGTCGAACCGCGCTGCGTTTGTATTGCGTCAGCTTGAAGAACGACGTAAGTGCCGTCGACAATACAGTCCCTTTTCGTAGATAATGTCACATATACGATCATTACGTTAATATAGAACGCCAACATGCATACAGACACGTTACTACCACATACGTCTGGTCCTAGTTAAGTTTTTGTCTGCATTGTACAACAAAACATAGAGGAGCATTTCATGAAAACGTGACGTAAGCGACACCACATTTTTAATACCACCGAGAAGTAAATTTAAGAAGCTAATTATCAGTAATGCAATATAAGAACTCGGCTTTAAGATTGATGGTGTTTCTTAAAGGCTAATACGTTTTATGGTGGTAGCTGCCATAGCGTTACGTAAGCGACAAAAAGTTGATGTTTTCATGGAATGCTCCTAGATCGGCATGAACGAGAATGTGCGATTACGATGGACATATCTTTGAACAACGGACGCAACAAAGGGTACTGTTAACTAACCTTTTTATGTCGCGTAATATGAGGCTCCAAGGATTATGTCCAAACCCCGGACGATGGGGTTGAATTGTACTTTTCACTAGTGCTTAATTAAATATCGACTATTCTATCGACATCCATACGAACAATTCTTGAATCGGAAATTGATTGATCAAACTTATTATCTTACATGTCTGGTTGCTACATAATATTACATCAAGTACCTATTATATATTATCATTATCACATAGGTACTATAATTATTATCAATATTACGGGTCACGGGAATGATTGTAATAGTTAAATAAGTACATACAGCTCATTTTAATTTTGTATAGGTACATCTACCTATAATTTTTCTTAATTTTGTAACGGTGGTCCAGTCCATCGTGTTTTTATCGACTTATAAAATGTGTGTCCTCGCACTATTGAGACGTCAACACATAATTTCTCCCGTCATCCGGGCTTTGATTTATGTGTAACATATTACCTTTTCGTAGTTGCAGACGGACAGAAGATCCCCAGTAAGTCGCCCCGCGGACCCAAGGATTCCGTCGGCGTCAGCGAAGGTTCCATCGCCCACCCGAAGTGAAGTGAGGCGACCCGAAAGCCAGTCAGAATCTCCGCGCAGTGCGCCGCATCGACCGGAGCCACCTGGGATTTCATTGCAGGTAAATTTCACAAAGCTAGTTGACTGGTGTTTTTTCTAGGTATCAATCGATAATAGCCTTAAACCTATACAAAAGTCAGAAATTTGTATGAATGTCTTACATTCGCATTTCCCGCTCAAAGCGCTCAAGCTAATAAGGATTAATGATACTCACGACGTCACCATACCCACCCACGCGTTTCAGTGAAACATGAGAAATGTAATGGCTTTCATTTATTTTTTAATTTCGCATATTAAAAATCTAATATTTTCTAATTCTAAATTTGAGATATCTTGGAAACACGTTAATAATATATTCAAAACAAAGAAGGTATTTTTTTTAATTTTTGGTTTTATTGATTATATCGGTCATTACTCATTATGTGCCCATTTTATCTCATTTTCTTACAAAATTGAACATGTGTCTATACCCCGTTCAGGAATCTAATAGTACATTGTGCAACGAGGGCGGTAAGTAGGGTATAGCAAAGGCGAGTCTATTAGAAGCCCGACGACGCAGTCGGAGGACTTTAATGACTCAAGTTTGTTATACACTTACCGCCCGTGATACACACACAATCTTTTTCATCACATTTGCGAGGAAATAAAAAATACTAGGTAAAATTAGTAACTTAGGCTTAAAATCAAAATTCACTTTGTAAACTAAAATCAAACCGCATCCACTAAAAGATATTGACAACTTTTTCAATGTCGTTTTGTTTTCGAAGTTGACTGACCGTCCTAGCAAATAGTATCATATATCAAAATTAAATAGAATATAATTATTATTATTAAATGTTAAACATTAAGTTACAGTCAAATTTAATATAGAGATATGTTTTATTCATATTTAAAGTTGGTTGTAGCAAACTTTTGAAGATATGAAATACACCTTCGCTGATTGGAAACATCCTCAGTCCGAAGTGAAGTATGAGTTCTATATATTTATTTCTTTTAAACTAAACTTAGCAGCCAGTGAGGTAAAACGGCTATAACTGCTCTGTACGCTCGCAAGTAATAACGTCATTGACGAGCAAGAGTATATTAGCGCCCGTGGTGCGTACATAGTTTTACGTCTTCATCTGGGTGTAAAGTGAGATTTTCCGTCGCGCCCTAGGGCGGTAAATCTCTTACCGCCCAGTGTGACGTAAATGATTATGTGTATTCTTTTCCCGCAGGAGCCGCGGAGCCCGCCGCAAGTGGGCGCGGTGCGGCCGGCCGGCGCGCCGCAGCGGCGGGACAGCGTGCCGCCGCGCCGCCCGCCGCCGCCCGCGCCGCAGTCGCGCCTCGCGCGCGCCATGTCGCAGGCCGCGCCCGCGTCCGCGTCCGCCCCGGCGTCCGCGCGCGCACATGACCCGCCTTTAGTGAGTAGGCCTCATTGCTTCCTCTAAAACTAGTTGAGATGAGTCAACTCCACCTGCATTATGTCCAACCGAATATCCTAGTTTTTTTTTATTTTATGACATAAGGTGGCAAACGAGCAGACGGATTGCCTGATGGTAAGCAATTACCGTCGCCCATGGGCACCCGCAACACCAGGAGTCACAAGCGCGTTGCCGACCTTTAAGGGGTTGAAGCTCTGGGAACCTTACTCACCATCAGGAACACAACACTACATACCTGAAAGGCAGCAGTGCTATTGTGGCTGTGGTCTTCTGTAAGGAGGAGGTACCTACTTCCCCAGTTAGGCTGCCCCAGACTCGAGCGTGATGGTACTTCGCTGAGCCCTACCTCTCATTATCGGACGTAGTTTAAGGACATACCCGGGTCCAAAGTTATTACAGCTGCTGTTAAATCGGGGTAATTGACTTCTTCTGGGGCTCGTTTAGTTTAGACTGACATTTTTTTATATTTACATATACATATTACTTACTAAATATATACCACTCCTTTATATATTTCTATGCATAGATGTATATTACTCAAATAAAATCAACTGAATACATTGTGTAAAATATGGCTCACTCTCACTTACAATCTGGAGTTGGCTACATAAGAATTACAGATAATAAAAAGGAGTATAATTTAATTACACAACCGTAAGGTCTTAAGTTATAAAAAGATGTTCGACCGAAATTCCGAAACCAACACTAGCGTCAAGTTATGTTACAAGATCAAGTTTTTTGCACGTTATATTTAAATGAGTGATGTTCGTAACTAATCTGTCCCCGGCGCAGATCCCGCCGCGGCCGGGCTCGAGGCCGGGCGCGCCACCGGCGCTGCCGCCGCGGCAGCTGTCCGCGGCCGCCGACCTCAACTCTGTGCCCAGGTGACTTAACCGCTCCGCCTACAATCCTTTTAAATATAAACACTCCGCGTCCATTAGCATTTTTTGGGCGATGGCACAGCATCATTGTCCGTCGGTTCCATATATAACTGTAATCAGAAATATAGAACACGTGGATTGACAATGTCTATACAAAATGTCGCGTTCCTCATTCTGGCAAACGCACTAGCGCCATCTATTAATGTTTGACATCAGTAAGTCTCAGTTCTGTAGGTTCAATGGAGATGTCTTGCTGTCAACAGAACCCAAAATAGACGGCGCTAAGCCACGAAGTACCGAAACCAGACAAATAGACAGAGAGTTGAAATAACGTAACTTTGTATAGATTTTCTTAATTTATTTTTCTATGATCCTTGTTTTGTATAAATGGTATAAATAAATATTCTTTTAACGCTGGCGATGAATCGCCGTTACGTCGGCTATGCGTTGTCGGCTAGTCTAGCATTGCGCGGATGTTGATAAGACGCCAAGACGCGAATATAAGCAACATCCCTAATCAAAACATAGCAAAACTCTCCGCGTTGTAGAAATCAACGCTTACTGATGACGCTTCCGATTGCGTGGGTGGCTATAGATCTACCAAGTTATTTTAAAACGTTCGGTGCCTACAGCTTCAACGGCGAGAGATATCGCATGAAGCGTTTTTTCGTGGCCTATTACACGGGGGTCAATCAAATAAATTATTCATAGACAATACAAGTGATATTATAATTACCTAGTACACATTTTACTGATTAGGTGTGTGTACTTATTTGAATTTATGTTACCATTTTCAGCGATGTTATTGGCGATCTTAAGCGAAAGTAACTTATGCGGCCGTAGCCGCCGAGTGGTGTCGGACAAAAGGTGAACATAGCTAGCGGTCATGGTAGATCCTCCGCTCGACATAAGGCGAGCTATGCCCATGCTTCTTTGTTGTATTTTCTATTTTTTTATCGTGTCAATTTATAGTATAGTTTCAAACCTTTTGAACGCCTAGGCCAACTAAAGGTGTCGTATGCTGTCGTGCCTACCACGCCACCGACAACTAAAGTTGTTATAGGCGGAGATTGTCAAAGCAATTTTCTGATAACTATTAAGTATTATCCTCGTAAGACCCAGTATCCATTACAATGTACACTCCCTTTCAATGCAATTAAAAATTTATTAAAGGGTTTATTACCCTTTAATAAATTTTAAAGTAGCATTTCTTCTGATTCATTATTTTTCGAACAAAGAAAATTCAACCAAATGCACTACATAACTAATAAGTTTGATTTGAACTATATAAACATTTTGTATGGTGGGCCTTACGATGTGGGCCATACGTCATTGTCAAAACGACATTTTTTAATGCATAAGGTGCAACTTTTCTACTAAATACCGACTAACTTAAACTGACTCGATGTAAAATCAAATAGAAAAAAAAAACACAATGCAATGGGTATACAGCGCTTTAAATAAACCATTTTGCACATGACTAAAGACTTAGACACTTAATAATATGTTCTTGGACCAATATTTTATTCATAAATCCACTTCCTATCAACGGACGCTTCATTTTCGCTTGTCAATCGCTTCATTTCCGTATTAACTTTACCTTTATAAATATAGGTTATTAGTAATTAGTGTTGTAGAAATCAACATACTCCACCCGTCAGTAAAATTAAACAAATTAATTTGTTTTACATTCTATCACTATCCCTTTCATTTTTGTGATATTCTTGTGTTAAAATTATGATCCGGGATTATTACCGAAATGGCCCTATATCGACAGACAGACCACCACAGACTATAATATCGACGGTGGATATGTCAAATGTCGTAACCGCCTCTGCTCCAACTAGGTACGTAGGTAGGAGAAAAATAACGTAGGCTACAACTACAATTGGTACACTTAATAGTTATTTCCCATACAATACGCCTCTGGCTACGGCACATGGGCTTTTTTTAATGCAAACCGGTGATACTTAATTTTTTTTAAATAGGGAAGATAATTTAGAGTTTTGATGTACAGGGCGGCGAGCCCGCCGGCGCGGCGCGCGCCGCAGCGCCAGGGCTCCGTGAGCGGCCCCTTCGCGCCCTCCAACCCCTTCACGGCGCCGCGCCACGCCGAGTTCGTCATCCCGCAACGTAACAACGCTCGCCGACCATCTACCGACATTAATAAGTCATAAAACACAAAGCTCAGTTACGGATTTGAACGCGAGTCACTTCATACTCGAATACAGATTGGTGTCATCTCGATCTTAAACGGCCTGTACCCCTTTCGTCGCCTTGCGACTTTTGTATAATACGAGATTAAATCGGTTATGGCATTTGTTTGGCGTTCACGTGAATTTGTTGCTATGCGAAATAGTTAAACTTTTCGCTAGTAATTTGTTTGACTCGTGTTTTAATCGTGTGACTGATTAAATAGTATATATAACTATATCACTACATATATTATTAAAAAAATATACCTACACTTACTCGTAGACACTCGATGCGTAACTACAAAGTGACCTGTTGATATTATATGCATTGAATGTACCGATTCCAAATCCCTTGCGAAAATCTATTCGTCTATTTATGAAAATTATTAGTTATTGTAGATTGTTTCAACTTAAATATTGTTAACGGTTGCTCGATATCCAAAGAACTTAAATAATATATAAAAAATACTTTGTTCTAATACCACATTTGTGCCCTCCGTACCTATATCTATCTGAATAAACATAATTAAGGGAAACGTACTGTTTCACAAGAGGTCGACTATTTTTTTATTAAATTATCTAGTCCTCGTTGAATATACATAGTATTAAATTCATACATAATCATCATTACTACCGACCACTATGATAATATCGACAAATAAATACGTTAAATAAAATTTAAATCAATTTGAATGTATTGCTTTGTGGTATTAAATATAAACGTTTGTGCCCCTTAGTGAGCTGTGATGTTCCTAGCTAGAATGTTGATATATTTTAGTTTTAAAATGTTTTGTAGGTAATTCTTTTATTCGTAATTTTTTATATTTTGTCGTTGATGTACTGATTTATAAAGATTATGTTCTAAGTATTTTGAAGATATAAACATTAGTGCAGTGTTTGAAGCTATTAGAAACCCAATTATTAGTTTAGTATCTATTCAGTCCATTGATTTTTATCAGTTGTAATAATTAATAGATAATTAGTACAAACATCCTTTTGCAATCCTACATAGCAAGGATCAAATTTGAACACGGATTGACAATGTCTGTACAAAATTATGTCAAACCCACTAACGCCATCTACCGGGTCATAAACACAGTTAGTTACAAGGTCTATTGGCTTGGTGTGAAGTAGGAGGTGCAGGTACTAGGAATCCATCACAACACTCAGCACTCGCCTTAGCGGAAAATAATCTATCGGCAAAAGAACTTGTCACTATTTACTATGTAATTTACGTATCGCACGTAATAAATAACCATTCATCACGAGACCTGCTGCACAAATTTTATAAAAGAAGTTATGTACAGACATGGTCAATCCAGGTCTTCATGATCCCTGATATTAATTTTGTATTTACGTATTTCGTTTCATAATTATTAACTTATTAATCTTATTATCTTTTTAATTATTAGTTAGATACCTACCGTTATTGTCTATATCTGAAAATGATAATAAATTGAATTGTAAGTAATTCATTATAAAGCAATATTGTTTTAATATTTGTATAATAACAGGATTTAGTATTAGGTACGTTAAGTAAAATATGTGTACCGTTTATAATAAAAGAAGTATTTCTTTAATGTTATTTTATTACTTGCTTGAAAGAATCTGCCTTCGAACCAGTTTCGAAACAAGGTAGACGAGACGCGTCCTATATCATTAGGAAAATCCCAAATTACATACACTATTATAAATAAAATTCACAAATAAACTTGTAAAATTTACAAAAAAATATCCCATAGTAATAAAACGCCGTGTGGTGCCGGCTGACTAGAATAGCACCACCCCATCTCCTCCCGCGGGTGTCGTAAGAGGCGACAAAGAGAAAAAACCGACGGATGGGCAGCAGCGTCCGTCGCAAGCCAATCTACGGCTACTGCGGTCGCCAACCCGCCTGCCAAGCGCGGCGACTATGGCATCTACACCTCAAGATGATACAAGTCATATTTAGGGGAGGCCCAGTGGAGGATTTACGGCTGAAGTGTAATAAAATTATGGTACTTATAAGCTACTAAGCTGATAAGCAGGCAAAAAAACATTACTTTTAAAAACGAAAAAGGATTAGAGTATACGTAACTTAAATCAATGTAAATTAATTATAGTCCAATGATTTGCTTTGTAGGAGAGGCCATTGTCACAAAGTTCTTGTTCGCTAACGCAAACCTGAGCTAAATAAGTAATATAATTTTTGTAAGTTATTATCATGGTTTGTTTTCTGTATGTTATGTACAGGCAGCAACACTCATAGCTGTATATCAGCACCTTATGCCTTATATAATAAGGTCCACCAGTGTACAGCTAAGAGTGTTGCTGTGTGTACGCGTGTTTACTCGTTGACCGAAACCGCTAACGTTATCAATTATCATGCAAAAAATATGTCTGTGCCATTTTACGTAGATGGAGTAACTGAATAATTCACATTAACTTGGTGCCTGAGGATTAATGCTAACAAAACCTCTTTACCGTAATGATACTGACAAACTCATAGAATTATTTACCGTATTGTCTGGACTAATGTAATATAGGTAAACTAGATTTTCTAAGGCTGTTACGACCGTTATTCATCCATCGAGGTGGGTAAGTAAAGCGCACACCACCAACACGAGGTCAACATAATTTTGATTCATATGATTGACAGAAATCGTGAAAGAATCGTTTTATGATTGCGAATGATCGCCTTAAATTACTGCAATCAAGTTCGTCGCAGTTTAAATAACGCGGAATTTAAATTGCAAAGTGCCGACCATTTTGGGTCTGGATAAGCCATGAACTGATAATAAATATGGAGGTGTAGCTGATGTGTGAATTAGGATAGATAATACCGAAAATCACTTACCATTACACTGTGTGTAAGTCTAATACGGACGAAGAATTAAACTAGACATAGGATTCGAATACATATGTAATTATTTTTTGTAAAATTTCTGAGTAATGTACCACGAATAATACAAACTACGCCTTTGAAACTAACTGTCAACGAATGTTTAACTCGAGTGTGCTACATTACATTGCGGGGCGAATTTTTTTATATGGATAAAATTTTGATTGTACCTATTTCTAAGATAGAGTTATCTAAATATATTTCTTATGTCTTATTCTACCCTCCGTTAAGAAATTCGCCCATATAAGATTTACACATTGTATATGATTATTTATCATATTCGACTGTAACGAGCCTGATCGCTCGTCTTGGGGTATCGTCAGGGTCATCCTGATTCCTGGACCGGCGACAACATACAACATGTTACATATTATGCAAACCGAGAATAATGACCGATTTTAGGGAAGCCTCTTCAGCAGTGGGCGTCTTATAGTTCAAATGATGATGATGGTGATGATGAGGTTTCATAAAGAATTTTAATACTTTTGCCATTTTATTTTACTATTGCCTTAATCTAGTCAAAGATTGGAAAAAATCCAGTGAAATGACAAAGTATGGTGTGTCTATTTAGCCGATTTTGTGATTTCACTAAACAATGTCAGGGATTGGGTTAAATAAGTACATAAATTATGAAATACCATTCGCTGTTTTATGTCCTGCGTAATTTTCATATCCCTTAGACGTTTGTACAAAATAACCATATGTATATCTACACCATACTCCAGTTGAGACTTCATAATTTCTCTAAACTTGTTTAGCGAAATGTTAAAACTAGTTGACTTTTTGAGTTCGACTTTTTGAGTTTTAGTCGACTTATTCTAGTGGTCCAGTGAAATTTCCATCGATTTTGTGATTTCACTAAACAGACTCAGGGATTTAAATGACTGAAATTTCCATGAGAATTGTTGAAATGGATTCAATATTTTATTATTCTGCGTGATTTGATCATTTCCCTTAGAGTTTTTTTTTATATCTCTGATAATTTCAATCCATGTTATATTTTCATAGCTTAACGTAGTAAAATAATTGCTAGGTTCCGATTTTAAATTTCATACTTCCTGTAAGTTGGAGTCTTCAGTGAGTTGGACCGAGGCAAAAAGTAAATGTCGTTCAATTTGTTTATTTACCCCACGGCTACAGTTAAGATAGGTAGTTACTTAACTATTATAATATTTAATGATAAAAATCTTTTCTCGTGTACAAAAATCCGAAAGCCTGAAAGTCTTCTAAAGGGGGTGCTATTTATGGTACTGATATTTAATAAAACCAAATATTAGGCTTTTAACCCCTTTACTTTCAAAAAGTTCAACCATAGGAAAGACGCGAACCCAATTAATCTGTTTAAACCATATGTAAAATAAAATACTAAAGTAGTTTGTAGTATTCGATTCAAAATAAGGCTGATTAGGTAGGTAGTATTGGATCAGGCCGATGAAATCTGACGAGCACTAATTTTAGTGTCTTAAGGAAAAAAGTTAGTACCTAATATTATTATTATGAGCCTATACTGTCATTACTGTCCCACTGCTGGGCAAAGACCTCCCCACACTTTTTCGACTCCTGACGATCTAGAGCCGTCTCTAGCCATTTTTTCAAAAAGGAGTCAAGCTCGTCTTTCCATCACCGGTACCTATTTTGAAAAAAAAAAGGTTACGAAATTTTATCGATAGGTACCAAAACAATTTTTAAGTTTTGTCATGTCGGTCTGTCCTCCCGAATGATTCGCGTTTCTGCGAGCTATTTGACTCTGGCTATGATGAAGGAACTAGGTCGAAGATTTGGCGAATTCCGATAATATGGCCACAATATTGGGTTACGACAAATGCCACTGCAGCATGTATCGAAGACGCTCGCAGCATTTCCTCGCTGAATCGTGAGCCTCATACACAGCCTTCTCTGATTCTCTTTGAAAGGTCCTTAAAGAGACTCAGAGCACCAAGACCGCACGGACCGAAGGTCTCGACACCGAATAGAATAAAATTGTATTCTGCGCTGAGACCATCTGTATTTCTCAAAGTTAACAATAACATTATACATAAGTCAAATTCTAAAAAATTCTCAGATGTGGAGATTGTTAAAATTATTCTGTCTGGTGGCGAATGCCGTGTGTATCCCAAGGCAGGGGGCAAACATGGCTGTCGACTATTTCTTGCACAAGGACGTAAAGAATGTGATTTACTTATCTTGTAAGGAAACCGCAGGTGAGATAACTTCTAAAAACCAGTTATAAACATTCCTTGTATAGGTATCTACACTGATGCAAGTGCGGAAAGTCTGTAATTACTACACGACCAACGCTATTTTTTTTTAGTTAGAGAATTAGAGATCATTTCTTTCTTTGCCTTAGAAAACTTGGTTCTGACAATGGACAGTTTCCACTAGCCTATTATTAATACCGTTCACACTAACGCAATCCATAATTTACGTATTCATTACGTATTTAATTTATGTATGAAGCTTTTGGGGTCTTCGATATCGGCAAGAGTTGTACGGTTCGAAGGTTTGTTTTTTGTACTGCACTTAAATTCAATGCGACTCTAAACAATCAGTGGTGACTTGTTCTAAATTATAAAGGCGATCATATTTCCCACGGAAGTACCTACTGCAGTTTATCCAGGTCAACGTCTGTGGGTTTATCTCTTGATTGTTGAAAAAAGAAGAGTCCATCGCGTAGGTAGAGTCCCTAGAGAGCATTAATATATATTACTGGTGCAAGAAGATAAATTGATTATCCCTAAATGAGTCTGTCTAGCCAACTATACTATATGTGAAGTAGGCATGCAAGTTTCATTTGTAACATCTGCGGGTATTGTCGAAATAACACAAATAGGCACTTGCATCAATAAGTAATGTAGGATTTACAGTTTTAATGTTTGCTAACCTACAGAGTCCCTGCTATATTCTAGATTATCTATGCTTTTACTTAACTACGTTCTTAATTAATTTCGTAAATATATCTCTAAAGTTATCGGCGTTACTCGGCAACTATTGCGGTCAGTGCACATATGTAATTTGTTTAATAATTATGAAATAAATCTGCCCAATGACTGCGAACGCTACTAAAGGGAAACGTCAGGATGAAATTTAAGACAATGTTTTGTAACTATAGACTCTACGTGGACTCTACTACTCATCAAATTTGATTTACAGAAATAAAAGATGTGGCAAGACTCTTTATTGATAAAAACATACAGACATCAGTTGGTCTACTTGATCAGGCTCCTATAAACATGAAGAGGCTTTTGTATCTGTACGAAGCGCGCATCGGGGTTCTCGTGGACGGGAATTGTTACAATACGCAGAACGTTTTGAACAATGTAAGTTACGATCCCATGTCCTGCCTATATAATGCCTAATTCAATTGTTGTAACTAAGTATTACATTGGAAAATAATGAGATATATAGGTATATCTTCATTAACGTAGAAACGTAGAAAACTATAACTACAGATCTACTTTAGATTTGAAGTACCTAGATGTTTTATTTAAATCAATTAAATCTACACATCATTGATATATTGTATTTTATAAGTATTTATATAGGCTCAGGCTACCTAATATTTAATACCAAATATTTTCCGGTAGCCAGACGCGATCTGAAGTTATAGGCCAAAAGCATCAGCCGTTTTTGACCAGAACCGAACCTTTGGTCGAAACATGATTTTGGGCTGAACCCAGCCCGGAGCGAAACCGAAACCGAACTTTTAGTCGGGTACCTACTAATTTATAACACTGTCATGCTATATATTTTTAGCCTTCCAAGTAGCAACGGTTCAAGTCAAAAAGAGCTATACCTAGTTTCGACAAATTAACTACTTTAAGTAATACATAAAAACAGATGTTATATTTATCTTTATTTAAACACAACTAAATACCTATAAAGACAATTATATAATAATTAAAATAAACAATAATTAATTACATTATCTATAATTATACAAATAAATATTTTTTTTTAATAATAATTAATACAAATAAATAATAATTAATTTTAGGCCTCAGAATGGATGATGTTCAACGATATGCGTAGCTGGTTGGTACTGGACGATAAATGCAATGATACTGACTTTGTAAACGACACCTTTCAAGATCTAAAGCTTAGTGTGGACGCCGATGTCGTAGTGGCGTCTCACTGTGGTAAGTCATATGAAATGTGTCTGTCTATTGTTGTAGTGTCGAAAAAGAACCAATGAAGTATACAAAGCCCATTCACTGACATTCTGGTACCGCAACTCTCTTACCACCTATCCGCTTGAAGTTCATATGTTGATGTTAGACTCGACTTTAAAATTTTAACTGACGAAGGGCAAGGAGCTCTATTACCACGAGTCGTAAAATATAGTTCTACTAGCTGTGCCTAGCGGTTTATTAGGCAAAAAACATAGCCTATGTGTTAATCCAGGGTGTCAGTTAACTCCATACAAAATTTTATTAAAATCGCTCCAGCCATTTAGACTTGAAGAAGTAACAAACATAATACACACTCACAAACTTTCGCCTTTATAATATTAGTGTAGAATTTAGATTAGCGAGTGATCAAGAAGATATCTGACCTGAGGTATAAGTACTCTCATCTTATGTTTACGAGTACTCTCAATTTTATTGTACAGTCAGCAGCAAAAGTTGCTAAGCGTTTGAAGTGTTCAAAATGACCTACACGCGCTCTTATTCTCTTGACAATAGAGACGTGTTGACCTAATTTTTAACACCTCAAATGCTTAGCTACTTCTGCTGCTGACTGTACCTACAGTTAACGGCAAGATATTTTACAGGACAGTTTAGCCTTCGGGCCTCGGAAGCAACCTAAACTACCTAGATATGTTAGCTTAATGTGACTACCATTAAAATATTACACAAAAATCGATCGGTCGAGTGGATCTTGATTGACCACCGACATGTAAAGTTTTAGTCCTATTTCCAATTAAGTGTACAGTTTAACGAAATGTGCTTCTGCACTTATACGGCGACAGCTTAAGACACTTCATTAATTCTTTATCCTCAAACAGGGCGTATATACCAGCTTACCGATGTATTCAACTTCGGCCGCATTCAGGGAAACGCGCTGGAGATGAGACAGCTTGGAGCTTGGTCTTCGGAAAGAGGTAGGCACGATGCGTCACACAACTCTCAGTTCATGCCTATGCTAAAATATCGGTCAAAATGCTTTTATCAATTAGTGAATAAGCTACGTACGTGATATCTAGGTTTATAAATAAGAATGTATGTAAAGTCAAGTGCAAAAATACATACCGAAAGAATCCTATCATAAAAACGTCCTACCTACAACCTTATTTACTGTACAATAAAGTTGCTCGGTGCATATTTTTGAAACTTTGTCAGTGAACGAATTTTTACACTTGCTGTACTATACAATTTAAATTATAAAAATAAAAGTAGATAAGAATAAGTTAATCACATTTCTGACTACACTAACCTCAAAACTCTGTATCTCGGTATTTATGTAGGACTTGTCTAATTGCAGGGTTGAGGATTTTGCTTCAGGGCTTTAAATACTATAATCGGTGGAATTTTCAAAATCTAACTCTGCGGGCCGTGTCGGTGGTAACTCTTACTTTATTATGCCTTATTTAGTGGAAATGTAAATAATTATAAAGTACTTATTGCTTTTTGACTACACTACTGTAGAGTATTTAAGCTACCTACTTAAAAGTGACATTGTTCAAAGATACGCAACAGTTCAAGGGAGTTTGATGAGAGCATGCTCTTCGAGCCGGGCTACACGCTGGGGGTCGCCGCCATGACCAAAATCTCCACGCAGCTGCTCTATTTACTCACAGAAATGCATAATTTCCGGTAAGTGGTAGTGCATTTAGTACTAGGGCTAGAAACCTACGGGCAGTTAAGAGTTAGGTAAGACCGTGGAGTAAACCAGGTATGCATGTCAGGAACATAATTGATACTAAAAATACATACTTATTCATTTCTCATTCTAGAAAAGTGAGTAATTGTTTATCGTTGAAGCGGGTGGAAAGTGGTGCGTTTTGGCCCTAACACCGCAAAATTATGTTACTATTAGTTCTAGCCTTGTACTTACAAAGTATTTAGGACAAGTGCCAAAAATAATAATAATTATTCTCACAAATTATTGGAATTTATTGTAGCGATTATCAATGTTATACAATTAAGATGTAAATTAAATCAATTGTTTTGTTTTTTTTAGTTCAAATTTAAAGTATCTTAAGTTTTATATAGCGGTTATATTGAAGGAACAAACCTAAGATGTTTTTTTTTAATATGAAAAATAAAAAATATTGCGTCGGACCTATACTAGTCATTATTACCCAGAATCGTTACCCAAACTCATGAAATAATAAGTAGCTCTATCTCTCGTTTAACCAATAAGACACTAAATGTGACATTATCTAGCAAAAGGGACCTTATTGTCGATGGCGCTTACGTCGAACCGCGTTGCGTTTGTATTGCAGCATCTTGAGCAACGGCGTAAGCGCCATCGACAATAAGGTCCCTTATCATAGATAATGTCACAAATATTTTACACTAACAGTTTCAACTATACCATCGTGGGGCGCTGGATTGGAACACCTGCACGAAACTCCACTAAGGTAACACCTTCTTAATTTTTATAAGCCATACCTACATGTACAGGCCCGGTGCCGCGAACAACGAAGTTCGTATATTTCGAGCATCTTTCTCTTTTACTCCAATTAAAGCGTCATGAGAGTGACAGAAACAATCGCCCGAAAACGAATATCGTTTTACGCGGTAGCTCCGCAGATTCGCCGGTCATATCTCGGATCAGATCTGCAAGATGAGTAAAACTTGACCGCCAGATTTGTGTCGCAAGTTGTCTAGCCCATCATACCTACATTCACGGTTCGGCCCGCCAAACAGATAGGTAGCTGTGTAGTTACCTAAATGCTTAGCTGTTAATATGCACCGCTCTGACCAATTTTGTATTTCGACTACAAGCTTTCAGTTAGACTTAAAAAAACTTGACAATCGTTAATGATGGTCATATCAGCATCTAATCTGTTAATTTCCCTTTGTTTATTCAATAGGTACCTAACTATATGCAAACATATAATCATAATCTTTATCAATACGGCATGTGATCTACAGGCAATGTCGAACTTGTTGCTCTGGCGCGAACAGGACATATCTTCAACATCGTCACGACTATTCTCCTCTTGGCTGGACTGGATGGACCCGTTTTTTCCCTCCATCACCGAGCTAGAGTAAGCTTAACTGCAATTACTTTAACATCGCAGTTTCGTATAAATTTAATACACGTTTACCTTCTCATATGTGGCACGTCTCAAAATTAAAAAGCAGTAAGTTTAATCCATATGAAATCCTAACTTTTTGGGAAAGGTGCCTAGGAATCGCCAGTATCGTAAAACTGTTTTAAGCTCAGTAATAAAATAAACTCGAACTCAGACTCGAACGTGACGATATTGGGATATTACATCATATTGGGGCAAGTTAAGGGCAAACGCGCTAGAGGAAGAGCTCCTGCAAGATGGTCAGATTCTATTAGACAAGCATGTGGTTCCATGCAGAGGGCAGCCTATATAGCCCTTAATCGTGTTAAATGGAGGGACATAGTTATTGGTCATGATTTTCAGTGATGAGGGAACGACGAAGAAGAATATAAACGACATAAGTAGAGGTAAAATTCTTACTTACCTATTTTTCTAGGACCAAATTTTACTACACTATACCAGACAAGGGTATCGGTGACTACGAGAACCAATTCCTGAGCCCCATGTCGCCAGGAGTGTGGTGGTGTGCGGCCGCAGCGGGGGCACTGTGCGCGCTGGTGCTGTTCGCTGCGGCTGCCGTCGAACGCCGCCCTGAACCGGTCTCTTACGGAGTGTTCAGTGTGCTGGCGGCCGGATTTCAACAAGGTTTGTTATTTGTCGAGTGTTATTGATTTTTCTTTTTCAAATCTGTTAACTGACGTTGACGTTGACAGCAATTTAATATTTACAGATTATGAAGATGGACATCAGACGGAAAAAGACAGCTCCAGTGAGTCACAAGAAATTGTTTACTAGCATTTTTCTTAGGGCACGGTGAAGCCTCCGCCAAGACGAGCAAAACATAGAAGCACGACCGATTCTAGAAGAAGAATTCAGCCCATTAGATGTTTTCATAAGATTAGACCGAATTTATTTAAATGTTGCATGAACTGGACTGAATAACTTCAGTTCAGTTATTATTTTATATGATATAATTACTTAACTGATAAAATTTATTTATTCCAAAGTACAATATGTTTATCAATATATAATAAATTACTAAAATTACAATAGATTTGGTGTTCTGTCTGGTATATCTAACTTAGCTATTATATACAACAACAATTTTTTTTTAATTGTTTAAATTATAATAGGTCCTTATGATAACAGAACTAATTATTAAAAATATACAAATAATACTGACTAATAACCTAATTACAAACAATCAATGGTACATTATTGCTTATAACTAACTTACACAATTTAAAATACATTAAAAAAACACAATAATACACAAAAAACGAACACAATTATATTTAGTCAAATAATCCACTTACTTAACTTATTATAATTTATATGTGTAATAAATCCATTGCAGCTTTTAATACCGGTTCCATATGTGTACTCAGGAAACTCCAAATGTTAAAAACTTGAGTGTTTAGCGACATTATTCAACATTCAAAATGACGAGCGAGTGCCCCTTAACTATTTAGTTAATTAGAATTCACTCATTCGTATGACATAATTCGCCAGTTGAAAACTTTCCAGGCCGTAAGGCAGCCCTCCTCGTAGTGGGGCTGACGAGTATGCTGCTCTACAACTACTACACCAGTAGCGTGGTCTCCTGGCTGCTAAACGCAGCTCCTCCAAGCCTGGATTCCTTGGACGGCCTACTAAAGAGCGACTTTGAACTGGTTTTTGAGGATATTGGTTACACCAGGCAATGGCTTGATGTGAGTGGTTTATCATAATAGCTGAAAGACACTCGATCACGGCGGAATCCATCAATATTCCTCAAGTAGAAATAATATGCAATCTCTGTACGGTTTTTGGCACCGTTAATCATATATTCTAATGTACGATTCCCACCGACCGGGCGGAGTCAGCGCGTGCTCAAGCGCATTTAAATAGTTGCCAAAGAAATGTAGAGCTTCTGTACCGTAGTCAGAGGAATCTGACAAAAATATGGAAATATTTGAGTGTTTTTGGTTCCGCTGCCGGCCGATCGAACGCTCGCGGAGGTGGACGGAGGTTCTCGGCTGTCGTTGCGCGTAAACGGCTCCGATCGGCCGCCCCCGAGCGCCGCCAGGCGCCTCCGCACGCCGTCGGGCGCAGGCACATCCGATGACGTCCGATCGGCGATAGATTTATTCGCCCCGAGAGACGCGGTCTTCTACCACCGGGCGCTCGAGCAGCCGCTGACACGTGGCGGCAGCCGACTCTGCCCGACCTGGTTACAGGACGCAGCGCCCGTTTCGACGCGGCTCCAGCCGACTCCGCCCGACCCGGTCAGTGGGAATTGTACATAAGGGAATGCAGCAGGTATGTGCTTTTACATCCTAAACGAATCACTTACGGATACTGATATAGCGAGAGAGGTGGTGCACCTATCTTAGTAATTACGTAGATATGCTAGTTAATGAAGAAATGTAGGTACTCGTAATTATTTTGGTTAATGATAATATTTTTGGTAAACTTAAATTAAATAAAATTACCAATCAAGCGATTCCAGGCGACTTCTGGACCTAACCCGTAATGATGACGAGATTGATGAGCTAGCGAAAGATTCCAAAACTAAACTAAAGAAGTGGAATCTTGCGCATTGAGAGGGTTTCTAGGCACACACATTGCTGCCGAGTGAAACACTAAATAAATTTTTAAAGTTCTTAGCGCTTAATTCCCACTAGCGCAAGGAAATTGAAACTCTAAAACATTAAAAATCTAATCATAGGTATTAGTATACATCATCCTTCATTCAAAAACATTAAATAAAATAACATCCAACCAGCTAACGCCAAAAAATACTTGATTAGTTATAAACTATGTATATGAAACTACTTTGCACTCTTGTGTATAAAATGCAATTTTGCTCTCTGTTTTTAAATAATAATACAGTTCTTTCCACGCTAGGAAGGTGAAAATATACAAATTGGTCACACTGACCAAATTGTTTACTGTTGGCAATAAAAAAGTTATATAAAGGTTCAGGTTTGAATTCTGTATCATGGCAAGAGGCATGATACATAACCCCGAAATTACTTTGTAAAATGGTTCGAATATTGTTTTCCCAAAGCATCCATTATATTAAAGCTTTTCTTCTCCATAGAACCCTGGATTCTTTTACTACATGGGCTACAAGAATGATGAGGAGGACGAACTACGTTCAAAGAAAGTTTTTAACGCCAAGCGAACCCTGCCTATCTTTCAAAGTATTGAGGACGGGGTAGAACTAATTCGCACTGGAAGTTCGTACTCAAAGCCTCTTACTAGCATTGTTTTTCTCGAAGAAACTTATATTATTTTCTCGATTATCGATCGCACATATTTTTTTTACTCGTATTTGGTGTGCTTCGCACTTGCTGCCACTGCCACCACGCTAACAGCTGTTACTTAAATACTTACACGCCACAAGCTTTAGGTTATTATCATTATACCTAGATAATTTTCTAGCAGGAACAACATTTGCTTAGTGCTTGCCACAATAAAAATATCGATAATCCTATTATCGATAAATACATACTACTTCAGCGACAAGACGTACATACCTACATCCACAATCTTATATCAGCTACCTTGCGCACCGAACTTGAACAAATTGACAGTTAATCCGGACACTATTAATCAAATCTGCTTATATAATTTGCAATGAATAGTTCCAAATTGTTTTCTGAAGTATGGAAAATATAAATAAATTGATAGTTTTGCTATTGTTATCTATTTTTAACGCACCATTACCCTACATTTGTCTTTGTACAAAGACAAATGTATTACCTGTCTGACGTTGAAGTAGTATCTGAGTTAGGTATAGATAACAGGATTCTTGATGTTATTTTGTCATTGTAACCTATGTTTTTCTAACTCCATAAACAAGTAGATTGCAATTGAACGCGCCGAATGTCACAAAATCAAGATGTTTATATTTTTTAACATTGATGTTTGTTAAAAAAAATTGCAATACGATTCAAAAAGCCAATTCGGTATACTAATTTAAATAGAAATAAGCCCTTGTAAAAAACCTGAAATCATCGTTAAAATTAAAATAAATGGCATAACATTAATCTTGACAATTTTTTTTAGTGTATTAGTGTGTTAGTGTAGTAATTCAATTACTAGTTTTATGCAGTTAGAAAAACATAGGTACTATTCGATATATAAGACTCAGCCTGTATATTTTATCAACAGAATATGCGTTTCATACGGAGCCGTATACGGCGAGCCAAGTGATCTCCCGAACTTTTGTGGACAAGGAGTTGTGCTCGCTAGCTGGCTTGCAAACCATGCCGCCATCTCACGTGTACATCATGGGGCAGAAGAACAGCCCATACAGGCAGTTCTTTGTGTGGAGGTTTGTCGTTAGTCACCAGTCCTTTGTTAAATTTCAGTTCCTAACAGGCGAAGTGTTCAAAATGAGCTTAACGCAACTTTATTGTTAAGAAAATAGAATAAGAGCGTGTCATGATGATTCTGAACACCTAACCCGCTCGACAATTGCTGCTGCGAAATTGTGAAAAAGTCTAAGGCGGTTATAATCAGACCTCGGACAGGGTGAGCTGTTTTAAGAGTTTGCATAATATGGACATACCTACGTAGTCATTCAATGGTAGATGTGATGTAATTGAACAACAAATGAAATTATTCTATTTAGATCTTTACATGTGGCAAAACAAATTAATTGTATAGCAAGCCTCTTTAAATGATAAGCATATCCATATGAAAGTTATTTTAATTAGTGAGCAATTTGAGTTTGATATTAAAAAATAAATAATTAAGAAGACAGATTATTCCGAATTAGAGTATGCGGAAATATAAAACAAAACAGCTCTTAAGTGGATTGAAAATGAACCTGACATGACATTGTCCAGATATCGAATTTTTTTTTTAGTATTTATTTACTTTACTAATACGAAATCACGTAATAGCTAGAAACCCAGGCTTTTTTAGGGACTATGCTGAAAAAAATTCTGAAGGAACAGATGTGGACGGTATTTTAATGTACAACTTCACTCCGCTCACTTCAGTGGAAGTAGAAAGGTCTTTTTCCATCTATAAGTGGATATTAAACTCAAGAAGAAGTAAGTGAGTTGACAATTTAGAAAAAATATAGTTGTAATTAACAATAACCAATAACAAAGAAAAATTGAATAAATAAGTTTTTAGTTTAATTATAATTCATGAATTCTTTTTTAATATTTTATCCTGAGGTATATCCATATTAACATCTACACTTGACATTAATGACGTAAAATGGCTCACTCTGTCCGAGGTCTGGTTATAATACAATTTCCATTTCAGTCACTGTATTATTATATAATGAATAAAGTAAATGTGAATGAATTGTTTTTTAGTATGATACGGCTCTTAGAGAGGGGACACGTTCGAGCAACTCAAGCCCGAGTGGGAGGACACATTCCGCCTTGCTCGGGTCTTACTCCGCGGTCTCTATCGCTCGGGCAGGCCGCGCCAGCCTTCCTGCTTCTGGCAGAATTTATGTTGCTGTCGGTACTCATGCTGGCTGGAGAAGTTTTGTGGCACCGGTAATAAATGCATTGTTATTTATAGGGTTCACTCTATCAACCACTGAACTCCACTGCTGGACATATGCCTGTCATATGGTTAGTTCAATGCCGTAATCGTCATGCTAGGCAGACGCTACGCTGCTCCCGTCACTCGATGGATCTCCGACACCTATATTATTAACGGGGTATTTACCATATTTTGCGTTTATGATTACTATCATTACCTGTTTTTTTTTTGTATAGTCAGTGTGGGTCAGTGATCACGTTAGTTTAAAATAAGCTTGCGGGCCTCAACTTGTAGATTGCTTTCAGTTTCCTGAAGTACCTAAACTTAAAAGTTTGCTTAACTTTTTTGCCACATAAGTTAAACTGTCCATTTTAAATTCAGACTGTCCAGATATGATTTTCAATGGTGTTATATTGTACGCTGTTCATATATTTGCAATATGCGACGTTATCGTTTAAATGTACGTAGTACCTAAAGTTGTTTTTTTTTTCAGACATGAGCTGCGTAAGACTTCTAAGCAAGATCTACCACCGAAGCTGCATATAAATCTCACTAAAAGTCGTATAAGAAACCTACTGTGGTAGAGATAATTTCACCACTGTTGGCTGCATTCTAAAGTCAAGCAGTACGTGTTTGCACCTCTTATTACAATCACTTACGGATTCTGATATAACGAGAGATGCTGCACCATCTATGCAACTAGAAATAAAACGATACTGCTACGCCTAGTACCTACCGCAAAAATCCCTGTCATGGCCGGCGCCGAATCTCCCAGTGATAAAATCCTATCAGATTCTTGATATTTTCTTTTAACATACCTTATTAACATACCTCGGTATGTTTATTAGGTATGTTATGTAACCATTTATCTATATGATTTTATAAAAAAAATATTATAAATATACTTAGGACACATTAAAGATCATCTTTGTATTACTTAGTTTTTTTACTTTATTATTTATGAAGGTACCTATAAGTTTGAACTTACAAATTTAATGTTCAAACCGAACTACTAGAATCAGTCTGAAATTTACATTTAAAATTACTTAAATGACTCGATCATTTCAATTTATAGGGTTTAGTTAGCCGCTAACGGTGCCTGTTGTCTGCTATTGGTGTAAAATAATAGTTTAAATAATGTAGTAAGAAGTGAAATAAAACAAAATATACATACCTACTAGAAACGCCGCGTAATTAAAATAATAAGTGGTAATTTATATGACTAGTTATTATGGATAATCTAAGTTGATATAACTCTATATGGATTCAGACAACAACCTCCGCCTTTACGATTACCTATTATGTATTACTATAGACGAATTAGCTCGTGAACTTGTACTATTTTAGTGCGAACTAGATGCACAGATAGGAAACTCGATACTCGTTATCGAAAACCTCAAAGTCACAACTCATGGTTAGCGTTGAAAATATCCGGAAAAAATCCCGTTTCTTTCCAAACGGCTCGTTTTTTTCTGGATTTTTTCGGAAAAATCATGAAATTTACCGCTTCAATTTTTCCGAAAAAAAAAACGATTTAAACAGGTTTTAATCGGTTATTTTTCTTAATACTGGTGGATAGGTGAAGGTGAATGTTTATTGTGCGATATGATGGGTCAATTTGCCGAGTATCAATCGAAGGGTGGTTTCTGATGTAATGAGTGTATTTCGCAGCCTGTCACGAAAATAAATCCCCTCTAACGCATTCACTGCCACCGCCGCACATATGCGTCACCCGTGACTTTCACGCAGTGCCTTCGACGCACAGACGCGTTCATAGTATTAAGTGACTTTCACCCAGTGCCTTCAACGCATATGTGAGTTGTAAATTTTGAAATGTTCCTCTTACGTCTAAAATGTTGCTTTGTTAAATCAGAAGATATTATAAATGGTAGTAGAAAATTATAAGTAAAATATAATGCTGATGATTTGATGAAAAGACTATACGAGGCTGGCTGATAAGTCTCTCGAAAATGAAAGATTTAAAAAAATATAATTAAAAAAGTAATAATGTCATTCTAACCTCTTGGCTTTTACGTTAATGCAGAGGCAATATCAAGTTTTTATATTATAAATAATAATATATTAAAGCGACCTAAAGAAAAACTGTATTCATTTTCGTGAAAATGGAAAAATCGGAAGTTCGTGCGGTAATTAAGTTTTATGTTTTTGAAAGGCAAAACTGCAACACAAATTAAAACCAAACTGGACCGCGTTTTAGGGTCTTCTTCGCCTTCTTTAAGCACACACAGTTCACACTTGGGTTGTCGACTTCAGACGTGGTCGGCAGAGCTGTACAGATGCTCCCGCAGCGGACGGCCCAATGAGGTAACGACTCCGGAAATTATCAACAAAGTTAAAAAAATTGTATTAGATGATCGTCGTGTGAAGTTGGTGGAAATAGCAGAGATGGTAAACATTTCAAAAGAACGAGTTTTTAACATTTTGCATCAACACTTGGAAATGAACAAGCTCTGTGCTCGTTGGGTGCCGCGTCTCTTAACAGACGAGCAAAAACGAACCCGCAAGGATGTTTCTGACAGGAGTGTTTGAAGAAGTACAGGCATAATCCTAACGAGTTTTACGTCGATATATAACGGTTGACGAGACGTGGATCCACCACTACACGCCTGAGACAAAAGAACAGTCTAGGCAGTGGACAAATCAGGGGTGAACCTGCCCCTAAGAAAGCAAAAAGTGGTTTTGTCAGCCGGTAAGTAATGGCAACTTCGTATTTTGGGATTCTAAGGACTGGTTTTCGTGGATTACCTTCAAAAGGGAAGAACCATTAACGCCCAATATTATGCTGATCTGCTAAAAAACCTCGATAAAGCAATCAAAGAGAAAGGCCTCATTTACATAAGAAAAATTTTTACTCCATCAGGATAACGCCCTGTTCACACGGCTAAAATTACAATGGCTAAAATCGAAGAATTGCACTCACGAATTGTTACCCCATCCCCGTATTCACCCAGACTTGGCTCCTTTTGCGACTTCCACCTGTTCCCAAATCTCAAAAAGTGGCTAGGTGGACAAAAATTACTTCATCGAACACTGAAGTCATAGAAGCTGTTAATGGGTATTTTGAGGGACCCGAAGAATCGTTTTTAGAAATGGAATAACAGCCTTTGGAGAAACGTTGGGCCAAGTGTGTGGACTTAGAAGGGACCTACGTTGAAAATAAAATATAACATTTATATATATTGTCTTATTTCTGTGCCGTTTGGAAACTTATCATCCCGCCTCGTAGGTACGTAGCACTGAACTTATTTCTATAGTGTTCTGTGAGTCGATTCAGTTGTATTCGATTTAGTTAAATTTTAGTTATATATGAAGCACAATTACAATCGATTGGTTCAATGTGATTAAAGAATATAAAATATTAATTACCGTGTCTCATTTGAAACAATGTTTCCTAGAGTTAAAATAATTATCTAGTACCAATGTGAACAAACCACTGTCAAATTAGTATGAACTCATATGTGCGGCGGAGGCACTGGGTAATAATCCGTTGAACTCACATGTGCGTTTGAGGCACCCAGCAAAAGTGCGGCACCTGGCAGAATGGCAAAGAAAGAGGGTGGCAGCGAATGCGTTAATTAGAGCAACATCAACGACATGATAGCCGAAACTATTGAAATATATGGTGATAGTGATAGTGATAATTAAATAAATTAATAGTAATGCTATAAAATAATTTGTAATGACTTGTTGGTTTTTTCTTTAAAAAAAATTTCATAGATTCCCGAAAAAATCATTTGATTTTTTCCGTCATTTTCAACGCTACTCATGGTAAGGGTACAGTTGAGTGTCTCGTCGCATAATAATAATAAGTTCGATCTGACATCTGACAGTTCACTCCACACGACACGACTATAAATACTATTTCATAAATACGTATATACGAGTATATATGAATAGTAGTTGAAACAAGACAAAAATATTCAGCTATTCCGCAGTTTGTATTTATTGTAAAATTATATTTACATATTTTCATAGTACTCGTAAGTAGCTAATTATAGTTACAGATAATATCACAGAATTATTTTATATTCTAAGAATAAAATCAACCAAAGTGATGTAACTGATGGCTTTCTGCTTATGTTTCATCAGAATTCAAGTTTTTATTGCCTTTGTATAATTAAGAAGGAAAGATAATATTTCTAGTCCACTTCTATATAATAACTAACAACTACAACAGTCTAAAAGTTACAACTTAAATAACATTTCACTTCGAAGAAAAATTTAGTGTTTCCATAAGTAATTTGTCCCTTCTCCTTGGACGTTTTGTTTTAATTCAAATAGGTAGGTACTTATATATAATTATTTGGTAAAATAATAACTAATCAGTACTATTTCCAATTGAAACCTGTAAATACCACAAATAACAGTCGACAGCATAATTAAATATACCTACCTAATTCTTTATGACTCAGATAAATGGCCAACGACATTTAGGATGGGTATCCGCTCTGGATTGGTTGTTGGTCGAATTTACAAATTTCTGTGTCGCGTAATATGTTTCCTTACTATTAGTAGAAAATCAATGTTCCAAAAAAAAAACGTTTTTTTCTTGGTGTCAATCGATTTTTTTGTTTTTCTCACAATAAAAATCGATTGACACCAAAAAAAACGTTCTGAAAAACCGGATTTTTAATAATATTTTCCACGCGCAGTCACATAAGACAGACAATCATTTAAAATTTAGATGCATCATTAAAACCTTACCAACTCTACAATAACATGGCAGCTTTACTAAAGAATACAACTTATTTGTCAGATACCAAGCTCTGAAGTCTAGCAGCCACCTCTTGACGAGCACCGTCCATTTCCATTAATCCTTGGCCAATCAAAGAATTACTGGCAGTGCTTTTAAATGTATTCAATAATTCTTCCCCTTCCGCTTCCAGCAATTGACTCTCTGCTTCCAAGCTGGCGATGTCCATGGCCTGAAATCAACATAATATTTACAAAATTTCTCAATCAAGATAAGACTATTGAATCCACCTACTTGTTCACTTAATCATAAAGCCTACCTCTACAACTCCATACTAGTTCGGTATATACGAACACAGCAACATCATTTATGTTAACGATACTTTGAAAAAAAAAAAATGTACAAACCTCTTCTTCATTGTCAAGAAATTCGCTAAAGCCATTTTCAGTTTTCAAATCTCTGTCGCTATTTTCATCTGCCACTTTCGTTTTTGAGGACTTGATAATTATTAAATCCTGTTGGTTTCGTATGCCTCTTTTTGTCATAACCTGTTTTAAAAAGTTCATACCATTGAATATAACCTTAACTGACATTATACTAAATTATTAAGTAATTAACTACTGTATTTTTGTTACATGTGAAAATAATGAACAAAGCAAAGTTTGAAAACAATTGAAAAATAAATCGTGCTGCTTCTAACGAAAAAATACCAAGGACCCGAAAATGAGTAAAAATGTTTTCAAAGTAGGTATTACAAGCGAGTTTCCCAGCGTTAATAAATTTATTATGGAATATACTTACGAAATCAGGACCCAATTCCTCTTGGGTTAGCATATGCTTGGCACGTAGGTCCTCTTCTGTTTCAACTATATGCCATTCAAAATGTATGGATTTTGGAATGTAGATTTTTCTTGACAAAACTCTGAAAATTAGCATGTTGGTTTATCTAACTGGATCACTTAATGTTTACTATTTTACTTAACTAAACGGTTGAAACTGGTTTTTGGGAAAAGCTGGCGCTCGTAATGTTAATAGATAATGCACGTAAGTAATTAAATACTGTAAACAATGGGAAGCTGGATCATTTCTGGGTATATTTTAGGTATCTACTTACATACAAAAGGAAACACTTCACATAAACCAAGATGTAGAAATAAATATTATTTTATGTATTAATGACATAAAATAGATTAAAAGAGGTAACATACATAATTAATTATCATGGAATCATGATAGAATCAAAATTGCAAAAAAAAATCTTTAAATTATACTAGCAAAATTTCTGGATCATTGCAATTTGTATCTTTCATTTTTAAATAGAACAAAACTACTTTCAGCAGTTCTAAATATAAGCAATGTAATATTTGATGGTTTACTACAATCTACTTTGTTCAGTTACGTGGTTATTAGTAATCATCCCTCTTTACGATCCGACATCGGAGCCCTAAGTGTAAGTTTTTGACGTAATATTACTTTACCATCGCGTTAGTGTTTCCCATATAAATAACATTATCATTTACACATTCGAGACCTTTTTTTACGTCAAAAGAAACTTACACTAGAGCCTCCGATGCCTATTAAGTAAACAATTGACGACCGGTCTGGCCCAGTGGGTCACCCTGCCTATGAAGCCGAAGGTCCTGGGTTCGAATCCCAGTCGGGGCATTTATTTGTGTGATGAGCACAGAAATTTGTTGTACATATAAAATTTAAGTATTTATATGTGTCTATATGTATCTATATCTGACGACCGGTCTGGCCTAGTGGGTAGTGACCCTGCCTATGAAGCCGAAGGTCCTGGGTTCGATTCCCAGTCAGGACATTTATTTGTGTGATGAGCACAGATATTTGTTTCTGAGTCATGGGTGTTTTCTATGTATTTAAGTATTTATATGTATCTATTTATTATATATATCGTCGCCTAGTACCTGCAACACAAGCCTTATTGAGCTTACCGTGGGACTAGGTCGATTTGTGTAAGAATGTCCCGAATATATATCGTCGTCTAGTACCTACAACACAAGCCTTACTGAGCTTACCGTAGGACTAGGTCGATTTGTGTAGAATTGTCCCGAAATGTTTATTTAATACTTAAATAGGTAAATACTTACTGCGTAAGCTTAGCGAACGCTTCCTCTTGCTTATAGAACTCTGTGTAGTTGAATCCAGGAAACTCGAAACTCACGAGGCCTTGATTATTTTTCCTTCCTCGTATCCAGCCCAAACTTTCTATATTTTTACATTCGATCCACACGTCTTCCCAAAGTTTTTGATCTTCGTACGCATCCATTTCATCGTCAGATATAATTAAAACATCATCATTTGGAGCTGCACATTCTTCTGCGGTCGCTAGGAAATTTTCTATATCCATTTCTAAGTCTGGGTCCATTATAGTGTCAGAGCTAGATTGGTGTGCAGTTAAATGTTCTAAATTTGTAGGCACTTGACTATGCATTAGTCTCTTGTTTATTTCTTCAGGTTTTAGAACAAACATGCCTTTTTCCTTTTTGGTAGGCTCTTCCTTTGAGTTTGGTGTAACTGTTATTTTCGGACTAGTAGGCTGTTTCACATGAGGTGCAATTTCCGCAACTGGTTTTTTGTGAATTGTAACAATTTGTCTTTTAACGCTTAATGTTGTAGGTTTGGATATAGTCTTGAGTATCGATGAAGTCTTGCTTAATAATGGGGCATTGGTAGGATCAGAGGTTCTTAGAGAAGAGTTGATTACCTTCGGTTGAATAGCGGTGGAAACACACAGTTGAGCGTTGATCACCCTAGGTATAATGTTAGTAGGAGCACAAACTTGAGTGCTGATGACCTGAGGTTGAATCGTAGTAGGAATACAGACTTGACTTTGTTCATTGGGCTGTTGACAAATTTGTTTAAGGGTTCCATTTGATGCAAGTTGATAAAAACTATTCGTCTTACAGATTTTAATAGGTTTTAGATTCTTTACATTTTGAGTTACCTTCGAATCTTGTTTTTCTGTTTGATGACCTAGGCTTTTCTTACTATTTTTAGGTACTTCTACACACCTATCAGTATCTTTGTCAGTATAAGAAGATTCCCCAGCAAGTGTCATCATTTCAGCCTCAGATACATTTTTTGATGCCAAGAATGACAGAGGATTATCAATAACATTAAAGTTTTCAAGTTTCTTCGTGGTAATCCATACACCTCTAGTTCTTCGTTGTTTACGAATATCCGAAATACTTTTTACAGTTTCTATACCGAGTGGTTCATTTTTTTCGTATGGGCCAACAAAGACGCACGACTCGTTTTCGTTTGGTATAGCATAAATACCAAATTGTGGACCAGTGCCATTGTCTACACATTTTTGAGAAGATAAACGTACAGTTTTTTTTGAAGCTCTGGCTACATTAATCGCTTTAGTTATACTGTCTAACTTTACAAAAAACCCTTTATTGTAGAATTGAATCTCTTCAAAGTCATTTTCTATACTCATCACAAACCACCTAGAAGAATCATCCGATGACGTATCTTTATTGTTGTCGATTGTTTTGTCATCTGAGGTTACGATATGTTCTTCTCCATACTGACCGAGTGAGACATTCGTAGCGTTAGAATCTTCAGAATCGTCGTGCATCAGATCATCAAGCGTCTCGGAAACACGATCATCTCTATTCGACTCTTCATCAGTTTCGTCAGTGACATGAATACTTTCATTGATTTCTTCTGGAGCACCCACTTTAGTAACTGAACCAATTAATTCCCAGCAATGTGATAAGCCCCATAATATGCAGAAGTTATCTTTTAGATCATCTGCATTCGCAAGCAAATTTTTTACAGTAACAGGATACTTTGATAAATCAGCAAAGCGTATATCATTTATATTTATGCAATGTCTAAAAAATGGATTTTGTGGATCCACTGCCATGAATAGACGATATGGATGTTTAGTTGTAATTAAAAACCAATTTTTTTTATCTCTATATCTGCTTAAAACGAACATCCACGGGTAAAGTGCCATTTTTCCAAGATGTGGCGGTTCAAGTGAAATTTTCAATATTCCTTGGTTAATGCGTTGTTTATATTGTTTGTAACTGAGTTCTAACCATGCAACTAATTTTTTTTTATCTTGCAATCGGTTAGTAAATAAATTGATCTTGGTATTTAAAGCTTTGTCACCTGTATTCATTGGTTTTATGCTCGGAGCCGAAGTCAGTGGTGGCAGTGGAGGAAGAGCTGGGGCCTCTGGGGCCTCTGGGGCCTCTGGGGCATCTGGGGCATCTGGGGCCTCTGGGGCCTCTGGGGCCTCTGGGGCCTCTGGGGCAGCTTGCACAGGTTTTGGTGCCAAAAGAGCTGGTAAAGATGATGTAACCTTACTCGAACTGGGCTGTTGTTTAGTGTTAGTACTGACTTGATAAAGGTATACCAATCTTTTACGTAGTGACTTATCGTGCTGTTCCATTTCAAAGATCTTTCTATTTGCATTAAAATAATAGCCGTCTGAGTATTTTCGCCCTTTGTACGATTTTACTCTTGCACTTCTAGAACAATAATCATGTGCACGTACCAGGTTACAATCTTGTGGCAAGTTTTCTTTTGGTTTCTCATGAACATGGTTTTTGTCTGACACATTTCTATGAGAAGACATCCGCGTTTTAACGCCTTTAATATTAGTATTTTCAATATCAGCCGTTAAATCTATACTATCAGTGAGTTGTTGAACATCATTAATTTCCTTAACCTCGTCGGGTTTGACTTCGGGGATCGAATCAGTAAATATACCCTTGCAAAAGCATTTATACAAACTATGAACCATACACCATGGTTCAACATTGGCCAGATTAAGTCTTTCAATAACAAGTGCTGCCATTTTTTTGGGTTTGTACTCATTTTTTAGTGACATAGTACTATAAAATTCTGCATATTTTCTTGAAGATTTCCAATCTCTGCGTTTTGATTTTAACAGCATACTATTTTCAGATGTAACTATTACAGTGTGATGGAATTTTTGTTCCTCTTTAGCCATTTTTAAATTCATTTCATTGTCTAGTTTAAGTAAACCCGGCAATAAATCAGAGCAATCGCGTTCCATAGAATCAACTACTTTGTATTTTGAAAAATCACATTTGCATTCAAACATGCAGTCTAGTTGACCACAGTGTGTTTTAAAATTGTAGCCACACTCTAATGATGGACAAACACAGCCCATGCTACAGCAGTTTTTAGGGCACGTATTAGAAAGTTTTCCATCAATGCTGTCTGTTAATCGTATAATGGTTACGTCTAGTTTTTCTAGCTCTCCACATTTGCGTTTCAGGCGCGTTTCCTTAGACTGAGTAACTGTAACATTCGCCTTTGCTTCTGGCGTCTCATTTCGCGGTTCGTCTTCTCCCGTGTACATATGGTCTTGTTTTAAGCTTATATCCACGGAATCTATAATTTTATCAAGTATTGTTTTAATTTCAGATGTTACAACTGAATCTTCTGATGTGTAACAATGGCCATCGTCTATAATCTCAGTTAGCGGTGACGGCGCAAACTCACTATTTATATCACGCCTCATTAATATTCTTTGTTGGTCGCATTTATAATTGAGATCAAATGTTACGCAACATTCAGTTTCGTTTTGAGTTACAATTTCATTTTTTACCGTCGCCAAAATAGAAACCGAAAACTCAGCCCATTTTTCACTTATAGCGCCATCCTCTTGTTGCATGTTCTGGAGAAAATTAGATATTGCCGGATCTATTGTTTTTCCTACGGTCGGACAGATCTCAAGAGCAGGTTTCGGTAAATTTTGTAGTTCTATTCCGCCAACGTGATATTGTTGATAGGAATGATCAAGAAAAATCTTTTTTCTCAGTGGTCCGGGTTTAAAATTCACACTTAAAGAGTTTTGCAGTAACCCTTTTCTTTTTAGCATAGATTTACGTGATATCAATGTTTTTGCTTTTTTCGGTAGTTGTTTTATCCCTAGATCGTATTTACACAAAAACTTACACGACCCACCTCTGCTGCCGTTGACACGAATACGTTTCCCATTCCATAAGACAAACTGTGTAGCATGTGCATATTCATCTGGGTTAAGATTGGTTAACATTTGCCACGCTGATCTTGAGATAGGTTTATCGGATTTGAACATATTTCTTGTCATGGTTTTTGTATTTTCATCTCTAGCGGAACCAGCTTTAATTTTACGCAGTAAGTAGTTTTGCTGTTTTTCCAAATCAACCAGTAGCGTTGAGTACACATCCTTTTCAAATAAATGTCTGACATCTCTTACAGTACTAACTTTAAATTTTGATCTCCTCTTTGGTTCATAAGATTTACCAGTTTTTGGTATAAAATTACAAATAAACGTTCTTTCGGTTTTCTTTTTAATAATGGGTTGCGCGACAGTTACATTTAAGAGGTCGGTAAGATCGTTTTTCAATGGTTTAAAACTTCGTGTTATATTGGAAGAAAACACTTGAGGTTCTTGGTCCATTTTCAGCAACTTAATCTGTAACTAAACAATTAAATGATTTATCTGTTTCTACGAGAAAAAAAAAAAGATCGTATAATATCTACTCTACTTAATTATCCTCAACAATATGTAAACTTTTACCGGTGCACATATTATTCGCACGTATTTAACGCATTCGGGAATTTCTAAAACCCAGATTAATATATATACTTTCTGAATATTGAAAGCGGCTCGATTTGACCAGGATTAAAGTCAACTCCGAAGCAAAACTACCACGAAAATACTTGCGAGTATGCTCCAGAAATTGCCCGTTCGAAATAAACAAAAAGCTCATATAAGCACTAAACTGCAGTCATGCTCTAGAGAGCACTTAATAGTATCTTGGTCCCAGTGGTAACTCGAGAGCGTCCATTTTGGAATATTGTCAATTAATAATTACATGACATAACATAACCGACATCAAAACTGTTTCAAAAAAGATCAAATAAATTTATATGCTGTCTCTTAACTCATAACGAAATTATTTATGACTATTTTGAATCTTGTTTCTGAATACTTGTTTATACATTTATTAAAGTAATAAATGTGGTTTGCGAGATTCTCCAGATTAAATCTTTAAAATTTCAGCCTAGCAACGCTGACTTGGACTTCATTACATCTGACACTTTCTGGTTTGAGGCACAGAAATAACTTATTTTTTTGCCCTTTTCACCAGGATGGACTTCTCTGTCCTTCTCACTAGAAATGTGCCTTAGAACAAATACATACATATTTAATGGCTTTTCGCGCTTTGCCACAATCCGAGGACACGGAAAAAAAATATGAAGTGCATCACTTTATTTGATGATGGGTCTGGCCTATGTAGTGGGTCTATGTATGTAGTAGATCCTGTCCATGAAGCCGACGGTCCTGGGTTCAAATTCCAGTACGGGCATTTATTTGTGCGATGTGCAAAATGATTTGTTCCTGAGTCATAGGTGTATTCTACGTATTTAAGTATTTATATCGTTGGTCAGTCAATTTGTGTAAGGATGTCCTGTATTATTTATTTATTTTATGAGTGAGATTAAGCAAGTAGAGCTTATTACACGCAGCTATCCCCCATACGGACTTGCAAAATAGATTACAGGACACGACGATGGTTGATGACATGATGACTTTGCACGAAGTCGAGCTAATTACATTATTCTTGACTTACAATGTTGTTAGGATTTAATTTTTACCCAGTTAAGATATTTAAAATCTTATCTTAAATTCTGATTCATTTCTTGACTCGTCGTGTAGTTTTGTGTTTTGTATATGAAAGAAATGTATTTTATAAAGAAACCTTAATAACAAACACTGTTATTTTATTTGTTATTGTTGACAATTTAATTAATAAATTAAATACGAATGCCTGTTAATGCTGACATCGGACTCAGCAAAATCGTGCCAAAATTCCGGCCACTGGCACCAGTCCTTTTAATTTACTTATGTTCTTTTTCATGCTCGGGGGAGCAGGCCCGGTACCGCGAACATTGAAGTTCGTATATTTCGAGCATCCTTCCCTTTTACTCCAATTAAGGCGTCATAAGAGTGACAGAGACAATCGTCCGCAATTTACGAATATCGTGTTTCGCGGTAGCGCCCCAGAGGATAAACGTAATCAGCGCTTAACATTATAATTTTGTCGTATTGAATATATGCGCATTATTCAAATTATACAGGCCTTAAAGCAAAGACATCCAGCCGCGTAACTATATGCAACAATAGCCCCTATTTCCACTATATTCTGTTATCTTTAATGGTAAATTAAAACCGTCTGCTTTCAACTCCATACATTTTAACCTCATTCAATATTGTGATGATATAAAGGAACAAATAAGTACGTCAATGTCCATGTAAATGTAATAGGTCTGTGGGCTGGACCGCGCCTGACAGTCCCCAGAAAAGGTTGTGGTCACTAAGATACATTAGGACACTAGACTGGGTAGATAGCTATCTTAACCTTGTCAGGAATCGTAAGTATGACGTCACAAGTCTATTGGTGTTGTGTACGTTGGCCTGCCCATCGTGCCCACAACGGTGGATCCTTAAATAGGTACGTATTGGTATTGGCACATATTGAAAAGACTATCACTCAAACCCCTGATAAAATCAACGGGGATAGCTCTAAGTCAAATATTAGGTTATCTAAAAATACTGCATGTTTCTTGTAATTGCTGATACAATACTAAGACCTTATTGAAGTTTCGGTTTGATCGGCATAAAGCATTTTCATCACACTTGCTCGTCAATGGCGTTCGTTTACTTGCGAGAGTACAGAGCAGTCATAGCCGATTTAGCTCACACGGGCTGTTAAGTTTAGTTTTAAAAATATATAGAACTCATACTTCACTTCGGACTGAGGATGTTTCCAAACAGCCAAGGTGTATTTCATATCTTCAAAAGTTTGCTACAACCAACTTTTAATATGTATAAAACATATCTTTATATTCAATTTGACTGCAATTTAATGTTTAGTATTTATTAAAAATAATTGTTTTATATTTGATTTTGATAATTGATACTATTTGGCAGGATGATCTGTCAAATTCGAAAACAAAACGCAGTTGTTAACATTATCTGTGGAAGACATTGAAAAAAGTTGACATTGTTGACAATTTTTTAGTGGATGAGGTCTATTGTAGTTTTCAAAGTGTATTTTGATTTTAAGCCTACATAAGTACTAACTAATATTTTACCAACGAATTTATTTTATTTCCTCGCAAATGTGATGAAAAACATTGTGTGTACCACGGGTGGTAAGTGTATAACAAACTTGAGTCATTAAAAGCCCTCCGACTTCGTCGTCGGGCTTCTAATAGACTCGCGTTTACTATACCTTACTTACCATCCTCGTTGCACAATGTACTATAACTACGCCTCTTGCATACTTTTTGTTGTTTAATAAATATTAAATACCTGTTTTGTACATAAATAACAGAGGTATTAGGCATTCATGTATTTTTATGTTAAAATTACTGTTTAACCGATCAGACTGATTCAGAGGTAGTGTTAGTAACGACTCCTTCGAGACAGAGCAACAGCGCAACAGCGGCGCGACGGCGGCGTAAAACGATATTCGTATATTTCGAACGATTGTCTCGGTTACTCTCATATCATGACGCCTTAATTGAAGTAAAAGAGATATGCTGGAAATATACGAAGTTCGATGTTCGCGGTACCGGGCCAGGGGTCTGTTTTTACTTATTCTGTTACTCCGCATTTAGACATGCTGGCTCGTCACTCGCCTCGCTATTCGTCAAAATGTTCGACGAAACTTTGCCTATACAAAAACGCAATGCGAGGGACGAGAGGAATAGCGAGACGTCCGCGTACACATGCGTGCTCGCGTTTCGCCTCGTTATTCGCCTCGCTACTCGTGCGAATGTGTGGCGGTAGCATTAGTCTTAATAGAATTGCAAGGTTTAAATAAAATATCATACAATATATATTTAATACCTACTATTTTTTATAAGAAAGCCGGCTTAAAAAAGCGTGACTCCGTGTGGCTAATTTTTACAATATACACCTGGCATTCCTCCGGTTTGTTTATTACTATAATACATTTTCAACTGCATCACTCGCGGAAATTATTTTAACGACAATATTTTATTATCATTTGAAAACATTTATTTGGAAAACTAAATGTTTACACATTGATAGACAGTATATGACGTCATCTGTCATAGGAAACAAAATACACACGACGCCTGTAGGCGTAGTGTCCGCCAAAGTGTTGAATATTATCTTCGCAATATTGTCTAGATTTAATTAAAGGTTAAAAGTACCTGCTTGCCCTACCTGCTGTAGAAACAAATATCACTGACTGCGTCATCGACTCATCGGTCAACTCTAAGATGGCCGACTACAAAGCTGTCATGTCAATATTCGATAATAGAAAAACTCACTCCGATAAAATCTACATCAAATTCCATCACTTCACATTTATTACACATTTTAGAAAAACAATAGTAAAATTAATCAGGAGTAATTGGTAAAACTAATATAATGTCTAGTTTTACTGATTCATGAAATACGGCTGACGAAGCACATAGAAATACTTTTATACCAAACTAATGGAACTAAAATATATAACAATCGTTCGATAATTCTAAAATACAGTAACATTAATTTTTACCACAATTTATGTGACGATCTTCAATTTTAATTTGGTAAGTTCATTACTAATAAAATACAATTAATACAATTATTATTAAACACAAAATTATCTTGTAAACATCACACCATGGCTATGTTCTACAGCTTTACGTTGTGTTCTCACTAAAGACACTACTACTTACTTCTATCTTGTCTATGCTCTAGAAATTTCTAAAATTCAAAATGGCGGTATTACACCACATGTATGTTACTTAAATAAGCATATGTCAGTTAAACAAATAGTTTCACAGGTGATAAAAATGGTATTAAGCCCTTACCTCAATACTCTAGCAGATTGAGCATTTTTTATAATTATATCAATATCAATCAGATGATCCGATTTCAAAATGGCTGCCGCTGCCGACACACCTTTTCTAGAATGACTTGACACTTAGACATCAAATCCGAACATATCTCCTTAACCATTTAAATATTTGCTATGTCATTGGATATAATGATGCTTTAACACTGTAATTACTAACAAATTATTTTATTTTTAAACTATATGACTAATAAAATCATACTAAGTTTGCCGAGACACGTTATAGGTAGTTTTATCATTTTCATTCATTCATTCGTTCACTTCCATCACTTCACAGATAACGTAATTCAAAATGGCGTTTTCATGAGAGTACGTAATATGTATTCTTTACTTACCTACACAACTTACAATAATATACAAATAACTTCTCATTATAGGTAACCTTCACTGTACAAATAGATACTAAACTAACTTAAATTTTAAAAAAGACTCTTGAGGCATTATACTTAGGTTGCTCTATGGTTATGATACCTACTTATAATTTTTAAATGTTACTTTATTGACATAAAAATATGACACCAAAGAGAATTTCAATATAAATGCAAAGCTAAGATTCACTGTCAGACATAGATACATATTCGCATTAATACTTAACCGTGGGCGTGGTATGCCGTTACCTGTTGACAATAAACTAAGTCTACTTAAAATTTCATTTACACAGTGAACACTGTGTCTAAAAATTACTTTTAAATGGGACAACGACGTGCTACGTTACTACAAATTTAAAGAGTGGAACATATCTGTCAGTGCCAATTTCATTCACTCACTGGTCACTTCTGTTTTGTAAAATTATTATTGCTGTTCATGTTGATAAATTGATAATGAAATTGACTACGTATTACGATAGAATAGAATTTTATACTTTGGATTTTTCAGACATTATTATGAAATTATTTTCTTGTCACCCATAGGTATTCCAAATCCAGTGGCACGGCTTATTAACTGCAATCAAGCAGTTATACAACCTCCGGCAAATTTGTATGTTAGGATCTATGTGTGGTATGGTCTTAACTTTTTCCAACATTATATCGTTGTATAAGTCCAATATAGTATATAATAGTCCCTTGCTTCATGGTGACAACGATATGGGCGAGTAAAGTATGAAACCAATCAATTTGCTAACGAAATCTTACCCATCCCACAAATGTTGATATTGATATCAACTAAGTTACGTATAGGTATATTGATATAATTATCAGTACTTACCTGTACGAAGCACTGCTTTCTTTATTATTAATAAAAATGCCTGTAACCTGTTGCGCCTTACATATATTAATATACAGGTGATCAATCCATATGGGTCCGGGGGGAGTCAGAAACTGTGAGAGACAGCGAAATCTGTTCTTAGGAACCATGGCATCGATTTTAGATTTAATAATAATGGCATTCAAACCTTTTAGAGATGAATTAATTTTTGCATCCAGGAAAATGGCTACCATTTATTGAAATAAAATAATTAGGTATCTTTTTTTTGGGTTTTTTAGTCAATTACTTGAACAATATTTAAAATGTACTCGTGACTCATGAATTTATGTTTCGTACCATCAACAATAACAACGAAACATCTTTTTACGCCTAACATTGTTTACAAGACTTCGATGTCTTCGATTCCCGGTTATGTAGGAGAGATTACACAAAAGTTTGAATGCCATTATTATTACATCTAAAATCCAAGCCATGGTTCCTAGGAACAGATTTCGCTATCTCTCATAGTTTCTGACTTCCCCCTACTGACCCATTTGGATTGATCACCCTGTATACTGGTCTTACAAAAAACGATACAAAATTGTCAAACCGGTATCTGTTCATGATTTGAACTTTTACTATGGCGTTAACTTTGTAAATTGTAAAAAAAAAAACAACTCGTACATTTCATCAACTTGTGCCTTCGACCTTACTGACCTTTTCTATGGAACAGGTCCATTTTTATTTTATTTTACAAAGTTGTTCAAAATCATGAACAGATGCCGGTTTGATATTCGTGTAAGTATCTTTTTTTTTTGTAACACCCAGTATTAACTGAAAAATCAAAAGTTTCTGTTTCTTCTGTTTGGCTAATAACTGAGGAATATAGGTACCTAGGGGCGCACTCTGCGTTAAGCGGATCATGGTTCACAGTGATTTTTTAGAAATTACTTAGCATTGTGGTACTATTTAAGTAGATAAGTACAAGCAAATTGTCTATTAATTTTAGTTGGCTCTTATCACCCTCTCCGTGTGCCAAACTAGAAAAGACACTTAAATTATAAAAGACACCAATGATTAGAAAAATCATGGGACTGTAGTATTGTGATTTTTAGCAGGACAATTTAAAAGATATCATATTTGTCTCTTATTTTCTTCACTAACTACTTAACAATGGACCCTTAAATCTTATTACGTGATTATTACTAGGTACTGAAATAATTTCTGAAATCGACCGTTTTTTTTCTAATCTTAACCTTTTCGACGACATTGACATGATATGAAGTCAGAACATTTCGTGCCCTACTTTGCCTGTACAAGATGCCCGCCGCGTAGACATTTGTTTAACTCGCCAATGAATAGGAATCACACACAAATATATTTTCCCTCTGCGCCTTAGTATTTTTTAATTGAGGTTGCTGTTCATTATATCATATATAAATCAGTCCATTTTAGTTTGTAAAATAATTACAACGCACGCTTAACTATTACGTGCAATAACGGCACCATGCCGAATATGTGAACTCCTGACTCTCACTGCTTCTTTCCTTTGACTCGCGCCCAAAAGACCGCCTATAACGCGTGTGTGCTAAAGGCGATGCGAGGGACGAGACGTATAGCGCGACTTCCGCGTACAGATACACATGCGTGCCCCTGTTTCGTCTCGTTATTCGCTTCGCTTTTCGTGCGAATGTGTGGCCCCCAGTGACGCCCTAAATGTGATATTGGTCGGTAAATTAATTTAAACACCCTCACGTGATACGAGAACAATCTTTTTGGACACAAATACATGTCAGTGGCTCGATATTTTTTTTATCCCCGATGCTGTGTCACTGTCCTTGGAGTTTTAACCTTTTGAACGCCAAGCACCACTAAAGTGGTCGCGTGATGTCGTGCCTGCCACGCCACCGATAAAGTGGCTATGGCGATCGCTGTCAAAGCAATTGTCCAGCTGACAGATAAGGTTTATATTTGTTCTTCACAAGTCATACCATGGCGTACACGTCACATTTTGACGCGAGAGGAAAAGCGTTCAAAAGGTTAATAAGATCACAGATTATTAGCTTTTTATAGGCTGTGCAGTTAATCGTGTCATGCTATTCTAGCAGTAACTTAGTAGGTATCGCACGGAATTTAAGACTCATCACAACAACAAGATTAACCTGTTTTAGTAAAGATAGGGAATAGTTGCGAAGTTACTAAACGGATAAACATAGGTTTATGTAATAGGTGTTATAAAAACACTGATATTCAAAGTCATTCTTAGTAGTCAAGAACCATATTTTATTGCACTTGTCATGCAAAATTATTTCCTTAATCTAGTTTAATCATACTCCGGAGCCAGAAAAGTTCTTCTTTCTTCTTATCTTCTCATCTTTGACTCATTGGACCGCCTAGTATATAATGGTTAAGGAATGTACATAAACATAAGTACAAATATACATTATTTTAAATCCTACCCTTTTGCTTTGTGACTTTATAAGTTTTCACTTTAATAAGTAAAATAATGGGACCTTGACCTTCGTTCCATAAGAACCATAAGCACAAGCATAAGAACAAAACGTAAGGTTACGTATTATATTATATGTTTACGTATAGGTACTATTATTATAACAGTATTTCCATACATATTTGGCAACAATGCCTTGTGTTAACGGCCTTCTCTCGCAGCTTTCAAAGATTCCTGAAGAAGAGATTCCAAACTTTGGTCTATAAGTAGTAAGTTTAATGTGTATATTTTACTTCGGCGTGCTTATAAAATTATTCTTGGTGTATATTCTTTGCACGTACATTATATCTATTGTGTTTAAAGAAACAAATGATGATGATGATGATGATGATGATGAAACAAAACTGGTCTTATAGAACGCGTTATGCTCGTTCATTACTGAGATAATCAACAACGCGAATAATTCGTCAAAACTGTACTGTTACAGTGACATACGGAAGAATAAAGCGTAGATACATGATTCATGTAACATGAATAATGTATTAAAAAGGATATTGTTTGTCTCTTGGTTCTTCATGTGAGCGATCCCTGAACGGCGATTTCTCCTGTAAAACCATAAATAATAAAATTATTTCGATTATTTTAACATTTGCATCTGACATTTAACAATTCATTAAAGCTCCTACTTACAAGTAATGTTTAATGTTATCATTGAATCTCGCGTACGCCAGATTGCTGTAGTGAAACAGTTTTATAATTAAACCGTATATTTGTAGCAATAGCAAACTGAATACTTTCGTGTGACGATCCTTCTTTAGCGATCTCCTAATAGAAAGACTTCTAAAAAAGTGCGTTTACAAGCTTTTTTAAAGGGTTATACTAAATTCTATTTTGCGTGTTATCTATGAAATAAATGTGGATGCAGGGCGTCACTTATTCGCGTTGGGAAAACTTTCTCCGAGATCTGAGTAGTTCGTTTTCTCTGAGTCCTGTAGGATAAGGTGCTCAGGTGTCTTAAATGAGTTAAGACAGATGCCAATATATTAAATGCTAAGACTACATTAAAAATGAATTGATGGCCACAGTTTTATAAATATAGTTTTATAATCTTAATAATATGATTTAGCTTAACAATTTACAGACTAGTAAACGTTTCGCCAGACATATTCTCAGAATTTGAAACAATCGCACATCTTGACTATCCGTTGATTATATATCGCACGTCTAGATTGCGCATGTACTAAACGGTTATATTAACTTTTTAGATGCCAAAAAATAATATATAGGCACCGTAGGTTCGACGCCAGTGACTGATATATCCTTATATATATATCCACAGACTACTGAGCCAAATAGACTTGGCGTTAAAGACAGATATTAAGTTAAGTTAACTTTCTTACCCGTTTATGATATTTTTCATAATGATGATCTTCTTGCGAACCATTTTGGTGGCCTCCCATCTTTAGAACAGCTAAAACATACAAGCATGAGCACTCTTTATTTTTATAAATAGTCTTCTCATTATCCTCTCAGAGCATTGTTTAATATATTAAATGTTTGTAAATGCCTACCATGGGTTCGTAAGTAGGCGAGACGCATCATTTACAGATGCATAGATGCATCAAAATCTGCAATACTGACGGGAGTTGACTGATTACCGACCCAAACGCGACAGTTACTCGACCTCAAGTGTATGCACTACTAAACAACACTTACTGGTGTTACAAATGTTATTCTACTGCTAACCATTGTTTTCATTATAAAGTAACAAACCATTTCGTTATCTTCCAGTTATCCTGCTGCAAGAAGTAGGTGTACCAGCGGTCACAATATAAGTAAGTATAATTAAAGATTACGATGACTATATTTTCAGGGATATATCGAATATTAACAACAATAATATTACTTTGCTATTCCGCTGTTTAATAACGTGCTAGTCAATCAGTGCCAACCCGTTATATTTACTTGAGATTAGATTTTACATTTCATTTACTAGAGAGAGAGATGCTTGAGGTGTTGTGTGTCTGTGACGTCAGACCGACATCTCAAGCATCTCCTGAGGATGCCTCGTAGAGAGGCGAAACACGTGTCTTTTGGTATTATTGGTGGTGGTTTGTTATATTTATTTGCGTATTTCATTTTGCGGTGGGAGGGAGGGAACATTAATGCATGAAAAAAATACGCAAGTAAATATAACGGGTTGGCACTGATTGACTAGCACGTTATTAAACAGCGGAATAGCAAAGTAATATTATTGTTGTTAATAATATGGACTTCCGCAAAGTAACGCCTGATTCAATTAATTATATATCGAATAAGTACTGTTTTTTTTTCGAGTGTGTGATTTTGTTAGAGTAGTAAAAGTATTACCCTTTTGTTCATCACGCCGTCTTTTCTGTTCTAAAATTGCCGTTTCTTCAGCTCTGTCCTAGATGGGAAAAAATACTTCATTATAATTTAAAAAAAAAACATTCATAATGTAAATATTTGTGTTAATAACGTCCAAGAAGCTAGTTTGTGCGATGTTGGTTCAACTTACCCGTTTGCGACTCATCTTACGTTCTTTACGCTCATCACCTCTGAGTTTATTCTTTCGCTTTTCCTTCTCTGGTGATCGCTCCTCAACCTCTTTACCCTGCTTGTTCAGAAAAATATGTTAAATTATGTACTAAATTAATCAATAAGGAAAACTCATTGTAATATTTATTTCTACTTATTTACAGCATATTTAACTTTACAGTAGCAACTTACACTAAGGTTTTTAATAAGCGGTTATTGTACTGAGTCAAAGGAAACATTGAATAGAGCAATATGGATTTTCTTCATTCTCCTCTGTTAGATCCTCGTAATCCGCCGGGCAGTACATCCTGTGATAATGCTTCTTCCGTACACATGAGTTGTCTTCAATCAAGTTACAATAAGTCCAATTCCTTCAGTATCTCTCAGCATAAACATTTCTTTTCTAGTTCCTCTTGATGTAACTTCCTTTTTGAGTAAAAAATTATAATTAGTTGCACATATTCACTGGATCATTTGACTCAATCTCTTTACAGAACAATACCTTACCCTTGCAAACTTGGACTGGGCTGACAGACCAACGACTCGCAGCTTTTCTGCTCATAGCTTCTATGTACGAAAAGTTCATATTTATAAACATTTTGTAGTATTTATAATGATAATATTTATTTATTATCGCCATCTTCATTCTTCATAACATTCTTGATTGGAAGATTTACACAGGGATACAGTATAATTTTAGGTTTATATTCTTCAATTTGCAGCAAGACTTGTAGTATATTATTATGGTAAACCAGTTCATTTTAGTTCATGATTCCTTTCAAGTTTTATTCTTCGGGAGTTTTTTCTGTGACATTTTGAAATTATCTGATGTATTTATCTTTTCCAATTTATATCGGTACCTTTACAGATATTCATGCAATATATTTATAAATCACTGGATGCAGTTCTTCGTAAAATGGTTATTCAAACATCTCTGTATCTAACTCTTCATATGTTTTTCTGTGACATTTTGAAATTATCTGCTATATTTATGTTTTCCAATTTATATCGGCACCTTTACAGATATCCATGTAATATATTTATAAATCACTGGGTGCAATTCTTCGTAAAGTAGTTGTTCAAAAATCTCTGTATAAACTCTTCATATAGCTCTTGTGATCTTGAAAGTCTTCTATCTCAATTTCATTCTGTATTCTATCTTTTTTCCATTAACTTTTTATAGATTGCATTATATTGGTTTTCAATTTAAGTAAATACTTGCTTATCTTACTACAGTTTGCGTCATAACACTCATAACCGTTTGTATAATATACGCCGTGAAGAATTTCTAATTATAATATTTGTTTTTTCTTGATTCAACGCTTGGTTTTTCATGCTGTGCTCGGTGCTCATGTTTCATTCCTGGTGGTATTTATTTTACTTTTTTGTAACAGTTCGTAACTTTTGAAATGCTAATATATTTTTTTTTATTTGTTTAATTTTTACACTTATTTTTCACTGGATATAGTTTATAAAGTCAGTTACACACACAACGATTTCTTCAGTGTTCATGTTGAGGTAGATTACAAACACATGTAAAAATTTGGTCCCGGTGCGGTCGTGGTCCAGCCCAATCCTCAGTCCGGAGCCGACGCGATGCAAGGCCGGTTACTTACAATGATACTCACCTTGCCATTACTGCTGCTTTCGACTTTACGGCGTTTCACATCTGTAAAACATTAGAAACGTTAATGGTGTGTTTATAAGTATTCTTGATCTGGGAATACATCATGATTTATCAGAGACATGAAATATAAAAGGGTACCTATCAAAGAAAGCTTGTCTGTATAGACTGTGGATCATTACACTTGGACTGACTGACACAGTCTGTACAAAATTACGATCCTTTTGGCTTTTCTTATATAGTGTACAGCGATACAGCGTACATATGTGGTACAGCGGCTGTTGAGTTTAAGAATTATTTTGACAGCGAGAAATATCAACAAAATGAACTCGAATAACTTTGAGAACTGCGTTCAGTTTCAATATATGACCAATTTCAATCCAAGTAGGATGATCCTTGGTGCCTATGCAGAATTACAATACTTGTTTAAATTTTTCGGTGCACCCATAATTTGGCGTTTGTCTAGATTTCGCTTTAAATAAGTACAATAACGGTAATCAAACAAATATTTTCGCATTTTGTGCTAACCTCGATCGATATCATCGGGCGGGTGGCGATGGTCGTGAGGTGGCGACACTGTCTCCAAGTAACGCTCCTCCTGCAAGAAACAATATATTATTGTTGAGGAGGCAAATAACCTCATTGCTGGCTGAATATTGTTTAACCGCCCGACTTGGTAGTACGATTCATTTAATAAGAAGCTAGAGGATAAGCCAAAGGAAATGCGTTGTTTTTTAATAAATAGTGTTTTGTAAATCTATATTTAATATCTAAATTTATTAGGGAGAACAAGAGTCTACACGATTAAAATATTCCAACTTACTCTATGTTGACGCTCTCTTGGTGATCTGTCTTTACTTCTAATCTCTTCTTTGGCTCGTTCTTTAGATGTCCTAAAAGCGTAACAAATCAAAATATAGTTTTGAAGGCGTCTATGTGTTGCGGAGAACAACATGCAGAATTTATTTTTATAATTTCGATTAAGTAATCTTAAAACGTACACTCGTGATTCGCGTTTGGATTCTTTGTCCCGCTCTGGCTCTTCGCGACGTCGTTCGCTTGCACGCGATTCCCGTTTATCTGTTTCTGGTGAAAAAGTATAGGTCATTTTAAATTTTATACTTATATACTTCTAAATAGTAGTTGTGATTGAGTTGTAGGTAGAAAATCAGATATTTTTTGTTACTTCTGCAACTTCACAAGTAGTTAAGAGTAATAAACTATACTTTTGAAAAATCTCCTAAGACTTAGTGGGGGTTAGGCTGAGAAAATCCATAGGTACATATTCTAACCACAGAAGGAGAATCTGTATCAAAAGCAAACACAATCAATAGTCCATTAATCCTAGCATATTCTTTAGGAACTTAGCTCGGATACGGTAATGGCTGTCATGTCATCTCAATACAATCTGTCAATATATAATAAACACGGCTTCACTCATGTTTCACAGTGGTTAGAATGACTCAAGCTAAATCTATTGTGTGTTTCAAGGTTAGTTACAAGTTGTCACAGTAGAACTTCGAGATAAGTAATATAGTAAAGGTGTAAGTACCGGTGGCGACAGCGGCCGCGGCGTCGGGCTCGTGCGGCGCCGGCTCGCCCGCGCCCGCGCCCGCTCCCGCTGCCGCTCCCGCGCCGCCCGTGGCAGGCCCGCCCACTGTCTTGTGCTTTTCACCCGGTTGCAGTGGCACCACCTGCCGAAGGATATCGTGTTACTTCCACATGTTGGTTATTAATCTGTGGCCCTAGTGAAAAACTGCATAAGTGTCGAACGACTAGTATGAAACTACAGAAATATTCGTCGTAAATACACAAATAGATGCACTAGCCACGATTTGAACCCGAGCCCTCCAGCTTAGTAGGCCCGTAGAGGCTGGACTAAAATTGGCGCGTCAATTTATCCCGACATCCACCAAATATTGTCCAAACATATTGTTTTGTTTTCCCAGTTAACCTAAAAATAACAACAACAATTATAAATTTGAGAATTGACGCTCACCTTACCATGACTCCATGATGTCTCTTAGAAACAAATTGTACAAGGACGGCAATTGTGCGACCTTTTAATTCTGTTAATCTCTTCTTCCTCGCGTTGACCCGGCATTTTGCCACGGCTCATGGGACCCTGGGGTCCGCTTGGCAACTAATCCCAGGATTTAGCATAGACACTAGTTTTACGAAAGCGACTACCACCTGACCTTCCAACCCAGAGGGTAAACTGAGCCGATGTTTTCCTTCACCGAAAAGCTACTGGTCAATATCAAATGATATTTCGTACATAAATTCTGAATAACAAATAGGTATGAGCCGGGGTTTGAATTGAACTTGCGACGTTCGGATTGCAAGTCGCACGCTCTTACCGCTAGAGCACCAGCGCTCTCAAATCCTGTTAATCTCTGTATGATTATTATTATTAACTACGTCGAAAAATAATACTTCTTAATCTGCCGACTAGACAAAGAAAAAAACACCTTAGCCTTGATTTCCTATTTGGTTGACATGGGTCGCTGATGTCGGTCGCGCGTATTCGTGAACACAATTTATAGGTTACACAACGGTGCTGACTTACGGGGCAGTTCGATTGCTCCGGTCGCGAGCGGCGCTGACACTGTACACTCAGTGCAAAGCTGACCGGTTGGCTGTACGCACATAAGGTACTGCGATCGGTTTCTCACTTTGGACTTGCACCCCACTGACCTGATGGAACTCGCTCTCTCTCATCATGGTGGACATGCGGTTGCGCAGCTGCCCGCTGTAGCCAGTCGCCAACACATATAAATCTTGTCTCTGTGTCTTCTCTTCTTCTCTGACCTAATACATTGAAAATAAAACATCTTTTAGAATAAATAAATACAGTTTCTGTAATCAATGTATCATGTTAATGGTTGTTCATAGGAATAATATTATATGGAAACCGTTGTCAAACTCTCCAGCTATATGAATTGATGACATATTTAAGGTGCAGCTAGCAGACAAAGCTGGCAGCGGACACACATATAGTATAGCAAGTGGTGGATAAAAAAAAAACTTGAGACTGAGCCCAGTGGGATGGTACACAAGATCCTAATGTCTAGCAGTGTACGTGGAAGACTCCTGATGATAACGTCATTGGTATTTAATAAAATAAGATATTTCTATATGTGTTACATGAAATAAAAAAGAAACAAAAACAGTTGACCAGCGCTAATTTTCAAATAATTAGGACTGACTTTGCAAAAAACACCCATAAATAATAATTTACCAGAATTTAAATCTCCGTTCTTAAATTGCAACTATAGCACAAGTAATTAAAATTATTGAATTAGGATAACTGTCCCTCGTGCCAAGGGTACGGTTAGCTAAAAGCCAGGGATAGAGTAGGGAGCAAATGTCCTGCAACCCGTATCGCCAGCGACGTCGGCTGATATAGATTGACGTAGCTGGACACGCCCGACAAGCCATGACTATGCCTGCAAGTGTCTGGCGAAAACGCCGGACTTGTCGGTCGAGTTCGTTTGATATCTCGCCGACAATCGTCACCGGACATTTGTCTCCTAGTTTATCCCTGTCTTAATACTCGTGACAGGTCTTAAAATTATAGAGACTTTCAAAAAATAAAAATTACTTTTTCGACTTTCTTCTCAATGATCTGCGCCAGTTTGGCGAGCACCGGGAACCTCGGCAGCACCCGGATGAGGACGATAAGCGCGTTGCGGATCTGCACGTAGTCGCCGGACTCCAGGCACACCACCATCGCCTTGGTAATCTTGTAATGCCACTTGTGGCACACATGTCTATAACATAAAGTTCTTTTTATACAAGACTGACCAGCGTTTGACCAGTCGCACGATGGTAAGGGACGAGGAGGTCGAGGATGTAGCACGACCTGCTACATCCTCGACCAGCCTATTCACTCTTGCCTTGAAAAGCCAAATTATACTACATACCAAAAGAAAAATAAACACATTGGATGGATATTGCTAATATTGTTATTAAAGCCTTTGAATCAATGAATATCAATGTCTAAATAAATAAAAAAAATGAAACCGCATAATTGTGACTGCATGATATAGGGAAAATCGCCAGTAACTGGCCGCATTATACTGAAAATGAATTCTGGTAACCTATAAATGGAACTTAGTCTAGTAAGGTGGCCAGTAATGAACAAAACGTTAATTTATAATTATAATGTCCACAAAGAAAAGGATTTGTGGAAACCAATTACTCAAGCAAAATCGCGATTTAACTACTGGCTCCATTGCAAGAATCCGGGTTATGATTAAAATATACATATAGGTTAAAATGTATTAATTTAACTCAACCCACTGATAAATGCATGTACACACAGCACTCTTAGCTGCACATTGGTGGACCTTATTATATAAGGCATAAGGTCCACCGATATACAGCTCAGAATGTTGCTGGGTACGTAAGTTTGGTTTTATAATCCTGAATCAGTATTGACCTGTAGTTCTCGTATCCGACGTGGTCGTTGGCCTCGGTGAACTGGTTGGACACGCGGTACTTGGTGACGAAGCCGGGGTAGTGCGCGCACTCCTTGTGGAAGGTGCTCTTGTCGGCGTGCCAGCGCATGGCCGTGCCCAGCACGCGGCACAGGAACAGCGCGTAGCGCGCCGCCTCGCCCTCCGTGCACGACATCACCGAGTACGTGATGTCGCAGAACAACTGTGCGGGAAGTCAAACACAACTTTTTAATGTCACTGTAAATATGTGATAATCTAGCAAAAGGGATCTTATTGTCGATGGTGTTTACGTCGAACCTCGTTCCGTTTGTATTGCGGCACCTTGAACAACGGGCGCCATCGACAACAAGGGGCATTATCATAAATAATGTCACATATTATGAGTTAAAATGTGCTCGTACGAGAACATCATAAATATTCAAAATTTTATTCAACCCCCGATATGGAGTCACATTAAAGGCATCGATTAAGAACATGCTTCCATGTTTAGCAATATGGACAGCAAAGACCTTTTCATGCTTATGTGTCCAAACATGTCAATCTTACGTCAAATTCGTTGATTGCTATAATTATTAATAAAAACCGTAATTGAAATAGCATTTTAACAGTTGGTTTTTTATACTTGTCGAGTCTCTGTTAGCTTATACACGAAAAATTAAGTGATGATAATTATTGTGTCGTACAGGAGTAGCGTTTGGGAAACTATGGATGAAAAGTCTAGTTCGAGCAATCTCAACGGCGCACTCACCCGATCGTAACACAGCAGGGTGGAGAAGTTGGGCGTCTTGAGCGCGTGCACGGTGTGCACGAACTCCGCGCAGAACAGCGCGTCGGCGGGCGTGAACACGCAGCGCGGGAACAGGCACAGCTGCATGAGGCGCGTCACGGTCTCGTTCTTGGCGGACTTGACGGCGCGCGCCGGGAACCAGCCGCCGCACTCGCGCGCCAGCCGCGCCGCCACGCGCGCCACGTGCGCCTGCTGCCGCACGCGCTCCTCCTGCGCCGCACGTCATAGACTTAAGTTTTTTTTTCATAGAAGTCTGCGGCTCTACCGCGAGCAACGATATTCGTAACTTTCGGACGATTGTCTCTGTCACTCTCGTGACACCTTAGTTGGAGTAAATGAGAAAGATGCCCGAATTATACAAACTTCCATGTTCGCGGTGCCGCTCCTGTTTATGTTCGGCGTTGCCTTTCGATAGTTTCGATATCATTTTCGCATTGCGTTGACTAGATAGCGCTGATTGCCGCGTTCACTTTTATCGTCGGGCAATTTCGTACAGCAGCGATCGTAGCTCACTAATGGTCTCGCCGGATGATCAGCGCTGACTCTCGGTCAGCATTTCGTAGGTACATTTTGTTTATATTTTTTATGTCCAAAATTTATTACATGTACATGTGTTATAATCATGTAGTTTATCACGAATAAAGTAAAGCCCGGGTCACATTTATTTGATATGTTGTCACGTGTCGTCACCAGCGAGTTTATGTAGTGTTAATCAATATATAAGGCGAAGGTTAGAGCATTTACGCATATGGCGTAAGTGTGGTTTACCTGTCTCTTGTTACGTAGTGGTATGCGTAACGCATTTCACTGGGTCAACAAAAAAGTGTGGTTTACCTGCAGTTTGTCTATGAGCGTGTTGAAGCGCTCCTGTTCCTTTTTCCCCTTGGAGCCCTGCGAAGAATCTTTAGCAGCGGCCGATGCAGCCGCTTTCAAGCGTTCTATTTCTCTATCGTAGCATTCTTCAGGAACTTTTAAATCGTACATCGATAGTGACCTGTAATATTTACGAGGTTTAGACAATAAATACTTTTTAGGCATAAACTTGCAACAGTACATAACTGCAGATTGTTCACTGCGTACATGAACCCCACACTTATCTAATAATAAGTCGTATAGCCTTCAAGGCCCATGCCCCCTGTAATACCAATTTAACCAAAAATATTTTCATGTAAAATGATGCCAAGACGGGGCAATAGGTATATATGACTCGCACCGTCAAAAATTATCAGATCTCATGTTAAGCCAAGCTTTTGATTCTACACGCTCTAACTCGTACAAGACTTAACTGCACAAACTACACACTTTAGTCAAGATATGTGGCTAGTTCTCAATAGGTCAAAAAACGCATAATTATATTAATTAGGTTTATCACATGCCAGATTATGAGCTAGCTAACACCTCGTTTTACGCGAGGGTTGCGTGTTGGAGAAAATCGCGTTATGCGAAATTGGCATAATTATCACAGGCTAAGAAAACGAAGAAAACGTTTAATAAAAACTTTTACTGCTAAAGACCAGTATACAGTACAGCAGTATGTATGGACTTTAAAATAACTATTCAGAAAATACTTGCTTAATGTTACTTGAGTTGCATTATGTTACTCCCTTGTGAAATGTGTTCGTAACATGCCACACTGACTCTTATTGTTTGCCTTATTGTTAGAATGCGGCCAGGTTAAACTATTTCGTACTTTTTTTTTATTGTTTCATTAAAGCGGGGTAATTAAACGCCAAAATTTAGTAACAGCGAATGCGCGTAATGCGATGTCGGGTAAACCGGTGTATTACTGTATAGCTTACTTCGAGTTCTGTAAGTTTACAATCTATACTGTTATGTTTATCTAAGATCTTGCAGTCACGAAATATTTGTTTAGGGCGCAATGTTTTTAAGTAAGTAACGTCAAGCTTCGCCACTTACAAGCACCTAAAAGCATAAAAATTACTAAGTACAAAGTAAGTAATAACTACATCTAAACGGACTTACCAAAATGTGACGTAGAACTCTGGCGAAATGTCCTCCCACACTTTCAAGGGCAGTAAAGGAGTTATGGACTGCACTACCGGCTCTAAGGCCTCCTTCGACGCCACGCTGTACCGCTCTAACGCCACTTCGGGGCTGGTGGTTTTGATCTCAGAACTTTTACGTAACAATTCCACTTTAGCGGCGATTTTCTGTGCTAATACTGGCCGGTGGAGAAAGAACGCCACGTCGGCATCTACGTGATAATCGCGTAACAGTTCCTAAAACAAAGCAGTTTAGTTTACATTTGTAACATCAAAATCAAATCAAAATCATTTATTCATTCCTTTAATATTATTACACATAGTCAGAGTGGGTGCCTTTTTACAGTTATCAAACTTTTATATTATTTGTAACCCAAACCCATGGATAAATCATTATAACGACATTTAAGATTTGACAGGCGGTTATGAGTAACTATATTAAGCTTCTCAGACCGATAATAACTACCTTTTAAGGAAAAGTAAAATCGTAATCTTAATAGTACCGAATAAATTTACCACTTATAGGCTGGTTAATAGTAATTCGAGAGGAGAGTTATATGTAGAATAATTATTACCAACATTTGGCGCGTGTGACACCGGAGCGGGTCGCCAGTTTGTTGTATAGTCAAATTTAAACACTGACATTTGATAAACATCGGATACTTATCTAAAATGGCTACGCAATTAGTATAAGAACGTGGTCTGCGACGAGGCGAATGGGCCACTTGAAAGAAATGTTTTAGAAATTGAGTCCCAATTTCCATACCCCTACCCTACCCTACGAGTGGTACCGACCTGTAGCGGGGGTAGCCTGGCGGCGTACTCGTCCGGGGCGTGCGAGGACGCCAGGAACGTGCCGAGCTGCACCAGCGCGTCCTGGCACTGGTCCGCCAGCCGCCCCACCACCTTCAGCTGCGACCCGGGCGGCTCGCCGCTCGATGCGTCCTCTTCGTACTCTGATGGACAAATGGTCATTGTTAGGTAGTCTATGGTACAGTCAGCAGCAAATGGCTGAGCGGGTGAACTGTTCAAAATGACCTACACGCGCTCTTATTATCTTGACAATAGAGATGTGTTGACCCCACTTTGAACACCTTAACCGCTTAGCCACTTCTGCTGCTTACTGTACCATGCATGTGAATAGGGATGATGACAACTTTTTTATCATTACACAGCTACAGATAGGTTATCCACAAACATAATGGGCACTTCTTACAAATACTAATATAACGGGTGATCTTAGGAGTCAGTATAACTTATAAATAACACGTCTCTCGACTCAGGTTTGTGTAGTGACTCGCGTGACATGTTTATGTAGTGTACATAAACGTAATAAATATTGTTATGTACTAAACGTACGACAACCTGATTGGGCTCCCGTTCGCGTAGCCGGCACGTCACGGACGGAGTCTTATCCTTACTTCTTGACAATGGATACCTATGCCCTACGACGCATGTCGAGTGGCTAAATAAATGTAAATGAAGCCGTGTTATGCATAACCTATGAATGACTCACGGAAGTTTAAAAACAATAAAGGAAATAGTAAAGTATAGTAGAGATAGAGTTAGATTGTTTTAAGTGGTCGAATCCCATCTGAGTAACCAGATATCGTGATTTATGTTGGAAATCGTATTTATTAGTAACTTAACTTACCTTTCCAAACGCAGCAGTGACGCTGCTGTGCCGACAATATGCAGAGTGATATATCTAAATTATTCCCAACTATGGCTTCTTTCAACCGCGCCGATGATCTTCTAGTATTACGCACTTGAGAAAAGTATCCAGCCTGTTAAAAGAAAACCACTTCCATAAAAAAAAACTTTCTTACACATCATTTTTATCTTTGAATTAATTATTCCCTATTGGGGTCCTAACAAATCAACGAGTTTGTTTTGTTCTTCTATGACTACTTATTAAAATATTCTAAATTAAATACAATTCATAAGATTGTGAAAATTACACATGCTAAGTAATTACCTCTCCTTTTAACAGTTCGCCTCCAGCCATAGCATCTAATTGCTCAGGGGTCATTTCTTCTGCAGCCTCAATGCCAGCCATCTTTTGTACAATTTCTTTCAGTATAAGTAGATCTTGACTATAATCAAAATAAACAGATCTTGACGGATGCGAATATAAATATTAAATATACTATAAAGTTGTAAATATGGCAACCGGCGAGTTCGCGATGGAAGATTACCGACGGGGTTAATATGAGCTGATGTTTGTCCTTGGTAGATGTTTATTTCAGTACTATAGTGGAGTCAAAACCAACGTGCCGGCCGGGCAATAAAACGAGATGTCAGCAAGGATGCGGCTAAAATCGATATTTCATGCTTGTTCTATGAAACAGTACTTAGTATTATATACTTATATTGTACTTATACTTGTTACTTATACTTGTATTGTAGTTATAAGTAAAATCGATTCCATTCTCTATAAATAAATATATTTACCTCGTTAGATTAGTGTTATTTAAATGGTTGATTATAAATAGCAGTCATTAATATCATGGCATTTTCTTATTGTAATTTATTTATGTAATTACATTAACTATGTACCTAAATATAAAAATAAACCTTTGTTACGACATTTTCTTCTATATTCATATTACACTTAAATACAACCTTATTATTATAAATAAATCCATCGATAATGTGCGAAGGTTGCGGTACGCACAAGCAGGTAGAAAAGGGCACATGGCCGGCCAGGAGATTTGTGGCCCGGCCGGCACGTTCGTTTTGACTCCACTATAATTGACTTATCTATGGAAACCGTAGAGAAAGGAAGCTACAAGCTTCTAGTATCAAAGTGATAAACTATGCTGCTATTATGATTTTGGATTCGGACCCTAGCTCATTTGTACTATAATTATTAGGTCTTTAATGAAAGAAAAATAGTAAGTAAATTCACTTCACCTGACTGTACCCCTAAGGTCTTGTTAACTAGACTTTTGCCGACAGTCAGTTTGATCAGTGTATTTTAATGATTGAGAAACAACCGAATATTAAAATTTTAATTAATTGCAATCATATTCAATTACAAGACGACATAACCTGAAGTTACCAAAATATTAATTATTATATGTAAAAACGTGTTTATATTGGTTTTAAATGAATTTTGGATCAATTTAAACTGCAAGGGGACCAACAGATCGTGCCAGATGATCTTCGGAAATAGATATGGATAATCCCGTTGAGTATATGGGATATGGAATTATGGATCCAAGAAAGAAGTGGTATTAGTGGGAGTACCTCTGGTGCGCTTTAAGCCGGTTGGCCACGAACTGCAGCAGCGCCGTGAGCTCGATGTTGTGCTTCTTGAAGGCGGCGCCGGCGAAGGCGGCCAGCGCCTGCAGCCACGGCGGGTAGGCGGCGCCGCGCATGGCCCGGCACGCCACCAGCGCCTCCAGCAGGCAGTAGCCCAGCACGTCCAGCGACAGCGCCGTCAGGTACTTCAGCGACTCCACCACGGGCCCGATCAGGTTGTCATACGTTTGGATCTGGAATCGTTTCAACCGCTGTACGTCTAAACTGTTATAGATGGAAACAAATCGCTATCGTCACATGGACGTCTTTTTATTTTTTATGACCGATTTTTTTATTATATTGTTATTAAATTTTATATATTACTGTATTATTTGAAAAAAATACGTCCCACTGAGATTCTTGCCGGCTATATAGTCTTCTCGCTATATAGTGGGTCCTTAAACCTTTTAATGCCACGTCAAACGCAAAAGCTACCGCTCAGACCACGTCACTGTAATAGCAAATCATAGGTCTATTTCGCTCCGTGGTCTGTGACTTGTATAACAGTCATGGCGTTGGACCTGCGGTGCTGATGTATGAGTCATTGGCGCTCAAAAGGTACATTGTCAACCGGTCATTAACGACCGGTCTGGCCTAGTGGGTAGTGATACTGCCTATGAAGCGGATGGTTTGGGGTTCGAACCCAGTTGAGGCATTTATTTGTGTGATGAGCACAGATATTTGTTCCTGAGTCGTGGGTGTTTTCTATGTATTTAAGTATTTATATGTATCTATCTATTATATATATCGTTGTCAAGTTCCTACAACACAAGCCTTACTGAGCTTATCGTAGGACTAGGTCGATTTGTGTAAGATTGTCCCAAATATTTATTTAATGTGAAGGTACCTGTAGCAGCATGTAGTCGAACAGGAACTGCGGCGCGGCGTGCGACAGCTTGCCGATGAGGCGGCCCTGCGGCTTGATGTTCTCCTTGGACACGCGCTTCATGATGTGCTTGATGCGCTGCAGCGAGTTGCCGCGCACGCGCAGCAGCGCCGGCAGCCGCTCGCCCGACTCGTTCTTCCAGCGGGAGTACAGGCAATATCTACAACCATGTCATCGATTATCTTTTGTCCCTTGAAATAGCTGATAGCTCATAGCTTACTAGCTCGCGGTGGGACCAGTGCCTAAGAAAGCCCTAGTTATAATGAATATGTTGCACGAGAGGTAAATATACTCTTATTCTGTTCCGATGTGCAGGGAGCATTACTAAAAAAATTGATTTAAGATTTTTTTACTAATATGCCTCGATAGGGTTTAACAGCAACGAGCTTAAAATTAGTACAAAAATTCATGTTTTATGATGTTTAATACAATTCGTTTAATTGAAATCAGGTCTTAAGTGTCGTCCAGAGGGTCAGTTACTATGGCAATGAGTGATACGGAAAAGTGGATTCACTGATAAACCATAAATGCGGGTGTTATGACGAGTCTTTACTAACAAATTAATATCAGCCATTTTATATCATCAGCCAAAACCGTGAAAGAATACAGTGATTTTTTTAAAACAAATTTTACCTGCATTGGTATGGATAGAGTTTGAGCAAAGTGTAAATTTCCTCGGCCATGCAACAATTGCCTTCCATTAATGTGAGCGCGGGCAAGATGGCTGCGTCGAGAACTGTGAGCGCCTCATGTTGCAAGGGATCTTCTTTTAACGAGCGTGATGTTCGTAATATACGAATAATCTGAAAAAAAAAAAAACCTTATTTAATACCAATCTAAAAGTCACAGACAATGTACATTATCTTTTTCATATTTTAACTTACTTTATACATTAGAATTGGATCGTAATGAAGGGAAGGTCCCAACAAAATTAATGCAGGGATGACAGTTTCTTTCATATCTTCAAACGTGACGCAAGCTGGTGGTGCCAACGGACAAGTCAGCAGCGGGACGGGTGTGCCCATTATCTTTGGAGCGACTCGACAGTGTCTGAAATAAAATATATAGGGTTTAGAATCGGGAACGGAAGTTTGCAGGTGGCGTCGAGGTGGCACTTACTTTCTGTACAGGGGCTCCACCAGCTTGTGCAGCATGGCGGCCAGCGCACGCGCAGGCCGCTCGGCCAGGCCGGGGCCGGGCAGCCGCGCCGCCAGCGCCGAGAACTCACGCCACGCCGTCACTCGTATCAGCGCCTCGCTCAGCACCAGCTTCTGATTGCCCCAGTAGTCCTAAATAAAATGTTAAAATAAATATTTTGGGACAATCTCACACAAATCTATCTAGACCTTCAGTAAGCTTTAATAAGGCTTGTCGTAGGTAGGTAGTTATATGTATACATACAAATACTTAAGTAAAGACAGTACATATGATCCTGATAAACACTAATTGGCCAGAATTCAGTACCAACTAATTCGGAATCTGCCACTAGCCGTAAATACATGTTGTTTTTACAAATTCTCTGTCATTGTCTTAGTGACACTCAGTAGTACCCTAACACTGTGCTTTATCTCGCCGGTTCAACAACCAATAACAATACTTTATATTGAAAATGAATTTGATATAAGCAAAATCTAATCACTCCATAGTATAAAACAAAGTCGCTTTCTCTCTGTATGTATACGTAAATCTTTAAAACTACGCAACGGATTTTGATGCGATTTTGTTTAATAGATAGAGTGATTGAGAAGAAAGGTTTACATGTATGATAACATCCATTAAATGGTGGAGAAAGCATCCCATGCGAAGCCGGTGTGGGTCGCTAGTGTGATTATAAATTCAACATTACTTAATCATGTTATTAAGATATTGTTACCCAGTTTTACGCCGTTTCCGAATCGTTATAAGCTCTGATGTGGCAGCTGAACTTTAAATCTGTATAATACCTAATCAAGTGTAAGTTGTTAAGGAAAACAATAATGTCAAATCTGGTTATATGTAGGCAAATCTTGAGGCAGGGACACACAGTTTTTCAATAAACAATTCAAATTTGTTTTTCTTTGAACAAACATTTATAAGGTCTAGTCTTATCATTTTTAAAAGCATAGTTCTATAAATGTTTTACCTGTGGATCAATTTTTTCTTCAACAAATTCAGTTGGAGCATTGGCCTGGGGTCCTTTTGTGGACACAATGTTAATTTTGCGGATGTATTCCTGTACAGCCTTCAACTCCTTATCTGCTTCTTTAGCCATAATAGTATCATCCGGCCGCAGCTGTAGAAAAACAACCATTTGAAGTGGTTCCCTAATATAGTGAAATACTTGCAGTGGAGATTACTATCTTCCTTCTAATCTGATCCATAGAATTTATTTATAGAACTTATAATTTATAAATATGCTTACCCAAGGGTAGATGTTATCTAAAGATATAACTTGATGTTGCAATAACAGTGCAATGACTGTCATAAGTGGTGGAGGTTCATCATATTTATCTAATACTTCCATATTGCCAAGTTTGAATCCTAAAACTTCTGAGATAACTTGGGGGTCACCCATGTAATTTTTAATTAAGGATATAAATAGTGTGTCTAGATGCGGACGAGCCTCAAAAGACTCCAATATTATGTCTAAAACTCTATTTGGATCCAAGTTGAAACATCCTGTAAATGTTAAAGGTAGAATTAGCAGTGCAACACAGTGTACATGAATCATACATGTTATATCATATATTGTACACCCTACCAGGATTACATAATTATCATGCAAACTTTATGACAGAAGCATATTTGAAATCTAATGATAATAGTATTAAAAGTATTTCTTTTAAAAACAAGGTACAGATGACATTCATTTTACTACTTAATAGTTGGCAATAACAATTCAACAGATCTATAAACTAAGGTATAAAAACAAGTCACATACCTATTAGAGATTGAATAATTTCTAATAATCCTTTCCAATCTGTCTCATCAGTGACCTCTTGATTTAATTCCACAATTAATTTAGCATATCCTTCACTTTCCTCTCTGAACAAATTGAATTTACGTTGCTTGTAACTGAGGAAACACAAATAATCATTAAGAATGTTAATTTAGAACTAAGAAAAAATGCTATAATTAAATTACATAGTTTATCAAGCAAACTACACAGTTAAATTACACAACAGTGTTGACACCTTCACTGCGGCAATTAAATTATATCATACATTTTTAAATAAGCTCTATGTAAACTATACTTACTACAACTTAGTCTTGATTTTGATAAATTTGGTGTAAAAATTTTTGTTTTTCAATGTACCAACATCCTGTAAAGTATCAATTTCTAATCTTTCTTTCAATAGTTTGTCAGATATAAATGATTCTAGCTCCCTCACAATATAGCAAAAATTGGAACGCTCCTCACTCTGGATGTCTGAGCAGGTTTCTGCATCCAGAACACACACTACATCTAATACTATAGATGGTATATCTGCATGTAGAGCCTAAAAACAAAAACAACAGTACCATTTTAGCGATGTTATCATGAAGAACTGAAAATAATAAATCATTATAAATTTGAAACCCTTACACATATTTCACGCAGTGAAGACAGAACAGCATCTTTCTTTAATGCCCCTCGCAAACCGCAAAGTAGCAGGTCGTATATGTTCTCTGACAACCCAGACAATTTTCCAGACTTTGTCAACAATGGACTCTTTTCTTCATCTTTAATAGATTGCGTCACAGTTTTGATACTGAAACAATCATTAAGATGAAGTAGTTTTTACACAATATCAAATATACTGTAAAAATAGGATTTATATTGAAAGATAAACTGTCGAAAAAAAGATCAACAGATGATGACTGTAAAGCTACATGATCAGACTAAAAGAATTATGCATCACCGTAGATAGATATGATTATCCAAAACCTGCTAATTTATTAAGATTTGTAGAAACGCTAAGCTAAAAGTTAATAAACAAAGGTTACGCATTTTATGACATGCGGTGGATATTACAAACATTTAGAATATGAAACATGAGTAATTACTGATACGTACAATTGTTCTTTTCCTGATTTTTCCCAAGTTTTACAATATTCTGCTACGAACTTGGTATATGATTTCATCTTGAAAGCCAAAAATAAATTCTATAAAATTAAGAAAACAGTGAAGCAAACGCCTTCACGGCCATGACGGTAAGAACAATGTTACTACAGTAAAAATAAAAACGTAAATTTGTTTATGGTTGGTAATTGGTATTAAAATATCATCAAATCAAAGAATATAATACTGACTAAGGAAGATATAATATTCGTAGAACAAAGTAGTGAAATTTATCAACCTTCGTTTGATCGCTTTAACAACAGACGCAAAACATTTATGCCTGAAGATGAAGTGCATACCATTACCATTTATAAATTGAGCAAATAAAATAAAAAAAAAACAAAATGTCAAAACAAGACCGACTTTCCCAAATTTCAATTTTTAGGTTACTGGATACTGCATTAATTCGGTATATAAAATGCCTAGTTACGAGTTAGCGTTAATGTTACGTGCCATGCCTAAACCCGAGCTGAAGACAGCTCTTAAGCGTGTGTCACATGCTATATTCAATCGTGGAGGTATCATACGAGATATCGAGAACTTAGGCTTTCGGGCTATGCCATATAAAACCAGTGCTCACGGTTTAGTGCATCGCGAAGCAAACTATTTTGTGTTTAAAATTGATACAGCTACACAAGCTGTTGCCGATTTGAAAGAAGAATACAGCAGAGATGTGGATATCGTGAGACAGCGTGTATACAAAGTTCAGGCCGATTGCGAACACAGATGCACCCTGGAGACTGAATTGCTTCCACCCGCTTACCGTAAAGAAGTTCAGAAAATGATTGAACTTGGAAAAACTCAGGTCAACCGTTTTACATATAAATTTAAATACAATTCTGGTTTGGACTACTATCCATTCCAAAAATAGTAAAACTGTGTTTTTATATAATAAAGTTTAAATCGATAAGTACTGTAGATAATAGGTAATGTATTAAAATGATTTCATTGTTTGTTTGTGTTTCATTGAACTGTAAATATAGTAAGTTACTGTACTAGTTAGATCTTACTGTCACTGGACTAGAGGAAGGTTCATAAATCTATTAGGTCTCCAATCATTTGACAAATGTTTTTAATTTTGTTTGTAATTGGGCTGTATATTAACAAATTCAAGTTTTTTTTGTAGTTAAATCATGTTTATTTTACGAAAACAAAAATTAATTGATTTTAGAAACCTTTTGTGCCAATCAGATACAGTAATCCAAAATTTCAAAGCTCTCTTTAGTGACAGTGGTTTTTACAAACACCAGTACAGTACAAAGTTAGAAAGTGGTATAAATAAACAAATAGAAGCTGAACAGCAGGCAGCTTATGAATACCTGAACATGGCCGTGTCATTTTTACACCCTAGTGTCTGTAGACTGGGAACAGGGGGTTTCTTTATGAAAATGTACCATGAAGAAGTACAGCATATGGAGGATTTAATCCAGTATCAACTTTATAGAGGAGGTATCCCCACTTTAAAGGCATTTAATCCTCCTACGCCAAAAGCCAACATTACCTTGCTCGAGGCTTTTAAGCATGCACTAGATATGGAACATTGTGTAACTGAGGTACATATCTCTTTAACCTTTTGAGAGCCATAGCAGGCCGTAGCCCTAAACACTTATTGCTTACAAATGACCAAATGAGCTTATTATTCTAGTATGATTTACTTTTGCATATATCTTACAAAACAGCTGTGGCTGTCATATGGCCAATTATTTGTATAATATACTATCTGACCAAGATCCACATCAAACATTTGAGTGTAGTTTACCATAAAACATATTTTTCTTGCAGTTAATTATTTTAGGAACCCTTATAGTTTGACTTGTCTGTCTTTTGTCTCCAGTTATTTTCAGTGACCATTAGTCCTAGAGATGTAATTTGGTATGAATATGCCATCATGCCGACAAAGTAGTCAAATAAAAAAAATTTAAAAGATTTTTAGAGACACTCCCCTATATGTTTGGTGGGTAATTTTATTTTCTGTTAAACCCTAATGTGTCAGGTGTTATTAGTTATAGGTGTTTGAAAGAGAAAAGAGGTTTACCTAAAACTTTTTCATAAACTGAATTTTTTCGCAAATAATCACTTTGGAAGTTAAAAGTGTACCTCCCTTCTCTCTAACTTTTGAATTGTAAGTCCAAAAAATATGAAAACTACCGAAACTTACACTGACCATGGTCAAACATGCTCTTGGCTGGTATTTTATAGGTATATTGTTTTCTATACTACTTTTGTTGACTATAACAAAGACATCTTTTTGCAACTGGGGATTCAATTTAACAATCCTTATTGCTTTAGAAAGTGATTAATCACTAGATAATTCTCAATATTAATATTGATTTAATATTGTTGCAGCTTATTAGAAATCTAACTTCAACTGCTGAAAATGACAAAGACTATCATTGCGCCAATTTCCTAACTACAGTTTTTCTTAAGGAACAAATGAATTCCATCTATAAGTTATCCCAGCATGTTATTCAAATTGCCAGAATAAGTGAAGATGCTGATGCATTACATCAGTATGATAATCAACTTCAAAGAGATTATCCATACAATACAAAATCTCCTCATATGTGATTTTAATAATGGAATGAAATTAAAAACTATTGCATTTCTACTATGATTTATTGAGAGAAAGGTTTGATGACGACAATGGCTTGTTACTAAGAATTTTGTGTATGACATCCAGATTGCAATTGTTAAGAGCTGTAAGAAGCTCTGATTTCTCATTGCCATGGTCAGATCTCTGTAAAGTGTGTTTTTTCCCGTCTGTGTACCACTGCATTACAATATCTGCAAAAAAAAAACAGTTTTACACAGGATTTTCAAATGAATTATCTATATAAGTACTTGAAATCTGTACAGTCAGCAGCAAAAGTTGCTAAGCGTTTGAAGTGTTCAAAATGACCTACATGCGCTCTTATTCTCTTGAAAATAGAGACGTGTTGACCTCATTTTGAACACCTGAAATGCTTAGCTACTTCTGCTGCTGACTGTACACATCAGCTAGCCTAACACATTCGCTGCCACCCCCTCCAAAAATGTATGGAAATGAACGCACATGTGCGTCGGTGGCAGTGAATGCGCTAATATGGTCGGGTTTCTATTATTTGTCACAATATCTGTCATGCTCCAACAAGTGAGTGCGAAAGTAACGGATAGCGTGATAAACGATAAAGCTCATTCAGTGCAAAATATATATTGATTTATCCACTTTTAAATATATAATATTGTACACCCTACAAGTTTATATTGCGAACATAATATATTTCCTATTGCACCTATTATGTATAAGTATGTTGCATGCACCTATTTTTGAACACACCTGACTGTACCTACATTAAAATTCATGAAAATATCTTCAGTTTTACGGTAAAAGTAAATACAATCCCTTCCGTAGTTTATGGTCCCTACACTTATAAAATTACAATAGATGGCGTAACTGGTCTGGTAAAATTAATGTTCTTTACATATAGTAGGTACTAATACCTACACAAATCATCACTATGTGATAATATGCAATAGTGTACTTAGTTTTATTTAATCAAACAATGCAAACTGTTTTAATATTCTACTTACTACTTCAGTCACGGAAGTCCACTGATGGACATGGGCCTCCCCCATAGACCGCGATAAACAGCATGGAGGGATAGTGATCACAACCACCCCAGATATTCAACATTTTATTACGAATTACACTATATTCTTACCAACAAGGATTTGAAAATAACCATTTGAGTTATCATCTAATGGTACTTTCCATACTCGCATGTAATCTTCACATAATACAGGATCACTGTCAGTCATATTTTCGTCTAAATCTAACGCACTGAAACATAGGTATTTTTTAAATTAATATTGAAAATAATACAGTCACCATCAAATATAAAGGAGCTGTGGAGGTGGTCACAAAAAATATTGAACATTTATATACCGCCTTGGAGCGGTAGCGCGAACATCGAAGTTGGTGTATTTCGGGCATCTTTCTATATTACACCAATTAAGGTGTCATGAGAGTGACAGAGACAATCGTCCGAATTTTACGAATATCGTTGTTCGTGGTTGCGCCGTTGACAATAGAGGCGTTGTTCAGATATTTGTGACAACCTCCACAACTCCGATATGATTGATGGCGACTGTACCTACAAATAACATGTTAAGCCATCGCTATCACATGTATGTTTGACATGTAATAATTAGTAACTTACCTTATTGCTAATTTTAATGCAACATCTTTATGTTTTTTATATTCAGCTTTAAACTGCTCTTCTATTCTCTGAAAAGACTTTATGCAGGACTTCTCTGGAATATCTACAAGACATAAAATGTAGCTATGAGTATTATGATATAATATGACATAAGGTCTAGGTTCTACGTAGCACGTAGGTAGGTGTTGTATAGAAAAATATGAAATACCTATATAAATATTATGTAGGTAGATACTATATAGTCTTAAGCCAAATACCTAAAATCATTTTAAAACAAGTATCATCTGCCTATAAGTATTTAGCCTAGTTTTAAATCCTTAAAAGTGTATTTATTTATAACATACCATAAGATATGTCTAGTCGAATGCTCTTCTGCAGGGAGCAATTAGAAATTACGTCTCTCATCGACGCTGTCGTGGATATATTATCCGATTTAAATACAGCTTGCCCACGCCTGCAACATTTGATTATTATTATTATCTTACTTTAAACATAAAAATAATTAGGAAAGTTTTGTTAGGAATGTTTTTATTTACATATTTTCATCAGTGAGGTATAGTTGGTTCTGCAGTTGTTCAGGGACATCAGGGAGGCGAGATGGATCACATTGAAGGCCTCTAATAAAAGCAACTAGGTATTTGACCTTCATACAAATCGACAGACTGCTTCACCCACGTTTATTCAGTCACTCGACTCTCGCGACACCTTACGGAGGAACTAACAGCACTAACATCGGCACAGTGCCCGATGGGCTGGTACCCCAAACATCGAAGCTCGTAAAATTCATTTGCATCTTTTTCTTTATTTCCAATTAAGGTGTAATTAGAGTGATAGAGACAATCGTTCGTGCGATTTTCGATAATCATCTACTACTACTATCGATATTTGTAAATTGGAACGATTGTCTCTGTCACTCTCATAGGACGCCTTAATTGGAGTAAAACAGAAAGATGGATAAATTTTCGAACTTCGATGTCCGCGGTGGACCCTGTGGAAATGGAAGACTTATATTATGTCCCGTAAGTGAAGCCGTTGTGTTTACAAAACTGGTAAAATGGCACAGCAAAGTTAAAATACACCTTATTGCAAACGTCAAGATATTTGAAATTTTAACAGTTGTTTAATTTAAATCCACTTACTGCAAGCGACACACGAGGATTGTCTTAAGAAGAGAATGCGAGCGTGCGAAGGCTACAGAAGAAGCAGGCCTGGGAAGCTCCCCTGGTAGCGCCTCTGATAACCAAGCCACCATTTCAGCAACGGAAAAACTGCCTGTTACACTCAACACACACCATGCCCTAAAATCAAAAAGTACTTTAATTAAATAAATGAATGACACTTAGGTTTCATAGAAAATATATACATGATGTAACAAATTATACCTAATAAATAATGAGACACCACAGCGATGGTCCTGCCCTCTCTAATAGTTATATTACCTATATAATGTGTTATTTCGTTAACTCGTTAGATGGTGCTGTTACAACAAAGTATATGTTTTAATTTAGGTACAGTTACCTACATTAAAAACATGACTGAAGCCGCTTGACCTTTTTTGAATTACTTTATGTTCTTTATTTAGGACGTAATCATTGCTATTTTTAGATAAACAAATCGTCCGATTTAACATTTATCGATCGCCCATCAGTCGGTGAAGTAAACTTGAAGCTACTACATTTTTAGAAGACATTTCAACATTTAAACTAGCTTAACCTACCTACTGATACTGTGTGTGTCTTTCATAACGACACTAATTTTAAGGGCTGAAAGTATAAGTCCTAATGATCTGAAATTAGCATATACTTCGTTTTAAAAAATCATACAAAGTAATTGGGCACGCAATGTATCAGTAATAATTAAACAAATTCAACTTAACAATTGACATGTGATTTCAAATGTTTGCATTACATTGCTGCTCGAGATTTTTTTTTAATTAATTTTTCTTAATTATAAAAGGTAATCGTTATATTCTTTTGATAAAACTGTTAACAGCACTTTAAACTATCGTTACTTAAAACCAATGTCTTTATGAAAGACACACACTTTATGCACAAAAACATACGAAAGTACCTATGGTGTCTAATACTAACCGACTCTCGCTATCCGAATCCGGATCTTCGTGCTGTGAGTAATAAGGAAGCGCCGGCAATCGCAGCGTTATCAGCCGTGCGACCCGGGGCGCCCCGGCCGGTAAAGCGTACATCAGAACCCTAGCAATTTCTGGCGCTGATCCCAAGCAGCTTCTCATGCGAACCCATAGTCGTCTCGTGCCGGCTTGACACCTTACTGTTGCAAGGAAATCTGATCCTGTCCCCTGAATAAATAGGTAATTAAAAAAAATATCTGTCAAAGTAAACTTTATCCCACAATTAACGCACCGTCACGGGTTATTAATGTTTAACTATGGTGAAGCGACTGTTTTGTCTTAGAAAATAGCAGTCTGATCACCAGCGATACCTGGGTACCAATTTTACGTGATCGTTCATGTCATTGATGAATTGAATTGATGAATTTGTAGTTATCGTACCGAGATTCTAGGAGATTGAAATGAATTAAGTTGTATGCAGACGCTTTTAGTTTACCGACGACGGTAACGGTATTTCGTGGACATCCACATTAAGTTATTATTAGCAATGAAGCGTACAATCGCCATCAAATATATCGGAGCTGTGGAGGTGGTCACAAATATCGGAACAACGCTTCTATTGTCAAGGCGATAAAGTGCATGTTCCGATATTATGATTACCTCCACAGCTCCGATATATCTGATGGCGACTATACAATTGTATATTATATTACCTGTGGAGCACATACACTAAGCACCGCTGCGCTGTCCGTTTTCATGTCCAGCTTGCGGTTGCAATATATAAACAGCATATCTAAAGGCACGGGAGCCATAATTCTTGCTTCTTGCCAACCGTCTTTAGAGGCTCCTAGCAACTGAAAAATTAAACGAAAAAGCGTGACTGCGTAGATTCATTGCAATTGGGCAAATTATAAGTATATCTGAAAAAATAAAAACAGAATACAAAAAAAGTGCCATGAAATGGTCTCATCTCAGAATATTGCTAGCGAGTAGCCACAGCGCTGATCTTCCGATGAGGCCATTCACCTAAGTAAGTTTGGATTGAAGATAGACGTTTAAAATATTTAACTACCTAAGATAGATACCTACTTAACAAATCGAATCTCACTTGATAAAGTTGATATAATTAAAAACATACGACGTATCTATAGAACTTGCCTCATACTGGATATCCAGCAATGGAGGTGCAGTGACTCCACCCTGCAGGGACCGAGTATTTCTGTGATATTTTTCTCGTTCATTAGCTGCCTGTTTTTCCAATCGAGCTACTTCAAGCCTTAAAAGTATTGAAAAAAATATATCAGGTACATGAATTACAACTAAAACCTGATGTACTTAATGTAATATGTACTACTCGCTATTGTCCTCTTTTACTGCCGTAAATTAATCAAAGAAGGGTTAGGTATATACTTGTTATAATAAAAAATGGTTTGACGACATAGCACAATTAGGCACCACGTACATAACCCGGCGGATAGGTTAAATTATTGAATTATGGCATGAACGATGGCAAATTACATTAAATAGTTATTGACAACTCAAACATACTCTAGTTTACTTCTCCGGGTGGCAATAACATCTTGAGAAACATTCGCGAAAGTGCCGGAGCCGACAACCAGTCGACGGGATCTTAGGGCGAAGACTCTGCCCGAAAATGTAGTAACCAATAACTCGCTCTCGTCAGTTCCGATACAACCTCCACTAACAGATGTTACGGGCTCGCCGGAAAACTAAAACATTAACATTATAAATACAATAAAAAAAATATAATCTCATTTGAGAGTATAAGAAGAGCTTGTATAACTTGTATGTACAGAGAGGATAGATTTAATAATTACTTATTCTCTTTAACATTAATAATGTTTAATTTACCGATAAGTACTTAGTTACGTATAAATCATTTGGTTACGTGTACAATTCAGGTATGATCCAGGCGTGACGTTATTTGGAAGCAGATCAAACTAGAGGGTATTAGATTATTGATGCTCGCTGATGATGACGCGTTGATTTTCTTACCAATAATGTTTTGAAAATAAGAATTGAACAGTTTCTAAGTGTACGATTTATATAAATAGTTACTAGTAACTTAGTCATGTACCATCCTTATGCTTATCAGGAGGAGACATCGGTTATTCATTTCTCATTATGCAAGTGGATTACGATTTTTACGAACATTGGCAATAAGTGGCTCAACAATATTTCTAATTGGCTGTAAGTATAAATACATACAATTTAAACGCACATATGTGTATTTTAACCGAGGCTTGTCACTAAGGTTCTCCATGTCGACGAGGTACAGCTGCACAGATCCATCATGGCGGCCGACGGCGAGGTGCGAACTGCCGTTGGAGAAGTACCAGCCCAGGCACATCACTGAACCTAAGCCTTTGCCCTCCACCAGGCATTTGCTGGTGAGCATTGATCTGAAGCATTGATGATTGATAAATAGGTTGTGTTACAAGCAGTCGAGTTATATTAATGTCTGCTCTTAATATTAGAAATTTTAGCAGCTTGCCACAAGAAACACAGTACAGTCAGCAGAAGAAGTGGCTAAGTGGTTCAGGAGTTCAAAATGAGGTCAAAACATCTCTATTGTCAAGAGAATAAGAGCGCATGTAGGTCATTTTGAACACTTCACCCGCTCAGCTATTTTTGCTGCTGGCTGTAGGTACAGCCAGGCCCAGGGCCCATTATTAAATAATAGGCCCATAACCTGACGCCCATGAAACTGATTCCGTAGTCAAAATTATATTAAATCCGTGAAACGGAAAGCGTGATTGGGCAAGCACTCAGTTTAGTGGATTTCAAAGAAAGTTTTACAGTATCAGGGCTCCCTAATCTGCTAAAAGTGGTGTTTCGTTAAAATCGTCCGCTTACTCTTCATAAGCCACAAGACCAACGGAGCCATCGGCGGCGCCATAAAACGCGCAAATGTCCGAGGCATGCATCGGTGGCGGGACAAGCAGCCTCGAAGGTCCGGAGGTGATGACGGACCGAGCGGCGACTTGCCCGTTCTCCAGCATAACAGCCCCTTTGTTAGCCACTAGGACTAGAAGACGCACCCTATTGTTCTGCAAATAAATAGGTATAGTCAACCAATTTGATTTCTAGGCCAGTTCGAACCTTGTCACAGTGAAGTTGGGTCTTTCATATAGATTTTCACTGTGACAAGGAATGAAGTGGCTTATTAATCAAATTGGTTCACTGTACAATCCTTAATAGGTAGGTTGGTGGGTAGGTTTTATTTTACGTTTGTCTACGTTGGCCTGGATTAGTCTACATATTTTTAGTTTTATGATAAGGTAAGCCAAACTAAGCAGGTTTTATGCAAGTCCCGAAAATGGAGTGACCTAAAAGTTTGTTACCGTGGATAATAATTAATAAACTAAAGCATATCCGTTCAACTTAGTATTAGAATCTCTTGCATATAAGCCACCGTGTAGGAATTTATTCTTATTACTCAACATGCTTTAGTTGGTAACTTTTGGACGATTCAAATGCATAATCGTTTATTGAATTATGGTAAAACATATAAATAAATAAATAACAAATATTACCGGACATTCTTACACAAATTGACTGAGCCCCACGGTAAGCTCACGAGAACGCTTGTATTATAGGTACACAGACAAATATATATATATATATATATATATATATATATATATATATAGGTAGCTATATATATATATATATATATATATATATATAATATACAAATACTTGAAATACATAGATTATATAAACACCCATAACTCAGGAACAAATAAATGTCTGTGCTAATCACACAAATAATTGCCCTTACTGGGAATCGAACCCAGGACCATCGGCTTCATAGGCAGGGTCACACTACCCACTAAACAAAATCTGTCGTCGAATATAAATACAATAAATATTTTCGGGACAATCTTACACAAATCGACCTAGTCCTACGGTAAGCTCGGTAAGGCTTGTTTTGTAGGTACTAGACGACGATACATACATTCTTTGTTTGACTGTACCTATTGACAAAGTGACGCTTACATTGGGAGTAGCAAATGATGCAATATCAAGAACTCTGTCCTCGCAAACATAGGAATGAAATTCCCTCAAATCTCTATAATGCGTCACGGTCCGCCCGCAGCAGAGTATCAGATCGCCGGCCAAGATGGACCTGCAATGATTTTTACAATAACTTCTGTAAATATTTATAAAAGCGCCAATAATATTAAGTAAGGTAATAACAACATACATGGAGGTAATCGTTTCCGATAATGCCGTTTCGATAGAAAGAAACACTTTGCCTTTTCTCGTGTAACCTTTGACCTCATTGCCTGATGCGGCAAACACTTTGTCTGCTTGGGATCCTGTAACGTAATTAGAACATTTCATGATATTGCACTATTGACGTGGGTACCTTTAATATATACTTACGCTAACAAAAATTTTTTTTTACTTTATTACCCTTTATGATATAATAAAACATGTCAGTGGCGACGACGCGCCGGTGGGTCATTTTTTTCATAGGCCAGACAGAGCCACTTATGACTTTCTTTCATAAGGCCAAGGAAATCTGCTGAACCGCGAGAAAGAAAGTTCAGCCACAGGGGACCGGCTGGTATGGACGCGCCGCTGCTGATACATATTTAATAAGTACATATATACTTGATAAAAAGTAACCAAGCCCAACCGGTGTGCGAAAGGTATTACAACCGACGTTTTCAGTTTGCGAGTCTGATGTTGACCACTAGATTACCCTGTCGCCTTTTCTGTATAGTATACCTAAGATATAAAGACTATTTAAATTCATACATACCAGTGTTACTATTTAAAAACTTTCGGAAATTAAAAATCCATCCATACTAATATTATAAATACATAGTAAACTCTCTCCGTCTGTCTGTCTGTTAACTCCTCACGCTTAAACCGCTGAACCATTCCGATCAAATTTGGTTTGGAGAGAGTTTGAGCTACGAGAAAGGATATAGGATATTTTTTATCTCGTAACTATATTTTAAAGCGGGTCATGGCTGGCCGACGAAGTCCCGAGGAAAAGCTAGTAATTAATAATTTAATTTGCTATGTTATGTTATTATAAGCCAGGAATGTTCAAGACTCACCATCGTTTGTAGCTAGTTGAACAGCTGTTATCGGTTTCCCTGGTAGGGTTTTAAATTGGACGATTGCCTCTTCATCTTTTATGCTCAAGCTTTGTAAAACGCCATTTTTGTCGCCGATTACAAACTATTAAGAAAACACGAGTTTCATTATTGAGTAGGTTCCCACATAACTAGGTGATGTAACATGTATTTACTTATATGTTTTACCTTTTGTTGAGTTTTTGGCCCAGGCGCAGGTAATATCTTTAAGGTATCCGGGTACGTAATCCCACATATAGCATAGTCTATCCGCGAAAAATCATACTCCATATCGATTACTTATTACATACGAAATAAATATGATTCGGCAGAAGAGTATAACACTTTGTTACTATCTAAGTATTGTATTTACTTGGTAATCTAACTAGGCGTTAAAACCTAATCTAAATGCCTAAAATTTAAATTGTAGTTGTGTTTGTAAATCGATAGCGCCTTGGTAACCAGAATCCAAACAATTTGTTGCTTTTAAATGTGATAATTTCCTTATTGCGTCACACAAGATCCGACCATCGTCTGATAATCCAAACTGGTTGAAAAGTCCATCATCATAAGTAGGTGTAGGGTGTAGGGTAGGTACCTATTAATTGATTCATATTTAATGTTCGCCTTAATGGCGAACTGCGAAGTCCGCAATAGGGGCATGATAACTGCGCGGGATGGGAACAAAATTTGTAATATATTCTTCTTTTGTAATACTATAGGACATACATTTCTTATTTTAGAGTATTTTTATAAGTTGAGCCGAAGACTTACCGATGCTCATGAGAGCTTTCGACTGTCTAGGGCCAAGATAATATAAATATCGTAACGCTAGGACAAAAGATAATGAATAACCATAACCTAATGACGCATTCTCTGCCCCATTTAAATATTCAAAGTTCCAAAAGTTCAACATTAAACCAACCTATGGTGTTGGTTTTGTTATTAACGTATCTCGTCTATTCTATACTGTCTCGCAGCGTCATTTAAGTTTAGCTTGCATCTTTTAAAGATCTTTATGCTACACGTTTCTATCTATATTTAAGGAAGTATTTTAGGTGTTTTTTATTTATCAATTAGGAACATTACAAGGCCGTTATGAATTTATTTAATAGGGCATTAGTAAAAACAACTATTTGTACAATAAATTGAATTATTGCATGCCATGTGGCATTAAGTCCGTCTTTACATTATCTTCATTTGTTTTGTGCTTTATTAAAATAAATATGTATGTATATTCTCCTTAGTGAAAATTATATTGCTTGTGTATGTTACTGCACTATCGATATCGTCATTAAACTTTTTTGCATACTCGGTGCGTGGGGCAGGGGGCCGCGCAGGGCGCTACCGCGAAACACTATATTCGTAAATTTCGGACGATTGTCTCAGTCACTCTTATGACTTCTTTGTTGGAGTAAAAGAAAGATGCTCGAAATATACGAACTTCGATGTTCGCGGTACCGGGCCAAACTCCAAAAGGTTTTAGACAATCGTTTGAGGGATACCACTGGTGACGGTGACCTTCGGGCGGGCGCCTTCGTGATGGGCACCTTGCCTAGGGGACCAATTTAGATTTTAATTTTATTTAAGTATTTTTATGTTAATTATATTAATAGGTAGTTTTCATTTAATTTAGTCTCATTTTTTTTCTTTAGAAGGTAAATGGTAGGTAAAATTGTGTCTCAAACGACCTATAAATGTTAATCTCATTGGTCAAATGATAGGACGTTGTTGAGACGTCACATCATATCACATTGTCACATTGACAGTTGTTATTTTTTTTTAATTAGTGACGTATATATGTCGATGTACTCTCAGTTCAATTAACCTAAAAGAATATTAAAAAGAAAAAGAAAAACATTTGTTATTCAACATGGAAAAAGAAAATGCCGTTCAAGCGGTAGTTGTAATGGATATATTTAATAACAACTTTGATCCCATAACGAAATATAAACCTATGGTAAGGATTACTTCAATAGTTCTATGCTTTTAAGATTGATTTCATCATCTTTTCAAAATTAAATAATATCTATGAAAACTTTATTTTTAGGGTCTGTTTGCGGTCGCTGGAGTCCCTCTAATTGATTATGTTCTCGAATCTCTAGCTTTGGGAGGAGTTGATGAAGTGATTTTATTTTGTTGTAACAATGGAGTTAAAATCAAGGAACATTTAAGGTAATTTATATATTCAACAATTTATAAACACAATGTAAGCAAATATTACCGAAAGGTTACTCTGGTACTTATAGTCCCTTCATCTTCAAATTTATTTACTAGGTAATCAATTTCTAAAAACAGATTTATACTTTCATTGTCTTCACACATAATAAAAAATTAGTTTCTAGAATTACGTCTGACCTTTAAATCTTTACAGAATGATCAACTGGGTTGAGGAGAAAGAGACGAACTAAGCTGATGAACTGTTTCATATTTATATGTATACATTTAAAAACTGTTATGTTTTTGCTTTCATAATAGGTTTTTATACTTATATTTATAATTATATTTAATGAGTAATTTTTTTCCCTTGTATATTTTTTTCATAGGTATATTTTATTCTATCAAAATTATTTAACATAACATCAATAGTCCTATCTCTATCTACTGGCTACATGTGTTAATATTTTCATATAATAATTGTAGGAAAGCTAAAGAACAAAGGGTCCCATGGAGCCTAACCCTAGATGCCCAGGTACTGATGTCAGACACTTGCCAGACAATGGGAGACGTCATGAGAGAAATAGATGCAGCTGGTTTAATCCGAGGCTACTTTGTGTTGGCTTCCATTAATAGTATAGCCAACATACCCTATGCAGCTATGTTGGAACAACATAAGTAAGTACTTAATACCTACACATTTCCTTATCGAGGACTGAGCATAATAATGCAATTATATAATGAAAACTATCTCTTTCAATATGTTAAATCCAAACCACCATGAACAAAAATATTTATATACTTGCGTGGGGCTTGTAAACAAAAAGAAATACTAATTTTATTATAATCTGCAAGCTTAAGCTCATTTTTGTATATACAGTTTGTAAATTAAATATTTGTTAATTAGGACTCAAATATAGTGTCAACATGGGTTTGTTAAGCCAAAAGTGCCCTATAAGTACCCAATGTTTTTTTTATGGACTATTAACTTCCAATCTTCTACTTCAACACAAACAAACACCAGACAACATGCTTCCTATCTTTTGATATGTATATATGTATTATTGCACAATTTTTCTAACATTAGTCATATCTCATGCAGATCATTATGCAAGAAAGATAAAGGTGCAGCAATGACCCTGGTCTACAAGAAAGTCTCCTGGGAACACCCCCTTATTAGTACAGACAAACCTATTTTCTTGGCAGCCGATGGTAACACAAGAAAAGTTCTGATCCACAAGAAGTATAAACCTAAGTCTAAGGATAAAACTATCACTTTGCCCTTGGTAAGTAATAACTTCTGTAATTTGAGTCTAACCTCTTAAAGCCGTGGACATTTTAGAGGGGAATTTAAAACCTTGTCTTGTTTCATAGAGAGTTCAACAAGTACAAACTAAATTCGAATTTGGAACTCTATGAAACAACAGAAGGTTTTAAATTCAAACACTCTAACATTTCCTCGGCCTTACAAGGATAATCATAGCAGGTCAGGCAGCAAGTTTTACATTTGCAGGCTACTCCCACATTTTCTTTACATGTATTACATATATCAATTATAATATATATACATTATATTTCTAGGAAAGTGTTCTCAGCCATTCAGAAGTCAAACTGCACCATAATCTGTTGGATGCTAATATAGCCATGTGCTCACCGTCCGTTCCTCCTCTGTTCTCTGACAACTTTGACTTCCAAACCAGAGATGACTTCATTAATGGCATTCTGATCAATGAGGAGATTCTGGCTAGCTCGTTGTACTACACTCTGCTGAAAGACAACATGTATGCTGCAACTGTGACTAATTGGAGGACATTTAAAATTATTAGGCAAGTAATTATATTTAAAACACTAAAAAAGCATACTTTAGTCTTTATTAGGACACCATGGTGGCGCAACCAGTCGCAAATTGTATGCAGCTTTGCACAACCAAGTGGACACAGGAGAGATACAGTACCGGCCAATAATATATCACCTTTAGGTATTTAGGACGAAACTTTTTTTTACATATCTCTACATGTTTTTACCTTACCTCATCATGTAAGGGGTAGTATTTAGACTCTTTGGACGAGCGATATGAAAACCTGACCACATATAAAGGTTTTTATTTAGTTTTTTGTTTATTTTCTGCAAAATCACTACAGGGCAGTTTTCCTACGGTTGCATGTAAATGTGAAATTATTGCCTAAAAAATTGCAAAAAAACGATAGGTGGTTAACGAGGTGAAGATGACAAAGATTCGTGGGGCGATAAATTTGAATGCCTCTTAACAAAAAGCTATATTTGCCGGCTACAACGGCACGCAAGGGCGTACTCACAAACAGCTTTCGCAGCAGTCTAGTGTGTCGAGAACCACGATTACTAAGTTGCTGAAGCGATTAAAGCTACCAAAAAGTTCCATTGGCAATAAAACACGTGGCAGACCGCGTCTTACCTCATATGTAGGTCATATGTGACCGACCGAAATATTTTGCGAGTCTCACGTCAGAATCCTCGGTTAACGGCGACGGATATAGTTAAAGAAATATCGACCCCAGGACAGCGTACTCCATCTTTACGGACTATCCGACGTCGTTTGCAGAACGCAGGATTAAACGGCAGACGCCCTGTAAAGAAACCGCTTATATCTGAGAAGAACCGAAAAATAAGAGTAGCTTAGTGTAAAGCACGCGAACACTGGATACCGCGACAATGGTCTGATACACTCCGGAGCGATGAGAGCAATTCAATTCAATTCCAACAAGTTCCTTTTGTTTGAGAGCGATAGTATGAAGTGGGTACGTCGTCCTACTGGTATCCAATATAAGTCCGAGTACCAACTTCCCACGGTAAAACACGGAGGAGATTCTGTAATGGTGTGGGCTGTCTTTTCCGCTAAAGGCATGGGCCGTCTTCATAAAATTGAAGGTATCATGGACCATAATATGTACCTAGATATTCTGGACAATGTAATGTTACCATATGCGCGACAATGTCTGGGCCGCGGGTTTGTGTTCCAGCAGGACAACGATCCAAACTATCGTGCAAAACGTGTCACAGAATGGTTCAAGCGGCGTCGCATTACTCTAATGGACTGACCAAGTCAATCCCCTGACTTAAACATAATAGAGCCGCTATGAGATGAACTAGAAAGACGCTTGAAAGGTAAAACGACCACTAATGCCAGTCAAAAGTTCTTTCAGCTACCGGAGGAATGGTATAAAATCCCTCAATCAACTATTGATGCTTTCGTGGACTCTATGCCTAGACGCTGTAAAGCAGTCATTGAATCAAAAGGCTTTGCTACAAAGTATTATTGTTGTTACACTTATAAATATATATTATGTTAACCTATCACTTCCTTTGATTTATAATAGGTAGATAAAGATCGACTGCACTTAGTTATGTTGTGCAGGTTTTAAGTATTTAATGAGTATAACTGTACTTCCACGTTATTTTATTGAAATATGCATTATATTCGTTTGGTAAAGCTCAGGGTAATATTTACACTGCAATCTTAACAATATATGTTACTATAAACATGTTTACTTAAAAAAACACAAAGGTGATATATTATTGGCCGGTACTGTAACCTTCATATAGCTGCATACAATTTGTTGGTGGCAGGCGACTGGTTGCGCCGCCATGGTGTCCCGGTGAAATATAGGCCTTACACTAGATTTTCTACCCATAATACAGTCAATATTATTTATGCATACCCATAATAGGTATAAATTGTATTGACTAGAAGGATTTTTGCTTTTTTCCTAGCTATAAGAATTTTTGATATATAAGTAAAATGTCATTGCACTACTGTTTACTAGTAATTCTTGTCTTTGCTATTTAATAATACATTTTGATTGTTCTTTCAGCCGCGATATAATACACCACTGGGCACTACCGCTGTCTATTGAAAGTGGTTCACTCTACCAAGATAACTACGAGTTCAAGGGTAACCACAATTTCTGCAATAAGACTGCTACATTGAGTAGGTAAGAATAATGTAATCAAAAGGTACCTTAATGAGCTTTCTACCAGCCACGGGCGTTCGCTGGCCTAGGCATCCCACATAAACCGCCACAGGGAGCTATCTCTGAGCATCGGGTTCAACGCTGTAATCGTTTGGCAGGCAGGTTGGCGATACACTCTAAAGAGATGATGCTACCCATCCTCCATGCATCTATCCTTCAGTGGTTCATGGTCACTAAAGAAGGACTATAACTGGGTAGTCTGGTAATGATAATGTAGTTTTTATTTGTCCCAATCGATTTTTCTCCTAATACTAGCTAAACCTCGTAACGCTTTTCCACGCCACACCAATCTAAATGGTTTTCTTATAAATCTAGGATATGTTACAAATCCCTTTTGGTTATTTATTTGAATTTGAATTGATTTCTGCGATACAATTTAGTTAATATTAAAATTATAGCTGAATATATACTTAGGTTGAAATCTATTGATATAAAAATTTATATAAAGATATAGGAAGATGCCTATGATGCATGTAGTTAATACTGTAAGCATCAGTTGCTGACTTTCTTGCGAAGCAGGTAGGGCAAGTTTGGTTTAGATATTCATTATTATATTTATTATAAAGAGTTAAGAGTGACCCACTGCTGTACTGGGCAAAGGTATACCTCTTCGTGAAAAAAAATTCACGTACCGCTTAAGAGAGCGGTCTCCCACAAGTCGACAAGACGCCATGTTCGTCTCTATCTTTTCATGGGCCTGCCGCGACGCCGACCTCGGTTTGGTGGGTTATTTATATAATTATTATTACTGTTCTAGGTCTTGCAGTGTTATAGAAGATGTTTTAATAGGTGCCAATACCAAATTCAGTGACAACACAGTCATAAACAAATCTGTAGTACAAGGCAACTGTGTGATAGGCAGTAATGTTACTATCTCGGGAAGCCACATCGGAAACAACACAATTATAAAAGACAACTGCAAAATTATTAACAGCTTCATTGATGACAACTGCACAGTTGAAAAGGATTGTCATTTAGAAAATGGAACAATTCTTACTTCAAACGTAAAATTGTCACCTGGAACTAAACACAAGGGTTCAATAGTGGAAGGTGGACTTGAATCGACCGGTAAGCGTATAGTATATATTTGTAGGTGGTTGACGTGCCTCAAGCGTAGCTGCAGCTTTTCCCGGAGCAATACAACCTGGGTATCTTCAAGTCGAGAGTGAATAAGCACTTGCTAGGTAAGCATGTTCCATCGTCGGCCTCATCGTCACTTACCATCAGGTGAGATTGGGGCCAAATGCTAACCTATCATTTATAAAAAATAAAAATAAAATCGTACGTCCACACTTTGCGAATGCAACGCGAGGAAATCGGCTGGCGAGGCCGTGCGTTCTGTGGGAACGCGACTATCAGTTAAAATGATTACCAATTATATAGTAGGATTTAGATAATAGAAGACACGGTTTTGGTGCTTTTCCTTGGTGCTAGGGACGCTGCTGCCCATCCTCCTATGGTTTCTGATCGCAGTTTAGACACACTCGTCTCAAGAAGTTACAAACTGTAAATGTTAATGATTGTACATTTCAGAAAATAAACTTGCTAAATCAACTTCTGAAAGTGGAACAGAATGGGAAAATGAGTCTACCGGTAGCGAGGAGGATGAAGCCATTGGTTTTGAGAAGACTTGGAGTGATAGTGACTCTTACTATTCATCGGACAGTAGTGCGGAATCTTCCATACCAGATTCACCAGTACCTGATGATACTAATAGTAAGTAATTATGGAATGCAGTCTAATATTGATAAAAAATTGATAAACAATAAATATATTGCATATTACAAAAAAAATTGCTAAATCAAAATTATCATTTTGCACATTAGTGACGTGCCTAGTGGCTGAAAAAAAAGTTTTGTGGCTAATAAATAATGTTTTTCTTTTTTTTTTATATTAAGCAGAAACTTCTGCTAACGAAACCATAATTAATAGGAATAAAGTAAAACCAACTGTCTCTGGCTAGACTTAACTTGCGACTCTGATCGTGAGACATGGGCATGCAACCCAAAGTCATGAGTTCGAGTCTCGCCAGAGGCAAATGATTTTTTCGTTTTTACTTTATTTCTAAGAAGCAATTAAACACAGGAGTTTAAACTTGGTTAAGTTTAAATTCCCTTGGTGCCTTGTATAAACGCCCTTCAGTTTTTGTCCTGCGACCTTCAGGAATAAATCATTCAGTTGAATGGTCTTTAATTTTAGTCAATAACACTTACTTTCAGTATTCCTTCAAGAAGTCATTGACAGTTTGGCTAGAGGATATGAAGAAAAACTGAAATGCGATTACTTGATTCTGGAAATCAACTCGTCAAGATATGCTTACAACATTCAGTTGCACGAAGTCAACTTCTTTGTGGTGAGGGCCATACTCAGTCTTCCAGTCCTTGCTGACACCAAAAACGTGGTGCCAGTGGTAAAGGATATCTTGAAGTTTTTCCGACCAGTTCTGGCAAATTACATCAAGACAAAATCTTCCATCATGGATTGTCTGAAAGCTGTTGAAGTAAGTAGTCACAATATGGATACAAAATGATGCAATTGCCAAATTTTTTCTTAAAAAAAAAATTCAAATTCTTTTATCAGAAAAAACAGTGTAAATTATATTAATAAATAATAATTAATAAATATTTCGGGACAATCTTACACAAATCGATCTAACCCTATGGTAAGCTCAAGCTTTACTTGTGTTGAGGTACTAGACGACGATATACATAAATTACATAATAGATAGATATATATAAATACATAGAAAACACCCATGACTAAGGAACAAATAACTGTGCTCATCACACAAATAAATGCCCTGACTGGGATTTGAAACTATTATAAACTGGATGGAAATTATTGCGGCACTTGCTTATGTTTATATTCACATTAATTCCTTTGCTATTGCAGTGCAAATTGCTTATAAGATATACTAACTCCAATCTTTACAGGAAAGTTGCCTCAAATGCGAATGGCTGAATGGAAAAGGAGGACAGGTCATACAACTGTTGTATGGAGCTGATGTTGTTGATGAAGACTCATTACTAGAATGGTACAATGACCTGCAAGAAAATGAGAGTGCTATTGCCAAACAGCCATCGCTTGTCAAGTTCTTTGAGTGGCTTCAAGAAGCAGAAAGCGAGGAATCAGACTGAAAATTTAATACAAACTTTATATATAATGTACAGATATATTCAGTTAATTTAATACAACACAATCATTAATTTAAAGTTTTTGATTTATCGGATAGTAGTGTACTGCTGGAATTGGACTGTAGAGAAGTTTCTAAATTTATTGACATCAAATGAAGTGGGTTCACAAGGTGAATGAACTTTGATTTGTCTCATATGGGTGTCTCTTCCATTTTGGTGGTTGCTCAATACTGCTATCTGGATCATAAATGTTCTTATTGGTCTGTCATGCATATCTTTGATAGGTATCATTTCCCATCCTGAAAGAAATATTCAATGATAGATTATTTATCATAGTAAGAAAAACATTTTTTGAGTATTAGGTGTATCCTAACAGGTTTCGCCGCCTTGGAAGGAAAATGGTACTCAAAGCTGCTTTGTGCAGATGTTACCTTGCGAGACTGCTAAGTCTGTGATCCTCCTATTTAATGTCAATAAGTACAACTAGAACAGTTTTTGGGGTATGTTTTGGAACTAAAGATATAGAAACATTACTTTTTTAATATTATTGTAAATTACCACTGGGTTCGATAAAACTATGACTTACCACTTGGCTCAATTAACTCAATAACTTCAATTTCCTGTAAATCATTAAAATGTGTTCCGGCTCTAATGGATATCCTGCTGGGAGTGTAGCTTTCATCTAGTTTGTAGTCGGTGTAGATGTAAATATGTGACACCATTGTTTTTCTTTGAAATTGTATATTAACTAGGTGTGGCAGTTGTCCATCAGACTGCCAGTATGTGTCCATACAGTCGTCTCTCAGCTGGTCTATACCAAAACCTATGAACAATAATCAAAGCTGAGATTTATACATAGCATAGACCTTAATTAAATTTGAAAAACAAAGCATTTAAGTTAATGCAAATCTCTCAAGTGTGTAATGAACCTATGGTTTTATAACTGAATTATAATCATAAACAAAATTAAGAATGAATTACAATGACAAAAAATACATGAATAAAATAAGTTCTTCCTGAGGCCATTTTTGAGTGTCAAGTATTCAAACGTGACATTTTACTCTGTCGGAAAAGAAATGGTATTTTAGGAACATGAATGATAGAAATGAATAATCGTGGGTATCGACCCTACATTTCGTGCAAAAGTAACGGTGAGAAACTTAGGGAGTGAGGAAAGTATTTTACTATTAGGGGAACTCTCTTACTGATAAAAATAGAGTGCGATTATTTTCGTCCTTAAGTTATTTTAATTCGAATGCACGGCTCTCAAAAATCGGCCCCCATTTTGGAAATACAAATGGGACAGACGGGTAAATTACATACCAGGCTTACAAGATGACAAACTCCAAATAGCGTGATTTCCGACTTCTCTCACTCTTCCAGACCTCTCGCTTGTAAGCGGGTCTTTGTCAGATGCCATGCTTCGTTCTTACACTTCTTTATTCGTACTTAATACTAAAAGAAAGATTCGAGATACCAATTGGGACTCAAAAGTTGATTACGACATAGGAAATTAGGAGCAAGTAAAGCAAAATCGAGGAGCAAACAATAATGTGTAAAGGAAAGTAAGTTAGCAAATATAATGTGCTATTGATTTAACAATAAACAATCAACGAGAATAATATAATCAAATAATCACTACGTTCGATAAATATGAGCTTGTGACAGTTGTGATATTTGTGACATGACACTGACACTGACAGACGGACCTGAGTGTTGCAAGAGTGTTGACAGTATGAGGCGCTACCGCGAAAGACGATATTCGTAAATTTCGGACGATTGTCCCTGTCACTCATGACGCCTTAATTGGATTAAAAGAGAAAGATGCTCGAAATATACGAACTTCGATGTTCGCGGTACCGGACCTGACAGTTTCAACATGAAATAATATTATAGTTGTTAAACCTTGACGTTGGCGGAATCATCGACAATATCGATGGGGCCATAATTCCCAAAAATTGATTGATTAATATAGTTGTTAGAATAACAATGTGAAATAAAAATATTAAAACATTAAATTTTATCCTTTCATAAAATAATCTGTTACTTTTTTTATGACATAGGCGGCAAACGAGCAGACGGATTGCCTGATGGTAAGCAATTACCGTCGCCCATGGGCAACACCAGGGGAGTCACAAGCGCGTAGCCGGCCTTTGAGGGGGGGTTGGAGGTCTGGGAACCTTACTCACCATCAGGAACACAACACTACATACCTGAAAGGTAGCAGTGCTATTATGGCTGTGGTCTTCTGTAAGAAGGAGGTATTTCCCCTGTTGGGCTGCCCCAGATTCAAGCGTGATAGCGTGATGGGCATCGTTGTGCCCTACCTCTCATTGGACGTAGTTTAAGGACATACCCGGGTTACTAAAGACGAGACATCAAAACATAATTATATTTCGTAATAGGAACTTTAACAAAGGGACAGAGTCGTCCGCCCTGATTGCTGTCTCTTCTATAACGGTGTGTTTCCTTTTTCATTTTTGTGGAAGAATGTGACTCTTACGTTTATATGCATAGAGTATATTTTACTTATTCATAATTTTGAATGTACTTTGTCCTCTGAAAATCTGTGGTTTTATAGGACTAAGAAAAGGAAATAAAATGCAAAAGATTAGCCCGTGAAAAGCCAGTCAGAACAGACGGCCTACCGCGAAAATAGGAATTTGAAAATTTACTATCTCTCTCAATCGAACTTGCGAGTGATAAGGAGGCAAACAAACGAACGAAATGATTCACTGTCAGGCCTTTTGTTTGACAATTACCTTCTTTTTTTTTAAGCAAAAAAAGATCCATCTGTTCTCATTATTTTCGAAAAACTACAATTGTGAAATGAAATTAATCGTAACGTAGCGTAGCGTAGGTACGTCGTCTATAATTTAATCAAAATGCTCGAAGGTAGAATCCTCAAAGTGTAGTACGGCACTAGTCAAGGTGCGGCTAGTCAACTTTTTTCTTAGGCAAGACGGAGCCACTATGGCTTTGCCCAAGGAAATGGTGAACTGTGGGAAAGTTAATTAAGCCGAGCGGAAACATCATAATCACAGTCTTTATGTGCCTACCTGTAAACATTGCAACATATGTGAGAGAGTATGGAGGCTTAAAACACTAAAGTACCTCACTTAACTAAACTACCAACATATAAGGACGATAACATTCGTCAGGTGGAAGGAAGTTATTAGGGAGGGTTCCTACTATAGGTTTCGTTAGTGTATTCCCATGTCAGTTTTGCTACCCTTCTACTCATACCTATTTAAGATGAGATTTGATAGGACCGCTTCAGTGAGAGTTTACCATGTTTTAACCGAACACACTAAGAACTAGCTCTGGAAAAGATATACAAATCAAAATCCCCTCTAGTTAGTTAGGAGCGTTTAGAAGCTCTTCATGAAACACTAGAAATTTATTTATTCCACTATTACTTTTATAGCTTCACCATACTGTGGGAACTTCCAGAGCCACGAAGTTCACTCAACCGTGACACGACTATAATTCGCTTAGATAAGAAGCGCAAGATGGGGATGGGTTGACAAATTGATAAGTTCGTAATTAGTGGTCGCGCAGCGGGCTGTGTGGTGGCCTAATTTGACTATCGCATGTGGCGTATGGCGCCCGGGTATAGCCCTCTGTGGGAATTGCTCGCCAGTTTGGAGGGCCATAGTGAGTTTTTCTAAACCTTGGTTTATATCCTAGATAACCAAATAAAGTTCAGTACCTACGCATTATTGCATTGAAATGATATAAAGGCAGATTAAGTATTAGTAACTCGTTCGGTACGCTATGGGTTCGCGTCGACCAAAAATTACTGTAGCGAAATGTTGTAGTGCAGTCTGGAGGCCTAGCACATTTTTTATGTCTATGAGAGAAAAAGAGCTTATATGCTCAAAGTATAATAAATCAATTAAATCATACTACTTATATCACTATCATCCCAAAAATAATGAGTATAAGTGAAAACTTAGCTAATGCTCTTGGCCTATGTAGTAGAACGTGTTTGTGTACACTCATGTCGCATGTCGGCGTTCTATATTCAAATTTTGACGTAAGTTCCATATTAATTATTTTGCACAACTGCATACACATGCCATGATCCTTTAGTTAAGTTTTTCACCTATAGGTACTACTGCTACTAATGAATTTAGATTGAAAACAAAAACTAATAAATATTATAAAATAAAACGCAACACACCGGTTTATATTTTTATTAAAATACATGAATTACAAAAATGGGATAATACCTAAAAGGTTTTTAGATTTTCGCATTATACACTGTCATAAGGTCAAATGTTATATAACTAGGTTATCAATGCTATAAGGATCGTCAATTTGTCACCAAACGAGATATTGTCATCACTCCTTTCAGACGATTAATCTGTAAAAAGACATAACTAAATGAATACTTCATATTACCTTTTTTATTTACAAGTAAAATAACCTATTATTACATACACATTCTGATAATATGTATCAAATTAGAAATAGGGTGACGTAGGGATGGTTATCTATATTACTTACCTATGATAGGCATTTCTTTCTGTGGAGTTTACTTGCCACCACGGGCTTGCGGGTTGGGATCTGAAAAACAACAATTTTACCATTAGTATAAAGTACTTGTAAGTATTACGGTACAGTTAATTAACTTCCATATTGGAAAAGGGCGGGAAACCTTAAACCAAGCGCGCGTCTTTTATTACTTCGGTGGAAATTTAATTATTTATAGTGGTCAACGCGGTGTATATTAAGTGTAAATAGTACTAGTAGTTAGTTTATTATAATTTGTAGCTATATTATCATCATTTAGGTAAGTTTTTTGTATATATTTCTTTCATCGTCCCAATGGACGATGATCCCGACGACCCGGGGGGAGGTGGCCCTTCGGTTTCACACTTTGTGACTATAGATCACGATAACAGTGTTGATACAGATTGTTCTGTATCATCAGTAGGGAGAAAACGAAGGAGTGCAGCAAGAAAAGTATGTCGACACTGCAATAAAAAAAAGCGGCGCAATAAAGACAACCACTCACAAAGAGACAGAGACTCTGTTCGGGATGAATGTTATTGTCAGGATTCCAAAGAAAAACTAGATATTTCACAAATTCTAGCTCGAGCTGAAGATTCGGTTCCGGGCCCGACCCTGGCTTCGGCCCCGGCCCTGGCTACGGGTCCGGCCCCGGCCCCGGCTTCAGCCCCGGCCCCGGTTACAACTCAAAATATCTCGCAGCCCTCATTCACATCCAGGAACCAGTATATCCAATCTGATTGTGCTCCTTACATTGTTCACGTTCAAAAAAAGTTTGAATCTCCAAATGATGGTACATCTATACACTCTGTTGCATTTGGTAATTTTTTAAAGAGCCTAAATTATAAAAATATTATTAATGGTAGTGTGAAGCGTATAGGTCGAAATAGGGTTTGCTTATCATTCTCAAAATTTCAAGATGCCAACCAGTTCCTCAATGACAAAAAGATTACAGAAAAAAAGTATAAAGCCTTTATCCCGTCTTTCAATGTCATTCGAATGGGCGTAGTAAAAGGTATTCCAGCAGAATGGTCACTAGATGAAGTAAAGGATAACATTACTGTACCTGTTGGTTGTGGAGACATAATTAAAGTGCGGCGAATTAACTTTAAAGTAATTGTGGATGGTTCTCCGGTTTGGAAACCATCACAAACTGTTGTTGTAACTTTTGATGGACAGGTTCTCCCAAAACGTATATTTGTATGTTACAATTCCCTCCCAGTAGACCTCTATGTTTATGCTACAATCCAGTGTTACAATTGTTGTAACTATGGTCACACACAGACGCAATGTAGATCCAAACCGCGTTGTTACAAGTGTGGTCAGAGTCATACCGGCGCTTCTTGTACTATAGAAGAAGATTCTGCATCTTGCTGTCAGTGTACTGGCCATCATTTTGCGACCAACAAGTCACGTTGTCCCGAGTTTGAACGCCAAAAGAATATTAAACTTACAATGGCTCAAAGTGCTATATCTTACTCAGAGGCAGCAAAACTACATCCACCTGTAAGCAAACCATATGCAGATGTGGTTGTGACAGCTCCTGTAACACTTCATACACAAGTTTCAAATTGTTCATGCAGTCATGTTTCTACTACACAATCTAATAAAAAGACAGTTTATCATAAACCTCGAAACCCACCTAAATTGCAGAAAGGATTTGACTCAACATCTCATAACAACTTAGCAAAAGATTATAACATGCCATCCCCATCTGGAAATGGATGTGCTATTATAGAACAAACTAAAGAAACATCAGTTAAAGAACTTATATTTGAACTTTTAAAAATATTGTCTAGCAATAACCCAGAACCGACCAACGTTGCTTATATTTCTAGTCTATTTTCTAAAGTTATTACTCATAATGGCCAACAATGCCAAAATTCTGCAGTGGAATTGCCGCAGCATCAATAATAAGAAAAGTGATTTAATTCATTTAATTAAGAAATTCAATCCATTTGTCATTTCACTCTCAGAAACATGGCTCAGGTCTGAGACATGTTTTAGAGTTCCTGGCTATGCCTGCCTTCGCGAAGACAGATCAGATGGGCACGGAGGTGTAGCCATTCTTGTAAAAAATTCATATCATTTCACTTATTTTCCTTTATCATCTCATAGTAATGATTTTTCCATTATTTCAGCAATTGTAAATAACATCTGTATAGTCTCAGTGTATATTCCACATCCCACATTACCAATTCTGAAAGAAATAAGAAACATACTAGCTTCTCTCCCAGCTCCTCTTATTGTATTAGGAGATTTTAATTGTCATCATCCTGCTTGGGGGTGTGTTAATTTAAGTAGTTTAGGGATGAAATATTAGATATAGTTGATTTTATAACTTATGCATATTAAATTCCGGTGTTCCCACACGTCGATCAGGTCCAAATGAAAATCCTAGTGCCATAGATTTATCTATTTGCAGTTCTTCAATAGCTTCATCTTTATCTTGGGAGGTTCTACCTCTTTCTTATGGTAGTGATCATTTTCCTATATTAATCGCCTTCCCTTTTAAGAATAAACCACTGACTAAAAGATCTCCACTGTTGTCATATAAACTTCAAAATGCGGACTGGGATAGTTATCAAAAACAGTTGGATGAGAGGCTGGGAGAATTACCAGCAGTATCTCGCGAACATCTATTTAAAACAACTGATGCTTTTGCCAAATTCTTAATTAAAATAGCAGATGAAGTATTTCCATCTAAGAAGTCCTTTGGCTTCAATATTCCCAGTCCTCCTTGGTGGGACTCTGAATGTACAAATGCTATAAAAAAAAGAAAACAGTGTGAATTATTGTACAATAATAATATGAGTCAGGAGAATTTTAATGCTCTGCTAACAATAAATAAAGAGACCAAACAATTTTTAAAGAAAAAGAAGCGTGATAGTTGGCGGTCGTTTTGCGCATCAATAAACCCTAGTACCCACCCATCAGAAGTTTGGAGAAAGATACGGATGTTTAGGGGAGCCTTTAGTGAATCCAATACCGTTAAAATTGATCCCATAATAGCTGATAAATTTTTAGATAAATTAGCTCCACCTTTTGTGGCATTACCTGCATGTCTTGATTTAAATTGCTCGTTTAATTCTAACAATAGAGACATACAGCGTTTTAATAACCCTTTTTCATTGATAGAGTTGAAAAACGTCTTATCATATATAGTCGATTCTGCACCGGGATGCGATGGTATCCCGTATTCTTTCCTAACTCATGCTAAAATGAAAATATTTTAGGTTATTATCTTCAAATTATAAACATTATCTTTTTGACAGGAGACATTCCATCAAAATGGAAGATGCAGTTAGTGTTACCTTTTCTCAAACCGAATAAACCCCGAAATGAACCAACTTCGTACCGACCCATTGCCCTGTCATCCGTTCTAATTAAAATTTTGGAACACTTGATTAAAAATAGATTGGAATGGTTCATTGAAAGCAATAAATTATTACCGGAAATTCAATATGGATTTCGTAAGAACAAGAGTACTCTAGATTGTGTTGGTTTGTTAGTCTCGGATATATTATTAGCATTTTCAAACAGAGAGAATGTAGTAGCTTGCTTTGTAGACATTAATTCTGCGTATGATAACGTAAATATATCTATTCTTGTAAAGAAACTCTTTCAGTTAGGTGTCCCAATTCGCTTATGTAATATTATCTCTGCCATGTTCTCCGAACGAACCATCAAATTAGATTTAGATTCTGAGGTGCTATATAGAACCGTTTGGAAAGGGCTTCCACAAGGCTCTGTATTAAGTCCCTTACTTTTTAACGTTTATACACACGATTTATTTTCAAATTTAGAAGAACCAGCATCTATCATCCAATATGCTGATGATATAGTTTTATATTGTAAAAACAAATCAATTGACAGTGCTTGCGAAGTAATTTGCTCCAATTTGAATGATTTAAAAAAATATTTGAATAACAACGGCTTAGAAATTTCTGTTGCAAAAACTTCAGCAATTGTATTCACGCCAAGAAAAAAAAATGTTAACATTAATTTATCTTATGATGGGTTGCCTATCGCTTTTCATGACGAAGTTAAGTACTTGGGTATTATTTTGGACTACAACTTATCTGCCAAGAGCCACTGTAATTATGTAATTAAAAGATGTGAGCGCTCATTAAACATATTAAGATGTTTAGCCGGGGTATGGTGGGGTAGCCACCCATTTTACTTGAAACTTGTTTATAACTCCGTAATCAGAAGCGTTTTAGATTATGGCTCCTTTCTTTTAACACCGGGAACAGAAGATGCTTTTAAGTTATTAATTGGTTTGCAAAATAAGTCCCTTAGAGTAATCCTTGGTGCTATGCGGACCAGTCCTGCTAACGCAATGCAAGTGGAGTGTGTGGACCCACCTGCGCATTTGAGACGTCAGTTTTTATCCGACCGTTTTATTTTTAAGACAATGCAATATTTAAAACATCCTCTAATCAATAAATTGTCAGATTTATACGACCACATAAATACATCTCAATATTGGCGTAATAGAAGTCCACCTTGCATAATTAACAGTTATTTAAAATTTTTGTCTTTGTCCTCTCCTACTGTTAGATATATTTCTCTTCCTATTTATGACAAAGATTATGAATCTCTTATAGTTTCTCCTCAAGTTATATTAGACTCCAATATCATGAAAGACGACATAAATGCGAAGTATGTTTTTAATCACTTAGTATGCGAAAAATGGTCTAGTTGGCATCACATATATACAGATGCATCTAAACGTTCAACACATAGTTGTGTTGGGGTTGGTTTATTTCATCATCAATATAATGTAGTTCAAAAAATTAAACTCCCTCCAGAATCTTCTGTATTTACCGGAGAATTGTTCGGAATTTATAAAGCCTATGTTTAATTTAAAAAAATGTATCATTTACTCGGATTCGAAAAGTTGCCTACAAGCTTTGTTGAAGTCCCCATTTAGGATGGTGCACAATTACCCACTAGTATACGAAATCAGAGACATATTATTAAAATGTAAAAAGAAAGGTTTGGATATCAAATTTGTGTGGGTGCCAAGCCATTGTGGAATTCCCGGTAATGAAAAAGCTGATCGACTTGCTATAGATGCGGTTGATTCTGGTGATGTTTTTCCGTATAAAAATTACGGCCATGATATTCTATTGTTGCCCAAAAGATATCTCAGTATAGCCTGGGAATTCTTTTGGTTTTGGAGTAGTTTAGAAGTAGGAAGTTATTATTATAGGATTCAAAGTGAAATCCCCATCAGGCCATGGTTTTACAATAAAAACTTTAATAGGCGTGAAATATCCTGTTTAACTCGTATGAGACTGGGCCATACTTGTGCCCCTTCTCATTTGGCCAGGTTTGATATTATTAGTGATTCTGGATGTGAATGCGGTGCTGAGGAGGCAGATATTAACCATATAGTCTTAGCTTGTCCGTTATACGATCGAACTGTTTTAATGGATACCTTACAGTCGAAACTTATCCCATTTCCTATCGACATTCCTTCCTTGCTTATAAATCCCGACATATATAATATTTTAGCTGGTTTTATTTGTCATAATGATATTAAAATATAAATGTACTTATTTTATAAATTTTAAGTGTATTTGTATTTAATGGCTTCATATACTTGATTTGACCACTTTTTTCCAAATTCCATACCTTATTATTATCCTTTCCGCGTTCCACGTCCAAATTCCCTCCCTTTTACTTGACACTGGCTACGGGCAACACTGTCCCAAAGTCCATACGAAGAAAAAAAAAAAAAAAAAAAAACTTCCATATTATTTGACGTTTGGAGACGCCGATTTTTGACGTTCGAGCATTCGAATTTTTAATTCTAAAACGTTGAGGACCGAAATAAATAATCGCACATATTAATCTTATAATCTGATCGCTTTCATATCGGCGATATACAGGTTATAATCAACAGTCACAGTCAGAAATAATAAACTGGTGGAAATAGATAGCTAGGTACAGGTAAAAATGCTTACATCTCTGCGGTCCCTGTGATGGCCTGTTATCTGTAATAAGAAAAGTGTATTTTAAAAGTACATTCTGCATCAAATAGGAAGTAGCAACCAAAGTAGCCGAATATGTTGTTACACTAGTGGTTATAGATATTTATTTTATTTATATCAACGATGATACTCCGAACTGCGGGTTTAACGTAAATTTTCAATACTAATTGCAAAGCACCATCTGTTGATTATTGTATGTAGCTAGTTTGCTGGTATTTGCAACACGTTTGTGAAACACTAGATGGCACTAGTACGAGGACCTAGCAACACCATCAGCAACGCGGGAACAGTATATTGTATGGAAATTAAAGTAAGACTTATATTATACTTGATTTGTATGGTAGTAAGGATGTGATACGTTATAAATATATTGCGGCACTTACTACTTTGACTGCTCCTAGGAATAGACGAACAAAAAGCAAAATACTACTTAGTTACAAACGGATAAAGTCATTATTTTAATTATAAAAAGCAAAAAAATTTAAACCCAATTAATAAATAATAGATATACGATTCTGAATGTAAATACGGATGTACGAGACATAATACAACCAACTAATGCCTTTAATTTTATAGTTATCCAAGTCATTTTACAGATACATAGCGTGATATAGGTACCTAAGTATAAAAAACTAGGCCTATGTACAGTCACCATCAGATATATCGGAGCTGTGAAGGTGGTCACAAATATCGGAACTACGCCTCTATTATCAAAGCGATAAAGTGCATGCTCCGATATTTTTGAATACCTTGGCTGCTCCGATATATTTAATGGCGACTGTACCTACATTTGTAACCAGTTAACGCCATGTTCATATTTTTCATTAACATGCGGCCGGTTGATATAACTTACTATATATGTATAATGTTTAAGGCGGTTTTAAATACAGGTACATATACTTACTGCCACCAACAGAGGGACGACCAAAGCCGGGGTCAATGACTTGTCCTGGAAAGTGATAAAATGTGAAATATAAATATTTAAAAAGAAAAATCTAACATTAAGTTCAGTATGTAATGGACATTGTGTGAATATACGGTAATTTGTATTCACACAGAAAAAGCTTAACCGATTTTAAAGTAACGTGTTTAAGATACATCGGCAAAAAACTTGAATTAAAATTTATCGTAGCCTAACAGTTACATCCGTAGAGCGCTTAGTTTCAGTTGTTATTTTGTTTTGTTTGTGTTCGCCGAATTTAAATATTGGTTTTCTGCAGTTATGCGAGTAGGTACAGTGCATCAAAAAAAAATGTTTATCATACCCCCTCCAACAACGTTGTTGCCACCTACTGACGGTCTACCGAACGCGGAATCAACTCCTAGAAAAACAGTAATATAATAGGTATTGTTTCATTATTTAATGCCCATATTCGGAATGATACCGATTACGGCCTTAAATGGATTCCCAGTATTTTCCAGTTCAATTTCAATTTTTTATTCAAATTCAAGTACCTACAAGCACTTCGTACTAACCTAATAATCAATTGGCACAATTATTACAAAATAATATTTATGTACAGTCGCCATCAGATATATCGGAGCTGTGGAGGTAGTCACAAATATCGGAACACGCACTTTATCACCCTGTCAATAGAGGCGTTGTTCCGATATTTGTGACCACCTCCACAGTTCCGATATATCTGATGGTGACTGTATATTTTTATAACACCTTACTTTATGCAGTTACTTAAATAGACGCGTACACAAGCATGACATTACGTCACCCTCCACATTAAACCTATGGCGTATGCATGAAATTCCATAGAATTACTCGTATCGTATTGTTTACCTGATTTATTGGAAGAATATTATCAAAATCTACGTTAAAGTACAAGCATGTCGACGATAAACCATATAAGTAAATTTCTTTAAACATCATGATCATCATAATACGTATCAGCCTTAAGACACGTCTACTGCGTAGGCCTCCCCCAAATATCTGGAGAAGTAACGGAGATGTCATAGTCGCCGCGCTTGGCAGGCGAGTTGGCGACCACAGTAGTTGTTGATTCGGTCTCGAAGCATGCTGCTGCCCATCTCTGTTTGTTTATTTTGTGTTTGTCTGTGTCTTTATTTTGTCGCCTCTTACGACACGCGCGGGAGGAGATGGGGTTGTACTCGGCCGGTACCACGCGGCACACACGTGGTATGGTATTAAGAAAGTATCGTCAGGTTAGGTAATCACGTAATTTTAATTATTGTTTAGTTTTTTTTTTCAATTTGAAGCAAACGTTTAGGAACTTATTTTTAAAAGCGATATTAAACAATTTCATTTGTTAACATTGCTTTTGGTTAATCATCTCTGTAGCAGTCTTTACAATGTAATTTGAAAGTTTCAGAAAATATAATAAGAAAAGTGTGCTTACCACCACCAACGTTGTTTCCACCCACAGATGGCCTGCCGAACGCGGAATCAACTCCTAGAAAAACAGTACACAATATAAAACTAAGAACAAATCAAATTATTTTTTTATGAAATATTTTTTGATTTGCTTTGATTTTTAAGTAGTAATACTACTATATAAATTAAAAGTTGAAATAGATAACATATACTTAAGAAAAAAACGACGAGGACCTCCGGTGTTCGAGACGGGATTTTTTTTTTTTTTTTTTTTTTTTTTTTCTTAAGTATATGTTATCTATTTCAACTTTTAGTACACAATATAATTATGTACTATTAATCAATTTTAGTGCATGCTCCCGCCAAAGTAGCTAAAGCGAGGGGAGATCTTTGCCCAGCAGTGGGACACAACATAGGCTACGTGAAAAAAAATAAAAATAAGGAGGATGATTGGTTTTATCACATTTATAGAAAACATATTAGAGAACTTAATTAAACTCACCACCTCGTTGAGCAGAAGCAATGGACATCATTGCCACCGCTACCAAGAGAAGAATCTGAAACAAACAGAGATACAGTTACGCAAGGGAATCGAAATGCCAAGAACGTTCCGTGGAGGATATGAACGTTCAAGGTATTATCGTCGTCAATGGGAAACTATCAAAAAGTTATACAAGCCCATACAATCTTGGTGTGTCGGTTTCACAGTAGGTATACAAGATGTAAAAAAAAAATTGCTACGATATAAAAAAAAACTATGGTTTCGCATGTCCAAGTAAACCAACCCTTCATACAAAGGCCAGAAATTGTTCAAGTCAAAAAGTTCAAGCTATGGATATTTAAACATGCCCAGGTAAATGCACGATTAAATTTTAAAATGATATGAAGTGGAAAGCCCTTGGTAGGCGGTGACTGAATATAATTATATAGACAGTTGTTGGTAGGTTTCTGGGCAGCTAGTGGATAACACGTTATAACAAATACCCACTAAAATCAAAGCTACTGATGTTTGGATTGGAACATCGCAATAACTCGCGAATTTGACATAGTAGCACAAAGTAACATATTGCTGTGTAATCTACTTTTGTGGAATACGGAAATTCCAAATTAGCTGCATAGGTACGTATTGTTTGGGCGACTATTAGGTATTTAGAATCAAGGTTAGGTAAACTTTTGAAATATTACGTAATGAATAGACCAAATAGATAAAAATAAATATTAAATAAGTATATTTATACTATGTAATTGGATAATGAAATCCTAGATCCTAGAGGTCGATAGGTGTGTGGTGACCGGGTGGACTAATATTGAGCGTACGGACATGTAGTGGGATTTTGGACAGAGTGGGGAATGGAGTCGCCTACGTGCATTTTATGATTAAATTATTTTCCAAAAACATATATATTTTAATTCTTATTCAAATAGTGATTATATTTTTAGACTAAAACTTTTATTTTTTAATGCTTAATCATAACTAGAAGGTAAGGAATTGAAAATTTAAGGTATGGTTTAGAGAAAAACGAGGACTTGTGATTACCTAGAAACGGGACATTCATTAATTGGCCACATATAAAATAATCAATAAAATTATGAATACCTACATGAATACTACCTACATGTTTATCACCGGGAAACTCACGTAACTATAGGGCTTCTAAAATAACTATAGGATGTAATTAAGAAATATAATATGTAGCTATTGATTCAATCATAAAAAGTTAGTGGAAAATAACGACTCCATTACCCGCTTTGTTCAAAATGCCCTCACTTGTCCGTACGCTAATACTATTGGTCAGGTTGTCAGCCGCGGATGCTGAGGGCGCGGGTTCAAATTCTGCCTCGGACACCGGAGGGCCTGGTTACATTTTCATAAGCTATATCTCATCATCTTTTCGATATTTAAATCGAAAGAAAATCAAATCATCACCTTTTCATCAACTTGAAACATATAGAGATAATTACATTAAGTTTTACCTTATAATAAAGAATAAATCAAGATAAAATACTAGAAAAGTAAGTTAGGCAAGTGCGTACAGTAGCAATGTCATTACTTTAGGTGACGATATAAGCTGATGCTAAGTAATTTAGTGAAATGTATGATATTAATAGCTTTTTCTTCTATGTCTAAAAAATATAAAAACACTTATACATTTTTAACAAATTTATTAACTTACCAGAACAGCCTTCATAGTGAATGTTTGTTGTACAATGTTTTAATGATACCGAGGCTCCAACAACTGATGAGCACTGATGTTGAACCTTATGTTATATAGCCGCTGAGCTCCGAGCCAGCCAAATATTGACAGCCTAAACAAATTGTGAATACGATGAGCGTTTTCTTCTTCGAATTCGGGTAATAGGTAAATTGTAAAAAAATAATGTCTACGATGAGTTGTTAAAATTGTTAGGCATTACGTGTTGTTTTTGTACTGACCATACTGGCGTGTGTTGACATTAGGTATTTTAATTCCTGTATAAATATTACTACGTTGATTTCATTAGTATAGGTTCTGAGAATAGATGTAATATAGGCTGTGAATTATTTTTAGATTTACGTAGTCGACTATGGCTGTCTGTCTGTCCGTCAGAGGCTGTTTGGACCAGAAAACTGTAATTTGGCAAAAATATATGTAGGTATACGCCGTGTGTACCACCCCCTGTCTTCCTGCGGGTGTCATAAGAAGCGACAGAGGAAAATAACTTAACGATTGGCAGCAGTTTTCATCGAAACCGAATGAACAGCTACCGCGGTACAATCCTCCTGCTAAGACTATGGCAGTTCCCCCCCAAAAAGGATAAAAGTCATATTTGGGGGAGGCCTATTTACACCAGTGGACATCTTACGTCTTTTAAGATATATGCAGTACAAATCAATCACGCCGACAAAGTGGTAAGGTAAAGGTGATTGAAAGTTAAGTGTTTGTAATGCTTCGGTATACGGCAGATACTTATTTCATTTTACCTTTCATAAAAAGTTATTCAATCTTGTGCCACTTTATTACAAGTAAAGTTTGGTTTAGGTTAGATTGTTTTTTTTTCGCTTCCCACCTATGTCTTTAGGTAGGTAGGTATTTGAAAAGATATAGGGATTTGAAAAACTTGAAATCTTGTTCATGTACTATTTTTAAAAACAAAAATACTCAGCTTTCATGGAACATCCTTCCGGGAGGTTGGAAAGGAGTTAGCTTTGTATTAATAAAGGGCCTCAAGTAGGCAGGTACAGAAGCTAAAAAGGTGGTGTCATCAGATGACATTTTTGTATCATGCATACCTACTTATAAGAGCAGCATTAAGATCAGTGAGAGTTTTGGTACACGGGGGGTTAAAACTTTTTTTAAGTTTGTACGGAGAGAGTCTAGAATGTTAAGCTAAGTGACAAAACTTCGTTGGTATAGCTAGATTACCTTAACCCATTCACTGCCACTAACGCACATGTGCGTTCATTTCCATACATTTTTGGAGGGGGTGGCAGCGAATGTGTTAACTGGGTTAAGGTTGAAGGTGGGTATCGGGAGTGTGCACTTTTTAAATTGGGGTCTCGATATCTGGTCTTTTTACTTTCTATTTTGATTTTTTCCTAGAAGGGAAGAAAATCGTCGTTATATTTTATTATTTTATTGGAGTATAAAGTATCCGCAACGCAGGTTTCGTCGGGCTTTTTTATATTTTGAATATATGTATTACAATAAGTCATCGTTTATATAAAAATCTGCGCAAACGAATAGTAGATAAAGCTTAGAAAATTACTTAGATTAAAATAAAAATATTTAAGTACTTGTGTTATGTGATGTCTAATTAAATTATTATTTTGCGAAGGTTCAACAGTACTTATTTACTCTACTGCCAACGAAATGTCCCAATACATCATTCAAGGTTCAATGAAACTGAAAAAATTCGGGCATCTTTCTTTTTTACTCTAATTAAGGCGTAATTAGAGTGCCAGGGACAATAGTTCGTCAATTTCTTTTTTCGCGGTAGGCCTTCTGTTAATCGGTCACCAATTAGTTGTCAAGACGCTACGGGTGACCAGAGGGCTGGTTCATTCTTTGCCCAGCGCATTGGCATCGCTATTCAGCGTGGCAATTCCGCCAGCCTTCTGGGCACCCTTCCGTCAGGCTCCGAGCTAGAGCCAGTTTTTTATTTGTAAATATTTAATAATATTTAATTTTTTTGTTAGATTTAGTTTTAATTGAATTGTATATGTTTATCTTTTTGTGTGTTTAATAAAATCTACCAGTTGTCAAGTCGTCACGAAGATTTATGGTAGAACAGAACGCAGTGTATAAAATTCTTTTTGCTTTTCGGTCTGGTTTATAAAATCTTTTTCTGTCAATTTTACACGTCAATTTTGTGACTGTCAAAAACCACAAAGTTGGCACAAGAAAATATAAATAAAAATGCTTGGAAAGAGGCAAATACAGACACTATCGGCATTTTCCTCCAGTATCGCGATATTCGGAATAGCGGCTTCTTTATTTGGGGTGTATTTAACAGATTGGAAAGTTATAGCAACTCTGATTCCGTTCTACAATAGCAAATTTACCGAGAAATAACAGCAGTCACTAATATTAAAACTATGATTAGTACTAAAACCAAATTGGCAGGTGGTCATGCAACTGTATAAAAATCACTGCGCACGCGTTTGGGCCGGGAGGACAAAGAAATCTTGAAAGAGAATGGTATAGTGAGGTGTGTTTATCAGGTGGTCGGATTTGTTATAATGTCCCCGCGCAGCCGGCGCGCGCGCAGCTGCCCTCGCCCTCAGCCCTCCTCTGGCGTCCCTCCTCTTTTGTCCATTGCCATTGTGTTCACAAAAACTATATCATTGTAAATTTCATGCCTCGTTCTTAATTCTTTTGAGGTAATAAAATGTTAATATTGTTAAATTAAACAGGATTTTTATTGTAGTCCAGTTATTTTGCATTGATTATTTATCTGGAAACGTGCACGTGCCTCGTAGAACTTGTCCGATTAACATGATTAGGGAGAAGTGGATTGCATCTGGTTGATTCAGCTGCCTTATTACTTTTTCTTATTATTTAAATGCCATGAACTGTAAGGCAGACTACAATTAAAACTGTTGTGAGCCATGTTACTACTACTTAGTTACAAACGGATAAACTCACGTGTAATTATATCGCACTAGGCGACATGTTTCGGGTAAGCTCTGGTACCCATCTTCAAACCGAGTCAGGACACACCGATCGCGATGAGGGTGTATCACTCACTGATGGTGAGAAGATGGTGGTTTGAAGATGGGTACCAGAGCTTACCCGAAACATGTCGCCTAGTGCGATATAATTACACGTGAGTTTATCCGTTTGTAACTAAGTAGTTGTAAGGCAGACTCCTTAAAGATTTCATAGCAACTAGACAGTTGTTGTGCTAAGAATGATTAAGTATAATTAATTGGATTAGTTACCGGCCTCCGGCCTAGTCGGTAGTGACCCTGCTTATGCAGCAAGGGGTCCTGTGTTCAAATCCTGGCAAGGGCAATTGTTTGTGTATTTATCACGAATGTTGGTTTCTGAGACATTATGTAGACACTTAAAACTTTACATTTTAAATAATTTAATAAATCAAAATAAATAGTAAATGTCTAGCTCACAGTAAGACTAGTTCGATTTGTGTCATATTGTCCCAAGATATGTATTATTTATATTATTTATTTTTTTCTACGGCGCTCGCAATTTTTTACAGAATTATTTAAACAAAAAACACTTAACTAAGAACTACGGAATGAACTTTTAATTATTTAATACGAAACAAAAAAGAGCAGTTTATAAAGTTCAGCAGTATATAAAATAAGGTAAACTAAAACTTAAATAATCTTTTAGCCGAAATATTATTTTGCTAATCTTATTAACAAATCACATTTAACTATTCAGTACCAGAAATCAAAAAAACGATTCCCGTTAATTTTTATACAAGCTTTTTATGCTTCTTAAAAAAAAATTATGCTGTACAGTTTAAGTAATAATTTCTTAGATAAGTAAGTACGTATACGTATTTTTTTTGCATAAGTAGGGGACCCGAAAGAAACATGTACTCACCTACCCTTCGGTACAAGGGTGCTCTAGGGTCGATTCCTGTATGGAACTGTGGCTTAGGCAGTACAATTTCTTACATTTCTATCGTTGCCCATGAAAAGGTAGCTGTTAAATTAAAAACATACAAAATAATGCATGTTTTTTTCTACGCGAAACATTATAATTATAGAATAGTAATGTATTATTATATCTTTTGTACCCAATATAAGTTCTCAATTAAGCTTTTTTTATTTTAACAGTGTCGTTATTAAAATTAAACATGTAAATGTATGACGATATAACGTAAGTTATAAAGCCAAAACAGTCTTAAAGTGTTAAACATTGGTGCCATCACCCTACACCTAGTATGTAGTTAATTAAATAATATTTCATAATTGATAAATAAAATATTTCGGGACAATCTTACACAAATCAACCTAGTCCTACAGTAAGCTCAGTAAGGCATGTGTTGTAGGTACTAGACGACAATATATTTAAATTATATAATAGATAGATACATATAAATACTTAAATACAAAGAAAACACCCATGACTCAGCAACAAATATCTGTGCTCATCACACAAAAAAATGCCCTGACTGGGATTTGAACCCAGGCCTATAGGCTTCACAGGCAGTGTCGCTAGACCGGTCGTCATATAAAAATATAACCCAAACTCGTATTTCTTGAATAATCTTAGATCCTATTTATTTTAGCTTTATAAGCGTTGCGCCATTATGATAATAAAATTAACATCCATACACCTATGATATAAAACAAGACTTATTAATTCATTATTTAACATACTCGTCAGAGCTCTTTTACTTCAATCGTTTCATATGCTCCACGTGTTTTATAAAGTGGCATCTAAACCTACCACTTTTAATAACAATAATAAATCGGGTTGATATCGCGGGCCCGTGCCGGAGCGCCCTAAAGCCCCAGACCCCTGCATGCCGACACAACACAACAAACCCCACGGCTCAGTTCGACTTACACTCTCTTGTAGGTCGCACGCCGACCGCGCTACGAATCCAACTTACGCGTAGCTTAGTTTTAAACCTCAGACTTAGTGCAGTGCTAGTGATGGATTTGTCTTGTGAAGAGAACATGCAGGTGTCAGCTGGAAGCGCAGGCCGGGACATGTGTGTGGCGGGCCCTGACCGCGCCCTGGACCAGGACCCCAGACTTCTGGGGAACCTGCTTACCCTGGAGCGGTTCCACGCTCTCCACACGGACTACTTCCAGCACGTGCAGATCGATATCCAGCCCTTCATGAGGAAGGTCGTCACCACTTGGATGCTGGAGGTAAGTCTTCTTACTTTTTTGCATTACGGAGACGGTATCTTGAAAAAAAGTTATATGGTGTACCTATAAGTATATGATATGACTCTACTAATATACTTATAGGTACTTGTCGAGTTCAGGTTGAAAAAATATATTTTAAAAGGGTGATAATGATAAACTACTAAGTTATCTTAAGTTATCAGAAAACTTAAAGACCGTATTCGTACTGTTAATTATCGGGCTTGTTTAAATATTAATTATTAATATAGATTATTACTACTTAGTATTTAAATATTACTAGCTAGCCACTGTTGTTTGTTTACAAGCTACACTGGCATAAACAATGGAATCATAAATCGGGATTTTTACATCTTATCAGAGAGGTCAATGACCCGACGTCAAAGTTCATTGACCTGTATTTCCAAACTACGATTTTCTATGAATATACAAATTGTTATTGTAAGCTGTTAGATTACAGGAAGCATTGTAATAGTTTATTATTGCCTAACAGCAGAATAGAGCATCTTATCAATGATCATTAATAGCTACTAAACTGTACAAGATTAGTCACTATTCATGTCTACCCACTTCCAATAAATTATGATTTTTATTACACAACATCAAGTTACAGTCCTTCTACCTCATTTGTTCTTAATTATTATTAAACAATCTTGATTAGCAAAAATAAAACTGTCACGCTTGTGTGTAACTATATATAGGTACTCGTGCCTATTAAAAGCTAGTAAGTATTTATTGCACCAGGAATAATGTTATAAAAAAATCATACTACAAAACAAAACAATGTTTATAATCAGGTTAGTTAAAAGGCTACTCACTTCGGAAGTTAATTAATCCCTGGTCCATGTTTATGCAGCAACCTACGTAACGTACAAAGCTAATAACGAGCCTTCGCTTATTGTACTTTTACACTTTCGTTAACCGGCCGAAAATAGCCTTTAAGGCGTTGACTTAAGGTTCTCGCTCATGCTTTATGAAGCACAGTATGCATTGAGCCCTTACTAATGCCTACCAACGGAAACTTTTTTACCAGCTTTTTACCGAGCTTAACTCTTCAATGCGCACGGAATCTTATAACCGTCGGTAAGCTCAGGTATACAGTCTAAAAACTTTGCCACTCTTCGCTGTACATAATGCAAGGAAAAAGTTATGTAAAAAAAATGGAATTATTCATCCCCCTTTTGAACTTTTTATGGTTACGCAAAACCAACCCGTAATGATTCGTGGTTGACATGCACGAGGTCATCGCATGCGTGTTTTTGTATCGCATTTGTTTGTAAACATGTTTTCGCAACCAGTTCTCGCGCTTGACATTATGTGCAAGGCCTTTTAGTATCTACCTATTGGGGGGAAAAGTAACGGAAGTTTCAATGTCTGTCTTTTGTACGTAGGTAAGGGCTGAAATTTATATAAGTATCATTTTATTGAGGTCAATGTGGGTAAGACTGTTAATCAAGAAAGACTGTTTACTAACCAATTTCCTACATTATCTGATCGGTATTTAGTGTCATATGACGGACTTCGCTTAAAAATAAAGTATCGGTCTTACCCATATTGACCTTGTACTCATACTTAGACCTATTAACATTGTTAATAGGTAAATATTGCGTGAATTTCGCGTCCGCTTGTTATCTACAATTTTCAAAAATACGCGTTGGTGCTTCAGAGGTTTATCATCTGTCAATTATCACCAGGTCTGTGAAGAGCAACAGTGCGAGGAGCAAGTGTTCCCGTTGGCAGTGAGCTACATGGACAGGTTCCTCGCTCAGCGCGCCATCTCTCGGCAGCAGCTGCAGCTCCTGGCTGCTACCGCCATGCTCCTCGCCTCTAAGTTCCGGCAGTGCCACCCCCTCTCCGTGGACCTGCTCTGCGCTTACACAGACAACTCAGTCCATCCTCATGAAGTTAGAGTAAGTATAGACATCATGTTCACGCCTTTTCCTACTCGTACCACTTTGTTCGAATTCGAACTAGATGTCAACTCGTAAGCGAATTCACTCAGGGCATTTTTAGGTGACCGAAACTCAAGAGTGATAATTGTAAACATCCTACACCGGAAACGCGTTACGACATACGAAAGCGGCAAGCGTCTTCCTCTAAACAATCACGTAGGCTTCTTTAATTAGGCAACATTCTGATAGCATCTAATAAAGGCGCGTGATTCAGTGGCACGTCACCCGCGAAAGGTCAAGTAGTTCCGACACTAAATGCCCTACATCCTGTAGCGACCGCAACCTGCGCGTCACCATTGTTTCGGTTCCACTGTGAATGAACTCGATTAGCCCAGTCAAATGTCACCCCTAAGAGATGGCCCTTACATTACCCGTTTCCTTAAGTCACCCGTGTGTTTAGTTTCCGGTAATTACTTCTTCCTCGACCGACACTTTCTTGAGGGAGGGAAATAAGTATATCATTGTGTCGCCCGCTCATTGTAAGTCGCAGCCTGTGACGAACTTAGCACTGACTGGTTACTTACGGGTTTCCGACGGAAATGTGGGTTACATGAACTGATATCAAGATAAGGCTTATTATGGTCCGAGCTGTACGTTCTATGTACTTTTTAAATCATAGTACAATTACGATCTGATGACTTAAGAATGTGGTGTACTTGTAAGTGTCAGTTCAAAGCGCTATAATTTTCATTGTTGAATTTAACAATTAAACACGTTGCAGCAACATTGGAGAAAGTAACTGCATTTGTATAGTGTGCACGTATTGTGATTAGTTTATACAAACATCCATACTGAACATTCCCACAGTCCTCCAAAATATCATAATGCGTTATATCCAGGTAGAAGCAGGTGTGACGCGATCAATTAGTTCGGTCGCTGTGCGTTGACTTTGTCACTTGTTTCACACGCATGGTACCTATACCATGCGTGTGTTAGTTTTGTGCCCTAACACAAAACTAAGTCAAGTATTCAAATAAAAATTATTCAGCATTCGTGACTCGAAACATCCCTGATTATAATATACTCAACAGTAGACCGATTACATTTTCCGCATAACGGTGGGAAAGATGAACTCCCTTGATGTATAAGCACGATAAAACTAAATGTATAGGTTCCATAATTAAACTCGAATTAAAATACCATAGTGGATGACAAAGCGTGAGAATCGCATCGCATACTTGAAGGTGCCGTATGGCATCGTGGGACATACTTCCTTGCAATTAATTCGTGCGATCAAAACGATAAAGTCATCGTACGCATACGCAATGAGGTCATATGGCGCGGGGGTCAGTTACACATTCCCATGCCTTATGTACGTAGCTTCTGAGGGCAATATGTTTCCGTATGCGTTTCTTGTTATAAAATTCATATCATCGTAAAATTTTAATCGTTCGACGACACTTATCATTTCTGTTATTATGTAGTTTTGTTTTTATTTACGTATCCAAAACCATAGTTAACCTTTGCTGGCATGTATTTCAATAACCGATAAGCACGATATTTAAATTATTACGAAGGAATGAACCTTGTGAAGATAACAAAACGTTTTACACGGAAACATTCTCATAGCATTTTGTGAAGATTACTATTGGCTTCACATTGTCTTTGTTATTCTAATGGCCCAGCTCCCCTTTAATAACAATCCTCTCTTATCACGTTTCTATTTTCACATGTAATGCGATTCGCTACTTTTTGCGGTTTCCGCCTGATTCACCGAGTATGACGGTTACGATTCAATTGCAAAGAATACGCATGTCCCTTCTTGGTTCCTCCTTAAATAAGTGGATGGTAATTGCATTGGGTGAAATTAAGTTGCAAGGGAAGAAGTTCACATGGGGTTGTGCCCTTGGAGCATACGAAGTTTGTTTGGTACCTACGGAGACCCGGGTGACCTAATAGAGTAATGGTTTGTTCCAGCAATGGGAGTTATTGCTGCTTCAGCGGCTAAACTGGCAGCTGTCCATCGCAACTGCGTTTGACTTCATTGAGCCGTTTCTGGCGCGAGTGCCCTGGGGCCGGGCCAACCCTTTAGTGCGCACACATGCACTAACACTGATATCCGTCTGCTATACCGGTAAGTTTCTTTTATTCCGCTAACTGTGACAATACTTCAAAGTCAGATGACGACGATGGACGATAAATATCGGAACAATAATGTGTATAGCAACTATGGGTAAGTACTTGTTTTACGTACGTCTCATACGTCACTCCGCAGGTATTTTTCGAGTTCATAAATTCGCTAATGTATTGAGCAACATGCGGGCTCAGACTTCCTGCTGTATAATGTCAATGTACCATTAATAAGTACTCGCGAGTGTGAATCGGTGTTCTAGTTCATTGGTTTAGTGAATTACAGCGTACGCTGAAATTATAAAAAAATATTGCTTTTCGCTTAATTGGAAATGTTCGTCCCTTTGTTTTGGTATGCCTTAGTAGTGCGTGCAGCTAGCCACACATGCGTGCGCGCAGGGGACGTGGACGCGTGTATCGGAACGCACATGCTCGACTGTGATATCGCACACCTTGCGTTTGGACCCCTCAGCCGCTGACCCCACTAGTAATGTCAAATTACACATAAAAACTTTAATGGTACAGTTTTAAGTACGAAAAGAATATAATTAATTCTAATGTGGGATGACCACTTAAATTATCCACGTGCTCGCGCAGGTGTAAGATGAATCATTAAGGTGAAATCAAAGAAACAATAATTGCATTGCCAACTTTCTGAGGTATCAAGAAGAATATATATTTATTGAGACTTACAAATTTTCATTAAATGTATTTTCTGACACCACTAGAATTAAAACAAAAACTCCCTACACTTTAAACCAACTTTTCCTCGAGCCTTTATCGGCTTGCCATGCCCGTTTTTAAAGTACGGTTGCGAAATAAAAATTATCCTGTCCTTTCTCGTAGCTCAAACTGTCTCCAACTCTCCATACCAAATTTCATCCCTATTGGTTCAGCGGTTTAAGCGTGAAGAGGTAGCAGACAGACAGACAGAGAGAGTTACTTTCGCATTTATACCTAATATTAGTACCTATGGATGTACGAGTATCAAATCATGTTCAGGAATGTATCTACTCGTATTAAACTTTTCAAACTCGGCATACAAAATTAACACTTCAAAAACTGCATACGTTCGATTTATTAAACGAATATTTTCTATAATATTTAGCACAGCTACACACAAGCGAGTTTTTCCAATGCTAATTGACTAGCTTAATTTACGTGAATAATACTGGTACCAAAGTAAACCCTAATGGTACAGATTATTTGTCGTCCTAGGGTTTCAGTAAAGGAATGCACGTATCATGTGTCCACAGTTTGATGCAGATTACGTCGGTTACACTAGGGCTCGGGCCGCAATGTTATTATGGACCCTTGCTCGACACCTCAACCGGTCATGCAATGTAATTGCCACTGACCAACGGTGACCCGGCGGCAACTCCGAAGGGTTGTGCTTGCACGATCACTGAGCACGTCGTAAAAAATATAATATTTATCGGGCACGTTAATGCCTCTAGTACTTGACATTTTAATTGTAGGTAGCGGCTGTAAAACGCCAACCGTAGCTTTGAGGTGTCTATTAGTTTTAGGAGCACGTGCACTTAGCTTAACAACATTGAGACAATTAGTTGTCCTTTTTTTTTGTTATTCCTTATACAGGGCTTGGCGAGAAATTTGATTATGTTATGACGTAGTTGACTATACCAGGTGAAATGAAAATGGTGATACAAAGTTATATTTTCTGAATCTATTCATGATTACGATCAACTTTTTCTATGGAGCCATAACTGAAAAATCTGTTAAAAAATGACCTGCCCACACTAACAACTATAGCTAGCTAACAGCTAGTATGGGAAGGTCTAGTAGATAAACAGCAGTATGACAATCAAAATTACAAAGCAAGAATGTTTCCTATAACAACCGCTTAAATATAGCTCTGTTGAACCAAACCTATTACACTTTGTTAGTTACTAAGTTACTATAAGTATTAGAAGTTCTTTTTAACCGACTTCAAAAAAAGGAGGAGGTTATCAATTCGCACCGGGTGTCGCAATTGGCACCGACACCAAAACCAAAAATAATTGTATATAGGTAATTGTCCTAAGAAATTTATTTGTTCTAAATAGTCCCAAAGTACTTATCAAGTAATAAAGAAAACAATTATTTGTTGCTTTTTAGTTCATATTTGAAGTCGGGTTTATTTTTTGTTAAAAGTTTTGTATGTTCTAGTTAGTAAATTATAAGTACTCGTACCTACCCCTAATTGGTTATACAAAGTGAAAGTTGGAAGATATTTTGTTAATTAACCACTCGAAGCTGTGTTGATGTTTAACACTGCGTCCGATTAGGCCCGTATGGTCCATCGGCTCCTGATAACAGTTATTTATAGCCGGCAGTTGTTGGTTACCCTTATTGGTCCATGGCTCTGTTCACGTCGAAATTAACGTTGGAGAAACATGATGGATTATACACTACTTAATAGATCTAATCCAATCTAACAGTAAGATCAATACTCAAACTCATAGAAAATGCACTTAAATTAGTAATAAATTAAATACCAGTTTTGAAAACTGGACATATAGCTTCGTAGGTCGGGTAGTAGTACCGACTAGGCTAGTAGACCGTAAAATTTAAATATAAAATTTCCCAAAAAATGTTTAAATCTTCTAAATACAAAATTTACCATTTTGTATTTGATTTACCAATTTCTGAGGAGCTTTGACAAGGGTGACCGGGCGGCGTCGGTGTCACATGTCTCAGTCGACCGCCGGAAGTGACACGTAATTGTTGGTACCTCGTAAGCACACGAGGTGTGAAAGGGTAATAACACAACTTGACCCTAAACTTCCTCTTCTTAATAACTTGGCTATAGCTGTTATTAAAAGAAATTGAGCAAGATCAGCCCCTTTTCCTGAAATTATTATGCAAATATTGCATTGTTGATGTAATTGATCTTTAGTTCCTTAACTCCGTATACGTAATACTTTTAACTGAAAAAAATCTTATGATGACGGGTGGCAAGGTGTACGCCAGTACATGTTAGATTTTACTTGTACTAGTACATGTTATCTTTCAATAGAGACCTGGTACTGAACCAATTTATAAGTATTTATATCATGATGAGGTTGACTATGCACTGATTTTGACGTTGTAACCGAGTCACGGCCGCATGGGTGCCTCACTGTCGGGTCGAGGGCACCGCGACAGCTGACTCGCGACAATCGAAGACGTCCCGCGGCCATTGTGCTCTTACCTCTCCTCGACAAAAGCTTCGCGACAAAAGATCGTCTCGGCGCGCACCTGGTGGCCCGACCCTACTCGAACATTACACACAAGTCACACAACACGAACCTTGTCTTAACTGCTTAAGGGTTGTATTCCAACCAATAAATGTGATAGTCGCGATCCGATCCGATCGTGTCGTCTTCACAAATCTCAACGTGTCTCTTCATAAATTTCGGAACCAACAATCTCGTTTCCGTTTTAAAGCATTTTGCTTTGGAGGTGGATGCGGATGTTCGCGTTTTTATTTTTCTAATTGCTGCTTATCTTTTTACTGGTTATGTGAACTGGTTTATTCCTCAACCAATAACTCACTGTAAAAAATGTGTAACGAATGTCTTGAAGGTTGTTAACAACAGTTAAATGTCAGTTGTTGTTGCAAGGCACCTATGCACAATTTTGCGATAAGGTTAAGTTACATGCCTATTCAAGTATTCAGAAGACGCCGCTCCAAAATACATTGCAAGCAAAAAACTACATTATGCACCCAATTCTATTAATAAAGAACTTGTTTTGTAAAATAAGACATTAAATCCAAACGGCCATAATAAAAATATATGGCAACCAGTTCCGCATAATTAGACATTAACTATTTGCAACCCTTGCAATTTCGCATCGCATCTATTTGTGTTAGATTCGAGACGGGTTTGATAAACGGAACTTAACGGTCCTCGTTGTCTGTTACTGTTGGGGTTATAAGTGTGCAATTAGAAGGCAAGGGGCAAGGCACGGTAAGACGCGGGGGTGTCTTGTGACCCCTTGGCGTGTGCTTGGCCAGCAGATGTTGGTGCAGCCAACTGACAGGCAACCTGTCGCGCAACGGATCGCGCCGGTCCGCTGCCCATGCCGGTTGAGATCTACTCTGATATGCACCTCGCAATCGTTCCCGACCCCGTAAACGTTACCAAAAACGAAAAAGCTTTTTACAAAATATTTCCATCATTAGCTTAGTTTTTAATGAGTGTTAGATAAAGGAGAACTCTAAATATGAACTTGCTCCTGTATGTATGACCTACGGATAGTCAGAAGCTTTTATTTGTACCTATGTATGTCTATGTTGTTTTTATGACTAAAATTACAAGCAGTCAGCGCTCGCGTGTGGCGATGTTGTTATTTCTAGATTAAAGAAAAGTGTCTAAGGGTATGGTCGTGAGTTAAGTAAAGACGGGTGTAGGTGGGCAGTGACCCTACGTGCGCTGTTAGTTGAGGTAGAGCGGAAGGGTCGCGCCAGGTGTCTACACATCTGCCGCCTTGCCTGCCACGCTACAACCAGCGACTTACAACTTTAAATATCTTCAAACGTGTTTACGCCTCAATACTGCTACCGTTAGTCCACTAAGTTGACTACAAGGGAGCTTCAATAGAAACTTGTCCTGTAGATACATTCTATTGGTAACAGACTAACAGTAACATGCAGTGACTTAAATCATGTATTATATACAATTTTGACATGCCTTCCCTTAAGCTATTTTTCATAATACTCAATAGAATATTTATTTAGGATCGTTATTGATTAGTCGTAGGCTTGCTGGTAAATTTTCTTGGGTTCAAATAATGGGGTCGCTCCTTCGTGGCAAAATTGCAGCTGTGCCCTTAAACTAGAAGACTTAAGATGTAAATTACCATTATTTGGTGCCATTGTCCCGCGGCGCACACAAAAAGATGCAGACGGGGACGTAGTGCACAAATCTGGCAGCTGTTTGAGTTCGACTCCTTCCTTATTCTTCTAAACAACAATAGACTGCTCGGTATTGTGCAAAATGTAACACCGATTTTTTCTGCGGTCCTTTCCAATCGTCCGTGAATAGGTAAACCTTTTTATAAACGGTAGTCGTAGGTCGGATCGGAGGAATAAATTGCACAAATGACGAGTTGAAATTTTATGTAGGATAAATATTTTTGATTCGATCGTCGGTCATTGCGTGTTTGTTTTTGTTATCGTATCTTCGTATGCTGAGTTACTGCCGGCGCAGGTAGATGCAAGGCCGCAGAGATGCAAGGTGTCCGCGCGTACCACCTGTTCTCATAATTGCCTCAACAGATGCGAGTCGATTCCGGTTAAGTATATGAAAATGTATCTCGAACTTTAAAACACAAACGATTTGTGAAAGTTGGAACGAATACTTCATCTTGATAAAATGCCAAGGGCATAAAGGTACCTTTAATTCCCGACTGTATTTAGTCTGATTGTAGTTCATTTCATATCGTCGTCATTAAATGAGCGTTTCTTAAAATTTTGCCACTTTTCTCGACTTCAAATATTTTAGTAAATTTTATGTTTTTCTTGTCAAAATCGCGGCCTGATTCGATTTATGCAAGAAAAATGTGTCTCAAAGATTTTTCCTATTGTGTTACCTTTTTCTATATATTTTCTATGGAGTAACATAATAGGAAATTCAAAAATCTATGGAATTTTATGGGACATGTTTTTTTATTGCATAAATCGTATCAGCTGGTGATACTGACCAGAAAAACATAAAACTTACAAAAATTTTAGGTCGAGAAAAGTGGCAAAATTTAGAGAAACGCTCAAATATCGATTGAGAGAGTAAATAATAATACAGATATTTTTTATGTAGTCACGTGTAAGTTTTCATAAATCCAACATGTTTTTATTTTATTTCTTAAGATAGGCCGATTAGCGTCTGTACCATATAATTATGTACCCACATATTCATCCAAAAATTCAGCATTTTGAAAGAACAGATTAATGTTTATGTTGTACTATATTATCTTATGTTATGTAACTAATCGAAGAACATAGTACCATTGCTGACGCTAGATTTTTTTCTATCATGTTAAGTAGATTTTGATCACAATGTAGGTAGCTATAAAGCCAGTCTCATTTCTGAATAACTTACACTTATCAGCATCACACTGAAATATAAGCGCTGTGAAACCCTGTCGGATTTGTGACGGCATGTCATTCGTAGATATTATTGTGTAGGTAGGTACCTACAAACAATGGCAAAATTGTCTTTATAAATTGAGCTGTCGATGTATTTACTTATACAAGAGTCCGTCCGGGCGTCACTACCCTACAATCTACATATCTACTTATATGAAGATTTTTAATGAACACATAAAAATCTTCATATTACTAAAAACAAGTTCGATATCATGTCCGATATTGACCCTCTTAATGGCATATAAATACTTATTCTTAATCAAGGCCGAATAATTGATCTCTATATATTTTTCATCCTAAATAAATATTGCAAATCACTTTAGTAGGTTCTTACTCCCAATCAGTTTACATGTAGGTAATCATTATCACGAGTCCGGCATACTAAAATATTTCACAGATTTATACCTACATAGAGTCTACATTGTTAACGCTAGTAGTTTCTGACCTGAATCTCTCTTTGCCCACAGAAACGGAATTTCTCCTAGTGCCGCCATCCCTGATCGCGGTGGCGTGCATCACAGCGGCCGCGCGCGGGCTGCGGGTGCGCATGTCCATCAGCGAGCTGTGCGCGCTCACGCACACGCCGGCCGCCGCCGCCGAGCTGGTGGCGCGTCACGTGGAGCGCGTGCTGGCCCGTGAGACCCAGCCGCAGGAGCCGCGCCCGCGGCCCGCACCGTCCGTCAAGCAGCCCGCCGACACCACCCAGCTACCCGACACCCCCACAGATGTACAGGACGTGCATTTCTGATGTCGTCCTCCCTCAACAAGCGGGCTAAATCACTAAAGTCTCAGTTTCGCATTTTTACTCCTTAACTCGTTTGATTGGTTACATTTTGGAGGATGCTGAGCCGCTGAAAACTGGCTTCGTCGTTTCAACGAGTAACCAAAACTACCAATCAAGATGTGATTTCTAATGGGGACGAGTTCTGGAAAAAATTGAGACCAAGTTGTGAATCACATAGTAGGTTTTGCCTAACACAACTGACGCAGGTTGTGTCGTGTCATGTCGGTATCAGCCGACGGATAGGACATGTATGATCTCGGACTTGAAAGGAACTTGAGCAAGAGAATAGGTGTTGTCATTTTTGCTCAAATTGCAGTTATATTGCATATATGTTTAAATTCCTCAATTGGTTAAAGAAGCGAACTGCGCCTTTTGTGCCATCGAAGGAACTTTTTTTGTTCCAGGCATTTGGGCGCAGGTAAACGATGAATTGAATGAACTTTCGTACAACTATCAAAAACGTGAATTGAACACCTGAGAAAATAATATTATGTAGACACTTCTCCATTGATCTCAAGTTATTTATGTGAAATATTACTTTAAAGTAGATTACCTTATTTATTAATTGTGAACATGCAAATGCAAAATCAGGACAAAAATCAGTGTTTGAACGTACTTACTTACATTCCTTCATAGCAATTGCTTTACCGGTACGTGCTATAAGACTGAATCTAAAATTATTGTTTTTTTTACATGTTTTACAATAAAATACTCATTGATATTAGTTTGCGCACATGTATTTAGGTTGTATGATTAGTACATCATGGTTTGAATTATTCGATCATACTCTATCGACGATAACATATCTAGTACCTAGTTTGAACGAATTGTATTACAATTATAGCTAATTAAGAATAATGTAGTTTTGTACTGGTTGTCTGTGTCGTCGAAAGAGTATTCATACTTGTTTGATTATTGTTTTGTGTGTCATTGTTTAACTAAGTTATAGGATCTCACTTCGTATTAAGTTCGGTATACATATATGCCTGTACAAAGGTGTGAGTATTTTAATTTTTACTAATTTCGAATGAAAATGCTTGAAAGTATGTAATATCTATTTATTTAGGTCGATGTTAAGTTTTAGTAAATTCTAGTCACATGTTTTACACATTCCTGTTTTCGACCAAACTTTGATGTTTAAGATTTATTGTAAATGTAGAAGTTTAAGTTTTAGGGTAAATTACCAATATGATTTTGGATTGTATAAGAAAGGCTCATCGGTAGGTTTCTTAATCACGTGTTTTTTGTTGTAATGAAATTATGAGAGAAATATGATCGTGTATATAGATTATGGATATGTAGTGAGAAGTGCGCTCGAAGTCTCGGCTGCCGAGCACAGCCGGGCGGCGCGCGGCGCTCCGCTGGCGTTACGCGGTGTTAATTAAACTAATTAGAATAAATTAAAGGCCAAGCTTTCAAGTTTCTCTCTTAATTCTATAACAACGCTACATAACTTTCACATGAGCACCTTCATGCGGAGTCTAACCAAATTTTACTCGACTCCGCAGCTTGTCGTAGGTACAATTTATACCCTTAAGTCGATGGAATAAAAGCTATATTGTTGTGATTGAACAGGAACTTTTAACATGGTATGAGTTAAGCTCGACCGCGTAGAAGCGCTTTAGTACAACACTATCTACTTACCTGTACCTTATATTATTATATATTTGTGTCCACCTGAACTTACTTTGTTAATTGCTAATTAAATAGTTAAAATATATACCAGAGAGGGCTATATTCGTTTTATTTAACCTTGTTATATGTAATAAAGGTTGTATTCCTTGTTTATTGCACATATAGCTGGGAATGTTTTAGATATCTAATCATAAAGTCCTAGTTGCAGAGCGGCAACTACGTATAGGAGAGCGCATGAGTATTGGACGTCCACAAAACTTGATGGATAGTTCATCATTAACCAATCTACATAGTTTGTGGTTATCACCACGTAAGGTTAAGTATGCTAGAGGTATAGAGAGGGAGAAACCTTTATCCTTGAGTGGACATGTGTAGTATAAAACACATAGTATAAAACAAGGTAAATAATTGAAACGTATAGTAAATGAGTAAAGTGGACTGAATTTTTCTACACTAAACCCTCAAGCTTAAAAAGGTGTACTCTATATAGGGGGTTGAGGGCCCTTAGAGGGTAAATGTGATCCTGTATGTAAGCAAACAACATATGTATATGTATAATAAAGATTTATAAAAAAAAACAGGTTATATACCTGAAGAAATTAGGGTGCCGACTAGCTTTAGTAAGCCTAATAGCAATTATTATGAGGCCATAAGAAAGCGACTACCTAATTGATATTACAGTAGGCTAACTACCTTTAGTAGCTTGATGCTTAGACTACTGCCGGTAATGTCAAAATTAAAAGTAAGTAAATTAATTGGAAAAGCTGTGAAAAATAGCAACTTAGATAATGCTAAATTGATTACACTATTAATTAGTAGGCTCCAAGTCTGCAGACGATCATTAGGTACCTATTTCTGTTGTACTCGTATTATCACTTAGCTCGTTCTTTGTAAAATAAGTCAACTTGCGTTCAATAAACCCATCCTAAATGTAGATAGACCTCAAAATTGAAGCACCAAATTTGATTAATACTTATAATAAAGTCGTGAGTAGACACTTTGTAAAAAAGAAATTGGTTGCTGATTGTTTTATGCTTTAATCCTAATACATTAAGATACTGACTGATTAAGATTTCTGTTGTATTTTTCTAACCAAAGAATAGGACAAAAGTCTAAATAAATAAATACAAAAATAATGGCGTCTAAAGCTCCATAAAATATGTCCTCTTCCGTCTAACTTTTGAAACGTAGGTCAAAAATTACCACATAATTTTATTCATTAAAATTCTATGAGTGGGTTTTACACAATATTTTCTAGTCTATGTAGGTACATAAATATTTTGTATCAAAACGCTGTATTAATTACGCCTATTGGAAGGATTTGCATTATGGAATTCAATACTCAACGTGGCATGGGATGCTCTTAGCGGGTTTATCCACCAAGTATGGAAAGCTTATCTCACAATCAGGATTGAAAAATAAGTAAAATATTCATTGATAATTAAAAATATCTTTAAAGCAAAACTCATTGATATATCCAGTATAATAAAATTTAATAAAGTTAAATAACGTAAAAATAATACGCAACTTGCGCCATCTGTTAGAAACATTCAAAAGTTCTTGGGTTTTGATGAACAACTTGAGCCATTACGTTACGCGAAGGGTAACGCGACGTAACAGACTGCGAGCTTTAATATGTTTACGAGAGATGGCGTCTGTGGTTAAAATATGAAAGTACGTAGAGAGATAGTCAGAGCTAATTTTGGCTTTAAATTCTCTAAATGTGATCTTTTGAAGTCTTGAAAAATTTCATTTCGAAATATGTATTTATATCTTTTATCATCATCATCTTACTCGCGTTGTCGCGGCATTTTGCCATGGCACATGGGTGCCTTGGGTCCACTTGGCAACTAATCCCAGGATTTGGTGTAGGCACTACACTAGTTTTACGAAAATGACTGCCATCTGACTTTCCAACCCAGAGGAGAAACATGAGGCTAATTCATTGTCTCTTGCAATGAATGAAGAAATCAAGAGGGTAAGAATAATGTCTAGAAATGTTCATTAACTGACGAAAAAACGGAGGAGGTTCTCAAGTCGTTGGACCCTTCTTATTATACCATTTTTATCAAAGATGGGTCTGAATTTAATAATTCGGTTGACAAACATAAAGTTTGCGACCAAAATTATATTTTTTTTTTCCTGGCCCAAAAACTAAGTCTGGCAATCCAGAAGGGCAACGCCGCCAGTATTCTGGACAGCATACCGGAGGTAGGGGTATTTAGCGAGGTTTTTTACATTTAATTTAATTTTATTATAACAGCAAACTGTATGTTTAACACAAAAAAAATATCATGTATATTATAATTGCTTATACTAAAAATGGGGCATCACCTTTACTTGGTATTGAGAGTTTACCTACAATTTTTAAAATTTTCCCGAGATCTGATGAGCCGCGTCGAGTGACGAGCAAACACTGGCAAGTGGTGGGGGTCGAGGGGGTCAAACTATTCGGCTGGATGAGTGTGTGTGACGGAAATAATACGTAGCGATGTTCGGAATTTGGTAAATATTGTTATTGGATTCGTGTAAATATATGTATTTAAATTGGACACGAATTCAGAACAAATGCGGCACTGGCATAAAATAATTATTTCGAAAATTTGTGTCAGCTTTTAGACTCCGAGCGATTGTGTTATTTAAGTGAGGTATACAAAAGAATAAAAACATTTTTACCTACTTATTGTCGCGCCAGTTTAAACCATGGATCGTTACCGGTATTATGAAAAATCTAGTAATTTTTAGGTAAGGAGAACATATTATTTTTGAACAATTTACCGGTTTGTTAAAATAAAAATAATAAAATAAAATAAATAAATAAATATTTCAGGACAATCCGACACAAATCGACCTAGTCCTACGGTAAGCTCAGTAAGGCTTGTGTTGTAGGTACTAGACGACGATATATATAATAGATAGATACATATAAATACTTAAATACATAGAAAATACCCATGACTCAGGAATAAATATTTGTGCTTATCACAAATAAATGCCCTGACTGGCAATCGAACCCAGGACCATCGGCTTCATAGGCAGGGTCACTACCGTTAAAGAAAATCAAAATAGTGTTATTGTTCTCCGATGTAAAGTGTAATGCCTTTCGGCTCGGCTATTAACACTATTTAGGTACCAAATTAGAGTAGTAATATTAAAAAAACATGTCATACCTTAAAGCTATGTTTATCGTGTAACTGGCATCTAACCCTAGTAGCTCGGGGCGTCGGGGGCAAACACGGCGTCTCCCGGGAGCCGCTCATTAGTTGTCCAAACAGCCGGCGGCCGCTTTGACAAGCGACGCGGACCGACGGACGATCTTCCCCTCCGAACTTTGGATATAAGGAGCTGCAGGCAAATAGTGCGGTCTGCTTATTTACTCGACACCTACTAGCTAGTAGCTAGTTCGTAGTCGTACCTACTACATAATTGTCGCGATGTGAAATTGTGCAAGTATGTACAGTTCAAAAATGTGTTTACACTTTGTCACCTTAATCCTTTGTAATAAGGTGCAAAAGTGTAAACTTCTTTTTGACGTCGATTGTAGCTACGTGGAAGTAGTCGTATTACCAGTGTGGCTATGTGCAATTTTTAAAGTACCTATATTAAAGTAGGTGGATACGTAACTAATACATGATTGAACCCCGTTACTTCTCGCACTAATTTTGCTTTTTCGTAGGGTTCGAGTTCGAATGTAAAACAACGGATTTTTTTTTCTAGTTCACCATCTTCCTCACGTTGTCCCGGCATTTGCTACTGCTCATGGGAGCCTGGGGCCCGCTTGGTAACTAATCCCAAGATTTGGCGTAGGCACTAGTTTTACGAAAGCGACTGCCATCTGACCACCGGAGGCAGTCGCTTTCGTAAAACTAGTGCCTACGCCAGACCAGAGGGTACACTAGGCCTTATTGGAATTAGTCCGGTAGAAACCGTGTAGTCACAATGTTTTCCTTCACCCAAAAGCGACTGGTAAATATTAAATGATGTTTCGAACATAAGTTCCGAAAAACTCATTAGTACGAGCAGGAGTTTGAATTTGCGACCTCCGGATTGCAAGTCGCACGCTCTAAAGGCTTGGGCAGATAGGCGCGTTTTGAGAGCGTGGCGCAGCGGGGCGTGACAGCGGTGTGGCTAATATAACGAAATAAGGCACAGTTTCGGACGGCAGCGCAGCGTCGCGCCCCACTGCGCCACGCCACAAAACGCGCCCTATGTGACCAAGCCTTTACTGTTAGGCTACCAGCGCTCTAGTTTAACCACTAAACATGATATTAACTTTGCATGACAAAATGTTGAATACCTGGCCCAATCAACTTTTCACATGTGCGTTCATTTCCATTACAGGGGGTGGCAGCGAATGTGTTATAAGGTCTTAATTTGTTTTACTACTTCAATTACGTTTTCACAAGACATGCACTTTCGTTATAATTTTAAGCACGCTGGTGTTGAAAGCCATATCTACTAGACATATTAGTAGAATGCGATAAAACGATCCTGAATACAAAATTTTCTATTAACAACCCTTTGACAACGGGTCAAGACAAAAATTGATCAACCGATAAACAGCCCAAACGTTAGGCATCAGATTATTGAACTACGGCAGTGAAGGCAGCTGGCTGGAACTTTAAATAATAGAAAGACATCGAAATTATTAATTGATTTAGAAGACATTTAATTCTTAAACTCAAATTAAAGTACTTATTAAATATTTGTAAGTAATATACAATTATTATTTGTTTGGATAACGTAGATAATCGTTTCTAGCTATCTTATCATATTCAGTGCATCAATTATAGGTTATTATTTTTATGAGAGGTAGGGCACAGCGATGACCATCACGCTTGAATCTGGGGCAGCCCAACTGGGGAAGTACCTCCTCCTTACTGAAGACCACAGCCATAATAGCACTGCTACCTTTCAGGTATGCAGTGTTGTGTTCCTGATGGTGAGTAAGGTTCCCAGAGCTCAAACCCCCCTTAAAGGCCGGCAACGCGCTTGTGACTCCTCTGGTGTTACGGGTGCCCATGGGTGACGGTAATTGCTTACCACCAGGCAATCCGTCTGCTCGTTTGCCGCCTATGTCATAAAAAAAAAAACAATCGAGAGAGAAGTAAAATTTAATATTTAGTATTTGTTACACCGGAATACCGCCAGTTTATGAATAACGGTATCAACGCAACCAGAATTTAAATATCTAATAATCCTAATAAGTCGATGTAGCTGTAAGTGCTGCAACTCGAGCAAAGAGAATGAATTGAAATGCTTGTTTTTCCCGTCAGTGCGATAAAACGATATAACTAAAATTCCCATAAGTCATGAAGTATTGTTAATTTGTACGACCCATAAAATTGTATTATAAAAAAGACATTTATTTTGGAAATAAAACAACTAAAACGGATTACATCGCTTATCCTAATTTATACTTCATCCCGACTTTTCAAACCCTTTAGCAGCGTTCGTGGTCATCGGGTGGACATTTATTTTCTTTTGTATCATAATCATAATATTCCGTCTATAATATTAATAATTTTCCATTATTAAACTGTTAATAAATTGTTATACTGCTTGCGGTACCCAGCAAATAAGAAGGTTATTATAACAGTAAGATATAAACCTTGTCAAACAACTAAGTTAGTTGATAAGGCTTTCACTAGAGTAACTTTAAGCGAACAATCAACTACTGATTTCAACATAATCACCAATCATGATCGCTGTAAGAATCATAACATCATGCCGCTAATGGCTCGTCAGCTCGCAATCATGGCGATGGCTGCGAACTCATCAATCACGGACACAGGTGCAGCCCGCGCCTTCTCCCCCCTCCCTCCCGATATCTGGTACATCTCTGGACAACATGGAAAGTCGAAAAGGTTTGCATGTCACTTGTGAAGTGACTTTTCGAGGGACTATCGGAAATTGTGGTGATCGATTGCATCGATGCCGTTGTAAGATTCTGATGCTGCTTGTTTATTTGTTTGGTTTATTTTTAAACACAATAATATAAAACTAAGAACAAATCAAATTATTTTTTATGAAATATTTTGATTTGCTTTGATTTTTAAGTAGTAATACTACTATATAAATTAAAAGTTGAAATAGATAACATATACTTAAGAAAAAACGACGAGGACCTCTGGTGTTCGAGACGGGATCCGGTGATCGGGGTTATCTATTTCAACTTTCACAATAATATAATAAAACAAGTACATCCCGCGTAACAAATTAAACGCTTGGATTCAGAGGCTCTAGTGTAAATGTAACGTAAAAAAACGTCTCGAACGCGTAAGGTATACTGTTATATGGGTATTATATGGGTAGCTCTAACTAATACGATGGTGACGTTTTGTTACGTTAAAAACTTACACTCATGGCTCTGTATGATTTTTACGATTAGTACCGTGTTTGCGATTAAGTTGCTGTTGAAAGGCGTAGCGTTGGCAGACCTCCCACAAGGTGGACCGATTACTTTGTAGAGATCGATGGAATTCAGTGAATGCGAGTGGAGCAAAACCGGTCATTGAGGGTCGCTTTGGGGGATGCTTATGTTTAGCTATAGGCTGTTTAGATAAGTAGAATTAATCATTATCATATCAACCAAAATCCTTGGGCTGATATGATAATGATTATTTCTACTTATCAATTTCAAGCCTTAGTCTTGATAATTAGTCAGAAATACATGCAGGTTATAACACCATTATGAAAGAAAACATCTAGTTTTTTATTATGCAGCACATAGTTTAAGCTAAATGTTTCACATGCCTCTTAAAGCTACATAAACTATTATACCCAGCTGGGAAACCAGTTTCTTGAAGTAAATAAGTACGTCTCCAACCGCGTTCGTTAATTAAAAACAGGAGCGTTGCAGCGGAATGTGGCCGGGGGGAAGGGGTGCAAATCAAATTACCGCGACTAGGGCACGCACGCCATAACCATCGCATTATCAGATTAGATCGCGCCGAGGACACAACTATGCACTCGCTTGTTTTCTTAACGCTGATTGTTTTATTTGGGACCAAGGTCATGGGGGTTATCAATTAATGCTAAGTTAGCAAGTTAGGGGTTGTTAATTACTGCTATTTAGGTAAGAGTTGCCTAACAGTTTTTGTCATTTAACTAGTTTCCCAATCCGGCTGAAATGATAGTATGTTGTCGGTATACGGTTATTTTATTAGTATACGTCTTCTAGAATTTCTACTACTATACATAAGTTAAAAAAATATTTTGAGTTATTTACTTTGGGATGTCTTGTGATTTACGTTAATGACACAACTTGTTATCTAAGTTACCGACAAAGTTGTATGTATATTTTGGTTCTTTCAATAGTAAAATATACATTATGTTAAAAACTTGCTAAAAAATGCTAAAGAAGACATGTCTTCTTTAGCATGAGACTCGGTATTTAGCAAGTTTTTAACATAATCATTCTACATATTTAATCAAACAAGCTCTCAAGTAAACATATAAAATATATTTTAAAGCTAATATAGTTAATGAGGTTAACCGTAGTTAAGAACCAATAACTAATAAGGTAACCGACACAGCTCGCAGAATTGTATTATTGAAATGGTAATGGGTACTATGGGCAGACCACGTAGAAAGAAGAGTCGACGCGTCGGCAGAAAAATCCGAAACTAAAATATGTAATTAAATTCTATCAGTTACCACTGTGTTGCCATTATAATAAATCGTTCCATAAATATACATTGTACATTTGATGAAATAATTGACGTAAGCAAATCATTTACTAGTTTTAACCGCACTTCTAAAATAGTAGTAGAAATTATTATTTAATAAAAACGTTTTGTGGAATTTATTTATTTAAACCTTTGGGAAACAAACAGGCAAATACAGCACATTTAAATTAACACATAATACATTCAAAAGTCAAACAGTTCCTACCAATGAATTTGAAAAATTTCAGTTGCTCAGAAATAAAAATTGTACAGTTTAAATCATGCAAAATTAACAGTAACTTAAATTATATATTATTTTAATATTAATTGACTTCAGAAAAATTCTAAAAATATATATTTTTTTTGTTTTGGAATCGTACTTCCGTACTACTTACATTTACGTTCCGTACGTACTTTCTGTAGGTACGCAATAGTTTTACGATAGCGACTGCCATACGACCTTTCAACCCAGATGGTAAACGAGGCCTTATTAGGATAAGTCCTGTTTTCAAATGATGTTTTCCTTCACCGAAAAGTGACTGGTAAATATTAAATAATATTTCGTACAAAATTTATTGGTACAAGCTAGGGTTCCAACCTGCGACCTCCGTATTGCAAGTCGTACGCTCTTACTACTAAGCCACCAGTGCTTCAACAAAAACACAATAGGAATGAATATAAATGACAATACACATTCTTCTCAATATACATTCCCAATATAAACACATTCTTAGACTTAATTAGCTGTGCCCCGCGGTGTTACCCGCGGTTTATTATGGAAAAACGTAGCCTATGTGTTAATCCAGGGTGTCAGCTAGCTCCATATCAAATTTTATTAAAATCGCTCCTGCCGTTTAGACGTGTAGAAGAAACAAACATACATACTCACAAACTTTCACCTTTATAGGTAGTGTAGAAGTGTAGATATATAGTGTAGAAGTGTAAATTTGTGTAGATGTAGATTTACAATTTCAATTGAGGTAAACGTCCGGGACAGCGTACCAATGGATGCCAATTTCAGTGTTAATGTTAAGTCATTGACTCATTGCCAATATATATAGAGGTTGCACTGACAGGTAGGAGTCATCTATTGGTGTTTCGAGAACTGGTACATTAACCTTATTGAAAATATCACGATTCCGATACATTTATAGGTATTCTCATTTCGAGTGCGTATTTTACAATCTCGATTCGATTCTGTTTTCTATGAAGGGTTATCTTGGCTACGGCCCCAGTGGTGACATCAAGATCATCTGTCATTTCCACTCCTACCCACCTTGAGTTGTACCGCAACCCACTATTGTTCACACCTCGCCTGTGACTCACCTACATATTTATACTAATAATAACTGCTGTAGTATTATACCCATAAATATCACGTTCAATACCTGTGCTTTGGAGATATACGTAATGGGAATAATGCCGACCAATAGCTCAGGGTAGACTAATCCCTACTAAGGTGAGTTGGGATACCCATATGAAGATGCGATATAATTGCAGATATATTATAAATAGTTCTGCGTAAGTACATAGATGTAGTCTGTGAATGGAAGACTCAATTCATACAATGAAATACTTATTAAAAGGTATTTCACAAAAAAGAAACCCAAGACCTAGGTAAGTACTTGAAATTCCAGAGGGCTGGCCACTATTTCGCCCAACGGATTAGCATTGCTATCCAGCGCGGAAACGCGGCCAGCCTTCTGGGCACCCTACCTAATGACCAGGACCTAGGTCAAATTTTTTATTTATAGTTAAGTTTTTAGTTAGTATCTTTATATTTGTGTGGGTTTTTAAATAAATAATTATTTTGCACATGAAATAAAACCATCATTCAGAATCATAAATATATATATTATTTATTTTATAAAATTTAAATTACCGCCTCCCAGTTGTGGCGACTATGGCAACTACCCTCTAAGATAAAAAAAAAAAGATAAAAGATCTTTATTTTTCAATTTAGGCACATTACATGCACTTATGAACGTCAAAAAAAAAAAAAAAAAATCTACACCGGTTCAAACCCTACACCTCTGACCCGTGAAGATACCGGCAAGAAACTACGGCGGGACTTATTTTTTCAAAACAGTGATACATCAAATCTTAAAGTAGGTACTTACATAATTATGCGTAGTCCGATAAGAAAACATATCAAACAGTTTATTACAAGATAAGAAAATATTAAAATATAAAAGTAAAAATAATAATGTATAAATAAATTCGACTTCACAAAATAGACATACTTTAATATGCTTTCTTATCTAAACTGTGTCATTTACATTATCTGGCAGTACATACAATTGTTGAATTAATTGCTAGGCGGTTTTGTTAGTTTCTGGTTTGGGCCATGCATGTTTGTCTGTCAAATAATCCTCTACTCTGTAATAGCCCTTAGACATCAAAGACTTTTTTAAGTAATTCTTAAGTATTGGGAAGGGTAATTTTAAGGCATCATCAGGTAACTTGTTATATAAATGAATACATTGCCCAAAAATGATTTATACACTTTACGCACACGACACTTTCTAATAGCAAGCTTATTCTTATTTCTAGTGTTATAGGTATGGATGTCACAATTTTTGGTAAACAACTGAAGGTTTTTAATAACGTACATAATATTTTCATATATATATTGACAAGCTACAGTTAATATATTAATTTCTTTAAAAGTTTTCTAACAGATGCACCTGCTCTTAAGTTATACATAAAACGAATGGCTCTTTTTGTAATACAAATATAGTCTGTATGTCAGCTGCTTTGCCCCAAACCAGAATACCATATGACATTACACTATGGAAATAACTATGATAAACTAATCGAGCTGTCTCAATATTCGACAGTTGCCTAATTCTCCTAACGGCGAAAGCGGCCGAACTTAATCTATGTGCGAGTTTTGTTATATGAGGACTCCACTGTAGACTTTTGTCCAATGTTAAACCAAGGAACAATGTTTTATCTACTATCTCTAAGCATTCATTATTTAAAAGTATTCTAGTATCCACCGGTGTAACATTCGGCAAAGCAAATCTAACACATTTTGTTTTCTTAGCATTAAGCAACAGATTGTTAGTAGTAAACCAGTTGAGAACATCAGCTAGTGTGTTATTAATTACATTAAAATCTGTAGATTGCCGGTCAACCTTGAAAATTAATGATGTATCATCGGCAAATAAAACTATATCACAACGGTTTTCTACTATACAAGGTAAATCATTTATATAAACCAAAAACAGGAACGGCCCTAATATAGAACCCTGTGGTACTCCTAATTTTACTAAGGCTCCTCTAGACTGGGTGTTATTTACAACGACTGTTTGGTTTCTATTGCTAAGATATGAGGACATGAGGTTTAAGGCATTTTCTGATAGGCCATAATGTTCTAGTTTCAGAATGAGAGTTCCATGATCTACACAATCAAAAGCTTTAGAAAGATCACAAAATATTCCAATGGCATCACAAGAATTTTCCCAAATACTGTAAATGTGTTGAATAAGCACCGAAGCAGCATCGGTTGTGGAACGTCCCTTTGTAAAACCGAACTGATTACTTGTAAGTAATCTTTGTCTGTTAAAGTGACTCAGCAGACTATTTAACATTAACTTTTCATAAACTTTACTTAGTACAGGGAGTATTGAAATCGGACGGTAATTAGTTAGATCACTCGATTCACCCGACTTAAAAAGAGGAATGACTTTACTACATTTCATAAGATCTGGAAAGACGCCTTCTGAAACGGAATTATTGTAAATTAAAGCTAAATAAGGCGCTATAACTTCTATAATATGACTAATGACCGCGACTGACGTTCCCCACAAGTCTTCTGTCTTCTTTAAGTTGAGTGACTTGAATGTCTTTACAATTTTTTCTGAGTCTACAAATTCAAATTCAAACATATTTTTACATTTCTTAATATTAGCGCAAAGTAAGGAATGTGCTTGAGGCGATGATGATTGTAGGCACTGTGTTGTATTTAGAGCCACGTTGGAAAAGTAATCTTCAAATGCCGAGGCAACATCGGCATTTGACACTACCTGTTGAGTATCTGAGACAATGTTCACTTGAGTAATGCGTGATTTACATTTACCGGCTTCTCTGTTAATAATATTCCAAACTGTTTTTACTTTATTGTCCGACACTTTGAGTTTAGAATTAATAAAGTTTGCCTTAGCAGAAGCTTGAAGCTTGCCTAAGATCTTACAAGTCATATTTGGGGGAGGCCTATGTCGAGCACTGGGTGACTTACGGCTGAAATGATGATGATGAATGATGATGATGAAATTACAGGACTAACTAGTTCCTGTTAAGAGTATCGGAATCTGAAATCTGGAAGAATTCATTTATTTAAAAACCAAACACGACCGAATGAACACGGATTTCTTGTTGACTACGGAACCCCAAAAACAATACATAAACAACAAAAAAAACAACAACAGGTCTACGCAGGAAGTCACATTTACAGGGAAAATGAAAAACTACGTACCAGTTGTTGTTGTTTGATTGCAGGTTGCTAAGTGATCACATATTTTACGGGAGGCTTTTGTTTTTCATCTAAGAGAGTCGTGCGCCGGGCCGCGGCGATAATAGGCACCGACCGTTCGACATTAGGAGAGTGGCCATGCGTTCTGTAAATGACGACGCCAACAGATTAAGTACATTTCAAATTCTTATTTTTTTTTATAGGATTCTTAAATTGAGTCGTTGTTGAGACTTGAGACCAGTTGTGTAAGCAAATACCCATCTTCGGGGGTGGCGAGGGTCTTATCTTAGCGATATTCAGATTTAGCAACATTTTGCTATTTACGTAATTAAATCATATGGATTTATATGAGTTCCGTAAACGACGACGCCAGCAAATGAAGTAGATGACACAGTTCAGATAAGAAAGCATATTAAAGTATGTCTATTTTGTGAAGTCGAATTTGTTTATACATTATTATTTTTACTTTTATATTTTGTATTTTCATATCTTGTAATAAACTGTTTGATATGTTTTCTTATCGGACTACGCATAATTATGTAAGTACTTTAAGATTTGATGTATCACTGTATTGAAAAAATAAGTCCCGCCGTCGTTTCTTGCCGGTATCTTCACGGGTCAGAGGTGTAGGGTTTGAACCGGTGTAGATTTTTTTTGACGTTCATAAGTGCATGTAATGTGCCTAAATTGAAAAATAAAGATCTTTTATCTTTTATCTTTTGTCTTTTAGATTTTGTACTCTTGAATATTTTTTTATGAAATAGGATTCTTGAATCGAGTCGTTGTTGAGAGCAGTTGTGTAAGCAAATACCCATTTTAGGTCTTATCTTAGCGGTTTTCAGATTTAGCAACATTTTGCTATTTACTTATTATAATCATAAGGATTTATATGTGTTCCGTAAACGACGACGTCAATGAACTAAGTAGATTTCGCATTCTTGAATATTGTTTTTAGAAATAGGTATCTTAAATCGAATCGTTGTTGAGAGCAGTTAATTGTCTAGGCAAATACCTATCTTAGTACTTAAAAAAAAAGCTATCCCAAGAACTGCAAAAAATCCATATTGAATTTTAAGTTTTCGTGTGGGCTCCACAGAGCGCTTAGAAAGCGGCTCAGGGAGGCAACAGGCTATCCTCGCGCAGGCAGCTTTCTCGCACAAAGGATTGCCATCGCAATACAGCGCGGGAACGCTGCCTGCGTGATGGGGACTCTACCTAAGTGTCTAAATTTAAGTTTTTTGTAAGAGTTTATTTTTAAGTTATTTTTAGCGCTTTTTATTACAGATATTGTATACTATTTAAAAATAAATAAATGTTTGTTTAGTTTCCATTGTCGATTAAATATATACATACTTACCTATATTTGTTTTAGTTTTTAAATAAATGACTTATATATTAATTTAAGAGAGAGTCATAAAAAGCCATACAAAAAGTACAAGATAATTAAAATAAATAATAAATATTGTCATGGAGCGTGCTTCGTCCCTCGGGACCCATAGCCCCTGAGCTCCACATGCATGCGGCAATTCGCTGTCCTACCCACAAAAATATATATCATATCGATATTCAATCCTAATATGTTCTAAACCTTAATACGTTTCAATATGGTTTAAATTTGCGTAACATTTGCCACTGATTTAGAATGTTACAATGTGAACCTACGCGTTTTCTCACGTAAGACTCCTTTACTATATACTCACCCTAAACGTCCCGCTGTGTTTTAATATCTTCAAACTTTGTTACCAGCGCCCAAATAAAATGTGCTTCGATAACGAAAACTTTGCTTCGTCTAACTTGTAAGCTTTTGTTTTGGAGTGGTTTAGTATTGACTATGCCCAATAAATTTCTATATTTACAATAATTACAAGATAAGCTACGAGTACTTAGCTACTTTTTTTTTTTTTTTTTTTATGATATAGGGGGCAAACGAGCAGACGGATTGCCTGATGGTAAGCAATCACCGTCGCCCATGGGCACCCGCAACACCAGGGGAGTCACAAGCGCGTTGCCGGCCTTTAAGGGGGGGTTGGAGCTCTGGGAACCTTACTCGCCATCAGGAACACAACACTACATACCTGAAAGGTAGCAGTGCTATTAGGGCTGTGGTCTTCTGTAAGGAGGAGGTACTTCCCCAGTTGGGCTGCCCCAGATTCAAGCGTGATGGTCATCGCTGTGCCCTACCTCTCATTGTTGGACGTAGTTTAAGGACATACCCGGGTCCAACCACACTGCTACTTACTAACCACATTCAATCTAAAAGGTCTTGAGGCATTGTACCAAGGATGTTGGCGGCATGTCCTCGTTGTATCGCAATGCTGATACGTTGTGCGAAGAAGCCGCCAGCTCTTTGGTCACCAGTTACGGCAACCAGACGCTTCGCTATTTCTGCAATTAATAATCCCACAATATTCACTATTGTGTCAAAAAAATGTAAAACATGCAATAATTATATGTATCTGCTACGTATGTCCTCTACTGGACATAGGGCTCCCCCGTAGACTGCCACAGGGAGCCATTGGACTCCTAGCAACTACGGGGTCTTATGTCCATCTAGTTTGTGTAAAACGCACTTTACTAAAGCTTTATTATTATTTTCAAATATATTATCAGTAATGTAGGAACTTAGAAGACAAAATGCGATGAGAGGGTGTGTTACCTATATATTATACACCACTGTGTAAGTTAAGTTGGTACTTATATGCCTAAAAAATCTTATACGTATATATGTATAGAAAGGGTATCCATTCGCCCTCAGACTTAATCCAGTTTGTTAGTAGTAGCAATACCTTTGTGAGTTAATTCATCTTTTTCTTCATTATTCTTATATTCAATTTAAAACGATTTTTCTAAATAAAGATTATGATAACATACTTGGAAAAGTTTTTATAAACCATTAGATTGTGTATAGTTTAACTATCATGGTCTCTAAAAAAGTAACAACTAGAATAGCTGCACAGGAACCAAAATACATACATGGAGAAGAAAGCATCAATAGTCGAGTTTCTCGATTAAGGAACTCCATTGAATACCTATCATTTAATTTTGCCCCCATACTTCGATATCCCAATATATTACACCAAGCAGGTAGATACTATGCTAAAGTCCAAGCTTTAGCATAGTAGTTACCTGCTTGGTGTAATCAGTATGATTTTTTAATACTATGACGGTGGCAAACAATCATACGGCCCTCTTGATGGTAAGTTTTGGACCCGGGTACCTATGTCCTTAAACTACGTCCAACAATGAGAGGTAGGGCACAGCGAAGTAGGTACCACTACGCTTGAGTCTGGAGAAGCCCAACTGGGGAAGTATACCTGCTCCTTACAGAAGACCACAGCCATAACAGCACTGCTACCTTTCGGGTATGTAGTGTTGTGTTCCTGATGGTGAGTAAGGTTCCCAGAGCTCCAACCCTGGTGATGCGGGTGCCCATGGGCGACGGTAATTGCTTACCACCAGGCAATGCATCTGCTCGTTTGCCGACTATGTCATAAAAAAAACTAGTCATCGTCACGTTTCGCGTTATGAGATAAGTAGGTATCTATCTACCGCCATGCCGTTGCTGTGTGATGCCGGCTGACTGTAGTGAATGGGGTGGTGCTATTCTAGCACCATCTCCTCCCACGGGTTTCGTAAGAGGCGACAAAGGGAAAAATCCTATGGACGGCCAGCAACGCCCAACAGCTACTGCGGTCGCCAACCCGCCTGCCAAGCGTGGCGACTATGGCAACTTGCTATGCATGCGACTATGGCATGTTGCTATCGATGTATTGTAACTAATAACAACCGTAAACCTTACCTAATTGGTAATAATATAATTTAATCCAATTCTAGCATTTTTAAGTTTTGTTATGTGCAATGGGTCGAATATATACAACTACGAACGATACACCTACTACAGTCAGCGCACAGATAAAGAACTCCGTAGTACTCCGTGAGTCATAAAGTTAGTTGCAGTCCGTATGGCCAAATATATCTATACAGATCTTTATTTATATAGCAGTAAGGATGTGTATCGATATATTTGGTCATACTGACTGCAACTAATTATATGACGCTGACTGTACAAACGATATATCTATAACTTAAGTGATTTAATTTACTCGATAAAATGTAGATAATCACATTATAACGCTCCGCGGTAGATTCAATCCTACATTTACATAGAACACAAAGATTAAATATAGGTACCTAATAGTTCCTAAGTGGAGCTGTAACTTGTAGTATTAGAAAGTTTTCTTAAGCAGCAGTCGCGGGGATGCAATGAAATATAATCTTTAAGTTTAGCTACTGCGGTCGCCAACCCGCCTGCCAAGCGTGGCGATTGTGGCAACTTCCCCCCAAGATGTTAAAATCATGTTTGGGGGAGGCTTGTGTCCAGCACTGGATGTCTTACGGCTGACATGATGATGATGTTTTTTTAGTGATGGTGTGCAGTCAGCAGCGGAAGTGGCTAGTGGGTGAGGTGGTCAAAACGACGTCAACACATTTTTGGAGAGAATAGATAAAGCGATTTAAGTATCACACTATTTTCTAATACCTTTACAATTTGGATATTGTAACAGAATGTTGGGTTATGTTAAATTAACCTTAAAATAAAATATTGTTGTAATAATTAACTACAATAAACAAATAACAGTAGTATTATTAAAACATCTGCATATATTTTTTCCATGTTTGCAGACGCTCTTACTCGATACAAAAACCGACCTGCAGTTCTGCACACATGTTCGGGAAAACAAATTAAAAACCTTTGGGCGCGACAAGGACACAGCATCACAACTTTTACTCGAACAGAATAGGCTGGAGCGAAAATATGAACCAAGTTTACAGAAACTTACACAAAAAAAACTTAGAATATTTAAATACCTAAAGCCATTCATTACGTACCTGGATCGTTAATTACAACTTTTTTATTTTCCTCAATGACAAAGGAACATTCGGCGAAAAGAAAAGTAGACAAGTGTCGTGACACGCACCCCTCTCGAGGAGCGAAGAGCGGGGGTGTGCAGCTGACCTATCGCAGCTCGGAACCGAGCCTTCGGGGGCGCCCATTGGCTTGCCCACAGGGGGTGCGCGCCCCGCCCCATCCTCGAAGCTCGCCCTTATTGAATTAGGCTTATCATTCGATTTCGAGTGGGGCGAGAGCGCGGTCCTGCGCCGGCAAAAACTAACGTTGCGATCCGATACCATCTGTAATCGGCATAATTCAATCGCGGCTCATCCAATTATGTGGTTGTGAGCCTTCGCGCCCTCGAACAGAAGACGCACGCGCCCCGCGCGGCGCGGCGCTCGCTGCTCCTTCGAGATCCATGTGAAGAGAAGACACCGGACTGACCATGGAGTACGGTTACTTGAGCGGCGCGGGCGGCGGGTTCGAAGGCGGCTGCTTGGGCTCGGGCGGCGGGGAGCTGTCCTGGGGCGAGCTGGCCTCGTGCGGGCAGATGTCGCAGGCCGCCTACAGGTACCAGGGCATGCGCTACCAGCCCCCGCCGCCGCAGTGCGCGCGGCCGCAGGACCAGGCAATGAGGAATCACCACATATTCCCGCCGGCGATGAATCTGCAACGTAAGTGACATTTTTAATGCGATAATATCGTGAGACAACGGCTAACTCGCGTATTTTAAGAGTTAGGACACGCGCATGTGAATTCTCTGGCATCCATAGGCTACGATGACTGCTTAGGTGGGCCGAATGCTTGTTTGCCACCGTCGTTGTATTTTAAGTCGAATATTGCTCGACATGATTCGCTCTGTGTCGAGGAGCTTTATCAGGAGCCGTTCGCGTTAGCTGACGTGCGAAGTCGAGTAATATTCGACTTAAAAGATGTGAGTTACCTACCCCTTTTAATACACAAGTCACACGATGTTATTATTTTTATCCGACGACCCGTCGTTTATTTTTTATAATGAATGACCACGCAAAAGTTTATTATTCTATTAATGTATGTTCTTATACTAATCCTGTTTACTGTGCACGTGTTTTTCAAATGCGTTAATTTTATATTAGATTGCTAATTTAGCAAAGATGACAAATAATTGGGACAGCTAAATAAGAGTAGTAGGGACCATCTTTCTGACCGTGATTATTTTTAAGGTTATGACTCTCCTCTACCTACCTGTGATTTATAAAAATTGTGGTTCTTATAAACATAGGCTAATTACTGGCTATCAACTTAGCAAAATAATTATCAATAACACTTTACATTCCTAATTTATTTTAAGATTTGATTTATAGCCTAATTTTAAATTACCATAAAGTTTGTTTACCTTTCGAATTAATTACGGAAAAACTCTGAATAGAATATAGGCCCTGAGGCTTTAGTGTAAGTTTCTTTTGACGTAAAAAAACGTTTGCGAACACGTAAGTGATAATGTTATTTATATGGGAAACGCAAACGCGTTCGTGGCGTAAAGTTACGTTAAAAACTTACAATAAGGGCTCAGAATATAATATTAATGAACGAACGGCACCTTAATAATACTCACAAGTCGGTTAAATAACAAATATTTGTGCTCACTATACAAATTAAATAAATGTCCTTACTGGGATTTGAACCCAGGACCGTCTCAGGACACACTAGGCCAGACTTGTGGTCTGACTTGGCATTATAAGTTCATTTATGACCTTTCCAATCTCTCATGCTACTAAGCTGTGTTACATGTAAAATGAGAATGAGGTTAAGAACATTTTATTCCTATATTTGTGTCTCACCAATGGTCGATAGTTATCAGCTTGTGGGCATATAAGTCATGTTTTTATCATACATGAACAGATAAAACAAAAAATGGCGTACATGTGGATTAGAGTCCGGAGGACGGAAAAAATATTAGGACTGGAAATCATTAATTTTGATCACAAGAAAGTCGTGATCAAAATTTAGTTTTTCACTCAAATATATGTATTTTTAATAGGTAGTGAAATGTTAACATTTATTCCTTTACTCTACAAAATGTTGTAAGAGAAATTTTAATGTTTTATTTATATTGTTAGTATCGGTTGAATGCTCCGGTCTCACACGGACTACAACCCAATTGGTCAGATACAAAGTAATACCAGATGATGAAAAGTAAACCGACTGTCCCGTTGGTTTAGGTTGTACTCGTTTTGTATCGGCCCGTAGGGCCAAAGCACACAAAGATATCATTTTGTGTTTCTGCCATTTTGAGTTATGGAGGATGAGCCTAATATATTTTACGTTCTAGTCCAGTGTAAGACTAACTAGATTGAATTTAATTTCAGATAAAACAATTAAGATAATGGTACTTTATTGGTTCATTGTGTCCGGGTTTTAATTTTAAAGTAGGTAGAGATACTGAATCTTGGCAAATAATATATTTTCGATAAGTAATACTAATAATGCAATATTAAAAATATGTATCCCTCAATTGTTAAAAATGTGTATCAACAAAGTTATTGATTATTACTAATCGTTTTAATCTCATATTACTCAGAGTTGGTCGTAAAATCAAAATATTTGTAATACTCAATTATAGTAGATTGTTTGACAAGGGGCTAAAGTAGGCCATAGTATAGTACCACGAGATGGTTATTTTCCCGAACGAAGTGAGGGAAAATTGTTCGAGGGGTAATATGGCGTTTAGACCTGAGTTATACATACTAGTTTTCACTTCGATTGCGAGAAAATATAATAAAGTAACATTTTAACAATAAACAAATACAATTTTATCGCCCGCAATGAATTCTGAGTCAAAAATGTTTAATTTGGCAGTCTTTGTATTTTTTTCAGTACTTTGATACAGATAGGATATATCTACGCCGTGAATAAATGCCATAGACAATGTATAATTTGGGCTTCAAAGAGTTTGCCAACGATTTAAACTTTTTTTTAATGCTTGTGAAGTAGGAACTAAAAAGCACCTAATGCTTTGAGAATTTGATTGCGTTTCCTCATTGGTCGATTTTAATATTGCGGTATATCTGATTGTTTGATACTTTATACAAAGTTTTGTTTAATGATTTCACATTTTTAAACAGTATTCGCACCAAAAAAGAATCTAGAGTTGCAATTAACTTCGATATGTGTCGTTATTGGTGGATTTAATAAGGTGAAGCGTTCTGGTTGGTTAATTTAAAACGTTTTGTATATCATAAATATGTATACATATTTTCCCAAGAGGCTAAATGTACTACTTTAGTCTGCCTTGGCAAGCATAATATGACACACTTTTAGAGCATGAGAAGTGAAAAATAATATACTTAGTGTATAATTTTAGTAACAAAAACTAGTATTTAAATTCCCTATTAAACTAAATGAGTTTTGAATAATCCCATAAATATAAATTATACACTTTTTATACACATATGAATAAAATAAAATTAATGTGGTACAAAACTACGCATTATTATGTATTTGGGTCTAAATACTTTGTGATTAGTAGTACATCTTGAAAACTGCGTCATATATTTGTACATTCTATCAGACTTATAAAAACCTGTGCTATTGTCTGGGTCTATAGTGTGAACAAAAAAAACCGAGGAAATGTCCATCTCATAAAAAAACCGTAATTATTTTTTGATCAGAACACTTTACTGTACTTCTACCGACGGTGTTACCTACAATTTAAATATTTTTTTGGCAAAAAATAATAATTTTTGGTGCAAGCTTTTATTGCCGACTGTACTCTTTTCTAACTATATATCGAAAGGTTTCCATGAACCTATACACCGCGGGTTTATTTTGTATATTTTAGGAGTTGCAATACCTAATTCCTTCCGGCTCTAGCATCATATCGGATGTGTGGTATCATAAAATTGCATTGCAAGATTGAGTAAAACTTCAAAATTGAGTTTAAAATTTTGAAACACAACAAATATGAGCCTAAGCAGATAGTACCATTTTTTACCGTTTGGCGTTGAGACGCTAGGTCCATGGAGTCCTAGCGCGCACAAATTTTTTGCAGAAATCGCGAAGCCTCTTCTTGATGTAACTGGTAACAGAGGAGCTGGCGGCTTCCTTATATAACGTATCAGCATTGCGATACAACGAGGAAATGCCGCCAGCGCCGTCGATACAATGCCTCAAGGGCCTTTTTAGATTCAATCTAGAGTAGGTAAGTTATTTAACGTTATTGTAATTTTAATTATTTTGTATTTTATTCATAAATGAATATAGGTATTCTATCAGATTGAAGGAGGTGTATCTTGAAGATTTTATCTTAATATATTATTAAATATGGGTCTCTATTGGTTCCCATAAAGTGTGAAGTTAGATTTTTGAAGTGAATAACGTTGTACGTCAGATTTTTTTTAGTCATATTGTCATTAGTCATAAAAATTAACAGTATAAATCGGTGGTCAGATTTTTGTAGGTCATAATTATTGTTAGTCATATATATTTAATATTAAATATAAACTTAACTCAAATATACATTAAAACATTTATAAATATATAAACTATGAGAAAAGAATCAAAAAACTAAAAATCTAATTCTAAAGTTGGCACCTGTGACATGGTGCCGAGGATGCTGGCAGCATTTCCTCGCTGAACTGCAATGCTTTGACGACAGATTTGGCCTAGTGGGTAGTGACACTGCCTATGAAGCCGATGGTCCTGGGTTCTAATGCTAGTCAGGGCATTTATTGGTGTGATGAGCACAGATATTTGTTCCTGAGTCATGGGTGTTTTCTATGTATTTATATGTATCTATATATCGTCGTCTAGTACCTACAACACAAGCCTTACTTAGCTTACCGTAGGCGTAGGTCGATTTGTGTAAGATTGTCCCGATTATTTTTAATTTTATTTATTATGCGTTGAGCAAGTAAATTGCCAGCTCTAGTGTCACCGTTGACATCGACCAGCCGTTTAGCCAACAGTGGTACAGGCCTTGTGCTACTGGACCCCCATACACTTAACTCATCTGACATATCATTTAACAGTGACGTCAAATCAACCTCAGTTAGGTAATAATTCGCTTGTCTTTTTGGTCAAATTTTACCAAAAAATAAAAAAGTAACAAATAATTAAAATGTAATAAAGTATCTTTAAACAAGAATGAGATGTTTCAGGTGTTTTTGAAATAAAAACAAGATAAGAAATATAATACGGATCAAATAAAAATCTTCACTCTGGTGAAGTATCTCTATACTCCTAAAATACTCGTAGGTGCCAAAAGATAAGTATTTTTAGTGTCATATTTTACGACGATTCGTAAACTATTCAAATTATATGTTTCAAAAGTTACTCGACTATGATGCGTAATGTACTAAAAGTTCTCTCAAGGGTATATAAAATTATTTCGAAGAGCTGAACTCCGGCATTGACACTTGCTAGTAAATGATCGGCGACCCTTTGGATAAAGCTCGAATGCAATGTAAAAGAAATCGTTTTCATTTGGTAAGAAAGTTGCAACGACGGTCATGACACAAAGAGTGGTGCTGGGCGGGGCGGGCGGCCGCGGGGGTGCGGAGTGAGCCGGGGGGAGCATTCTCGCCGCGTGAGCGATTGCGCCCCTAATTGGCAGCGGCGTCCGCGAGAATCTTGAGGGGAGGACAGCAAAGCTCGAGCGAGCCTTCTCTGCCGTCTTCTATGACCCTCCCCCCACTTCCGCAAACTCTACCGCTGCCTCACCCCCGCCGACGCCCTGCAGCACAATAACTCACAGCGGGCGCTCACGTAATCTCGAGTAAGCTCGGATTATGCCCGTTAATCATGCGGAAATTAATTACAAGTTTGCGTATTAATTGTAGTACAATTACAAGAATTACGGTTAAGATTAAGATGATTCTTGTTTCAACGTTGTGGCTATTTTTACCAAAACAGTTCACGTTGTTTCACGTTGTCTGCCTTCGTCGAAACAGATGAAGGCATCGAAGCTACGGATAGATATTTACATAATAAAGAGGGCGAACATTTCGGAATCGGGAAGAATAACCCGATATTGTCATTTCTATTCTCATGTCGCCTTTGTATGCAAGTGGACGGGTTAATTCGATTTGGTGCGAACACCGAGGGCAATATTTTATCGCATCATGTGATCTATTCTGTCCCAGTATAGTATAGTAGAGTGGGCCATAAAAAAGGCAATATCTCACAGTTGAGCTGCGCCGGGAGCCGCGATCGTAACTTCTACAATGTTACTGCGGTACACTCGACGAAAGAACACTTTTATTTTAGAAAAGGAATTGTTTTCCTTTAAAGAACATTGTATATATCGTGCGAGAAATTCTTGACGTGGCTCTTTCCGAATCCGTCACATAAACTATTCTTTGATACGCTTGCTTTTTGGGCAATTGTAAAAATATTACCAGCCGCCGTAAATTTATTATAAAGTTCTGTAAGGTACTCTTCGACTAAATAATACTTATTTCATATTGTCTTAGGCGATAATTACTCATGAAATAAAACAACTGAAAAGGATTATATCGGAATAATTAGGTATTTGAACTAGTTAGGGTGTAGTCACAAATACATCATTATTAGTCGTTATGTAACGAACGTACTGGTTCAAGGTTACGTCGAAAAAAGTTAAGATAGAAAGTACAAAAAAATTAAGCATTTAAAAATCGGAAAATGCCAGTACCACGGCGTAGGTAACGTTCTTCAGAAAACCGATTCGGCTAGTATTACCGGAAAGATCTTAATCGCGAATTGGCCCGGGTATGTCCTTAAACTACGTCCAACAATGAGAGGTAGGGCACAGCGATGACCATCACGCTTGAATCTGGGGCAGCCCAACTGGGGCAGTACCTCCTCCTTACAGAAAACCACAGCCATAATAGCACTGCTACCTTTCAGGTATGTAGTGTTGTGTTCCTGGTGGTGAGTAAGGTTCCCAGTGCTCCAACCCCCCTTAAAGGCCGGCAACGCGCTTGTAACTCCCCTGGTGTTACGGGTGCCCATGGGCGACGTTAATTGCTTACCACCAGGTAATCCGTCTGCTCGTTTGCCGCCTCTGTCATAAAAAAATAAATAATAATAATAATAATTTGAAAACCATGTCGATATGCTCTAGGTACAATATATAGGTACATGAAACTGTATTAACCACAGACAGCAGGTTATCATTAGTCTCAACAGTAATAAAGAACCGGCAAACATTTCAGCGTATGATCGATGATGGTAGTACCCGGCGAGTACCTATTCGGTAATACAATAACAGTGCCTATTATTTTTACGATTACCCACTCGCCAACGACTCGCTCGCGGGAAACGTTTTTACTGCAGCCATTACGTAAATTTACCCATATGTTTATTTGCAATATAAAACATATTGCCCTTAGACGTTTTGTAAGCTTTTATAGGGTCTAACATTACTTGCATTACTTGTAAAACGTTTTTATCGTCACGTATCTGTGTTTGATGCTGAGACTTTGGTGTGCGAGTTCAGTTTCTTCCCATATAGTGTTGAGATACATTATTAAGTTTTATTAAATAGTAATAAATATTTATCATTTTATCACAGCTGCGCTGTATACTTGGATATCTGTATTAATACGATGTTAATTGCTATTAAATAAAGCTTAAGATATTCTCATTTAGAGCCTAGAAAAAGATAGACAAACTTTGTTTTATTTCGATAGTATTCTCCCAAGAAAGGAATGGCTATAGTTTGCTGGACTATATCGTATTAATAAATATTTATATGTTGATCCGATTATGAAAATATATTTTGAAATTAATCTCATTGAAATATCGCACATTAAACGACAAAAATATAGTATATTTTCAAACCAACGGGCAAAACTAAAACTATTTCTGAAACTTTTAAATTATTTATCACTGAACTCCTTGAAGATTTGTAGCAAATTTAATGTGTAATGAACTTATCAAATTCGTTTTTCGTTTTCAATTAAATACTAACGAATAGGAAACCTAATCCCTACCCAATTTTAGTTTAGCTTATAAACCGCTGACAGGTTTGCAATATTCAAGCTTTGAGAACGGAGTCAACAACCGGGCGTGATATATGAAGGCGACGATGTGGCAATAAGGTTTCTCAGAGCCTTCATTAATCTACGTGTAAGTAACCCTTTCACTGGGTGGGGCGGGCAGTATCAACACTTATTTCGGCTACCTCACATCTTTTTTACATATGAATTTTAAATGTAAACTCTATTATAGGCGTATAAGGTCGCTTTTACCATATAGCTAGGACGCAGGATTGGAATTTGGGATAGTTGTAGCAATATGCCGCGATGACGCGCCGACGTTGCCTGCATTATGGATGCCCGCGAAGTTCGTGACGCGAGAAAAATGAACCGCGGCCCGGCTAGATGGATGGCGATACAATTTACTGCGTGGATTTTTACGCACGAAAGGCTGCGGGAGTCTGAAGATTTTGGTTCGCGATGTGCTTCTTGTTGAAATCTGTGCCGTTTGGTTACGAGTAAAAGATTGTTTTAATAATAACTTATTATTTATGAGCTCCAGCAAATTATACCTGAGGTTGTATACGTATTAGTATATTTTTATGTTGCATAGGATCATATACCTTCCGCCAGCGCTCTACACGACAACATTTCCATCATCACCACATAGATGGTTGGCAGTCCTCAACTGTGCGTTTTTCTAGAAACTTCCTTCCTCGCACAGGAAAACTCTGGAATAAATTGTCGTGTGCAGTATTTCCGGACCGATATGACATCCAAACCTTCAAGAAAAGAGCGTATAGGGATCTTAAAGGCCGGCAACGTACTTGTGACTCCTCTGGTGTTGCGAGTGTCCATGGGCGGCGGTAGTTGCTTACCATCAGGCAATCCGTCGGCTCGTTTGCCTCCTATATCATAAAAAAAAAAATACAATATATGTACTCCAACAAGTGCTCGGAAAAGTCATCGCAAAACAATCGCAACACCGCAATAGCACAAGATTTATAGTTTAGTAGAGCTTACTTTATTTTATTTCACAAAAGATAATTACATTATAAGTTTGACTTATTTGCTAAGTTATAATAATTTCAATCATGATCGTCACAATTTCATATTCTCAATGAAAATGATAATGATAATATTGTACATTAATAAATATGTGTCTCCCAATAAGGATCGTCAAATTAAATTTAAATACAATATAAGTATGTATGATATAGAATCGCATTATATACAATGTTACTTCATTATATTTTTTAATGACACTGCAAAACAAAATTTACCATATACGTGTGTGAAGGTATTTCCATAATATAGCAAAAAATTAATTATATTAATTTAAATTGTCAACAAAAAACCGTTTCAATCATGTCACTTTGACAAATCCATAACAGATATGCGACAAAAAAAAATCAAATGTTAAATTACGTTAATATCCGCTTTAGATAATAATATCTTAAGTCTCGACTCTATAGAGACTTGTTCCATGTACATATCTGTTTCTGCGATGACTTGTCCGAGCACTGACTCCAACTCACTTGGGCTGACTCTATATTACTGCAAGCGTCGCGTAGTCTTTTGTTTCCTTAAGCCGGGGACACATAACGTCACGTCTGTCAGGCAATGTATTAAAACCATTATTCTTTAAAAAAACTCAAATAAAACGAAAAAAGTAGCCACTGCCTTATAAATTATTTTTTCGTATGAAACCATTGTTATTTTTTTAAGTTATCATAAAAACGAACTTATTATGTTTCGTTTTAGGTAATGTCGTGGATATTTTTATCGGGTGTTCTAAATCTATGGCCCATTCAAAAAAACTTTGCATTTTGGGAGAGTTTTTTTCTAATTTGAACATTTGGATCATTAGCAGAGCCCGTAATTTTCATGCCGATGACATAAATTTCACGTCACGCTCCACATATTATGATGATCCCAAATAGTTTTATTGTATGTAAATGATTAATCATTAGTCGTCAATCATTAAAATTAAATACTGATTCCCTAATTGTAAGTATTAGTTGTTGAAATTAGAAAAAAATATGTCTATCAATTGTAAAAAATTGTAAAATTGTAAATTGTCAAGTTGTAAAAAAATAAGCAAATGTGTGACACAACAAACAAAAATACGATTACAAAACAAAAGGATTTTTATCAATATTGCATAACGTATGAACGCGAAGATGACTTAGATTTTTTTTGTATGGAAATGAATGCAAGAAGGATGGCGTCTTTGCGTTAGAGAGGAATTCTGTTTTCTACGTATTTATTGAAATGTAATAATAATACCATTTCATAAAATGAATGTATAAAAACAAATTAAATAGTTTTATTTACGTATCACGTATCAAGTTTGTACTTGATTAAAATGATAGACGACATGACGACTAATGATTAATAATTTACAATAAAACTATTTGGGATCATTCTATATGGAGCGTGACGTCAAATTCACGTCACCGGCATTAAAATTACGGGCCCTGATCATTAAGCTTGCACTATGCTCTGTACTCAAACAAATTATCAATACTAGAATGTCCCGTGAATAATTTTACTATCGTAAACAAGTATTTGTAATTTGACTCAGAAAATGACGTATTTTTGTAACGTTAATTTTTGTTTTAGCACTACTTGGCGTTATTGTAAGATTTTGACATCCTAAACGTAAAATAGACAAGCAAATTCGTAATTCTATGACTGTTTCCACTACATGGACCCACCAGTTAACGGTGGAAACTCATGGCAATGTTTCTTATATAATTAATTAAAATACTTTATATTGAAATAATAGGAAAGTATTACAATTTTACAAAAAAATAGGTGTACTTAACTACTACATTAAATCCAACCAGACCATAAGCTATAATAAGTTTTATAAAATTAAAGACACAAATAATATTTAATATTTACTCAAAAACATTAGTTTGCAATGAATCTTTCATACGGGTCCAGTGATTAGAATTATTTAAATTCTCACAAATGGAAATTAGTACTAACGGATAACTAAAAAAAAACGGAGTTACAAAAAAACTGTCTGTGTGTCTGTGAAATATGGCCAAGACTGCATACAGTTTGTTTAATCGGTAGCATGGTTCGTAATTGCAAAGAATAGTTCGAGTGAAATAACAATTCATAGATATTTGGTTTTAACTATGATCCCAAATTGCAAAGAAATTCCTAGCAGGTACGTTTTAGGCGAGTTCCCCCGAGTCGGCCCGGATAAATCCTCAGCGCCCTTCAAGTCTCGCCGTCTAGTGATTAAGCCACCTCCAGCCGAGGAGGGGGGGAGGGGGTCTCGGATCATATCACCTGTGAATTAATTGGTAACTGACGATTAATTACGAACACGTGTTCGACTAACGTGTTGGTAAACATGGGTTTGTTGAGAGGTGACAAGCTTTGCGTTTTGATCGATTGTAGAAATGCTTACCTAGGATTAATCACGTTTGTATTTCATTAGTACGGTATTTCTAAACCGCCATGTTATAAATAAAATTTTAACGAAATTACGATTTCTTTGTATTAATATAAACAACAGTACAAAATAATTCGGAGTCACTTATATTTATATTGAGCTATTTAGTAATTATTTTTAGTGAGCTTACTATGTAACAATTTTCTTTGATGGGATCAGAATAAAACCAAGTACTTAATACATTATTTATACATATAATCGAATATTGTTAACGAAATCACTGTTTCTTTGTATTAATATAATCAATAGTACAAAATAATTCGGAGTTACTTATATTTACATTGAGCTATTTAGTTTTTAATGAGCTTATTATATAACAAAAATATTTGATGCGATCAGAATAAAACCAAGTAATACATATACATATAATCGAATATTGTTACGACTGTACACTAAATTAAATATTTCTCTGAGATATTTACAAATCACAATTATCATTTGCACTGCTAAAAATATATTAGCATATTTATGACTGATATGAGTCATGTATACAATGTAGGTAACTAAATTAAAATATGAACATTATTATTATTGTAATACCGTAAGAACCTCAACAAACCATTCTTGAGCCGTCTGAAAACTCGTAACAAAGCTGAAGGGACTAGCCCTCCACGCGCTTCTTGTAGGTACCAGGCACACAGATATAGGTGTAGGTATGCGTAGGTAGGGAATCTTCCCTAGCTATAAATATATAGAGTGCGGTAGGAAAACTCGTAGCGCTGGTTGTCGCGTGGGACGGTATCGATCGCCTTCGCTTGTAGCTACGGCGTAGTGCCGCTACGAGGCATGCTACGAATTTTTGCAAATTGTTTCATTGCTGCAACAAGTTGATCTGTACAGAGTGCATTCTATTGCTCTTAGAGTCCGTTTTATATAACCTAGTTAGTCAATATGATACTAATAAAAAATAAGAGAAATATATCTATTGATTGAGTGGATTCTGTATTGACATCGAAGCATTGTTAACGTAGTAATAATACGTGTGTACTTTTGAACTCGTATTTTTCAAACAACAATATCGGTGTGATTGAAGCAAAACTAATCCAATAAGGCCTAGTTTTCTCTGGGGTTTGAAAGGTCAGATAAAATAAAGTAAAACTGTTTCGTAATAGTACATTTCGATATAAGTGAAAAAAAAATTTTTCTACGAGGGTGAACGTTGGAGCCCGAGTGAAACGAGGGTGACAATCACCCGAGTCTTAAAGAAGTTTTTACACGAGTATCGAACCTAATTTTTCAAAGCAAGTGCCTTAAAAAGTGAAAAGTGCGAAAAGTTCACTTTTTACGCACTAGTTAAAAATTGTTTCTAAATAAGTCTGGTATAAGGTTGCCCATGCCCAAAGTGTAAGGACAGAAGCCAAGAGGATGATGATGATGATGATATATTGATTGAGTTAACCATACCCATAAGGGTTGAAATATTTATTTTAGACAAAACTTTAAGTCATTCTCATTACTTAAAATTTCAATATGAGTTATGAAATCCTTACTCTACTATTTTAGAAACAATTGAAATTTGTAATATTGTTTTCGGCGACGGCAATAGTTATTCATGACATAAAACAAGTAAAAAAATAAAATACATATACGAGTATTGCGATATTAACCTAACCTAAACCTTTACAAGTGTTTGTAGTCTGCCCGTAGTTGTTTTGTTTTATAATTTTCAATGTAGTTACTTTCTATAACTTCTATTTGCCACTTACCCGAATTATAAAACAAAAATACAAGCTTCTAATATTAATTAGTGCAATGGGATCTTGTAATGCGCACATTTAGTGAAAAGGACGTGCGGAAACCCGCAGACCGCACGCTCGCCACGACAATTACCTCAAATGAACCGGAATTAATCGAGACTCGCTTCTTGGCCGAGCTGCGGTCTCATTTGCATTATTAATAGAACCTCCGGGGGGGACGCGTTGTGTCACTCCCCCCTCGCAACCTAATGAAGAGGATCTCGCCAAGATGTTTCCGTTCATAAGATGTTTAATTTGAGTTTGCGGATCGTGGGTCAAAGCGCCCGCTTATTGTTATGGCGTGCTTCGAGTTTTAAAATTTTACGTCAGTTCGATTGTTTTATGTTGTTTATTTCGGTGTAAGTACGTCGCTGTAAAGATTAAAAAGAATTGAACATCCATAAAAAAAAGTAAAAGTTTTTTTCTATTTTACATTTATCTTTTACTTTAATAACCTCCGGTCGGTTAGTAAAGTCAACAAAGGCGATTCAAATCTCAGTAAGCGCATTTATTTTTGCGTTTGTTACAATTGTACTGTGTCACTAGTTCAGTCGCCATCAGATATATAAGAGCTGTGGAGGTGGTCACAAATAAAAGGACAACGCCTCTATTGTCAAGGCGATAAAGTGCATGTTCAGATATTTGTGACCACGTCCATAGCTCCGATAGGTATATCAAATGACCACACTGCATACTGAATTTAATTGTCTCACACATAATAGTTATATATTTTTATATGCATTTGTTTAGATATTAAACAAGCAACTACAACTAATTGGTTTTACAATAAATGCAAATAACTAGGTTTGTGTAGTTGAATGGGTTTGAGTGAAACTCAAATACAAACAAAAACGTTGCTTTACTTCAATCTTTTTATAACATTATACCTATACATATACATACCTACAACTTCATATTTCGTAATAAAATGAAAATGCTTGATGAAAATAACAAATAAACGGTGTAAGTGTTAGTAGAACATAATGAAACGAGCAGTAGGTACCTACTCGTAGGTACACGAGTCGAGGGTTCCGGAGGGGAGACAAAAATGGCCGCTTACTCCGTACCTGCCTTTAATTGTTTTATATCCCACTGGAACCAAACTTGTTCGCGTAATATAAAGTTTGGAGATTATGACAAATAAAATGTTATTATTAAAAATCATTTTAGGCTTACATTTACATACGGTATCTGTCGCTATCGATATGTAAAAAAACTTCGATGGCAACCACTATTTACTAACTTTTGTAATTACAGTTTTATTTCTTATTGCATCAGCTTTATGTATGTATGCTTAGAACCCAGGAACTGTCCCTAAACTGCGGCTACAAACCATCGTAAGAAGGATAGCAGCGCCTTTATATACTGGGGGAATATACTGCGATCTTCAACCCACCTGCCAATCATAGCGATTAAGGCATCAGATCCTCCTTTACTGTTTTCGCGGTCTATGGGGGAGACCAATGTCCAGTAGTGGATATCCGTGGCTAAAGTAGTATATGTATTTTGCAATTGTTTCAGCGGGATTACCATACAAAGTATACGGCGGTCACGAAGGCTCTCTGACGGAGAAGAGGAAACAACGGCGGATCAGGACTACCTTCACGTCCGCACAGCTCAAGGAGCTGGAGCGGGCGTTTCAGGAGACCCACTACCCCGACATCTACACGCGCGAGGAGATCGCCATGAAGATCGATCTTACGGAGGCTAGGGTGCAGGTCAGTCCGTACACCATAACCCCTAAGCTTACATAGTATCTTGAATATTGCGATAATTCATAAATTCCTTATAAATTATTTATCAGCAGCAGCGTAAGATAAAAGCGCGCTTCAAGGATTATTCCCATCGGGCAGTGTCAATTCGAAAAAAACCGCAGCTTTCCCGCGGCGTCCGTCACATTTCCACAGTCCAATTAGTGTCCAGTAATTCGGCGTCGGCTGACGCTGACGGCGAGCCTTCGCAAAAAACACTGTACAACTCTAGCTAATTTCATAATAAGCGCTCATTTTTATGTGAGCGCGGGCGACGTGTGCTCCCTCTGAATGTTTAATGGAATCTGGAATCGGTGAGCGCGGCGTCGCGCCATGGTTATCTGATCACGTATAAAATGTACAGCCTCTGTTGCACGACACTAATCTCGTATTCTGGGGTCGGCGTTCAAGACGCCACCGGCTCTCATTGTGTGGGAAAGTATTTTTTAGGATCAGCCAAATCTTGCGTCGCATCTACTAAATTAATATAATTATGAGCATTTAGAAAATATTCTTATTTGTAGTCCGGTTTTCATTTAATATCGAGTAACACACACTGAGTTAAAACAAATATGCCCCTAGGTAAAAAACTAGTAGTAGGTAAAATAAACTAGTAAGTATGTAATAATAAGTAAAGTTAATCAATACGCTAGTTTAATGCATAGCTAATCAAAGAGTATCTATTACAAATTCATACGTTCCACATTAATTTTACTTTGTCACACACCTCCCTCTGCTGTATACACATAAATCGTGCTTGTAAGTGGAACGAGAAAACAATTGTACATAAGCGGGTGGCACCCTCGTGCTCATTACGTTAAAAAGTGTATCGGAACGCGGGGCGTCGTAAATATTGCGGGCGGTCGCGTAACTCAGCGTATCCCCGCGTACCCCGATAATTAAAACTCGCCGGAAAATGCGAATACACTTCACATATAACAATTAAAATGCGAATATACTTCACGTGCAGCAGTTAAAATTGTAAACGGCCCGCGAACGCTTAAAACATTATTTACGTTAACGGTCGGCGGAAAGTTTTGGCAAAGGCTAATTGTGTGCAATGCTAATGTGTTTCTGGTTAATGAGAAATTTGGATGAAAGCAGGCTATAGGTATGATAAAACATGCTTATAGGTCTATACCAACTATAAAAGTTGACGCAGAGTTTGATCCATCCATCAAGTGAGTTGAAAATCAGCTATGAGATAAAATATTGAATTAAAATTTTTGAGCAAGAAGATTTAAACAAAAAATGCAAATTTCAAAAATAAATTGTAAACGGAACGGCGTAACCTAATTCAACACGCGAATCCTGCTCAAATTCATCAGGGGCGGAGCGCAAACAGCGGTCGCCGCGCAGGCGTTGAGCAAACGCACAATTTGTCCAAAACCGTCCGAATAAAACAAAAACCAGCCACCTGTTCCGCAGGAGCAAAAGAAATCGCTTGAAAAATGACCAGCTGTTTTTTAATATACGGCGTATTTTTTCCATGCCCACGTTGTCATAGGGACAGGGCAATTTAATCCATCAAGCGGTGCACGCCACGGTCCGAGCCGATAAATTCTGTATTATCATGGGCTATTTTGGTTTTATTGTTATACCCGCATGGCAAAAGAGATTAGAACGAGAAAATGCGACTATATGTTATAGTCACAGTGAATTGAAATCTGCGACTCGCCTACGTTTATGTAATGTGTTAATAAATATTTGATGGAGTTTAAAATTCAATCTGCATTGTTTGTCACAAATCACAGTGATTGTAATATTCTATACCTATAACAAAAAAGAACCTAGTTTTAGAGGGGCAAATGATATTTATTGTTACAATTGTCATTATACCTATGTGATTCCATCGGCTGCGTCTTATTCTCAAGGTTCCTAAAATTGTTTTCTAACGTCCTGCGGTGGCCTGACAACTGACAGCGGGCAGCAGGGCCAGTGAGAATGCAATAAAGATTGACGCTGCGGCGTCGGGGGCCGCAAAATGTCAATCCAGCGATCTCGATCTTAGACCCGCGCCGCTGGGAATACCCCGTCTGCCCGGAATCGTGATGTAACCCGCCTGAATCTTCTAGCACGTGTTATGATCGTACTTAATTCATGAGGGCTTGCGGAGTGTGGACTTGGCAGTCGTCAGACTGACACATCTAGAAAATACAATGGCTACTGAAGATGAAAGAGTTACGCAACTGTATCTAAATACGTTAGTAGTTAATCGCGTAGTAATAAATAAATATTACAGGACATGCTTATACAAACTCACTGTGTCCCACAGAAAGCTCAAGAAGATCGTTCGGATCGTTCATTAATCTGTTATCTTTTTTACATTTTCTAGGGGAGTATAGGTAGTTTGTTTTATGTTGGGTAACTATCATATTGTTGGATCTTGGATCTACATTGTTGGATCAACAATAAAATTACATTTATTTTCCTTTGCTAAGTTTATTTTAGTAGATTATTTATTTTATTTAACTATTTGTAAGTGAAGAAGTGCCCATGGGCAGGCCACGTATCCCGAAGAGTTTGACTCTCACGGCTCATAGGGTCGTTGCGGCAAAAAATCCCTATGGTTAGACGTTCACATTCAGACCTCTAACACACTGCTTCTACGGATTATTCATTGGGAATCCGTAGAAGCAGTGTGTTAGAGGTAGCTTCCAGTAACGCTTAGTTAAATAACAACGCGTGGTCCAGCATTGGACATTCCTTTGTGGTAAAACAGAGAAACTATGACCCATTTGAGTTCGGAATCTAATTTGAATAAGCTTGATGGCAAATCCCATCATCGTAGTTAAACCCTCAGCATCACGGTCATTACGGCGCGCCTCATGTACGGATGACCCGGCGGCCATCGCTACAAGACCCGCTAAGTAATTACTTAATCCACTCGCAGTAAACGCCGGCAATCAACGCGATTAACTAAGGGTTAACTAAGCCTTTCTATTACAGCCCCGATAGTTTCATTCCCGCATTGTTTAGGTTAGGACAGCCAAGACAATGGGGTAGTGTGATGGGGAACTACGGTCGTAATGTCATGAAAAATAAACCGGAGGAAAAAACCTTATCGGACAGGCTTAAAGGAACTGGCTGTTTTTCATATGTTTACCTATAGGTACATTGAACATAGAAAAATCAATCAGTAGATTTTATTTAGATAACAATTTCACAACTGCAATAAAAATAGGTATTCATATCTAAAATAACATTGTTGCAAATAACTAGGTTCCTATACATTACCAGAAGTATAGTTTTATTACAGTCAGAGTTATTAAATATAGTTTAATATTTATTCACATATTATTTAATATATGCACAATCCAAAAGAGCACGAGACAAATAAATTGACTTATTGTTATGTGGTACACAATATTATGGACGCCCCATGTAGCACTGCAATTCAAACACCACAATGGATATTTTTATTCTCTATAGTTAGGAATAAACATTTGTGGCAAGTGTGTTTAATCAGACAAGAGGCGAGCGCGCGTGCGAGCCGCGTGCCGCCGCGTGCCGGGCACCTGCGATGCGCGGGAGTTAGGGGGCTGTAACACTCGCATTTTGAATCCTAATTGTTTACCCATAAAGTACATTATTCCAAAAATGTAGTACAGACATGTTAAGTGAGCACTCATAATTACACGCTATCACGCTTCTTTGAGTAGATGAATCGGATATATTTTTGTCAATTGCTGTCGTACAAAACTAAGCACAAATTTGTGGTACATAGGCCAGAGTCCTTTGAAAGATCCCGATACCATGATCGATATCGGCATAGATACACCATGGAGAGAAATTAAACGTCTATATTACAATCGATTGACTAACTGTCATCACTCAGAGTCAGAGTCATTGGAAACTTTAAAATGCTCTCTGCCTAAGGTAAACGCCCTCGGGAAGCCCAAAGTCCCAATAGATGCCACATTCAATTTTAAGTCATTGTCAACAGAGGTGACAGAAGTGTGCCATCCATTAGGTATTCACGTGTCGGGCACTGGTACTTATACCTTACTATCAATCCAAGTACTAGAATACCTACTCGTAACGGACTAACCGTTTATTATATCTAGTTAGGTCTCATGCGATTTTGTATCGGAACAATGGACCCAATATTTTCATACATTATGGAACTCAATGTTCCCACTCGATTATCAGTAACGGAAAGCGTGACGGAGTATGACAGCAGCACGGGCCATTGCGCCAGCGCACCGTGCCATCCCACGAGGCGTGTTGTCACAAATCAAGCTAAAGATTCTTATCGAACTGCGTATTACAGTTATTAAGCCAAGCAACTTTTTAAAGCCCAATCTTTTGCAATAGTGAATTATTTAGGAGGAAATAAAGATGACTCTGAGTGTTCGCAAAGGATCTTAATGCTGATTTAACGAAAATTCGTGCTTAATGTATGATCACGTTTTTAAAGCTTAACAATAGTATCTCTATAATTCAATTACACTGCAATGTTTTTAACTATGAAATTTTGGCGAATCTTTAAACTGCGGACCTTTCTAATTTATTTACTGATAAGTCGATTTAGTTTGACGTTTTAAAAAAAAGTAAATTGATATACCCATACGATGAAAGGCGTGACATTGGATACATGTTCCCGAGACCGACGGCGTGGGAAGCGCCCGCGCACGGGCCATTGCGCCGGCGCGCCGTGTCATCCCACGGGACGCTGCGCTGTCACAGATCGAGCGATAATTCGGCGCGAATCAATTCGCGCAAAGTAGATGTTCTCACGTTGATATAACTTGTCTATCATTTGTTGACTAAATAATCAAATAACATATATGGAATTTATCATATTGAAGTACTTTTTAAACTGCCTATAAAACGGAACCTACTAAAGTATCCCGAACCTGATGTTATTTAAATTATATTTTGAAAAAAAAAATAGGCAAAACAGTTAGATATACACGATGTGTTTAATATAATTTAGCAAACAAAAATATATATTTGAATACTGTTACTTTGAATACGGCAAGTTATGCTGGTTAGTGGGGACATGACTCAATCCTTAGTACGACGTTTTAACACTTTTTAATTCAATAATTTCTTGTTGAGAATTGTTTCATTTTCATGTGCAATACTATGGAACTGTTATATATATATATATATATATATATATATAACAGTTCCATAGGTGAAAGTATTATATATATATATATATATATATATATATATATATATATATATATATATATATACCTAGATATTTTTCTAGCACGAACGATTTTTGTAAGTGATTCACAAAATAAAAACGTCGACAGGCCTGTTATCGATAAGTACCACTTCAATGTCATACAGGTAATACAAAGGACAAATATATGGTACCTAATAGAGATAAAAATAAATAACAAATATACATAAAAGTAAATTGGATCAAAAGTGTACGGATTACGTTTAATTTGTTCAAGATCGGTGGCACGAGGCGTCTAGGTAGGTAGCCGATGTAAGACTGGTTGTATGTACGTCTTGTCTTTGAAATAGTATGTACTTATCGATAGCAGGATTGTCGATATTTTTATTGTAACACGCACTAAGCAAATGTCGTTCCTGCTAGAAAAATATCTAGGTATAGTTATACATTACTTACTTATAATATCCGCCTAACACTCTTTAAAGTAGTAGTATTATTAAATTTTAATGCTGTATTTTAGATCAAGTTTTTTTAAATATTTTTTATTTAAAAAAACGTGGGTGTATAACAATAACTATTAATCTAACTATTCCACAGTCTTTTTCGTAATAACCAATTCTTTTTCTTTAGTCATTCACGATAAAGAAGTGCAAATCGTAGTGAGCACTTAAAGTGATTAAAAAATGGCGCGAGGTTTCGTAGAGGGGCTACGCGGCGACTGCTACGGGGATTGGCCCCCTGCCTTTTGTTTTTCCGTAACCTCTAACATATTTATCATCTGATACTGAATTGAAATATCTGAGATTGTTCTCAATTTGTCCTGATATGATAATGTTAGGAAATGTGATTCGTATTTATTGTTCTTGGATAGTATTTGACGTAGATTCATGGTGTCTAAACATAAGACAAGGCCGCGGCAATCTCTTATTGTACTTACTTTCGATTTAAGTGTCGAGATCCTCTGCTCGTTACTTGTGCCGTGTTTTTGGCTCTCTAATTGTACATATTATTTGACGACATGTTTGGCCTAGTAGGTGACCCTGCCTATGTAAACCTAGGTCCTGGGTGCAGATCTCAATAAGGGCATTTATTTGTGTGATGAACACCGATATTTTATTCCTGAGTAATGAATGTTTTCTTTATGTAATTAACGATTAATACGGTACTACTCACGTTTATTTAGTCACTCGCGCGACATGTTTCGGAGAACATAGGCCTCCATTTTCAAGCAGCCAGCATTTTTTTTTGTTAGTGCGCGACGGGCCGGTGACGCGAGCGGCGAACCGATCGGACACTCAGCACTCTTAGTGCTTGAAAATGGAGGCCTATGTCCTCCGAAACATGTCGCGCGAGTGACTAAATAAACTTGAGTAGTACCGTATTAATCGTTAATTATTAAATATGTCTCATGTAAGTTTAAATAAAAAAAGTTTTCTTTATGTATTTAAGTATTTCTATATTATATACGTATATTGTGGGCTGAGTACGCACATCGCAAGCGTTCTTGAAATTACCGTGGAGCTCAGTCAAATTGTGTCCTTACACAACTTAACTGGACATCCTTATGTTCAGTAATATTTATTTATTATACAAGTGTGTGTGTGTCTAATGTAAAATGCCAATGTTTCATTAACGGTACAGATATTTAGAAACAAGGGAATAATGGTCTGTTTTGTTCCAGTAAAAATCTAAATGAAATTAGCTTGGTCTACATACGACATTTATTAATCATCAATTACTTTTATGAGTAGATTTTTGTGTATTTTAAAGATGGTAAACTTTCGTGCTTCGGTTTATAATTTAGACCGTAATGCGATAATAACGTCTTTATACAAATGCCCACGTGGGCTGCGACGTGTGAACCTGAAACTGTCCTTGTTTCTCACATTAGCAGCTCCCAGAGGTACATGCTATCTATTACATACTCATTCCTATTCGCTATAGTGTTAGATTGCTGTTAAATCTCTCCCTTTCACGCTAGGGTGATTTCAATATTTGTGTCACCGCCGCCCTTTGCTGCGCGATTATTTTTCATTTAGCGCGTTACTTGTTGTTTGGTCCCCGGAGACAAGGGGCAAGTGTACCCTCTAGTGGCTAAGTACGAGCTGTAACTAGAATTCGTGTGAGAAAATTGCTAGCCGTAATTTACACTAGGGACTGTGGAAGGATTTTGTTCACACGGCTTAATTGGAAATGGAATATTCTGCTTTAAGTTTTATGATGTTGATCACTTAAATATAATGTGTTGAATAGTATTTTCGTACATATGATTTTTGATTTAACGAATTTAAACTATATTTAATAATATTAAACTGTTATAAACTCCTTCAACTACTATCTGAATTGACTAAATCTAAACTGAAGGCGTCTAAATGTACTACGAGTACGACCCCGATCGCCAAAAGCATAGGTCAAAAGCGGCATTATCTAAAAATCACTTTAACACGTATTAATAAGTCGAGTTAAGTTATCTTTTTTTTTATAGTTATTTTGTATTAAGCAGAAACGAGTACCTACTAAGTATAACAAAACCATAATTCTCATAAATAAAGAAAATACTTATGATAGCTGATTTTTCAATTAATAATGAATCAGAGACCGAAGAGCTGGCAGCTACTTCGCTCAGCGTATCAGTCTAACGATTCAGCGAGGAAATGCTGCCAGCATCTTCGGTACTATGCCGCAGGGGCCTTTTTTAGACTTTTGATAGTTTTCGTTAAATTTATTGTTAGTTTTGTATGACCACGAACGCTGCTAAAGGGTTCGAAACGTTGAAGTTTAAGTTAGTATACGCGATTTAATCCGTTTTAGTTGTTTTATTTAATTGTTTTAAATAAATGTCATTTTATTTTATTACGTATTTAATTGTTTTAAATAAATGTCATTTTATTTTTTACTTAAAACGGGGCAGTTAAGCCTTGTTATGCCTGTTAATTTTGATGAGTTTCCGTTATTTCATTTATACATCAGAGAAGAATCTTGTATAGAGTTAATGAATCAGAAATGAAATACAAGTGTCACGATCGACTTGTATTGTTTGATTTGTTTAGTTATTGTTATCGGCGGAGTTCATGTTTCCCCCATAACGGGGAGGGAGCAGAGGCGCGCTGTCGCGGCGCGTGAAACGGCACATATCATACCATAACTGCGTCCTCCGCCGTCCGTTTCAATTTACGCGGATTTACTGCGTATGATTTTGCTAAATGGTCCTATTTCGATTTGGAATGTTTTATGTTGGAATGCGTATTTAGACTGATAGAAGATCAAATAAAGTTATAACGTTTTGTTTTTTATACAAATTATTATGTGAAAACATCACATTTGGTGACAATTAATAATACATTTATGTTTATAATAGTACATTTCGATACTGATGAAAAAAAAATTTTTTTCTACGAGGGTGAAAGTTGGAGCCCGAGTGAAACGAGGGTGACAATCACCCGAGTATTAAAGAAGTTTTACACGTGTATCGAACCCAATTTTTCATAACAAGTGCCTTAAAAAGTGAAATTTACACTGTTTACGCACTAGTTAGGAAAATTATGTTCTAGTCAGTGAATCAGTCTCGTTTACAAAAGTCATCACATTTTTCAAGGATTTTCGGGAGTTTTAGTCAGCTCAGGAAAATATATAAATACACGTGTGTGATTTGATACACCAAATGTAGAAAATGCAAGGCTTATATGTGGTTGGTGGGCAGTGGACATATCTGCGAGTATAGGTTAGGTGAATGATTATTTACTAGATTTTATTAGATTATCTACACTGCTATATGGAAAGATTTTATTGTTTGTTTGTTTGCATTGAATATTAGGCTCCGAAACTATTGCACCTACATTATCCTTGAACATAAACGATTTTTTTAAATAATATTAGTTATTTATCTGTTCACCTTTCCTATTCAGTTTTACATGTAAGTGTATTAATGTAACTGTGCAACAGATGCGGCAGCCCTTAGATTTGCTTTTTTAAATGTGTTGAAACTGTACAAATCTATATTTTGTCCTACCCGATACACAAGCAATTCATAGTTAAGCTCAAGCTAAGCAAGCAGTCAGTGGCACGCCGCCCCACATTTTGTCCAGATAATCGCGACCGTCGCTTTCGAACCATTGCCCGCGAGCACGAGGGACAAGTGCCATTATTGTCTGAACATTAACTGTACTTTATTTTATATCATCCTTCTCCATACATCACATTTATCATCCGGTAACTCTCATTTGAAACCCGTTTTATTGACTCCGACTATGGACAGTAGTTTAAAAGAGTACACGAATATATTAAATTAATTGAGGGCTTGAAATATATTTTACTCGATGATGACTATTACTTATTTGAATTGAACTTGTGATTTTAAATGATTATTTGTATTTTTATATACTTCATACATGAATTTAAAATACTCGCCTCCTTATCAATACACTTTTGCCAAATTTTGCATCTGTAGAATTTATTTTCTAACAAATAGAAATTTAATCAAGACGGACTATTATCATGGACATATTAAGTTTGTAAAGCGTTTATTTATAAACGTGCTTTACGCTTTTACGCGCTACGCTTTTAATCATTGATAATTTAAGCTAACTACCATGTAAAAGGGTCTATAGCTCAAAGATGACAAAAATAATGTTCGGAATAATTTACGCAAAAGCAATTTATTTACAATTTCAGTTGCAACAAAATCATGATATAAACACTAATGTATGTACAATAATTCTTAGAAATTAAGGAGACATGGTAAAATCATATCAACGACCTCGGGCGAGAATCGAACTCATGACTTCTGGATACATGACCATCGCTCTGTCAACTGAGCTACTAAGAAAATACCCGTTGGTCGTTTTCCACCATATCCTTGGGAGGCTCCTGGCGACATCTGCCGTAATTGTTTTAACATTTAACTGCTATTGGAGTTTTCATCGGAGAATTCACCGATATTGATGCGGTACCCTATTACTAAATTAATTGTGTATTCTGACGCTCTGCTGACTGGGCTACTGAAAACACACCCGTTGGCTGCGAATTATAATTCGTAATTATGGTTCTATAACTGACGTTTCTACTTAATAAATAATTTTAGTAAGTCGAATGTCTCGGTAAATGGGTCACAATATTTTTTCCCTTTGTTTTTGCCTCTCTCGTAGACAAATAGTAAACAGATCGTGTGTATATGAATTGTTTTTGTTAAGAAAAAACAGGAAATATCTATTGGGATTAGAGATCTTTAAAAAAATAGGGGTATCTGTCGGTTGTCTGTACTCTGGTCAAGTCCACGGGATACAAATTTTGCTATTAACCCAAAGTATCTATCTACACTGCAAACTTGCCGTCTAGGTGGACAATACTCTCACCCTATGGCATTTGACTCGATTGAAACATCTGCCGATCGCTATCGCTTATTTGTCGTGTCGCGTGTCGCAGCGATCGTCTGATTGCGATATTGTCGGAAGGTCGCTAATCACGGTGATGCGTCACTCCGATTCAAATACGACCCATTTTTAATTGAAAACGCTTCGATCAGGAAGCGGCAGTTGTATCGGTTACGAGTGATTAATTGTTGCAATTTTACATCGGATTGTTATTTACGACTTCATTGTTTTGGCATCATAGGCTATCGATATGCTTTATGGTTATTGGTTTACTGTATAAGCTATAGCTCCAGCAAATAAGTTCTCTACAATAATTATATGTATCAATCGATTTGATCAGGATACTTAGTTTCAATTGCGCAACTAAACCTAATCCTTCGTATAATTATAACCTATTTATTGATTATATTACGTAATTATTAAGTATATTCTGTCGCATATTCATATATTGTTGTGTTTTATACGTTGTCTGTCTAAATTTACATATTATCGTAAAACGATTATAAGTTTCTGTTTAGTTTAATGGTGGACTAGTAGATAATGTAAAAAAAAAATCTTTAATTAAGTTATGTATCTTAGGTAAGGTGATTTTTTGTTAGTTTACTTAACATTATAAAACAGAGGGACATAAAAATGGCCTATTCGAAAAACTCCCTTAATAGTACCAAGCGCAATGATGCCATCTACACATGCCACTTTATAACATTGAATAACTATGGGAAAACTAAAAAAATATAAAGATTAATAAAAACCACTTTGGTAAAAAATAAATGGGTTAAGACTTTCCATTCCAGTTGTAATGCTTATTGAGTTTATAAAATCGACCCTATTTAACAAAGCTGTTTAAATTATTTGAAAATAATAGTGAGGCACAGAATGTGTAGTATATTATTAAGTAATTTATGAGATTCATCATTAGTTTAGCTCAACTGGTGTTTATTTATGGAAGTGCGGGGTGGCGGGGTAATGGTGCGTGTGCGCTTGCATCTGTCGAGGGTCCGGCTGCCACTTGCTCTGGTGTCGCTACTTATGTATTCATTGACACGGACTACAACTATCATGAATCATAAATCATTTTTGCTTGAAAACATACAGATGGTATAAGACTATTAAAGTGTAGATGAAAAGCAAATCCAGATTTTCTTTAAAAAATTGCACGCTTGAGAATTGCCTAGTTTCAATATACTTTACGTTATTTATATTCATAATCAGTCATTCTGATATTTAGAGGATAAACAAAGGTTACAATTTTTTTCCTATTCTGTTTTTCATATAGGTATTTTGTATGGCGGTAACACGACGGAATATTAACCTATTTGTGTGTATAGGACACTGATTCCATTATAATACTTCCATTGCGTCGGAGTGTCTGTCCTTTTTCACGAAAACGACTTAACTACCAGTTTACTATTTTGAGTTAAGTTTATTTATTTGAGCCATCCACCAATGTGTTAATTATACCTATGTACAATATGGGTTCCTTAATAGCATAAAAGCTAAAATCCCAGTTATATAGCAAACCATGAAAAAAAAACTTGTACGCAAGAATGTTAAAAACTAGGTTAAGTACTTTTGTTTGCGTTATGGAGAGGGTTACTTAAAGACCGATTCATCGTCTATTGTGACCATAAAATAGTTAAATTTGCCCGAATTAAATATATAAGTTAATTATCAGCACAAATCTTATATTAATAACCACCAGTTATGAATTTAATAAAAGATCATTACATTTTCAAACAGAAAATATTGTAAAATAATGTAAATGTGGCTCAAAGTAATACGTTATTAAGATGATAACTATTAAGTTAGTCTATTTAAATTACGGTTGTTAAATGTTTTACGTTTACCTTTTTGATTCAAGTTATACAAGCAAAGAAAACCGTGAAATAAAAAAAATATTTAAGACTTATTAAAGTCAGAAAAAAAATTGTTAACTTATACCAGATGATCTTTGTTTATTAATAAACATAACTCAATTACACCAGATGAGTTGCGCTAACACACCTGTCGACGCTAAACACTGGCGAATAGCCGCCATACGGCCTGAATAAACGCGCATTCATCTCTTTATTATGATGTGTTAATCCAGGATTATCAGCAAATGTTAACACATGTTACCAGTTAGTAAAAAAAGCCAAGTGACTTCGTAACGACGCAAGTTTTAATCTCGATTTAAACGAAAGCGAGCCGTAGCTATGCGTAAATAGGGTTGTATTATCCGTGTCAATTTAAGGTGGTGGAATTGGATGGATTATCGAGGGTAGCTAATATTATTCCGGGGCGTTCGGTGTTGCCTTTTCATCCGCTAAGTATAAACAGGGGGGTGTGTTCGTGTTTAAGCGCTCGACCGCGGCTCGATTGATTTACTTTTGGATAGGTGTTCATGAACACTCGCCGGATAATTCGGTTATCGTAAGTTTGTCTAAAAATTCTTGGGTATGGAGCATTTACATTTAATCAGTTATGTAATCTCTTTTGAAATTTTATATTTGTGATATTTACATGTAATTAGCTTATAATATGTGAGTGATAATATAAATCCATTATAGGTCATATTTATGAAGTTGGAATGAAATATTGGGCACGGGCATTTATACTAAGTTGCGCAGAGTGAGCACATGGTTGTAGTAAATAGACACAACGATAATTTTGTTCAGTATATATTGATACGGAGATCGATAGATGCTGAACGAAGCAATTGGCCGACAACTGTCCCAAAATTCAGTCCCTGTCTCTTTTAATGCAAGAGAATCACTGTGTAGTAATAATTAGAAGAAAAAAAATCAAGTAAAGAACACTTACCGGCTTTATTAAATGAAATGATTATATTAAGGTATGTAAGATGGAATTACATACGTTAAAGACGTCTGACATAAAAATAGATGTACTTATATAACAATTAAATGGACAGGTCAAAAATTAAGAAAGTTTCTGTTAAAATTCTGCTTAAGCAAAAATTACATTAAAAAGGTAGTCATAAAACACGACCTTAACATAAAATTTTGGTTTTTAAAAGTTAGTTTTATCCCAGTAGTATTACTTCAAGTTACAAAATATAGTAAATTGTCATTTTCCCTAAAACGTTAGCGTATATTTTAGAAAATTTGCTCTTTTGTGGGGTGAGAATTAACACGTGAGCATTCGCATTTCTGTGATATAATATTTTGTGCGGCGCAGAGGCCGGGCCCGGGGCTTCAGTCAATATTTGCGAGCCCGGGCCGGGCTAATGAATACAATTAGATCATTCCGCGCGGCCTCACGGCCTCCAAGCGCCCCCGACAACGTGTCAAGACGAACCTCTGCACATAGCTCTAGTTGGCATCGCAAACACTGCCAACCTGTTACGCGGTCGCGTATGGTAGAAAATTTTAGTGTTATCTAATTAACTTCATCCTGCCATGACGGCCAGTCGGGATTCTCAGTAAATAAATTCCATTTACGAAATTGACAAAGTTAATTTACGTTAATAAATTGTCATCGTTATATCATCCTTTTTGTAAACTGTATATAAGGGAAGTTAAATTAAGAGACCTTGATTTTAACTGCCGAGTTTATTAAATTCAACTTATGCGTAGTATTCTCTAGTTTAATCCCGATGTCCAGTAATTCTCAATTGTACCGGTTGGCCTATTGCTAGTTCAAGCTTTGTCTAACACTTTCCTTTGATGTTCCGGCCCACTTGTTACCTATAAGTAGTCAAGTATTTTCTCGTCTGGCAATCTTTAGATGTGTGCGTGTTGATGGAAAAGAAACACTTTTATTCTTATTGTACTCACTTTACACCATTTTAGTCAAAAATTGTTATCTATTCTGTTCTTATTATTGAAACATAAATAATAATCAGCTATTCTAATGGTTGATCATGTAAAAGCAACCATGACGCGTCAAGTAATGTCCTCCCTGAATGTTTCCGCTGCGTTTGGCACACTCGAAGCATTTTTTACATCCACGAGCCAAATAATATGTCGACACATGACGCTCCCCTGCTCACCTAATTCAATGACAAACGATCTGCGAGTAATGATTTTCCAATTTTATTTTTATGCTGTGACATTTGTAGGGTAGTTTGAAACTGAAAGATAAATAAGGCGGGGACGTCGCAAACGCTGGATGTTTTAGTTTTAGAACATTTATTAGAAAATCAAAGATGAAGTTGTCAGTGTAAGTTTGCGAGGTGGCTATGGCCGCGGTCCTGGCGGAACAAGCAAAGCCGAGCTGCTGAATATATTAGCCGTTGTTTGGTATTTGCTCGCCACGACAACGCCACATGGCGCAGGACCGTGTTTATTTTAATACTCAGCCATTGTCGCGCGTCTGTTTGCCGAGGGAACTGTATTAAACTACCCCTTGCGGAATCGTGAGAGGTGGCTCCTAGATAAACTGTGCGAACGCTGATCTCGAATTTGTTTTTGTTAAAATATTACATTGTTTTGTCCATGTTGTAGTTGGCAAGTTTGACTTGGAAACGTATGAGTTACGAGAGAATTTTTTGGTTAAAAATCATGCTACGCGTCTTTAGCTATGTGCTGATTGTTTGGTTTGATTGTCACGAACAGAGGTTGTTTCAACATTAATGTTGAATTGCGATCCTGACCGTAATTTCTATGAGCATTGCATTTATACGCGCTTTAATAATTGGTGATTATAACGTTAGCGTAACGTTTGATTTCAATCATAATTGGCTACGTAAAAACGGAATCTACTGGATGGAAGGGTCGATGATTTATTTCTACTTATTATGTATATTGTTTTTATTATTAATTAATCATGTTTTAAATTAATAACAATGTTTAACTAAATCATGTTCCATAACAATTTAACATAATTAAATTAACGACCTAAAACGATTGCAAACGATGCAGTATATTTAAAATAACTAAAACAAATAGTGCTTTCGCATATTTTGTATTATGTAATTAATGTCACTATACGTAAAATTAATACACACTTAAAATGTCTGTACCTAAATTGAAATCAAGTGTTGATACATTGCTCTCAGTGCGTCTTTATCGAATATATTAGCCACTTGAAAACTTACGCTAGTGCGTTGTGTTCAAGTGATTTAGGCAATTGGAGCCCATCATAACACTTTAATCATAATGTGATGGGCCTTATCAGTTAATGTGCAGTGAGATGGCATCTGCAGGCGTGTGCATCTCGCGTTTAATTACATTACTCGTCGCTCCGCCCCGACCCGCGCGGCGTTCGGTTCATTTGCAAAGTGCATTTCGATGCTCCGCTCGATTGTTCCGACCCGTGCTTAATTGCCCACCCGTTATTTATTATTGACATTTGCTTGTATATTTACTCGTATTTATTGGTCGCCATTCATTTACGTATTTTACTACTCCACAAAAATAAATCGTTAATCAATAATAGTTATGGACATTGCTGGACATTTTTAGCAAATTAAATGCTTGCTGTCGGAGGCAGATTCTTTATGCGAATGGAATTAGGGAAAACATAAATGAAATTTAGGCAATAAATATTTGCTTAAGGAGCACGCATCGTATTCGATAAACAGCTCGGTAAACAAACACATCGGCGGACGTGTATTTGCCCCGGGCCGCGCTCGGCTTGACTCCTTGGCATTCCGGCTGCCTTCGTATCGGTACTCATTTGTATTGGCGGTGGCTCTTGTATTATTTGTTTGTTTGCGGATGCCACATGGGCTGCGAGAGCTTTGATTTTTTCCAATTCGGAAATAATGTCGGAGCGTTCGGGGCGATCGGCCGGCATACGGGATCGGAGCCAATCAGGCGAGGTATGTTCGTTAGCCGCGCGGCGACTCGCTTTTGTTAACCCCGGCACGTACGTGGGACCTTTCCACTTCGTAGCACTGATTTTCTCTTAGCCGGATTCGACGAAATAATCAACTTCGACCATCTTCGAGTTCATTTATTGAGCAAATGTTCTGGAATCATTTTAGTATTGTAACTTAAACTGCACATGCGTAATGCTTTCTATTATTGGATCAATTTCTGTGACTACTGGTTGAAATATTCTACAATTAATTTTTAGTTGAATGATCCCACAATGCTGTAAATCATTGTACGTATTTAAGCCACTTATAAATCTAAAGTGACAGCTTCCATTGGGCCCAGTATCAAATTGCAGTCATAGTCTAATCTCGAGTTGCGCGGGCGTCACAGTGCACTGGCCGTCAGTGCAGCTCAGCTTATAGACACAAAAAAGCTTATGAATGTTGTTGACACATATTTCATAGGACTGTTTAGAAATGCATCATAATATGATGTAGCACATCTCCAGATATTTCAGCCGTCAGTCTGAGTGACGAAGCACTGGCAACTACCACCTAAACCGGCCCCATATTTTTTAATGATACCATTGAGATTTAATATTAATTCTCGGTCCACTTCTATGTTTTATTAGGCATTACAAAATGTATTCATCGACTAAGACTGAAATTGCAACAATAAAAATTCTTAGAAATACATACTCCGGGATACATGCCTATCGCTTTACCAACTATGAACCTTCTAAGATTTATGATTTAATTAGCAGACGTTTCTGTTTCTGCTTAATATAAAAATACGAACTGTTTTGAACATTTATGTTTTAAACAGGGAAATCAATATTCTTCGTTTATTACTAACATTGATACCGCAGTAGTATCAGTGAATCTGACTTATTTGGATACTAATTTAAATATAGTTATTTTTTTAAGTATTTACCTATTTTATGAACAGAACTTTAGTGAGCATATTTCATATTAAATATACCTATCTATTATAAGTAATATGTTTTGCTACATAACGAGGAACTTATTCACGAGCCCTCTTTATTAGGTGACCGACGTAGGGGGCGATTACTTTACGGAGAGCTTTGTTACAATAGGTAAATAGCGTATTTCTTTAACGTGCGTACGTAAATACAAATCTGTTACAGCGTTGAGTTTTAGCTGACATTTTTACAGACCTATAAATAATTATACCAAACTATGAAGTAAGTGGTTTCTAGAACATGTCCAACGAGGTCATTACCGTCGTCGCGATCACTGCCAAGGGTAACTTACGTCATGGAAGTGGGTGGCATTATGATGTGTCTGCTAATATTTCATACCGTCTGATCTTTGACAGCAAGTACTCATTATCTTTGAAACTGTGTCTGCTACATTAATTTTTGTTCCGATTGACATAACAAACAAGGACTTGAGCTAGTTCAAGTAAATTCAAATAGAGTTCTAGTTCAAAATAATAATTATAACATGGCGTCTAGTCGTCCATGAATAAAATGGCGTCTGTCATGTTTAAGTAATCACCAATCGTGAGTGATCTTGTTAAACATAATTATTAGAATCGTAAAAGAAAGTTTATTTTCAGTTAATTCTACTTTAAAACAAATACTACTGTAAAATAAATAAATCATAGGCAGGGTCGATCACTAACATCACTACTCACTGGGCCATCGATTTTATTTTTCCTAAATTGTGTTTTATATATAGTGACAGTGTGATCAGACAACCTTATGTTGTAGGAACAACATGACAATATAAATTATATATATACATATTTATATGTAGCACTTTCAAATAGTCTAATACAAATATCATTTTAACCTAATAATTAATTCAGTCCATTTTATTAGTGCAATAATTACAAAATAATATTTGTATGTAAGTACATATGTTACATTAGTAACATAAATTCACAATAAGATCGACATAAACATAAAACATCCTACTAATATTATAAAGGCGAAAGTTTGTTTGGATGGATGTATGGATGGATGTTTGTTCCTCTTTCACGCAAAAACTACTAAACGGATTTTAATGAAACTTTACAGTAATGTAGCTTATAGATCAGAATAACACATAGACTATAATTTATAAAGATATTGTGTGAATTGTCCAAAATATAACGATAAATGTCATGTTAGTTCTTTTCACGCTAATATAAGCTACTCGAAATACTAATACTGCGCACACGAAGTCGCGGGCACCAGTTATTGATACATAAAGACCTTGCTTTTATTCGAATTACACGCAGACGAAGTCGCGGGCAAAAGCTAGTACATAAATAAATTTGAATATACAACGCTGACATGCGTGTTTACACTACTCGTTACTACTACATAGGTCAGGGGCTGTAGCTAATTTTTCCGGTAGGAATTAGTGGTCTAGTTTTTTATAAGTATGTACTTAAATGACAAATCTAATGGTCATGGTCATACGTCGGACTATAGGGGGCAGTTTGAAGGCAAGGTAAAGTTTACCTAGTATTTGTAACATAGTTAATTAAATTATGTTACCGGTTAATGTTACCGTTGTAATAGTTACCGGTTATGATTTATTCATCTTTAATGTGTAAATACTCTTTGAAGTTGTGTTTTATTCCTTTCTTACAGCTGCAATTGTCTGAGTGACGGATAAAGCCAAACGAACTTTTTCGCCATTTTGACTTATGTGTAGTCCAAGTACGTTTATAAATAACGTAGTAAGTTGCTATGATATTTGGAATTTCACTTTATAAATATTAGGTACCAAATACTCGAAAGTGAATTGATTGATTTGCGAACCTTACCTATCATTCTGACATGCCACGAAAACGCCCGCTGGAATCCGACGTATGGTCATGGTGAAACATACAGGCAGGTCAGTATGATCTAGCGGCGAAAGTAGAAAATGAAGCATCTGCTAAAACTACGAACCTAGTGATACTGATGTTAAATGAAGAAATGGGTATAAAGGCGAGCAAACATCATCAGCGCACGGAGATGAACAAATAGGGCGCGTATGATTGTGCTCGCTCGGCGCTCAGTTTTTATCGCAGCCTCCCAATCAGCGTCCGTGGCAGTTGCAATTATCTCTCGCACCAAATCGAATTATGATCAATTCGGATTGGCTCGTATTCGAACGAATATAAAACGGTTTGCATTAAAATTTGGCGCGCGATGCATGGGATGCGTTCCCATTAGTCGGGTCGCTAACTTTGTTTGTTTATCCGAACCCACGTACGTTCCGGACGTTTTTACTTTTTGTTTTGTTTTGTTTACAATTCTTTTGCGTCATCGACGTTCTGCCAGGTAATCAACGTATCTGGCAACAATCAATTACTAATCGATACGTGCGGATTTAGCTTTACTGCTGGATAATTGGCACAGTTACCTAATTTATAAGGGGTGTAGGTACTGCGTTTCTAATAACTAAAATATACCAGAACGTAACTATATCGACGGTTAAATATGTATAAAACTATAAAAAAGGAGACTTTCATGTTCATTTTGCAGGAAATCTGATTGTGTTAAATTTACTTATGTTAGTATTTTCATTTACATATTACTAATTCTTGTATATGCGATATATTGATCCGTTTTACAATTAATTTAACACCGACTGCATTGTGTTTACAGTTTACGTCAAACAAATGTTGATACTTCTCCACGTTATTACTAAATGTAAACATATTTTGATTTACGTTATACAGATTGGCCCATTTAAATCGGTCAGTATGGGGAAATCTAGAACTATAAGACATACAAAGATTTGTTCTAAGGAACCATGTCATCGGTTTTAGGATCAAGAAAAACTGCATACATAAAATTAGAATTTAAAAAAAAAACTTGTATTCAGTCTTATGGTTTCAGGTTTTCCCATACTGACCGACTGTGTAATACTAAAGTAACAAATAAAAATTGTACAACAAAATTAAGTCCTTCTCACGCTTGCTTCATGTAGAGAAATGTAAATTCTAGAACACTCTAGAACAATCTAGACTATTTCATTGCTTTTAGAGCGTGAGTCTTTATTTTTAATTTAGTTACACCTTAACAATGCGTACCTACTTCTTAAGCGTACCTACTTTACTGGGGTAAGTAGGTGCGATACCTATACCCCAGTAAAAAAAATGGTATATTGACTAATTGTTTTTAAATTCAATAATATAAACATTTACATATTTATACAACAACATTAAACTAACTTACTATATTATATTCGAAACGCTTTTATACTCGTAGTGCCAAAAATAAATAAAAAATCCTGATAAGAGGCATGTTACAAACATGTTCATCACCGTGCATTTTTTTTATAAACATTATTTGTTTGTATAAACATTATGTTCATTCAAGTTCAGAACCCTTGAAGACTAATAACCACTTTCATTTTCAGGTATGGTTCCAAAACCGGCGAGCAAAGTTCCGCAAGCAAGAGCGGTTAGCACAACAGAAAGCGGGTGAGCCCCCAGTGAAGGCGGAAGGCAAGCGGGACAAGCCGGCATCGCCCGCGGTGTCGCCGCACCCGCCTCCGGCGCCGGCGGCGCCCGCGCACCACGCGCTGCCGCACCTGTCACCGCCCGACCTCAAGCCTATCACGTCAGCAGGTAAATATTTTTGTACGTGTCAAACAAATTATTAAATAATGTTAAGTAATATTTGGGTAGTGGGTACGAATGAATGAAGCAAGGAATCGAAAGATGTGTCACGTAAGGTGTGTGTAACATTGAGGATATGACATATTATATAAATAAATAAATATTTCGGGACATTCTTTCACAAATGGACCTAGTCCTACTGTAAGCTCAGTAAGTCTGTTGTAGGTACTAGACAACGATATATATATATATAATAAATAAAAAATATATATAAATACTTATATCCATATTATATCTATTTTTGGTGGGAGTTTTATGTAACACGTTCTGAAACAATTACTGGATATTTTTTTCCTTACAAACGTGCCGCGTAACACACGAATTGAAAACTAATTACATTACTACACTAATCATATTTGACGACCGGTCTGGCCTAATGGATATGAAGCCGATGGTCCTGGGTTCAATTCTCAGTCAGGGCATTTATTTCTGTGATTAGCACAGATATTTGTTCCTGAGTCATGGGTGTTTTCTATGTATTTAAGTATCTATATGTATCTATCTTATTATATATATCGTCGTCTAGTACCTACAACACAAGCCTTACTAAGATTACCGTAGGACTAGGTCGATTTGTGTCAGTTTGTCCCGAAATATTTATTTATTTTTTTATTTATGTATTACAAAGGCCGGCACTACATAGTATATCTACGAGTAGGTATACACATTCAACTATTATACGTATGCTGTAGCCATAAAACTAGTTAAATAATCCTAAACAAAAATTGGGTATCATCTTTGAAGCCAAATAACAAATAGGTAACACAGGTCAAGGGTGTCCCACAAGAAAAAGGAATTTTACTTAAAACCTAGATACGTTAAATGTATAAATTAATAAAAGACACAAACTTATTTCATTCAGATCCTAAATATCATTATAGAAAAAATGTTTGCACAAAGTAACTATGCAACGTTATGCATGCAAGAAGGCCTACAGAGTGAGACACATATTTATTGTCCAACGTAAACTCAAATAACTCTATGATTTAATATTGTCTTCGGTTGCCGCAATAATTACTCATGAAATAAAACAAAGCGTTCGTGGTCATCGGGTGGACCACCCCAGCCCGCTGTTAAAGGGTTCGAAACGTCGGGATGAAGTTTAAATTAGTATACGCGATATAGTCCGTTTTAGTTGTTTTATTTTTATGATTCAAGTTAAGATTTTATTTAAAATACTTAACGCAATACTTTTTACGTCACACTGGGCGGTAAAAGAGATTTACCGCCCTAGGATGCGACGGAAAATCTCACTTTACACATAGTAACTAGTCAAAACCACCCCTTGTCGCTTCTGGCACAAAAGTGCCCAAAATGCTCGCAGCGTTGCTGCGCTGTATGGCGAGGGACATACTATGCACCAGAATGTTAACATGATAATAAAATATTTGCTCTGACTCTTCTGAAGTATTTTTAACCTTGGATAAAAAAATAAAAAAATAATTGATCCTGTCTAGTTACCCACGTCAGTGCATCTGGAATGTTCCAAGCACGGAATGTGGTGATAGTTTAATGTGTTTATGTAGCAATATGTACGTCACGGTGACCGAACATTTATTTTTACACGATAATCTTGGCGGTGGTGCGATGGGACGATGAAAAATGTGTATTTTTTAATATCGAAGAGCTTTTCGTAACGCCACTAACGCGGAGTCTTGCCAACAATAAATTGTTGACGGCGTGGCCCTAATTATAAACCATTTTGACTAGAACCCAGGTAGCTAAGTATTATCATCTGTGGTATATTGTAATATTTTTTTATGACTGTTACTCATAAAGCATCTTATTTTACACTAGCGTACCTACGGAGATAGATACCCGTTATACTCTCCTGGAAGTTATAGTTTTTTTAGGTATTATTAGGAAATCATAACATAAGAACGAGCAACATTAATAAGCTTATGTTCGGGATCAAGGCATGTTACACTTTATTAAAAATGTTGATATCATTTTAGTCCATCAAATATTTTTTATTTATTTGTGGCCAGTTTGTTATACTTAGTTATTTATTTAACTTCATTTTATCGTAGTTAAATAAATAAATAATAAATAAGTATTACAACCCCAAGGTAAGCTCAAAAAAACTTGTGTTATGACTAGATACCATCGATAGATTTATTATATAAAAATACTTAAATACATATAAAACACCCTCATGATATGACTCACGAACAAATAACATACCTAATGCTCATCACACAAATAGATGCCCTTACAGGGACTATTCAAACTATCGTCAATTTCACAATTAATACTTTGTTTCCTTTTTCACAAGGGTGATAAAAACATTATGTGAACATACGGTATGAAAATTCCCTCGAGTCATAAAAACCCTTACATAGACATCTAATTTATAAAGTCTTTATTTAACAATTTTGATAATAAATAATAAATAAACAAATAAATATTTCTGCACAATCTTACACAAATCGACCTAGTCCTACGGTAAGCTCAGTAAGGCTTGTGTTGTAGGTACTAGACGACGATATATATAATAGATAGATACATATAAATACTTAAATACATAGAAAACACCCATGACTCAGGAACAAATATCTGTGCTCATCACAAATAAATGCCCTGACTGGGAATCGAACCCAGGACCATCGGCTTCATAGGCAGGGGCACTACCCACTAGGCCAGACCGGTCGTCAAAATTTCGTCGGTCGGTTGATGACATAATACTTAGTGTTAATCTACTTTCCGATGACCACAATACATATTATAAGATCAGCTTTAATTAAATGAAACGTTTGTAATGAAGTGCCAGAATTTCTTGTTTAGAATATGATTTATTCGGGAGTAAAAGTGTGTCATTCCATTTTTATATTAGTTTTTTTATTTTTATTTAATAGCGATTGACATATATTTAATAGTGATATACGTGCCCACCGTTGCGTATTTTATACTTAAATAAATCGATAAAAAAGGATAACAATTACGAAAATTAATCAATAAATTACAGTCAAAACTATAAAAATTGTCTAAACTATAACAGTTATGTTGTTGCTGCAGCATAATCAAAATTGGGTGCAATGCAAAAATATAATACCTAGTTAAGGACCTACAATTTAAGTATTAAGTCAAGCCGCTACAGCCTCCTCAGCGTAGCAGCAGAGAGGTGGGACAGTGGTCTTGTCAGACACTGGACCTTGTTACACAATTGAACACTAACATTATTTTATAACCTTACGTAATATTGTTACTAACAAACTATGGACGGTTTTTACACATTATTACAAAATAATCGGGACTTAACCGCGTATATTAACTTGGAAACTCACCTCCGACGTTAAAAGAACGTCATTGTCCTAGTGGTCTTGGGTGCAGACTCCGATGTAACGTCGGAGGGAAATCTCATAGTTATTATACAAGATATAGCCAAATATAAAAAAAAAATTAAACAGCACTTTTACTCCCGAATAAATCATATTCTAAACAAGACATTTTGGCACTTCATCGTAAATTTGGATGGATAAATTTGTGTGAAATAAATGCATTTTTTTTCATTTGTGTTACGAATGTTAACATTGTAAATGATTTTGCATTGTATTTATTGTACTTAATCCATACTCAACATTATATATTTACAGCATATACATCAACACACTTACATGCATGTAAGTTGTTATTTAAGTTACACATTCATTCTTTTGTGCTACGATGATTGCTTAATAATTATCTTAAGACTAATTGCTGGTCATTAACTATAGGTAACAATTTGTATGCAATTCACCCAGCTATGCCCTTTTCCATGGGAGTTTCTTGTTTGGACAGCTTGACTAGGGCGTCGCCAAAAATATAAGCTGCCTCTGGATTCATTCATAAAATTAATAAATCCTATATTCATTTAGTGCATAATGTAATTATGTTAATTACCTATTTCCGTAGTCCTTATCTAATTTTAAAGTTTGGCCATTCGTACTTATAATCAAGAGCTTTCTGATCTTAGCAAACCATTTACGATTCAATGTAGGTTACGTACTTACGATAAGTCGTTCCAGGCAAACCTGTTGTTTAAAAACGCGTTATTATTAGCTTGCGGCCTCCTATATTTCTGGATCAACAACTGAAATCTTTCAAATGTTACATTGATCGAAATTATAGCATAGTGAGTCATTCTTACATTCCCGACGCAAACACGAAGTGGTCTATTTTCGGCAGTCACAGGCTGAGTGGGCGGGCATAACAAGGCTGCTTTCGACAAATAAACGAGTCACGTCTAATTCTAATACTAAAGTGGCTTATAAATAAAATTATTACCACGTTTATTGTAACAATGGAATCTGGGTCAATTGTAATAATGCCCATGACCGTGCTAAAGCACCCGAGATCAGAAAACATTACAGAAGATATTTTTAGTTTTTGGCGTTGTTGCTAATCCCACACAACAATGCATTTGATGTTTAATGTATTTAAAGAAAATTCTTTGCGATCCGAATAAAGAACAACCCCATAGTTTGTTGCACTTTGAAATATATGAAATATTTATTTATTCTGATATTTCTGATACTTGTCTAAATTATGGTCATAGAGGTGTGACTGCACCATACGATACCATATCATGGCTGCACTGCACCATATCATGGCAGATACGAGTATTTATCACAAAATAATGCTATTTAAGTCGAAAGAAAAATAGAAAAATTTGACTCGCAGCGGGACTCGAACCCACAACCACTGGATAATGCTATTATATGTATAAAATTTACATTAACAGGCGGTCAAACTTATGCACAGCATAATGAGTTAATTATATCGGCAATACCTGCATAAAATATATTATATAACTAATAAATTTTAAAATAAAAACACGCAGGCCGGATTTATTCTAAATTACGGTCCGATTTACGAGCATTGTGAGAAACCAGACTATGGACGTCGATTTGTGCCATCGACATAGTTCAGCGAAAACTTGTAAGTAATTGTTTAGTGACAGCGGCCGAGCGTGTTTTTGTGTGGCCACGGGCAAATAGTATAAGGCTTGGGCCGTTGTTTAGCGCAGCTAATGGCAGACTTGCGGCCACATTAATCACATTAGGGCCACCCACCGCCCGCGCCAGATTTTCACTTCGGCTCATTTGCGCTAATTGTACGCGCGATTGTCACTCAGGCCTGAATAAACAACGGAGCCGCGCGCAAGGATTAGGTGATTAGTGCTTAATTGTGTTACCACGATTATTTCATATTCGCCCGTCCCGCTGCAGTCTGATTTCATATTCGAACTGATTTTGTATGAGTTCTGGCTTCTGATGTTGCAATTTGGATATGTTATGTTCATGCGAGTAACGTTTCATTTGATGTTTAATTTAGATCTCTTAGGTAATCTTTTTAATGCACATAATAAATAGATGTACGAGAATTGGTTTCAAGTTAAAAAGTCACATAATGTTTTGATTTAAAATAACACTCGGATGAAGTAATTTAATAATTATTGATTTAGTCTTATTTTAATTGAATGCGCGCATGAATTATTAGATATAAACACTGAGAGGCGAAATACATATTATTTCTAAGTATTAAAATACATACTGATTCAAACTTTCATAGTTTCATCGACACGCCGGCAGTATTTTTTATAATTTATATCTCGTTTTAATTGTAATATTCTAAGATATTTTATAAACGCTCATTCAATTGTGAGTTGTGTTGTCAGGTGATTTGTCTTTTGGACACACACTGACATTTATCTTATAAACAACATGTTGTTATTTCAGCAAACAAATTATGTGAGGAGCTGAACGGTATCGGCGGAGGCGCGGGCGGCGCGGGGCGGGCGGCGGCAAGTGGGCCGGCGGCTGCGGGCTGCTGCGCCAGCCCTCGGGCTTCCCGCTGCTCAGCGTGGCCCCGCCGAACTATCTGCTGTCCGACCACCTCGGCCCGCTCGCCAAAACGAACAATCATCTTTTCTAATGGCCGTAGCATTCCCCCGAGCCGCGCGCGATGCGACTCCTCTAAACACTAACCGACATTCCTACTAACATTCCGAGTGACACTAGCCTATGTTAGAAGTGAAAAGAATCAAAAGATTTGTGACTTGTGACTAAACTCGAAGTGGAAACAATTTCAAGTGCCAAAAGTTTGTGTCCATTAAATAATATTGCAATAAACTTAAAAAGGAGTTTTAGATTTATTTAAGTATGTAAGTAGTATGGCAGGCGTTGTTGCATGTACAAGAATGTATGATATTACAGATTTAGACATGTAAGTAGAATAAGTAGCTAACTGTAGCATAATACAATTTGATGTGATAAAGACTGTATATAAACATTCCAACTGCAAAATCTTGTATACGTTTATCGAAGTATACCTTTTGTATTGTATAAGAGATACTAAAGATTATTGATGTTGTGTTTTCATGTGGATTTTGTTGGATACTTATATTTGGTGTAAAGTGCCAACAAGTAAATGTTAAGTAGCTATTATGAGTTGATCACGTAATTACATGCTCGATGAGTGATATAAATAATGCGAAATCAAAAAAGTTAAATCTTTATTATTTAAATTAAAATAACTATTTATACTATTAACTAAAAACTTTGTTTTTCTAATAGTCAGCAACAAATCTAGTCAATAACTTGTGAAATTTATTATAATTTTTTAACTTTATTTCAATTACACCTATGTATTCTAATATGCTGGAAACTTACAATTAAATATTTGCTTCTTATTAAGCTAACTTAGATTTGAAAGTATAATGAATCCAGCTACTTTAATTATTTATTGATCACGCGCAAATATATATCAGATATTTTTTATTGAATGGTTGCAAATGCGATAATCAACTTAAAATTCGTTCTACAATGTCTGTTACGGTATCTAATGTCAATATGTACAGTTTTACGATGCTCATTTTTTCTTTTGTTAGTTGTAATACGAAAATGTATATTCGAGATGGAACTTTTTTCTTTCCAGCATCATAATTTTCGAAACGAAATTCGATTTACTTTATTGAAATTACTTTTTAATCTAGTCTCATAGTTATGCTGTATTCAAGATTATTGCCTACGCTAAGGATATAAACGAGTTTTTTAATATTATTTAAAACATTTGTTGCCGCGATAATGATTCATGAAATAAAACAATTACCGGACTAAACCGGATTATAACTCGTATATACTGAAACTAGTTTTAAATCCGTTTTTAGTTGTTTTATTTCAAAGATCTAATTCAAGGTAAACAGGATTAAAAAAATCTTGGGCTTGAATGAGCGATAATTCAAAATTCAAAAAATTCTAAATTATTTATTTTTAAAAAGCACATAGTCTGATTTGGAGGATGATGTCGCCCGGTAAGCAAAAAGTTGCCTGTATTGGGAGACACCGCTCTTCCTTAACATTCTATTAGGGTTATGTATGTTTACAAATTATTTCATATCTTATTTATAATTACTGATCATAAACCTTGCGAGTAGCATTCGAGCTTTAATTTTTACTTTTAATGCATTTGGCTGGCACTTATAACATATAATACTCCTAACAGTGTGAGAAAGATGCATGTCGAGTAATGTCAAATCTATTTGAAATGTGTCAAATTGGTTTCGAATTTAGAAATTCGAATACCAAACCCTATAAAAATATTAAATTGACTGAAGTGGTAATGTGGATGTAAATATTGTTTTTAAATAAAAGGATGGTGTAATTATTTATGTAAATACCGTTAAGTAACAAAACCAACTGACTTGAGAATAATCGATGATTGTGTAATCTTATGGATTGCCGGAGTGTAACATTTGATGAATTTGTGGAGGGTGTTTTAATAAAGAGAGTAAAAATTGAAGTGTATTTTATTTTTACAGTAGGTAACTAATATAAAATAAAAATAAAATAAAATAAAAATCTTTATTCCAAAAAAAAGGTTACAAAAGTGCTGAAATCCCTGATTCTATGCTAGGTATAAACCTGTGTTACAGAAGACAGTGTCCTCTACAGACTATAGTGTCTATAACTTATCTGAAAATAATATATTACTATATATAGACGTACTAAAGTGTAAGTTACTAAACCATTTTAACCATAACTACAAGGTGTAACAAAAATCAGGCATGTTTGGTATTGTATTCTGATTAGGAAGAAGTGGAACAAAAATTTTTGACGCATTTTTTTCTAGGGGGTAGTTCGTCTAAGTCAGCCGACCCTCCCCGATACAAAGGACAAAAATTTTTCAAGAATAAAAACCACTTCATTCACTTTCTCCTAATCAGAACACTTCCTTACGATACCTAATAAGGTATGATATTATTAAACCTTTTATTTCCACCATGTATTTGTTACGCGTCTTCATATATAACATCATCATCATCATCATCAGCCTATCGCAGTCCACTGCTGGACATAGGCTTCCCCAATTTCACGCCCTCGTGTCCGATTTTCGGCTGTTCGCATCCAGCTCCTGCCAGCCATCTAGCGCAAGGCGTCACTCCACCCAGCCTGAGGGCTAGTCCCATATATAACTGTGACTGCTTCTTGTCTAATATTTAATTAGTATTTATTTTGGAAACAAGTAGGTGGTTAAAAGAAGTGTCATCATTATGAAACGGATGTGCCAGTCAAGAGCAGGAGTGCGTTTGAAAAAAAAAGCGACAGACTGTAAAATCTGAAAATACTTATATTTTATCTTTTAGTGCCCCTTAGATTCAATACATACATAAGATAAGATAAGATAAGATAAGAAATATTTTATTAGCACAAAAGTAGGTAAGTACATTATAATGAATTTTAATATTTACAACACAGCAGTATATTGAGCTAATAGGTCCTCATACATACATTTCAGCCGTATGCAGTCCACTGCTGGACATAGGCCTCCTACAAATATGACTTGTATCGTCTTGGGGGTAGTTGCCATAGTCGCCACGTTTGGCAGGCCGGTTGGCGACCGCAGTAGCTGTAGATTGGGTTTTGACGGTCACTGCTGCCCATCCGTAAGATTTTTCCCTTTGTCGCCTCTTACAACAACCGCGTTAGGAGATGGGGTGGTGCTATTCTAGTCAGCCGGCATCACACGGCATACTAGATTCAATAATAATAAATAATTAGATTTTTTTTATATACATAGGTTGGAATCCTTATTATTATATTTTATATTGACGTCAGGTTTGGCTTAGTGGGTTGTGACTCTGCGTATGAAGCCGATGGTCCTGGGTTCAAATCTCATCAACGGAATTTATTTGTGTGATGAGCACTGCAGGTTCCTGAGTCATGGATGTTTTCTATGTATTTAAGAATGTGTATATTATATATATCGTTGGCTGAGTACCTACAACACAAGCCTTCTGAGCTTACCGTGGGGCTCAGTCAATTTGTGTAAAAATGTCCTGTAATATTTATTTATTGTTATTTATTTATTTGTTATCTACAGAGGAAGCAGATTTAGAAACTCCTAACCAGATACACCCGTAACTTCTGTCAATATCAAAAATTATTGTGCACCTCGAGTGGCAAGATTTCATGATGGGCGTCAAAATGTCTGGCGCTCCGTTGATACGTAAATGTATGATGATTGATGAATAATATACAGTTGCAAATTTCAATCATATTGAATTTAATTAATTGTGCTGAGTTAATAAAATTATATTTTTAACGCTGAAGCTTCAAATATGTAAGTCGTGAGAAATGTGGAGTAATATATATATCTATTAATGTCCACTGTACCTAATCGCAGTGTTTACTTTTAATAGTAGCTATATATACAGGTACCTTTATTATATGAATTAAAAGTAGGTATAGGTAGTTTCACGAGAGTTGAGGTGAATGGATTGCGCACACAACTATGTGATGTACTGATTGCGAAAAGATAATTAATGGAATGAATGAGTGAATGTAAATAAAACACTTATTATGTAACCAGTACCAGTTACTTCAGTCATGTTTGAAAAGGTAAAAAACTTTTTGTTCTGTATTCACTCAATTCGCTGTTGAACTTGCTATCGGTATGAAAAAAAACTAATTTTAAAATCTCTATCATTACATGAGATGTTGTTGTGTCTTCAAATCTCGTGAAACTAATAAATGAACGCTGATAATCCCTACTTTCCTATGAGAAGATTACGCTTTATAAATATCAATGGTAAGGTAAAAGCTAAAAAAATCGATGATTTTAGACTTGGAAAATCATAGAAAGGAATTTGTCACTCCTTGAGAAAATATTTTCTGAGTCATTAGTTCGGCTATTTACTTAAAAACTGTGACTAATAGATTCACGGAGATGCTATGTAAACCTCCAAGGCGATGGGTATTTTTATATCGTCGTGGCTCATGGTAAGCACGCTAGCGTAGGCATGACACAATGACAAATCATCGCGTCGGAGACACGAGGCGGTGGGTGGAGCTTGAGCAGAACCGACTGTATTGTGTAAGTTATATCAAAATCAACGGATTATTAATTTATCACCTATTTATAATAGAGCACTTTTCTGATAGAGTAATAAAGGACGTTCTTCTCGTAAATACCAAGCGTAGGATCAAATATTCGTTCAATTACTAAGTCAAGAGTACTTAATAATGAAAAACTAGCTTTGCATGAAACTGGTTTGAAATTATTTGTATTTAAACTTTCGTGAGACATATCTGATAAATTAAACATTAACACATTGGTTTGAAATTATTCCAAAGGTAGTATTGCAAAGTTACTTCTTAGCTATAATGCTTATAAACAAGATAGAGATACGTTGTCTTGTATTAAAAGTATTGACACGTAAGGCTTATAAAGATAAATTACATACTGGGTTCAAAGAAGTAAGTCTATATATGATATAGATGTAGCAAACGATAGGTTAGACGACTATTGGCATAAATGGGGCTGGAGTGACTCTCCTGCTTGCGACTGTGGACGCTCTGACCAGACCATCAAACAGTATATTTAGTGCTGGAATCACGAAAAACTCAGGCCACAGTCACAATTTGTAGACCTTAACTGAAGATGTGGTTGCTTATGGGCGCAGTTTAAAATCCAATCTTAGTTTTTCCTTAACTTTTATGTTTTAAAATACATTAACATTACAAGCCATACGGTAAATATATAAAGGTTATAGGTATATATTATGTGATTCTAACATTCAACAATTAAGAAAACTTTAAGACTTAATCGAACTTAATTGCTTATTCGAACTCCAAAGGTTTATTTGTACCTACACGACAAACAGTAGGTCGTAACATTTTTTTATCATGTATTAACGCATAAAGTTGAGATGCCTGACATTCGAACACGTTTACAGGTAAACCATGTAGTATCAATATCGCTACGAATATTTGACGACTATACTACTAGCATTTCCAATTTGTATAATAGTTATGTTGTGGTGCTCCCGAATTTGACCGCCCCGAAGGTTCCACCACTTTAGCGCCGCGTCCGGGGTCGTTCGTCGGTGCCACGCGTTGACAGATAAATGAAGGTCGCTGTTAAAACTAAATGGCCTCAGCCTTCGTACTCTTGCTAAATAAATACACGGCACTTGCAAGAAATGGGTACTACTGAAACAATCGTACTTTTACATGGAATCCGGTTAATGTTTAGCATTAGAGTCGGTACTGTGTTTTGCAGCAGCGGCACGTCCATACAAGCCGATTCCCGCCGGCTTTACTAACATTTCCGCTATTCAAAAGGTTTCATTGGGCTTATGAAGAAAAAACAAAGCCTTATGGCTCCGTCTTGCCATAGAAAAATATTGACCCGCCGCCATTGGTGTTTTGTGTAAGTTTTTAAATTGTCTCGATTGTTAGGTATAATGAGAACTTCGGGTATAATGAGGGTAATATAGACTAGTACCTTCGTGGAAATGCATATCCATTAATTAATGCAAACAGGAGGAGGAACCTCATATTCAACACGATATGGAAATAACACTTCTTTTAAAAATACACGTTTATGTTTTCACCACAGGGTAACTAGCTAAATAAAGTGTCGTTGTTAAGATAATCGCAAACATTTTTTTTATAGTACCTTATTATATAAAAAAAGTGGTTGAAAAGATCTTTTGCACTTTAATAATACATTGTAATCGGCCGTGATATCGTCACTTACGACAAAAGTAGCCATTGCTACATTTTATTGCTTTATTGAGCTTAAAAATTGATATGTACATCACTTGCGCTTTATCCTTTCTTACAGAGAAACAAAGTCCTCAATATAGAACAGTCTAAAAACTCTCGGGACTGTAATCATCGCTTTTAAATAAAATAAAATCATGTCTTGCAAGTAGTTTGATACCAATAAGGTTGTTGAGTCAGAAGTTTATTTCGTTCGATTTGTTGGGCGGCGCGGGAGTTTTCCAGAAGACACGTAGCCTGCGCGCACTATAAATACGTTGTCTCGGCTTTCAGGAGTTCAGTTTAGCACTGATTGCCAACGGGTCGCTACCTCTGAGCAGCACACACACACACAACCACACAACATGTCTCTGGAACGCCAAGTCCGCGCCAAGGTCAGCAACATTCATACAATATCATGCATGTAGCCATAAAATCAATGGGATCATTAATAACAAGTAGCCCCTTGTTACAACAACGACTTCTAATGCTGATAATAATTGATTAAAATCAAAAGACTCAATTGGCCACATTTGTTATTTTACATAAATTAATCTCTCAGTCAATTTTTAGTTAGTTTTTCACCAATTTAAAATCACCATGCCAAAAAGCTACTTATTTACATATTCATTCCACGTTGCATATTGATTGATGTTTGATTAGGCTATTGTCTTTTTAAGATGGAAAATTTAAAGCATGTCTACATTCATTGCAGCTCGCTTCCAAGCGTGACCCCGAACGTGAGAAGGAGTGCCAGTCTTGGATTGAGACCGTCCTGGGAGCCAAGTTCCCCCCCGGCGATGCCTTCGAGGATGTGCTTAAGGACGGCACCGTCCTGTGCCAGCTCATCAACAAGCTGAAGCCTGGCGCCGTCCCCAAGATCAACACATCTGGCGGACAGTTCAAGATGATGGAGAACATCACCAAGTAAGGAGATGTTTTTACTTATATTTGCACTTTCCATACATTCGTGGTGTTCATTTATTATTTAATTACTTTTAGTGTATAACCAAATACCTGAAACAAATTCTTGATCAAAAGCAAAAATATTTTCTAATGAAATAAAGTCTTTGTATGATAGCGGTAACAGTGATCGATGTTTGAAGAAATGTACCATAACTTTTATTTTTCAGCTTCCAGGCTGCCATTAAAGCATATGGCGTCCCCGACATTGATGTTTTCCAGACCGTCGACCTGTGGGAGAAGAAGGACATCGCGCAGGTCGTCAGCACACTGTTCGCGCTCGGCCGCGAGGTGAGCTTCAAAACCTCTATAAACCTCATTCAGGTCTTCAATCCTGACCATTAGCATCACCTTGGATCCATTTAAATACTTAGTGAAGTCCATCAACTCCACAGTTTTAGTTGACTGAGTTTACGACTTTGTAAACATTCAAGTTTGTTTCTCAGTAAGCCATAATGTTATAAACATGCCCGTCCCAAAATAGAAGATCGTATCGCACTGTGAGAAATTACTCGCTTACAGACTGTTTATCGTAAGATTCGGTAAGATCTTAAGTTGGAACACTGCCAATTTCAAAATTTACGAGTTTCGTGTAATGTTACCTCAGCTTTCATAAATACCCAAGGCCGAATAATTACGTTGAGGCAAAGTGGGATTTTCTTAATTCTTGCGAAAGTAATAAAAACTCTTCGCGCTTCGTGAGACCGTCTATTAATAAATATGTTATTTACAGACATACAGGCACCCCGAGTGGACCGGCCCCAACCTAGGCCCCAAGCCCGCTGATGAGTGCAAGCGTGAGTTCTCTGAAGAGGTCCTGAACGCTGGCCAGACCATTGTCGGTCTCCAAGCTGGCTCCAACAAGGGCGCCACCCAGGCCGGACAGAACATGGGCGCTGGCCGCAAGATCCTCCTCGGCAAGTGAGCGCCAGACTCTGAAGGACCAAGTGATATTATTTATAAGCAATTTCGTACAAAGATAAGTGTATTTTAGGACGCTATTGTGTGTGTGTAAGCCCTTGAAAATTGTGGGGTTTTGCCTTTTAAACAAAAACGTGTATGCTACTGCAACCATGCATCTATTCGTTCCAGAACAAAAAATATTTTTGTATTACATGCCTAAGTGGTTAGCATAAGTACCTACCTTTGTATTAATTAGTTCTTTATTTCCATTTTAATATTTATTTTGTAATAAAAAAGAGAACTCAAACATGACCTTACTTCACCTAAACATACCCAAATTAACAAACATGACCTACCCGTAACCGGTAACCGACGCATAATTTATCTTTCCTGAATTAATCTGGTATCGCTCGCGTGGTAATAGCTAGATACTGAAAATAACTATCGACCACATTCCGCTAAATACCACATAACTCTACTCGAAAAATTAATATGCTGTCGTAGTGCGTAATTTTAAGACCAACAGTGCTCAAAAAACACTTTTTCCAAAATAATACCAGATATGCTCTTTCTATAATGCTTTGATCATCTTGCTAAAACGAAGAACACACATGTGATGTAATGAATGATGGATATAACGAATATTAACATTTAACACTAGAAAAGTATATTTAACAAAATCCATAATACTACATTATATGAGTTTAACATAAACCGAAGATAACATGGACAATCGGCATAATGTATGAATATAACATACATTACGATGTAGGTACGGGAAGTAGACGACTCCTCTCTGAAGACTAATTTCTACTATCCTGAATGTTAAAAGCTACTGAAAAACCTAACCGAACACGACGTTGACACTGTACGAATACGAACGCTGTCTATTTTACACAATTAATTATTCGTGCTGGCCTGAATTCCGTTCTCTCCTTCCAAATATCCATCTAAATCGAATAACAAAAAACTCCACCTTAATATCATCCTACAGGGGCTCGTATAGATATTAATATACTTATGCCTTTATTTAAGGTAATATAGTATTGACAACACCACTCCACATACTCGTAATTAATGAATAACCTCCTAACCCCTAGTACAAATAATAAATACTTAAACTATAATCCCTAAGCCACCCAGCCCCGTATCGCCCCAAACTTGAATGCTCTTTCTATGATGTCTCTCTCATTTAACAACACCAAATGATATTGTGATTTTAAGAATTTGTTCTAATCCTAGGCAATTCTTCAACTGTTCCAATACTTCTGCAATAAATGCAGTCAGTCTTTCATTGCTTCAGTTTTTTATTGCTGCCTTAAGACACCATCAATTTCATTTCCCGAGCACCCAAGTTTGAAAAAGGATGAAGCTATATTTTGTGCCAAATTCTCACACCTATTCTTAGTCATAAAAAAAGAACATACTTTTTTAATGATTTCTAGACAAATAAATATTTTTGATAAACTATCTATACAAAAAAACAATGGACTACCGACTGCTAAAACAATGGACAGTAACAGAATTAGCTAAGCGAGTGAGATGTTCCATTGCCTACACTATAAACATAATAATCTTGTTTTCTTCTTTATAAGTTTATACTACGACGATGGCAAACAAAGCATACGGCTTGTCTGATTATAAGCAGTCACCCTAACTATAAGTCCAGATGAATCACATCACATGCACGTTACCTACGGTTTCACAACCTGTCCTCTCGTTTTTTGAAGAATCTCATATTGCAGCTTGGTGGAAACACCTATTATAGCAACAATTATTTTATAGCAATATGTGACATTATCTATGAAAAAGGACCTTATTGTCGATGGCGCTTATGTCGTTGTTCAAGACGATACAATACAAACGCAACGCGATTCGACGTAAGTGCCATCGACAATAAGGTCCCTTTTCTAGATAACATATTTGCAACTGTAAAAGGTGTACTGTTAAGGGTGTGGCTGTTTGTGAATGACCTACACGTACTCTTTTACTAATAAAGATGTGTTGAATTAATATGGAACACTTGTCTCGCTTAGCCGCTTCTGTGTATGTAAGAATACAGAAGAAAGAAAATTGACCAACTTGGCTAGCTGACTCGTACTTTTATCCAATCACCACATAAATAGGCAAACGATTACCTTAACTTAATCTATTCATTACTGTTTTTTGTTTTCAATCATTTATTTGGTAGACTAATCCGTAAAAAATCTGCTGCTTGACCAAAGGTAATTTGGTATCTGAAAACAGTAAACAAATTTTGATTTTGCTGTGAGCGTGAGACAAAATAACCTTCTACTCACCATGAAATTCAAGCTTCAATTCTATGCATGCGTCTAATACAAAATCGAAATATATATTTAAGTATATACGCGTTGTAACACGTCAATAGTAAACGGAAAGAGGTAGATATAGTTTAAACATCATTTGATGGTTTACTGAAAATTTATAGCAGGCCCCTGCAACGGTTTCATATCGCAACATTCCAAACCTTGCACGAGTACTCGAGTACTATTTGCAACATTATTTATTATCAATTTTATTTTTCAAACGTATAACCATATAGATTTTTTTAAATAATGTACAGACCTTATTTCACAATATAACAACAATAACTGGACAATTATAATATTATCTTTATCACGAATAATAAATATTTTGTGTCTTTGATATAGTTTCTGTGTCCCCTTGAACACCTCTAACTTGGACCTAATAACAAGTGAAATCCTCAACTGTTATGCTACGGTCTCACATTCGCATGAATAGCGAGGCGAATAACGAGACGAAACAAGAGCACGCATGTGTACACGAACGTCTCGCTACATTATTAATGTCTATCATTCATATTTATAAAAGCCTATTTCTCCGATTCTAACAGAGTTTAAAATGTCACAAGTCGACGCTCAAACATAACCACCCGGTTGCCTGTTTTCTGTCACTATGGTGTCGTTAGCACACGCTTCGGCTGAATAGTTAGGCAGTTTTGGTTTGTTTAAGATGAATTTAATTGAAAAAAAAAAACGAAAATATAACTAACGTTTAGTTTTTCAAACACTAGCATAAGATAATATTGACCAATTAATGTGTAAGAAACACTGGTTCCGGGTCACGACCCAGAGATAAAACCCTGTATGTTTATATCAAGGATCATAGAACTCATGGATTACAATGTATTTCTATACATAGTCCGTTCCCCTCATTGAGGCAAACCCACTAACTCTATCTATCACTTTTAAAATCAGTAGGTCTAAGATATTCAAATCGAAAGAAAAATAGAAAAATTTGACTCGCAGCGGGACTCGAACCCACAACCACTGGATGGTTTCAGTTCTATACTATACCTACCCTAGCTAATATGTAATTAGATTCCACCAAATCTACCAAGAAATATCACTGTCATAATGACATATGTCATCTTCAATATGTCGGACCTACTACATTGCCAACGTCGAATTTCAAAAATTTCGTGTGTATTTCTCATTTACTTCAATAATTAGAGTGACAGGGACGCAGTAGGCCTTCAGATGTCAACAAACCTTCCGTACCATTCCAAAACAACACAAAAAAATTGTTATTGTAAAATATTAATTTATGCGACAGCTTTTGTTAGTAGTTCGGTTATTAAACTAAACATTTATACATAGATGTATTAGGGAGTTTTCAAAATTTTGTACATCCAATTACCGAAAGTTGTTGAGAAAAGTTAAACATAAATATTGCTTCACCCTTTCACCACCAACTACTGTAAGGATACGCATAATTATTGCATATTATAGGTACAATACAATAATTATACACTTATGGCAACGGAAAATCTGCTATACATATAGGCTTCAACCATTACGAGGTACCATATTTATTAAAAAAACTGATTTTTATTCACCTCGAAAAAGGTGTTAAAATCAAAATAAATATAAAAATAACAAATTAGAGATAAGAGATCTTTATTTGCAACCCAAAATACATAAATATGTGCATGGACCCTGATAGGGTATAGCAACATAGTATAGTACAAGTGCAGAACTAATTGTAAATATATATATATATATATTAAAACTGTACTTGCGTTGGTACAATGTTATTATGTTTACAGTACCTATGATGTTACAGCATTACCGCACCAGCGCAATAAAGAGCACATAACTATGTCGAAAATTAAAACGGCCATGTGTACTATAAAACGTTTTATGATAGGAACATGTGCGAATAGGTAATTCGCAACTGGTGTTTATTTAAAATATTCATTACGAATTTTATTTTATCTAAAGATTTTATTTCCTATTCCACTGTATCACTATATCTGTATCGTAATGTACTATTATGTTATATAACTAGATAGGTTTTATAAATAAGTAAATCTTTATTTTTCTAATTACAACAGATTGTATCCTTGGCGATATAATGCACCCGCCATCTGTTGGGTACACTCCAAAGTTGAAGCTGTGAGCTTACGATTGGTAATGCTTAAAATAGACACCAGCCTGCGCCACCGTCACTATTAGAAACAAATTTAGTTAGTAGCAGACACTCTTGTTCCGCAAATATCCTTCAGATCCCGCAAATAAAAATTAAGCTTGAATTACTTTTAGATACAGCGTTTGCTAGACACGGCACATTCAAATGAAGAAAGGCAGCCGAGCCTTACGCACGTCTTCAACAGATGGCGCAATTGCGTTTGATTATTTTTAAATATTCGTACCTCCACAAGATGGAGTTGTACTTAAAGAATATACTCAGTTTTGTATTCTTAGCAACAGATGGAACTGTGTGCTGTAAAAAGATAATGTGAACTGTTAAATAACTAATGTAGTTAGTTCATCAATTAAAGACAGTCGGTAAGTGTTAATTTTATGTAAGTTAATTAGATAATGATAAGTAACTGTTTCCAAATTATGTGAAACCCTTTCCATACTTGATTTCGTTATTAAATTAAGGATTAGTTATATATATTGTGCTACTTTGCGGAATACATTTCATCCGTTTTTTTATCAGCGGTCTAGTTAAAATTTTGCGTTTAATCGCAATTTTCTGTAGTTAAATAGTTTTCTTGGTATCTCAGGACATCGGTGTAGATAACTAATTGCCGATGTTAATTATAGCAGTGGTCGTGGAGCGTCGGACACCGTGCGCGGGCGTTGCGATTTGCAGCCAAATTCTTTTCGATTTCGACCTTAATTAATGTTATGTTCTTCATAATACAGGCCATTTGTCTTAAGGAGTATCTACAGTTTATAAATTTGGTTGGGTTGGCAACTATATTTAAAATTTTATACCTATTTTCTAGCTAGCTCGCAGAAAACTGTGATATTTCTACTACTCATAATAGTCAAATGAAACAAGACTAAGTAATGTTTAATTTAAATGCATCTAATTTAATCTAAAGTTAAATTATGAAGAATTGCTGATAGATTTTTCCAGATTAAACTAAACCTATTTACTTTATATTTATATTTAGTGTAAAATAATTTTCAGAAGTCCTTATTCCCATTCAATAATTAATCTACAAGGAAAACCTTCTGAAATGCACTTGGCAGTAATTAAATCATATTTTGATTGCTGGAGTGACGGATATCATTGCCTAGCGAATAACAGACTTATGATTATAAATGATCCGCCTACGTTATATTTACGTGACTAGGTATATCTTTAGAGTTTTGTAAAACTATACATTTAAATTTACAAATACCAAAATCTTCTTGTTAAAGGACACTTTATTCTGGTGTCTTTTAGTTCTCGTATACATATAGTCCCCAATACAATTTATATAAAGAATGATGATTTGTTCAGATGTTATTCAAAAGGGTCAAACTAACCATTTTTTTTACAGTATTAAAATATGTTTTCTATCAAGTACTATGCATATCTCAATTTCATTAGACTGGGTCTCGCATGAGCTAAAGAAAGTGCATCTACAACGTGAAATTCAACTGAATCACAGTCGTTTAAGAAAAATCAACCCACCTCAGTGTTCCTATATAAACTTTCATAACTCGTTCCAACATTCTATATATGAATGGAGAGCAATTCTCTCCGAAAATACCGCGTGAGTGAATATACGAGTTACTCATAAAATGCACATTTCCTTTGATTTTTCTGCAGAATAATTAATTTCACATGTAATTTATAGATTATTTTGTCGAGTGTCTGCAGTAGTAGTGGGAGTAGCCGAATCTAGCAACCTTCCCGAGGTTAAAGTAGTCGGAAGCATAATCTCAGCTAGGGGGGAAATTTTGAGCGTCATGTACTCGGCTTGTGACATTTTAGACTCTCTCGGAAACGAAGATGGTACCTATTTTAGAAACATTAATGGTTAGAAATTTCTAATCGTGGGTATCGCCCTTATATGTTTTGTGCAAAAATAATGTTGAGAGACTTTAGTGTGTCATTATTTTCGCCCTCAAAGTTTTTTGAATTCGAGTGCACGATTCAATAAACGGCCCCCTTGGGCACGTATTTTAAATTATACGAATCATAAAAGTTATACGAACTATGTACCTAAGCACTTAATATAAGTTAATATCCATACTAATAATATAAATGCGAAAGTGTCTTTTTATTGTTTGTCCATCTTTCACGGCAAAACGGAACGACTAATCGACGTGAATTTTTAAGTGGAGGTAGTTGAAGGGATGGAGAGTGACATAGGCTACTTTTTCCTGCGGGGAAAACATCTCATTCCCACGGGAAGACTCAATATGCTACATTTTCCTCTAACCATCGGGCATCATCTAGTTATTAAATATTTTGATTACCCTGCTTACGTCCAAAAGTTTTACGATTAGGCTATCTATGGGCCTACTGCAAAGTTCGGACACTTGGGGCATCTTCTTCTTTCACTCTAAAACGTAATTAAAGTAGAGGCCTTTGTGCCCTGACTCAGACAATACTCTCCTCCTTTTCCCCGCGATGCATAGAACAAATAATACCTAACCTACAAAAGTTATTTTTATAGATACTGCAACTTACACCTGTCATTTGGGAGGGCCGAGTTACAACTCCAGCCAGCCAAATATTCCAGTGTGGTGTCCAAAATAGCCCGCCACATGCGAACGCATGCCCGGCTGGGTCATTCCCACTCGTTGCACTTCGTATACCCGTCCTTACATCACTGACATAGAGTTCCCGATAACTGCTCGATTCTATGAGTAACTAACCAGAAATTCCTAAAAATTTATTGTTTTCGCTTACATTTATGATATTTCAATTTTTTTCCATATGGTTCAAACTGCAATAAATGACTCTGTTCTCATTCTCTATTCTGGCACGATTTTTATGTTTTAATTAGATTAATTTTTGACACCAAAGTTATTAATTTGATGCTAATTATCATACCTCGGGGTTTTCGGTGCGGGAATGATTTCGTGTATTTAATCTTTGTTTATTGTAAAATAATTACCAAACTATGAATTAAATGTAGGTAGTAAGGTCCAAATGTACTTAGAAATGTTAAATTACTATCGTTTTTTACAGTTTTTACATGTTATTTGGCTAGTGCAAAACATTCCCGCACCGAAAACCCCGAGGTATGCTAATTATATACCTTGCAACAATTTCCCCGGTTTAACTATTCATTGATGTGAAGTTCTAAAAAAAGTAACTGGCTCATCCTGCTGTCAGTGTGTCTATTTGTATACTACTTTAGGTAGGTACACGGCTGAAACGATAACTGGGAATCACCCATTCGGCGCCCGCGCAGGAAACCCGCTTTCTTTTTTCGTACCGGTAATGAGACTAATCGAAATAAAATAAGATAACCCGACTTTTTTTTTTATGACAAAGGTGGCAAACGAGCAGACGGATTGCCTGATGGTAAGCTATTACCGTCGCCCATAGGCACCCGTAACACCAGGGGAGTCACAAGCGCGTTGCCGACCTTTAAGGGGGGTTGGAGCTCTGGGAACCTTACTCACCATCAGGAAGACAACACTACATACCTGAAAGGTAGCAGTGCTATTATAGCTGTGCTGTGTCTTCTGTAAGGATGAGGTACTTCCCCAGTTGGACTGCCCCAGATTCAAGCGTGATGGTCATCGATGTGCCCCACCTCTCATTGTTGGACGTAGTTTAAGGACATACCCGGGTCCAAAAATATTTATTTAAATTTTTATTAATGTCCCGAAATATTTATTTATTTATTTATATAATATGTCATATCCTCAATTTTACACACACATTACGTGACCCATCTTTGGATTCCTTGCTTCTTTCATTCGTACCCACTACCCAAAAATTACTTAACATTATTTAATAATTTGTTTGACACGTACAAAAATATTTACGTGATGGTCATCGCTGTGCCCTACCTCTCATTGTTGGACGTAGTTTAAGGACATACCCGGGTCCAAAAATACCCGGGACTGCATAAGTAACATAAAAGTCAAAAGCCAGTCGGGGAAGATATTTGTACAACGTGAACATTCGCACAGTGACACAGTGGTTGTATCCCGACGTTTCATACTACATACTGAATCCTATTTTTGTACTAGATTTCCTGTAACAGGCATATGCTAGCTTCAAAAATCTATTGCTCCGCGGCAGATAGATAATATAAACGAAAAAAAGGTACTATGGCTAATATCGACCGTAACTATTATTTCTCCTTTGAATGTGACTGCCTCAAATCCAATGAGTACCTACCGATTAGGTACATATTATTAGAATTAGGAAAAAAAAACTCTATTATGGCTTGGACACATATGTTTTACAGGTAAAATAGTTTCGTGATTATTATTTTTTTGTTTGCGTATTATTTGGCAGCTGACGAACTACGACGTAAATTGCAGTAAAAAATGTGAAAATACGCTATAATTTTACTGAGTTGTTTTATATTATGAAGGTACGTCAACGACCTGATTAAAAAGATGAAGTGTAAACAAAGTTTATAATGAGAAATATTTTTCTTTATTTGACAATTTTCCAAGTGATCGTGGAAAGTTTTCTAAGACATTTGTCACTGAAATGTATTATTATAAACACATATTTATGAGACATTTGTTGCTGAAATTTATTTTTCTTTGCAGCTAATGATTAGAGAAACATTAGCATTAATTTTTTTTTCTATAGTAACTTACTTTTGATGAACACTAACTTATGTTGTGTAATTTATATGAAGTTTTGATAACAGCCGATCAGGGTGTGGTTCGATTTGATCAAACTGGCGTTACCTAAACAATTACTTTAGAAAAAAATAACAGAAATCATTTTGTTAAAAGGTCAGTTTGGTGATACGAGGTAATATTTATTACATTTCCCAGAACTTCGCTGCTTATAGGTAGGGTAGGTAGGTACGAGTACAAATTGGCAAAATCAGCTGGATTTACAAAATAGTTCCGTCGTTATTACTTGTATTACTTTTAAACATGTATATGTCTAAATAATTTCAAAATATTAAAACTAATTTATTTTTCTATAGTAGGACTATACAGTACGACTGCAGTTTTTTTTACTGCTTTCTGTCCTGTATCCTTACCATGAGTTGTGACTTTGAGGTTTTCGATAATGAGTATCGAGTTTACTATCTGTGCATTTCGTTCGCACTAAAATAATACAAGCGACATGCACAGATAGTAAACTCGATACTCGTTATCGAAAACCTCAAAGTCACAACTCATGGTAAGGGTACTGGGCTCTAGTCGGTGTAGCTTGATGTAGTTGTCTCCACTTTTGCCGGTCCGAGGCGAGCTCCCGTAATTTACATACTTCTTTTTCTGGTTCCCATAACTTTTACCTGGCCTGTATCTCTCTTTCTATTTACCTTCCCTTCTACGGTTCTAATGAAATCGTCGTGCCATAACAGGTGCCTACTGTATTACGAATACAATGTTTTATTTCGATTATATTATTAGTGATACTGCGACGTGATAGCCTGCCAAATTAGTATCAAAAGAACTACTTAACCTTACCTTTTGATTAACTGTTGAAATGTCTAAGAAATGAAGTATTTGAGTTATGAGCAGTTCATTTAAAAATAGCGTCCGAGTTTTCCGTGAATCCGTGCTATTTTCGTGCGTCTACCCACCTAGCCTAGTCTGTTGTCAGGTTGTTAAATTCTAATTGCACAGAAAAGTAGTTCAAATACTATTTAGAAAATATACTCGTAAAACACACTCATATATTGTGCTGTAGTTAGTATTTTTATTGGATTTAAGAAATATTTATTATATATTCTATGTATTTAAGTATTTATATGTATCATCTATTATGTATATCGTCGTCTAGTACCTACAACACAAGCCTTACTGAGCTTACCGTAGGACTAGATCGATTTGTGTCAGATTGTCCGGAAATATTTATTTATTTATTTATCTTTATTTTGTGTTTAACTACCTAGTTGCCACGGATAGTCATATTCAATATGTACTTAGTCAGCTTTTCAGTTTGTTGCAACATCGTAGCGCCCAAACGGATGCGCCCCTTTGATGCATTTTTCAGAATTAAGATAAGAAATATTTTATTAGCACAAAAGTAGGTAAGTACATAGAATAAAGTTTAATATTCACCACAACATCACAGTAGATTGAGCTAATAGTTCCTCGCTCAGCTTGATGTTCCGAAGAATATTGTAATTAACTAGGAATGTAAGTTATTGTCTAAGGTTAACTGGTAGAGAATGCCTCTGGCATTAAGTTCGCCTTTTATACAATTAGTTTTCTTTTGGGCAATAAAGATTAAATAAATAAATAAACCCTTATAGTTTCGCCATGTCTGTCTGTCTGTCCTCGGCTTAGCTCAGTGGCCTAGATAACTGTAATTTGCTATAAATACATAAATAAATCCCGCGAACAAATAAAATAAAATATGTAAAAATATTTTTTCCTAACTAGTGCGTAAAAAGTGCACTTTGCGCAAGCTTCGCGTGCGTAATTTTTTTTTTCACTAGTATCGAAATGCACTATTTTGTGTATCTTCCCTACCCCTAGGGGTATTTTTTTTTAGGATTCAAACCTGAAGTGTGTGGTGTCGTTAGACAGGTGTTTCAAAAAGAATATGGTTTGCCCGCGGGCTTGAAATATCGTTAAAAAGTTGGTACCATTACCGCTGTGAGATAGATTTAACGTTAAACCATGTACCGACCTCTACTATTTTACCGGTAAATAAACGGTAACGTTATCTGTTGTGCAGAGCTAAAGTTAAGTTGAAGGATCTTATCTTAAACGTTAGTAGGTTCTTATATATCTTTTGATGTAATCGTTAATAATCGAATGAGTATTAATTCATGTGCATGCGTCGCCGTCTTTTGTTATAGTAATGAGACTAATTATCATAGAATGCGCCTCGAGTACAAAATGGCTCCGTACTCGTACAAAACCCCAGTATTTTACTGACAGTTATCCCCTTCAACCCCTCCCCCCTCCTCTCCTCCCCTCTTTACCCCCTTCATCGGCTTTGCATTCGAGTATTTCCCAATACGCAATTTCACGCTATTTAAAAAAGTTTGCATTGTACTATGAAAATTTTAATTAACTTAAATTGTGCTACTTTGGTAACGATATAATGTAATGTGGATTGGGTAACGTTAACAAGTCCGTAATGAAAAGTAGAATATTACCGATAAAAGTAACGTTAATTTGGTAAAGTTAAAATAATTTTATGCCATCAAGTATCATTAATACCGTTAATACAGTTAATACTTATTTTATTATGTTGCCGTTAAGGCCCATTTAGACGATACAAGTTTCCTGAACATTCAATACAAAAAAAAAATTGCACTGTATAAACATAACGTGTCATTATCGTATTCAAGCAGCAACTTGAATTCAATACTGGTATGCATGTAAACAAAGCCTAGGTAGTTAATTGAATACAAGAAATGTGAATCAATCTTTTGTTTTCACAATGGATTCCGTGCGTGAAGGTGTGCTCCTCGTCGCTGCTGTAATAGCAACTGTGCTGCGGGAAAAACTAGTCTAAAAACATCGCAAAAAAAGATTGTGGACAAGAAAATAGATACACAGAAGAAGCATGCTGGGGGCTTAAAACACTCTGTGCATGGAACTCAGAGCTGAAGATGCCGAGTTCAAAAACATGTTTCGTGTGAACATAGCTCAGAAAAAGCTGCAAGGGCAACGTCACGAGCCTCACGGTATTTATATTTTTTATTTTCTGTGTCCCAGAGACATTCATGACCTCTATAAATTTCTATTAATTTATTTATCTCCGAACTACCAAATTTGAAATTATTTTTGCTCATCGTGCTACCCTCAGCGAACGTTCAATATAAATCTGCCAATGCAAATCGGTTCAATTCTTGCTTCAATACGCCATAGTTGATTCAACTCAAAGTTTAGACGTGTCAATACTTGCAAGCAAATATTGCCGTGCAATAAATGTCCGTGGTGTAAACAAGATACGGTCAAGAAAATTGACTGGCAAAAATTGTATACAATAATTTCATCCACGATTTTGGTTATTGCTCATGTGTAAACACTTTGATTCAATTCTTGAATTCAATTATTGAATGGCAAAACTTGCATACAATTATTGCGGATTTTTGTTCAAGAATCTTGTATCGTGTAAATGGGCCTTTAGGTACTTATCGTTACTGAAAATGTAAAGAATAAACATTTGGGGACGCCATTTCATAAACTGAATATTTTCGGAAATAATGCCTCTGGAACCTAAAAAAAATGAGAGGGCTGAGGACCCCTCTAAACAAATAAACCGCCAGTTCAAAAAATATGAAAATACAGCTTAATCAAAACTTTCAAGGAAAATTGTTTTGAAGTAGATTGGTTAAACCCTTTTTGAGATATGGATCAAAAACTACGGTACCCTACACTGAGCATGGGTCGGCCTCTTGGCCGTTTTTTGTTTAAATGCAAAAATTGCCTATCCGGATGGTACTTAGCTGAATTTAGTGAAAAAAAATGCATCCAACATCTCCAAGATATGTATTTAGCTTGGAATTAAATGACTACTTATTAAATACATTTATTTACAGAAATTACAATTGTATTATGATAACTACAAGTACTTAACTAGTTACAGTATCTAAAAAAGGCCCTTGAAGCATTGTACCAAGGATGCTGGCGGCATTTCCATGGGGTCCCAGCGCGCACAAACTTTTTGCAGAAATCGCGATGCGTCTGGTTGATGTAACTGGTGACCGAAGAGCTGGCGGCTTCCTCGCACACGTATCAGCTTTGCGATACAACGAGGAAATGCCGCCAGCCCCCTTGGTACAATGCCGAAATTAAATTAATAAGAGTATTTTAGGCAACATTGAATTTCTAAATCCTAAAAGGGTGTAATCTGTTGTGTTGCGTACTTACAAATGGAGGACCGAATAATATTGACAAAAAATTAAAGTTATACCTTTCATTATCATTAAATTTAATCATAAAAATTTCCTCAGAGTTTATGTATGGAGATGATGTTAGAGTTGCAATTAAAATTTTATCTATATAAAAAAATTCGGCCCGCAATGTACACACTCGAGTTAAAAACTCGTTGACAGTTAGTTTCAAAAGCTTATATCGCGTAATGTTCGCAGTACATTACTGCTCAGAAATTTTACAGAAATTAATTACATGTGTATAATAGGTATAATTAGAAAAAAAACATGTCTGGTTTAATTCTTCGCCCGTATTAGGCTGATATCACACTTTTGTATAGAAATCGCTTGCAAATCGCCCAAGTGTGATAACGCTCTTAGACTTCCACACATTATTTTATTATACCTACACAACACCTGGTTTTACAATTTTTTTTTTCATTTAAAAGTTTCAACTTTTTTTAGCTATACTATTGACAAGTACGGTAATGGTAAATAAATTATAATTTACTATTTATTTTGTTACATTTAATTCCTGTTTAGACACACACGACCAGAGTCTCTAGTGTAAGTTTCTTTCGAAGTAAAAAAACGTCACGAACGCGTAAATTATCATATTATTTATATGGGAAACTAACGCTAAAGTAGGTAATATTACGTTAAAAACTAACACTCAGGGCTCAGATTTTTATTTTATTAATAACTTCGAAACTAATAAAACGAATAGTAAAAAGAAAATCATAGTTCGTAAGTAAACAAACTGAAAATATCTGCATGACTATTTTTATTTTCTTTCTCGTTGGCTTTGGAACTTTTTATATATGATGCAAACTGTTATCAAAGATTCAAGGAGGATAGACAATTTTATTAATACACGTTGAATGGTATAGAAAATTTATTATACTGTTTATAAATATTAAAAGTAAATACTCAGTTCCTGCCTAACTGCCCTAAGTTATACTGTGAACGTACAATGTTACTCGTATAATAGGAACATGCAATAACATTTTGTAAATTTTATAATATAGCTATAAATAAAATATTCTCATATTCCCATAAAGTATAGTCTACAACCCACATAAAGTCTACCAAAACGTCTGCGCAAGCCTGTTCGAAACTCTACAATCATCAAACTGTATAAGATTTATGTTATGACAGCGGCACATTTCGTAACAGGTTCAAAATACCAGAAACAGGAAATCAAATTGTTTAAATGCTTCTATTTATGTGATTTGGAACAAACAGGAATCCTATCTGGTTTCAGCGTTTTTTTTCCTCTGAGATGGGCGCGGCTCCGTGCTTGCATTCCTCAACACAAAAGCCCGTCTCCTCTATCATTTGTTTACGTGTTAGGTGGAGATTTCCGATGGCAAAAGCGTTAAATATCAACGGACAAGCGGATACAGTTTCTTTACTATGAATATTTATATTATAGCGGTGCCAACACTTCAGTGATACTCGGTTATTCCCAAAATAAGAAGCTTACTCAATAAATTTCCTATGGAAATGATGTGTCGAGCGCGCTTGAGGTCGCGGTTGTTTCCAGCATCAAGATCGCATGTATATTTTTACGTCAGTCGCCTTCGTGATTGGTTATTATAAAAAGAAAAAAGTTGTTTTTTACAATGACATAGATTTTATTTTAAAATAATGGTCCAGAAAAAGCAAATGTGACCTGAAATTCTATTAAATATACACACGAAAGTTTGTAAATAGTTATAGGCACATACTCACATACATTAAATTTAGATGTTTTTGTTTCTCTACGAATTATTTCCTAACTTAAAATTATAGTAAATAAGGGAGTATACCTACCTACTAAGCGAGGGAAGTGGGTTGAAACGAATTTGAATTTCATACGAATTCGTCTTATGTAAAAAAAGATAAAATTTTCAAAGCATTTGATTTATTACTTAGTTACAAACGGATAAACTCACGTGTAATTATATCGCACTAGGCGACATGTTCATCGCGATCGGTGTGTCCTGGCTCGGTTTGAAGATGGGTACCAGAGCATACCCGAAACATGTCGCCTAGTGCGATATAATTACACGTGAGTTTATCCGTTTGTAACTAAGTAGTAGTAACATGGCTCACAACAGTTTTAATTGTATCATTTGATTTATTATTATATTAAATTATATATGTACATATATATTATATTATTAGTGAGTACAACTAGTTTAGTAAGTGCTTTTCCTGTGAAAGAATAACTGCGCTGCACGGCTGTTGAGTAATGAATTGTTTTTGTGGAAACTCATGTTTGCCCTAGTTTTTTTTGGGTTACTGCGTTTTTTTAGTGTCAGCTATTTTTAGCTTTTGGGTAGTATCCTACTTAAACTAATTCTTCATTCCTCTTTGTGCTAATAAAATATTTCTTATCTTATCTTATCTTATCTTATCTTATCAAACTTGCACCCTCTTTTATTTTTCTGGTATCGTTACACTGGAAGATATAATGATTTTGTTTAGTGGGCGACTGAGTGAGTTATAAAATAAACATATCATATTCAAGCGTGATTATGTGTTTCTCAACTTAATACTATTCCGGGAATTTGGGCTCCCTGGCTATCAGTACCCTTACCATGACTTGTGACTTCGAGGTTTTCGAGAACAAGTATCGAGTTTACTATCTGTGCATCTCGTTCGCACTAAAATAGTAAAACCGAGATACTCACAGATAGTAAACTCGATACTCGTTATCGAAAACGTCATTGTCACAACTCATGGTAAGGGTACTGAGGATTTGAAAAACCTTAAGCGATGGGTACGGTTTCATAAAAAGTAGTAAGAAACACGCCTTATTTATCGTTTGCTATGTACGCGTGTCCAGATCTACATATGTACAGTAATAACGTCACCTAGTCCATAGGTAGTTTAAAGCTAGGTACAATATAATTAAAAGTTATTGTGTTGTAGTTTAGTGTAAATAATGAAAATAATGGAGTGTTTGTTTAGTTGTCGAAGACTACGATATAATACATTTACTTATATAGGTGCAATTTCTTAGGACATTTATTGTAGTACCTAGTTTTAATTCTGTCACCATCGTCATTTCAGCCGTAACCCGTCCACTGCTGGACATAGGCCTCCACCAAATATGATTTGTATCATATTGACTCGGTTTCGACGGACACTGCTGCCCATCCATCGGTTTTTTCCCATTGTCGCCTCTTAACAGGGAAAATTTTAATTCAGTAGCTACAAGCAAAATTTTCCTAAGAACCCTGTTGGCTACACGCGATTTTACGTGTGCACGTCAAGGGAGAATTGACAATTTCTGACGTCGTCTTACTAGAAGGTGCGTACATCTAAAACTGGTGTATGAAATTCGGATATTATGGCGTGGGAGTGAGACTACCCACGGCGTCGAGTGAGTAATGCTGGCCAGAGGAGTCCGCTGACTAACCGCTGTGCGTCGCCGTTTTCATGTTATTTTAGCCCCGGCCCACGCGCGTATCCATGAAGAGCTACCACACCTGCGCGACTAGTAAACACCTGAATGTTATTCAATACCGAATCGACCAAAATTCTTAGTTATAAAGCAATCGATTGTTATCATTGGTTATTTTGCAGGGAAATTACTCATCATCGACAAACTGACAATATCATTTTAAATGTTTACTGAAATTTAATCTAACTGAGCTAGTTATGCATACATTTGCAAATTGTGCGTAGGTATGTAAGAATTGTAGGGAATGTCGGTCACAGAAGCTGACAGGATATTTATATTTGACGACCAATCTAGCCTAGTGGGTAGTAACCCTGTCTATTAAGTCTTGGGTTCGAATCCCAGTAAGAGCATGGGTGTTTAAATCATTTCATAAATCATTAGGTGATTCTGATTAGCTTACCGTGGGGCTCAGTCAACAAGGAAAGTAAAAAAAAAAAAATCTCATTGAACAGGCCCTAGCTCTTGTTAATTGACCAGATTTTTACTTAAACACAAGTACATCGTGCGAGGTTACGTACGAGGTGCGGCGTACGAAGGTTCGAAAGGCGATAAAAACTACAATTGGAAAGGAATTCTAATTGCTACTTATCGCACTACCAATAGCAGAAATACATGAAAGTATACATTTTATACGTATAAACTAATTCTACTATTCGGTGACAGTGTAAAACACACACCTTTATTGTAATAAAGCTTTACATAGGGCTATAGTTTCACCCTTCAGCATGAAGCAGTTGAAAACGGATAAGAGAATTTCAAGTGTTCAAATGTTAACAGTTATAATCAAAGCTGACAATCAGAAAAATCCCAAATGTGTGGATGTATGTTCTAATCAGGGACTTTAAGTTTTGGGTATACTATAAAAATATATAAATAAATCAAATACATACAATTTCGGTGCTAATTATAAACCCCGAAGGACTTTGAGGTATTTTAAAATTTATACATATACACGCTTACTTAAGCCGTGTTTTAATTGCAAATTCAAAATAAAAGATGTTCTATAACGACGGATAATTACCAGTTTAACTGCGGATTGAAAAGTTAAGTATAACAGAAGTTCTGAGATACACAAACCACCTAGTTAATTAGTTTGTTTTGCACCTCCTGCTATATTTTTATAAAGATACGAATGCTAATTATTGTACATATATTATGTCCGTCGGTGATTGCCTGCTGTTAAGGTGGGCACAAAGGAACGAGATCAAGATATGGACTGTTTTGAAAAGATGCCAACGAAAATGTAAAGAAAGACGTTTTTCGGAGTCCGCTTCACTGCCATAAAATTAATGTTGCGTGTTATAAACTTGGTTACAGAAATAGCGATGCTCTCAGAACTTGCGTTAGTATACTCCTGCGGGCAGCGTTACCGGGAAAAGTTGGTAGGTTTCGTTTTAAAAATCCTAAGCATTTTCCATATGTCACGTATTCAAGATCGTGATGAAGGGATATATATAAGTATACTGCAAGGTTAAAAGATTCTATATGTGCCTCCTTACAAGCAATCTTGCTGGTGAATTTAGTCATTGCCTAAAGAAACACCCTTTTCTTAAATGATAATTCATTAATTCATTAGTATAGATAGGGAAAACCTTGGCTTAACAGCGATACGAAGTCATTCAGTCGGGGAAGGAAATAATAAATCTATCAAATGGAAAATTAGCTAAAAATAATAAATGAACTAAAGACTTCCTATTGTATATTAATTACGGAACTATGTAACTACACAATCCTTAAAACATAAAGTAAAACTAGTTTGAGGATCTCTCGCATTCAGTGTTACGTTAAATTTATTGTGAGGTATTTAATCTACCGATCAGGTAAATCATTCTGGGAATCCCCGACATTTATTGAAACAATTGCTACGAAAGTCCGAACTTCTCATCATCATGCCAAGGTACGTTAGAGTGTGCGATCACAAATACTTACGAGAACTCCGCGAAGCTTATATGTGACATTATCTAGCAAAAGGGACCTTATTCTCGATGGCGTTTACCTCGAACCGCGTTGCGTTTGTACTGCGGCATCTTAAAGAATGGCGTAAGCGCCATCGACAATAAGGTCCCTTATCATAGATAATGTCACATATGAGTTTACCTACTAACTAATTAGGTTTCAATAAAAACTGTATTAAGCATAATCGTCCAACCGTTATTCGAATTAAATATGATAAAAGTTATCATTGTTGATATTATCCGACACATTTTAAATCCTATGAAAAAGTGATGTACAGTCAGTAGCAAAAGTGGCTAAGCGTTTGAAGTGTTCAAAATGACCTACACGCGCTCTTATTCTCTTGACAATAGACATGTGTTCCTCATTTTGAACACCTCAAACGCTTAGGCACTTCTGCTGCTATCTTTATTATTTAAGCAAGCCGTATTTTATTAAGTCATGTACGTATAATAATCATACCAAAACCTAGTTAAGTGCGACATATGGTTGCGACGTTTTTGATTACCCAAGAGCCCTTATAAGGGGCGCCCTTGTGCAGAGATTTTTGCGCCTTATAGGGAATGCCGTCTTACACTTTTGGAGTTAGGTATATTCCTCATTTAATAGCCTGTGCTGTAGTGACTTTAACAGTGATGATGTCGAAACACTGAGGTCAATTATTATGTTTGATGTACGCATTTTATTATCTTATAAAATATTAATTAACTTGCAACATAGGCTATGTTAAGATACCTATATGTATGTACTTTAGCTGTTAACTGTAGGCACATTTCATTGCATTGTATAAGAGATTAAATAGATACAAGAATAAATTTATACTCGTACTTATTGCCGACATTCGTGTGGTTATTTTTAGAAAAATATTAATAAACCAACAGGTGTTGGTACGCTGGCAGGTTCTGCATGTCGTGATATGAAACGGTGGGCTAATTGTCAACATAATAACACATAATTTTGTTGTTTATTCCTGTACCGGTGACTTACGCTGGCAGCATAGCAGACTCGGAGACTGACCCATCTGTCAGCATCTAGCTCACGGCACCGGCGTCATACAGTTTGTCATTTCTGATCCATTCGTATGGACACGGCTTGCTTGCCAAAATAATGAGTCAAACAGGTTCCTTGTGTATTTTTGCCACATTTGTTGTACTGATTTTGGTATGTAACCTCAAATGGCAACTGCCAGCAAGTCTATTTATTTCAGCTAGTGTCATTCGCTCTCAGAAACGTGTAGGTACTTACTACCTAATATTAATTGTTAATTAGACGAAACATAGACAGGTGCATATTACAAATTGCGAGTGCATAGTGCAATACAAAGTAAATAATATTTATAGCAAAGCACATGTCTTGAAATTAATACTACTTTAAATATATTTGGCAATCCAAACAGCAGTCAATAAAATCGTATTGACATACCTTCCTGAATAAGCACCAACGGAGTCCTCCCATATATAACATTAATTTTAATAATTTTTGTTATCTTTACCTACTCATGATGTCGAATGCATCGCCTAGCCTATACGGAGAACTCCATCAGCCTGACAATCATCACACGTCACAGGGAACTCCCCACGGGCGCACTTCGATTAGTCTAAAACTTACGAAAGAATACATATGTACTCATTTATTTTCCACCTCACTAGGTCAGAAAGAACTGTTTTGCTCTTTAAAAACAGATAGCAAAGTTGCATTTTATTCACATGAGTGCAAAGTAATTTCATACAAATTATTTATTACTAATCGAATGTTTTTTTTGATATTATCTGGTCGGATGTTCTTTTATTCAATGTTTTTGAATGATGACTGATGAATGACAATAAATTTGAATATTTTTTTAAAAAGTATTAGAGTATTTTTTTCCTCGCCGCAGTGAGGTGCAAAAATTTGTGTTTCACTCGATAGCAAATTGTGTTCCCCTCTCGTGCTTTGAGACCCTCCCCATGCTCGGGTCTCAATATTAGCACGAGAAGGAAAACACTAACTTTGCCCCCTTGTATAACAAATAACTATTATTCGTCATTGAATATAAGAACAAAACGCTAAGTATTCATTAGCCAACAATTTATTTAGTAAGATAATTTATTTGACACTAAGGGATAAAACCAACTACACCCATTTTACTGTAAGCTCCATTCCCGTGTTGTCTATATGCAATGGACGAAATAACGAGTTTAAGTTGTCATTGGCAAATTCTACACGATTTCCTGATATATTGAGTATTATTTTGCTCAACATAACAGAAAATCACCGCCATCCAATTAAGAAAACAAGTTATTATTCTATGACAGAATAAAGTGTATGCTTAAGAGATAATTCAATACCTTTAAAACCAGTTGACTTAGTACTAACACTATTAGTATATATATACGTACTCCGCTTTTCTTTACGATGATACCAAAGCACTATTGTTTCCTACTTTCCCTTAAATTGTGAGTGAATTTATTCTAACAATTTATTCTAACATTTCTCTAGTATACTCAAAATACCAATCGCACTTGCCATTGATATATAAAAAATATATCCTTAGAATAAGCTGTACACATTCGGCCAGCGAAACTGAGATAGCAACCTAGCAGCCTGTGGAATGGTCTCTCCTTGCTGACGACGTCGGAAGACAAGTTCAAGTGTTGTTAATGCAGGATTATAGCCGCCTCAGTCAAAATTATTCATAAGCAGCCGATGAGCCGATTTTTTTTTTTGGTGTAAAAACTTTTAAAAACTTTTGGCAAGGCTCTTGGGGCAAGAGTCTTGTTTTATACAAACCTCTTCCCTTTCAAACCCTATAATTCAGATATTTGTTGTCATTGATACATTTACGCACCTATGCGAAAAACATTAAGCAATGCACATGCCATACCTTAATAACAAAATATCGAAATACTCGTATCCCTGTAATAGGCAACTTTTGTTGACGTGGCTTTAAACTTCTACGAATCTACGAATATTTCACCGGCCGGCAACTTGACATTAGGTTTGTCAATATTCTTCCAATAAATACTAGGTAGGCATTACTATAGATTTCAAACTTGGCAACGTCAGTTAAACACTTCATTAACAGTTGCGTGGGCAGATTGAAGTTGTTTTCAATTGATAGAATAATGAGTGATGCGGTGATAATGCGAGTGGATCAGGTAGGCCACGTGTTGAAGGACGAAGAGTTAGGGTTGCTGGCGAGGGCGGTGGCGGTGGCGTAGCGCGAGGGCGGCGCCCGTCCCCACCACTGGGGCCGTGTGCAAGCGGCGCATAGACTACGGTGGCTCGCTGCCCTCGCGCATCATTCGACCTCCGCGCACCGCAGTCTCGGCAACACCGCCCTGAACTGTACACGCGTTCGGGAGCTAGACTCTCGTAGCGAATCGACGAACAGGTCCGTAACAGTGAAAGTGACAACGAACTCGCTGTCATAACATAACGCAACCGCGCGCGAGTGTTTACGCGGCTTCTACCAGTGCAACTATTATTAGAGATGCAAACCGTGCTCCAGCGTAACTTTACCTGAAGCGCCCAAATTAGGCGCGCGGCCGCTCCAGCCCGCCCTCATCCTACCGGAACCTTCTTTACGCGAATCTTTGTTACATTTGGTGGAAGCCGCATAGTTAACCCTACTTTGGTACAATATGTGTTTGTTAAGCAATAAGTGTCAGTTTGGATGCGGTTGATGTGGTGCAGGCGACTTGGATTACGGCCAAAGAACTATGCATTATCTAGAGCAAATTCTACTAATGAATTTGGTTTGATAATTATTTGTCAGTGGCAATCGTGGATGTGCTTACAAGTAATGAAAGTGAAATTTGTTTAATCAGCTTTGTAAAAGGACTACTTACAAAACTTAAGTTTTAGTAATTTGAAGATGTTAATCGCCAAATTTAAGTCGCCTACCCACAAACAGTTGGTCCACGCTCGATGGACAGATCGGTTTGAAATTCAGTACTTTTGTTTCAGGATAAGTTAAGCGAGCACAATGCCTTTCAAACCTGCAGAAAACCCGAAATGCCCGAAGTGCGGCAAGTCCGTGTACGCGGCCGAAGAGCGTGTCGCCGGCGGATACAAGTTCCACAAAACCTGCTTCAAATGCGGTAAGTTAACTTGGTACCTACATCACTGCCCCTTGTTGTACGACAATAGCTCTGTAACCCTTGTTCTGCTTCTTTACTAACAGAGCTGAGAAATTATTAAATTTTCTTCGAGTTATCTAAATTTGGAGTCATTTGATCTAGTGCTCAATTATGACTAAGTGATTATTTTACAACAAAACTAAACAAGGATTAGGTAACGGTCATTTTGTTAACGTATGAAAACAATTCTAAATAAGTAAAAAAATACCTCAGCGTGGTAAAACGCCTCAATGAATGGCTTCTACGTAATTTTCTTTCTGTGCACTCTGTAATAACATTTTCCAAATCAGGTATGTGCAACAAGAGCTTGGACTCAACCAACTGCGCAGAACACGAGTCTGAACTATACTGCAAAAACTGCCACGGTCGCAAATACGGCCCCAAGGGCTACGGCTTCGGCGGTGGCGCTGGGTGCCTATCGATGGACGCTGGGGCGCAGTTCCAGAAAGAGTAAGTAGCCATCCACTTTAAACTCCCGCCGCCCGCGCCACTGAGGGTCTTTCCTTATCTAAGGTCGCATCGATGACCGGCCTTTGGGCCCGTGCGTAACAATATTAACAGCGTGTATATAAAACTCATACAAGTAGAAAGCGCGCTCGGCTGTACATTACGCGCCTGACACGTGCATGACCAGTCTTTATGTCGAAACAGGAATTGAGCGCAGCCGTCGCCCTGATGCAGCGCTAGCGAGTCGCCAGCACACCCCGGCCACCCAGCGGACTCACAGCCGCACGCCAATCTGTCTTTAAAAACTACTATAGTTAGGGTTATTTATCGCTATCGCTTAATTTATTTTGTTTATCGGACTATTATATACTATTTATAAAAAACATCAATAAAAGAGTCGACCATCAAACGTGACTTAGTTGAGTTGACATTGGAGCGCGGTCGAGTCTCGCGTGACACAGCAAATCGCGAGCTCGAGCACGCTCCTACCTTAGATATCCTTTCCTCCCTTCCGACCGGGCGACCAAAACTGCGGAGCAACGGTGAGAAACCAATCTGTTCTGCCTCAGCACGGCTTCGCAATGCTCCAGACGCACAATAGATTGCATGCGCCGAACGCTAACAACCCTCTTGTCTTATAATTTTCCCGCTACTGACATCTCTCTAACCTTCACTTAATGCTTCTTCTCGGCTCTAACATTAGCTGATATATGTGATGGGATAAGGAAAGCGCCCTCTTTGTTGATGTGTATAGTGCTGTAGCAAGGCTGTACTCGGGCCAGCGCGGAGCGGGCGGCCGGGAGCCCTTACCTTCTCCCATTACGGCGGAGGTGCGCCGCTGGTATCAACTGCTTCGTCGCGGTGTGGGCGATGTTAGTGTAGCGGAACCCGGACCGATTTTGCGTCTGGCGGCAAGCTTTTAACAACTCTTCTGTCAGCGTTACTTGCACTCCGTAGATTGTGACGCAGGGGTTAACTTGTTGTATGTATGCGCAGTGAAGGTGTCAGGACCAACGGAGCGTGCCTGGAGCCGCGCGTCATCGCCAAGGCGCCGCCCGGCGAGGGCTGCCCTCGCTGCGGCGGTTACGTCTATGCCGCGGAGCAGATGCTTGCTCGCGGAAAGGTTAGTTAGTGTACATGCTGGGTACATTTCATCAGCTGTATAATTGCCTCTCACATAATATGCTTATGTTGCTAAAAGATAACGAGTAGGTTACATTAATTGATAATAATTATTATCTGACCGATTTACGAGATTCTTTTATAAATTGCAATTAGTCCACTTATGACATAAGAAAAAAATATATAATGTCCTGAAATTTCGTTTCGTAAATTAATAGATTATCCCTACGATATAATGAAGACATATAATAAAATACGTGTTACACCCTAGGGTTATCACAGACGGTGCTTCAAATGCATAAGTTGCAACAGAACACTTGACTCAACCATGCATTGTGATGGACCGGATGGAGATATATATTGTCGAGGTATCAGATTGTTTTGTCAAAACTGCCCAGATATGCAGTAACTCCACAATACATTTGTGATAATAGCTTGCACCTGTACAATGAACCCCTGCATGTTCTGTGATCTTCAAATGTTCGCTGTATGTCCAGGCGTGGCACAGGGAGTGTTTCAAATGCGGCGACTGCTCTAAACGGCTGGACTCTGTTAACTGTTGCGAGGGCCCAGACAAAGACATTTACTGCAAAGGTTCGTCCTTCCAGCACTTTCTGTTGATTTCCCCTAATAGCTGCTGTATGTACTCTTGCCTTCTAGCTACTGGTGTACTGACACAAGCGAAAACTAGGTGCCAGGGTGCATACAGATTTTTAAAACCATTTCAAGTTTTTTTGCTTTATTGAATTGTAATTTTACTAAAGTTACACATCTTGAACTGCATCTGATTTCTCATTGTTCAAAGCACGATATTTGTGATTTTTTCGTGTTTCTAATATGTACAATGTTTTTCTCTATATAGTATGTTATGCGAAGAAGTTTGGTCCTAAGGGGTATGGGTACGGAAAGGGCGCTGGAGTGTTGCAGAGCGACTGTTTCGCCAATGGGTAAGACATTAACAAAAAGCTACTAGAGTCATCCGGCGAGGACACAGCCTTTTATACTGTCTAATTCTTAAATAAGCTGTGCTCTCATCGGATAACCTGTATTAACTGTAATTTGCTTTCGCTGTAGGATGCTACGCACAAAGATTTGGTCCTAGAGGTATTGGCCACGGGGGAATGTCAACCCTCGGTCTCATGTGTGATATCAGGGACATGGAGTGGCAAAGGTATATGTGTAGTGTGTCATCGAGGCCCTGAATGGACGTAGTCTATAGGACTGCAAGTCTTTGAGTTCTCCAAGATCGATAACTAACCTACTACTTAACATTATACCAGTACCTATTTGCTTATAGACGCTTTAGCAAATGTTTTCTGTTTATAACTATTTACTTCCTCTTATTTCCCATTTTAATATCTGTTTATGACTAACACCGGGACCGTTCGCTAACACTTAAATTCTGCTTAGTAACATGTTATGTTAAACTTCTCATATTACAATACCTACAGGTTGAGGTTATTTCCATCTCATAGTCACTTTCATAAAATCAGCTTATAATACAAACAAGAGATGGCAGCCTGCCAATATGAAAATAGAACGCGCTCTCGAACGGACTAATTTTACACGTTTCATATCGGCGAGACGCCGCGGTTTTGAGCTCACAACACGTAATCTGCTGCAGATCCCTTACATAAATTCTATCTTAATGGGACACTCGCGCAAGCTGACTAACCTAAGTTGCGCAACCCTTGCAGTCGATCACTTCGTTTCATGTTTTATTTGTAACTTTTTTTTTTTATTTAGGTACATTAATGCTAATGAAGATACATATTATTTGCTATCATAACATTTAAACAAACAGTGACTTATGGAAAAACTAAAATAATACCTTGAAGTATAACGTACCTATTACTTTTGCATGGTGAGATAAGACATCGTGTAACCCAATCATTTTTCGTCAATTCAACCTATCTAACAAGTAACTATGTGCGGGTCATACAGATTGATTACTTAAAACAAAAAGCTTTCTCTGTGGTCTATATTCAAAGTATTATATATTAAATATTCAGCATATTTCAAAGAACCAAAAATTTGACTTTGAAACCCTTAACTTTCACATTGTACACAGGAATGATGAGAATTGATATTTATGTATGACCCGCACCCATGCCTGGGTGAATCTAGTTAATTTATATATATAAAAAAATGTTAGGGGTGGTGGTGCGGACTCTTTTCTCGGCTGCAGCTTCCTACCGTAGTCGAAGGGAAAATATGAATAAAGAAATAAGATATTATGTTTACTTTTACAACGAAAATGAAGCAACAAAATAGGTAACAGCGATCTGTCTTCTACCTATAGACATATAGAAGAGCAAACTTTGAATTAAGAAAGAAAGGCTAGCAAGCTGAAATCAAAAGAGTCTGCAACAGATACCTGATAATATTGCTTGTTTTTTCTGGTGTACCCTCAGCCAAATACTATTTGTGTCCTCAAACTGCACACAATCTGGATTAACTATAATTAGAGACACAGACTGTCGACCTTTGTTTGTTTTCGTAAATTGAAGTCCGCTTCTGTTATTTAAAACTACGAAGAATTTCTCCGGTCTTACCTATATGACTGGCTTTTTAACAAACATCTAACGCATTGTTTTGGCTTCTTAAGCAAAAAGTACGTAACGTAGCAACAAGTCTTTGGTCTTACATACATTAACGAGTATCCAACTCTTAACTCTGAATCTTTAAGGCTTCCTCCTAATATTAAATTTGTGTACCAGCGATCAAGCACCCAAGACCACGTTGATCGACACGACCTCGATCATGGCCCCGCCCGGCAAGGGCTGCCCGCGCTGCGGCGGAGTGGTGTTCGCCGCAGAACAGGTCTTGGCTAAGGGTCGCGAGTGGCATCGCAAGTGCTTTAAGTGCCGCGATTGCACCAAGACCCTGGACTCGATCATAGCCTGCGACGGGCCCGATGGCGAGGTTTACTGCAAGACTTGCTACGGCAAAAAGTGGGGACCCCATGGATACGGGTTCGCCTGCGGATACGGTTTCCTTCAAACTGACGGCTTAAGGTGAGTTTAGGCAGAAAAATGATGTAAAAGAAGCGTAGTCGTGCTTTAATTTTTGAAGATTCACTTATTCACGCGTATAGTATGTATGTAATGTACAAATACCATAGAAATATAGATACCAAGTCAATTACCTTTCTTTAACAACCAGAAGGATCTTAATTGCTCTGTGGATTGCGAAGGATACAACTGAAATAAATAAATCCTTGGTATATGTAACTGGAGGACTTTTGCTCTTTTTAAGTTTTTCAAATTCTATTGCATTTAAAGAAAGGTTAAACCGATATACTCAAAATAAGCATTGCTATTGAGTCAACAGCGCACGTTATACTTTCCAGACAAATATGGCTTTCCGTAAAACCAAGACCTAAAACGTTTGTCAGCTTGAAAGCATCTTATGTTATTTTAGCGAGGAGGAGATCTCCAACAGCCGTCCGTTCTACAACCCTGACACTACGTCTATCAAGGCTCCTAAGGGTCAGGGCTGCCCTCGATGTGGCGGCATGGTCTTCGCGGCTGAACAGCAGCTGGCTAAGGGAACGGTGTGTACTTTGTCGTTACAAATATAAAATGCGTATTATACAATTTGTAAACAACATTCAGGTCTCCGTAATTAGTCAAATCTCATAAACCTATTGCTGTTTGCTTCTCGTCTCTTTAAATTAACCTAAAGTTATAAACGAAACGCCTATTCAAGAAAGATACTCTTCATAATTTCAGTTTTTTACGCCATTTGCACCATACACTAAAAATTTGCAATTTGCAAAGTAGGTTCAATTTGTCTTGTTCCATAAATATATGGATTAAAATGAATACAACTGTGACCCATTTAAGAGAATCAGCTTCATAAAAATATATGTACTTTAATTACAGATGTGGCACAAGAAGTGCTTCAACTGCGCAGAGTGCCACCGGCCACTGGACTCCATGTTAGCCTGTGACGGGCCTGACAAGGAGATCCACTGCCGCTCATGCTATGCTAAGCTCTTCGGGCCCAAGGGATTCGGTTACGGCCACACTCCCACCCTTGTTTCCACTGATGCTGAGCCAGCCGTCACTTAGTAAGTAATTTGGCAGTCAATTACTGTTCTATTGCCTAAACAATTAGAACATTTAAAAAACTTACTAGAAATAATAGTTATTTTTATATCCACTGTAGTTTGTTAAAAAAACTTCCCTTTGTAAGTTTTTTAGACCTTAATCCTACGGGTTGCTCCATTTTCAATATTGTTAACAAAGTATAATTTTAATCTACCTTACAGCACAGAGCAACTTCCCTTCACTGGACAAAAGGCAGCTAAAGGCCAGGGCTGCCCTCGATGCGGCTTCCCTGTATATGCAGCAGAGCAAATGCACTCCAAGAATGGCACATGGCACAGGCGGTGCTTCTCATGTGCGGATTGCCACAGATCTCTTGTAAGTAGCAATTTATTTATATTTGCCAAGTTGTTTTATTTGGAACTGTAAGGGTATATTTTCATGACAGTAAATGCATGACAACTTGTGCAGTGTTTCACTGCTGGCACCTGACCAAACAATTGCAATGAAATTATGACTAGTGTGGTCTGTAAGGGTTTTCAAATGAAATACATAATTTCATAAATCACTTACTTTATTAAAGCTTAAATTTTATTTGTTTTCAAGTATGCCTTGTCATCTTCATCATCTCTGATAAGATGTCCTCGCAAGAACTCCTCCACTGTGTCAGTATCCCACTTCTCTATGGCCACTGTCTCCTTCACAATTCCATCCTTGTCGAATAGCTTGATGATCGGGTCTAATCCCCGTACGTACTTTATTTGCAAGTTAGGGAATTTAGCTGGCTTGTCACCTTTACAAAATGCTTGAATTTGAGGGTATGCCGGGAACTTACACGTACAAACCTCCAGTACGGCACGCGCATACTTCTTCTCTTTTGGTGCTGATTCGTCAGCGTGACAACACTCCTTACAATGTTCGACTAAAGGTTCTAAATTAAAGTCCTTTAGTTGATCGCAGGAAGAGCACAGTAAGTTAGCTTTTACAAAGCCAAGAGACGCGCAGTCCTCCGTTGAGAATTCCGCGTGGTTTCCCTCTATGGCAAATATTACCATTAGAATTACTACTGACGAAAACTTTAATGTAAACATGATTATTTCAATCAAATAGTTCTCTAATCTAATGCCTCTCTGCTGACAGTACTGTCGCCGCCATGACGTTAACTTGACAGTTGACGTTTGACGTAAACCTGACGTGTTGCTTTATTTGAGTAATCGATATCTCCGTTGAAAACGGCTATTCATATGGTTTTTGAAACGAAAGTAATGAACTCAAACGGAACCGAGGCTGACATACTGCCGTAAAGAACAGAACTTATATTTTTCAAAATATTGGTGACAATATAAGTAAAAGTTGTATCTTTGAATAATGTGAATTTTATTACAATGTACTATGTTTCTTCTAGGATTCCACCAACTTGAATGACGGACCCAACGGTGAGATTTACTGCCGCGGCTGCTACGGTCGTAACTATGGACCTAAAGGTGTAGGTTTCGGTATGGGCGCAGGCACATTAACCATGGCTTAGTTGAACTATAGAGCTGGACTTTATAGGATCATTTAAATAGTGCGAATGGTAGCATGAAAGGAATCTAATCTCTTGCCTAGTGCTACCCTCGATCATACCTTTCATTAAACTGGCTTTAATAATGGTTGATCTATCCAATGAGACTAATTAAGTGAATAATGGTATATTTTTAAACTGATTATTAAGTGCAAATATTTTATGATAGAAAGGTATAAATTAAAGGTTACATTCCTTTCATATTATGTACAAAGTGTGTGACGAATGTGTCTGGGCCCTTAGTTTATAAATTTGTCATAAAATATTGTAACTCGTATATTTAGTAAGACGCATAGATCTAATGTAGCTGTAAGGAAGAATAAGATGTTGATAAAAAAAGAAAAAAAAAAAACAAAAAAAAAGGAACAACGGCATTGTGATTATTGCACCTCAAAACCATTACAGTGTGATGGGGAGGGACTATCCTGTAAACGCAAGAAAAGATTACAAATAATGTAATCGTTTCGACCGACCAGATCTTAGTTTTAGGAAAGATCTGAAGCGTCATTCACCTAGGTAATCTTTTACACCAAAGATTTTTTTTATGTACATACATCTAATAGTAATAATTTTGATATATTATTTCAAGTAACAATAAGCTGTGCTAGGGAAAATTCTAACATTTACACTTATGCTTTTAGGCTTCTGCTGTATAACTTGCACACACAAATTGTAAAGATTTAAAGATAAGACAGCTTATTGCATTATATTTCTATGACCATTTTGACAGATCATTGTCTAGGTTATCATTTTTTTAATAAAATAAAATGGAAAAGTCAATTTGTTTTACTTAACTCCGTGGCAAATATACCTACCAGTCTGCTAGCTTATGTCGTGACTGTCTGTCAAGCTCTCACGCTCCAAGTTCGCTCTACTGTTCCATAGTCAACTGGGATCCCTTATAGTTTCGCCATGTCTGTCTGTAATTCTGTATGACTTTCTTTGGCCAGGGAGCGCTCTAGCTTTGGACCCTAAGTCACAGCTCAAGTAATAATGATTTTGAACTTGATCGGTTGAACCGATTTTAGTTACCGATCGAAAACTACGGAACCGTACACATCTAGGCTGTTTTTTTTTTATATTTGAAGTCGATAAATGAAAACTCACTACGATAGTCTATACGTCTCACATTTCAGGATCGTAAGAAATACCACAAAAATACTTAGTCGTAATTTCATTTCATGTTCATAACATTTTTGATTTTAATACGATGCCATCAATATTATCAGAATCACAGATACAAATAAAAAAGATTATTAAAATAAAAACGTAAAATACGTAAAATTGTTACTTTTAATGAACAGAAACAATTTCCAATGCAAAAATGTTAATATTAAAATAACATGCATCACAATCAATGGCGAGTCTATGCTCTTTAATTCGATTATTTCAATATTAAAATGATGATGAACAAACTATACAAAATCGAAATTTGTAATGTAAAACAAAACAATTTAATTATAAACTAATGCTGTTAAAAATCAAATAATACCCGTAAAACTTAAAAATCTGAACAAGAGGTTGGCTTAATATAAAATATCCTAAATTAGTACATAATTATAATAAATAGGCGGTAAGATTTCACTGACACAATGTTCCATTTGGTGGATGCATTCTACAAGAATCACTAACTCGCATGCTGAGGCAACTTGCACATGCACGTGCAATTGGCATACTTATGTATTCATTCATTCAAATATCTGTTTTAAGATTTAGCGGATCCCGGTAATTAAGCATCTTTGCGCTTTAACTTGAGACTGCCATCAATACAAATTCTATGTTAACATTGGTAGTCATTTAGATACGCGTTCAGCTGTTTATTCAGTTTTTTTTATCTCATGACTTTTTTTTCTTAGTCACAAACCTCGGCCCTTTAGCGTTCTTAGCTTTATCAGAAGTGCTCGGCTCTTCGAAGCCGTACTTAATCTTAAGCCTCTCCCTGATCATCAGACCCTTGATCAGCCTTTTCCAGTTGCCATAGACACGTGCTTCGGTTTTTTCTTTTTCGCGCCTCTCCATCTCTTCTTGGTCCTGTAAACAAAATGTATAAAAATATGAATATGATAAACTATAGTTCATTCAATAAAAGCCTGCTTTGGAATAACACCTCATTTATTAGTCGTCTTTCAAGTTTGCATTCTAAAGTGGAACACCCGTCTGTTTAAGAAACAACATACACATACATTTACATATATGTATTTTTAAAATAATTACCACCTTTCCATTGGCTGTATACTCGTATACAAAAAGTTATATGTAAATTGTGTTTTGTCAACTAATTTTGACCAACTTACTTCTTATACTGTTGGTATATATATAGTCCTCATCATAGTATCTTTTGTATTTCAGTAATAGTAGATTGTTTGACAAGGGGCTAAAGTAGGCCATAGTACCAGGAGATGGATTTTCCCGAACGAAGTGAGGGAAAATTGTTCGAGGGGTAATATGGCGTTTAGAGCCGAGTTATGCATACTAGTTTTCACTTCGATTGCGAGAAAATAAGATAAAATAACATTTCAACAATTAACAAATACAATTTTATTCACCCGCAATGAATTCTGAGTCAAAAATGTTTAATTTGTCAGTCTTTGTATTTTTTTCACTGCTTTGATATATACAGATAGGATATATATGCCGTGAATAAATGCCATAGACAACGTATAATTGTGGCTTCAAAGAGTTTGCCAACGATTTAAACTTTTTTTGAATGCTTGTGAAGTAAGAACTAAAAAGCACCTAATGCTTTGACAATTTGATTGCGTTTCCTCATTGGTCGATTTTAATATTGTGGTATTGTCTGATTGGTTGATACTTTATACAAAGTTTTTTTAATGATTTCACATTTTAAATAGTATTCGCACCAAAAAAGAATCTATAGTTGCGATTAACTTCGATATCTGACGTGATTGGTGGATTTAATACAATGAAGTGTTCTGGTTGGTCAATTTAAAACGTTTTGTATATCATAAATATGTATACATATTTTCCCAAGAGGCTAAATGTACTACTTTAGTCCGCCTTGGCAAGCATAATATGACACACTTTTAGAGCATGCTTGCCAAGGCGGACTAAAGTAGTACATTTAGCCTCTTGGGAAAATATGTACACATATTTATGAAATACAAAACGTTTTAAATTGACCAACCAGAACACTTCACCATATTAAATCTACCAATCACGACACATATCGAAGTTAATCGCAACTCTAGATTCTTTTTTGGTGCGAATACTGTTTAAAAATGTGAAATCATTAAACAAAATTTTGTATATAGTATCAACTAATCAGAACGTACCGCAATATTAAAATTGACCAATGAGGAAACGCAATCAAATTCTCAAAGTTTTAGGTGCTTTTTAGTTCCTACTACACAAGCATTAAAAAAAGGTTTTAATCGTTGGCAAACTCTTTGAAGCCCCAATTATACGTTGTCTATGGCATTTATTCACGGCGCAGCTTAGGTATATCCTATCTGTATCAAAGCAATGAAAAAAATACAAAGACTGCCAAATTAAACATCTTTGACTCAGAATTCATTGCGAGCGAATAAAATTGTATTTGTTAATTGTTAAAATGTTATTTTTTTTATTTTCTCGCAATCGAAGTGAAAACTAGTATGTATAACTCGGGTCTAAACGCCATATTACCCCTCGAACAATTTTCCCTCACTTCGTTCGGGAAAATAACCATCTCGTGGTACTATGGCATACTTTAGCCCCTTGTCAAACAATCTACTATTAAACTACTATATATCTGACTACGCTTGTTAATGAGATTGGGTACTTAAGAACGATTAAAGTAAGTAGTTAATAGGATAATAATAGTAAAATAAGAAAAAAATCTGGAACTGGGCCTATGTAACCTGTGCGACTAGCTGCCATTGAACTCAAAATACGTCAGTGACGCCTTTTTTTAAATATTGGCATTCCAGTAGCCGTCATACACAGGTGCGAATAGCCACCGTTGAAGTCAAAACCTGTCTATGTTTAATTACCAATCTCGAGCCAGGCTTGCTCATCAGAGTCGACGACCCCAAACTCCCAGCACGTGCTGAAGTCACCGAGTTCGGCCAGTAACCGTTGAGACTCAATACGCGTCATTACATGTTTATATACAAACCTCGAGCCAGGCCTGAGTGACGACCTCTTCGAATTCTTGGCATACGACGAAGCCATCATACACCGGGTGCGACCAGCCACCGTTGAAGTCGAAGCCCGTCATTGCCGGGGCGCAGTCTATATTTAGCTTCTTGGCTACTTTGTTTAGGCCAGGCACTGTAATGAAAAAAAAATCTCTTTAACCAAAGTGACATTCCCTGCGTTTTTAGTAATTACAGAAAAAACTCTTTTCTTTCTAGAGCTACCTGGTCATTTAATTAGCTTTGTAAATTACATCACGATCGCATAGACCCGTTTTGTGATAGCCTTAGTTCGATACGCAAGTTGCTTTTCTGTTCTACTCTTATTTCACTGGTTAACTTTGTATTCGCTGTTAAGTATCATAATACACGAGTAATGTATCACCTAGATATTATTTAATCTAGTACAGCCGCATCTTATGTACGCTGTTTCTATCTGTGGAAAATTAGCTCCCTGTTGCTATGTTACTACCTACCTTGTTAGTCTAACTGTAAGTTTTCCTATTTAAATAAAATAAATAATTCATTCCGTGGATATAACACCTAGACCTTAGTTATAAGATCTTTATAGAAATGAACGCTTTTTGCCATTGTTTACCTTGTAATGTTCGTTATAGTTTATTCAATGAACACCAAAACCTAGTTTACATAAATCTGAAGCTTAATTCTTCGCTGAACTGCGATTAACTTTTCTTAACAACTAACGCTCCCTTTCCCTTATCCCTTTAATCAGTTTGTATGACCCTTGTCCCTTATCCTTATGCGACGAACTCGTCATTTCGGGGCCCATATACTGTGGAGAGCAGTAGAGTCCCTTTACAATCGCCAGTCGGCTCATGCTCAGAGGTCGCTTCCTGTCTGTTTCCAGAACGATTAGCATGGTTGCCATTTTATAGTCTATGCGTTATCCATCACTTTCGCACCCACATACTTTTTGTAAACTAATAGATATTATGAGAAGTGATAAAAACCCGAACAAATTAGGTAGGTAGGTTAGGTCTTCATCTACTCACGTTTGACATGTACAGTTCCTTTGGGCAGCATGCACAGTTTGAAAAGTTCGACGTTGCCGTAGGCGTTTCGCGGCACCACTCCGTTCTCGGCGACGGGCGGCTCGTAGTCCTGCACCTGCCACGGCCCGAATATCTCCAGCGGCTTGTCTGTTATCAGCTTGTTGGATAGCTGGAAGTTGACATAAAAATACCAGTTGAATGGGAAGCAGAGTCAGTGTATCCAAAGGACTCATAGGCACTGGTCCCATCGCGAGCTAGTGAGCTATGAGCTATCAGCTATTTCAAGGGACAGTCAGCGTCATATAGTTCGTAGCATTCAAAGTACTCAAATAGTTCGGTACACAATACTAATTCTATGGTGTAACGAACTTTTTGAGTACTTTGGATGCTACCAACTATATGACGCTGACTGAACAAAAGATAATCGCTCCCGTGTAAATAAAAGAGACATATATGTCATAGCCGGGTCATCGTAGTTCATCGCCGGGCGATGAGCTATAAATGTATATCTCTTTTTAATATACACGGGAGCGAATAAAAAATCCCTTGAAATAGCTGATAGCTCATAGCTTACTAGCTCGCGGTGGGACCAGTGCCGGAGGCAGGATATTTACTTTAAACATTGGAACATAGTTGCATTTCGTTTGTTTCATTTGATTCATTTGATTTACTAACAAAATTTTCTATTTTATTTGTTACACCTTATTAAGCGGCACTCGCACAGTCCCGCGATATAGCTTTGTTGGTGGTGGACCCGGGCACACACGACTTACCTTATCCCACTTGGGGCGCGCTAAGTACCGTACGGCTTCTCTCCCAGCCGCACAACCTTGGCCTTCATGAGCCAGATGTCCCACAAGCGGCACTCGCACAGTCCCACGATACGGCCTTGTTGGTGGTGGTCCCAGCAGACACGACTTACCTTATCCCACTTGGGGCGCGCTAAGTACCGTACGGCTTCTCTCCCAGCCGCACCACCTTGGCCTCCTTGAGCCAGGTGTCGCGAGAGCGGCACACGTACACACAGTCCCGCGAGTACACAGCCTCGTTGCGCACGAACCCGAGAGTCGCCGCGTCGGGCGGGTAGATCACCTCATACTTTAGTAGGTGGCGCTTTAGGGCGTACAGCGGGTGGTTTTTATATCTGCACAATGTAAAGATACAACTACAGAGAGAGAAAGATAAATCATTTTTGTTAATTATTTGGTACTTAAGCAGAGAAACTTAGAAAAAAGCGTACAGGTAGCGGATCCGGGTAGTGACGTTGTTGTATAATGTGTATTGTTAGGATTGTCAATACAATAGATGTCCCAAATGTATTCTGTTATACATATCTTCAAATATCAAAGAGACATATCTACGCCTCGCCACACACTTTTGGCAATCACATATTCTCCGTATTGATCTGACTTATGAAATATCTCCTAAAGAAAATTATCCATCTCGATGCCGGATGCGATACAATGTGATTGCCTTATCCTCGTCCTGTGATGTTTACATGTTATTCTTATCTATCTATTATATCAATTTTACTTATACAAGCATGTGGACTTGCTAGACGTATGAATCTAGTACACTTACTCAGCAATACTTTTAGGCAGCGGGGCATCCAACTGCATCCTGTCCAACGCTTCATCCTCCTCTCTGTCTCTGGGTGTCCTTGGCCCCTTCCACGGGACGAGGGCAGTCTCCCACCACGTTGGCTCGGCGCGCTGTTTGCGAGTGACGGTGTTCCAGTGAGGCACGTACCGCCGCGTCAGATCCTTGAGGTAGTTGTTGTTGTCCCAACCGACGACGTAGCAAACGGGGTGTGTTGCTCGACCCTGTATAGTTAAACAACTTCATTTTTAACAGATTAACTTAAGACTTGGCCAAGAACGAGAAATAATGAAATTTTTGGCCGAGACTGAGAATTTAACCTTTTCCACGTCAGACTAATATCGGCATCGCAAATTCAACGCCTAAGACTGATATATATGTCACTGACCACAGAGCAAAATAGATCTACATGCACATGCACAAAGTTCAACTTAAGTTTTGACATTTCGATGACGTGGCGTCTGAGCTATAGCTTTTGCGTTTGACAAGGCGTGGAAAAGGTTAAAGACGTGCATTTTTTGGCAACATCAGTCCAGAATTTTTTGAACTTAAATTATTTTCCCAACAACTATTTCACCTATGCGCAATAAAGACAGCAGTCTTAAATTGTACATAGTCCCAGCTAGATAGCTGACGCAGAAGTCTCAGTCTATTTTAGCTGAGTGCCGTGTGTAAATCAAGTCACAATTGTTGGTCGATAGAATGGCTACTGTGGACGTGATCTCTGTCGGAATTTACCTGATATAATATCACATACACATCTCTACACATCTGAACAACGCCTCTATTTTCAAGACAATAATGTTCAGATATTTGTGACCACCTTCACAGCTCCGATATATCGGATAGCGACTGTGCAGTGAAGCATTGGCTTATCTTTTTTTCATTTGCTTCGAAGCCTGGTTTAATTTTTATCCCTCCTCATATGCATAATTCATAAATTTGATGAAAATCAAACTCCCAAATTACTCACAACTCTCGTACTGATACGATTAAGCATATTCTATTCATATATTTTTAGGTTAGGCAACGCGCATATGAATCCTCTGTACTTGCAGGCGTCCATAAGCTACGGTAGCTGCTTAGTGCTTATCATCAGGCGGGCCGTATGCTTGTTTGCCACCGTTTTTGTAAAAAAAAAACTTGAAAAGTAAGACGTAGAAATAACGCAGCTCAGAAAAACTTACATAGATCTCATTTGTGCAATGAACCTGCCCTTTAACCACATCGACAGCTATCCACTGCTCCAACTCTTCGACGAACACCTCGCACCACACGTCCGTCTTGTCTCTGGGCGCCTCGTCGTCGGTGGACACCACTCGGCGGTCGATCTTGCGACTCGTGCTCGGTTTCGGACTAATCTTGGTAGGCTTGAAATCATCATCGCTCTGTGCTTCAGGTTCGTAATCGCCGTCTTCTTTGCTCGTTTTTGATTTTCCTGTAAAAAATAATTTACTATTATATACATTTTTAGCGGACACATTTCTTTGAGCTGCTTTTTACATCGCTTTGAGCGTCTATACATGTGTAAGTACACTATTATTTTCTTAGGCCCACTTGCACCACTCTGACTTAACCGGTAACCCCAGAGTTAGTGTCAAAAATGTATGGACTTAACCGATTAACCTCGGGTTAATTGGTTAACCCCGAGTGGTGCAAGTGGGCCTTAATCGCAAACTATAGAGCGTAATAAAGGATTAAATCGCTAATTTAGCCTGTAATGCTACAATTAACTGATATTGTTAATATTATTTTTAAAAGTAGTAGAGTCAGCAGCAGAACTTTCAAAGCGGGCCAGGAGTTTAGAATGATCTTGACACACTCTTATTTTCTTAACAATAAAGTCGTGTTATGGTTATATTGAAAATCTCGAATGCTTAGCAACTTCTGCACTGTACCATGGTACGTGTAGCGGCCATCTCTAATAAAGAAAAATGTTTATTTTGGACTGTATTTCTAAAAATATAAAGCTCATATTTAACAATAGTAAGTAGTCTAAACCTATTTCACAGCGCTACATGTTTTCGGTTATGAATACAATAGTGAATAAACACCGAAACTTAGAAGCCATATCCATAACATTAATAGTTATAATTTGCCACCAGCCGGTATGATTGTTTGTCATTATTTTAAATATTAACAATATTTTATCTATAAATTCGCAGGTCGCAAATGACAGGCCAGAGGTAAGTTTACATAAGTAATAATAGTGATATTATGAACTATTTTTCTTAGGCTGCAGCAAAACAATACATGAGATTTCGCTTTGCCCTTTATATGTAAAAGAATATATTAAACTATGTATACATTACAAACCTTTTACAGATTTCTTCTTTACGACCTTCGTGTTATTCATAGACTCTTCCATTCTGTCTTTGATGATTTCAATTAGTGTAGATGTGACATCATTCTTAGGCGATTTCTTTGATTTGGCCACAATGTCCCTGTGATTCACTCTTAGCTCATCATCCGGATCTTTAACTAACTTTTTTGTTCTTTTTGTTGCAGCAGTTGATGTTTTCTCCGTTTCATTAAAATATTTACTTTTTTCGAGAGTGCTTGTACTCTTAGACCTGGGTTTGGAAACAGTTTTATCATCATTAACTTTGGAAGTGTTCAAGTTTTTCACGTCAGCAGTTTTAGAACGGCTGCGTGTAGTAGATTTACTGGATTGAGTGCTGCTTTTAGTTTCAAAGAAACTGCTACTAACTGGTTTGTCATTTTCGTTTGTAACAATAATTTTTGGAGGATCAGATTTTGGTTTTGAAGCTGTGGAAGCTTTTTTACTTTTAGAATTTCCTTGCGAAGTTTTTGTGGCATCATTTTTGCTTTCTTTTGTTTCTACTTTAGTGTCTTTGGTAGGTTTGCCACGTCTATTTAACGAGAGTGACTTCGGAGTGGGTGAGGTATTCTGGTTGGAGTCTGTATTGACAGAATTTGACTGAGGTTTAGTTTTTTCTTCACTTTTGTTTCTTTTTTTCGGAGCATTTTTATTTTCAGGTTCACTTTTCAATGATTGATTGTTTGATGGATTAATAGCACGATTTCTTCGAGCCCTTTTGGGTGGTGAAACATCTTCCTCCTGTGTAACAAGTTCCAATGCTGTTGAAGCTTTACTTTGCCTAGTTTTTCGAGAATTTCCTGTTGTAATACTCCCATCATCATTTCCATCTACTTGCATAATATCAAAGTCGTTATAGTAATTTTCTTCCACATCCATAAAATCACTATCATAATTTCCATCAACTTGTGGTATGCTTTGTTTCGTATTCTTTTTAGATGTAGATGCTCTTTTAGCGGCCGGTTTATTTGTCTCTTCTTTTTTAGGTTCTGTACTCTTTTTTTCTTCCTTTGGTTTAGTAGAAAGAGAACAAAGTTCTGAACTAGGCGGTCTGATTGGCAATGTAACAAAGTTAAACATTATACGACACTGTAGACCAAGGGCCCTTAACATACTAACGAATATAAAGAACATGTACTTTTTCGTTGACACTGTCGTATTTTTAATCTCTTTTAACAATAAGTATTTCAAGGGTTGTGCCTTAGGTTTAAACTTATTTTCATATTTATCTTGCTTTAAAGTAATTTTGTTTTTAAACCATTTTGTTATCTGTTCAACATATTTTACATCGACCCGCTCACCAGGGTAGCATTCTTTAGAGGGAACTAGAGATAGAGCAGCGCTCATTATTTCTTGATCATTTAAAACTGAGCTGACATAATTGCCGTGCCCTAGCCAACAGAGCACGTGAACTTTGTGCATGTACACCTGATACTCTTTCTTAACTCTGTTCATTTTTCTTTTCATCATCATTTCTACGTCTATTGTTTTAGATTTTCTGTGGACTGCGTCAGGGAAGTCCACGATTACTTGCAGCCCTGAGGCCGGAAGTGCTTTTGATTCTGGAAATATAAAATAATGTCTGAGGAAAAATTTGTTAACAGTTATTTTGTACAAAAGTTTTTAACTTGCTGTGAGATTGTCTATGATTTACGAGCTACGGCCAAAAACGATATTCATAAATTTCGGACCATTGTTTCTGTCACTGATGACATCTTTATTGGGGTGAAAGAGAAAGATGCCCGAAATATACGAACTTCGACGTTCGCGGTACCGGGCCTGATTCAATTGTTACATGTTTTTACAGTCAAACTATACTTAAGAATGTGTCTTGTTTAGAGAGTAAGAAATATAAGAAATTCTTCTTTTTTCTCCCTGGAATCAGGCCTGGTACCGTGAACATCGAAGTACGTATATTTCGAGCATCTTTCTCTTTTACTCCAAGTAAGGCATCATAAGAGTGACAAAGACAATCGTCCGAAATTTACGAATATCGTGTTTCGCGGTAGCGCCGCAGTTTAAAATATAAAAGTGTTTTGTTAAATTGCCAGACATTATAAATCATACTACTTAAATCTACTTACATCACGCTCAGAAAACGCTCTAAGGCCTGGGATAGGATATCATTAATATTATCATATAAATTAACCGATATTCAATTTCGATATCTCAGCGGACATATTGCATTTTATTCAACTAATCAGATAATATTGTATTCTCCTCACCTAAATTCCATTTAAAAATAATAAAGAAAAATTTGAAATTAATGGCAATATTTGGATTTTTCGTAATATAGGTCGCCGCCTGCGGTTGCGGCTTGCCGCATAGTGCGTTGAGTGTTGATTAACGCAGTTTTATACATTTGTAGCCGAAGTGCGGCTGACGCCTTGCGACTAATCAAACTGTGTGTTCATAGCCTTAGTTAAAAATCACCAAAAACAATTTCCATCTGTTGTGTGTTTTTATAATAATACTGCTTTACCTTTCACCTCTTCCCAGTCCTCTATTTCCGAATCACTATCATTTTGTTTCTTTTTCTTTTTAAATTTCTTCAAATCTTTAGCAGGCTCTGGGAGTACCTCCTCGCCCTGAGCTAAGAGATCCTTCACATCAAAGGCCTTGGAGGAGGTTTTGGCTGTGTAGTTGAGGATTGAAGCTTTAGTTTCTTCAATTTTTGTTTTGTGTATTTCCAACTCTTTAAAAGCGTTTTTGGCAATTTCTTCGCTGTTGTCTGGTATGTTTTTCGACCACACCTAGAAAAAACAAGATATTTTATGTGATAAGCTCGTTAGTCATATTATTTAAGTATAAAAATGCCTTCACTACCTTCAGTCCTAAGGTCATAGTTAATACTATTCTATGAGGATATATTTGATTCATTGAAATATCAATATAAATTGCTCCCCCTCTTACTTAACACAATACCATAAAAACACAACTTGTATTCATATATATAAGCTGTTAGCTATAGACCACAGGAAATACGATTTTTATTTTAAGCAATCTGTATGACTCATCTGAGGACTCGTGGCAGACCACCCACTAGATGGAGCGCCCAAGTTACTGCACCGTTGCATCTACATCTGCAGGAAGCCGTGCATTTGGCGGGTGACAGAAGCCAATGGAGGAGACTGGTCTGCAACCTTAGGACATGATGTCACGATCCTCAGCATTGAGGGAACGACTGCTGATGATGATGACTCATGTATTTTTTATTTGCAATATATGTTTTAAGAAAAACTTGTCCCAGGAATTTCATGCATGGAACTGGAATTGGATTAGCATAGTTTGTATTTGGAGCAGACACCTTAACCTGTATGCTAACAACTGTTTTTACAAAGTCACATCAAGCACCAGTTTCACACAATTGATGGAGTGTCCACTGCTGTCCAGGACAAATTTTATGTTTTTTTTTTTAATTTAAGCTATACACAACTTAATGGTAAAAGCTTTATGTATAGCTTATATTAATAAAATAACATTTATATGTATATTATATTTGTTTATTTATATAACTCTTGAATTGAAAAAGTTGTGCAGTTTAAAATTATGTAAGCATACATATGGTGGGAAATAATATTGTTTAAAACAAAGTATTGGTGGATGACAGACATATCTAGTTTTCAACTAAGTACGACATCAACAATAAATCAATAATAAAATAATATTATGTATAATTTTAATAATAATAATAACCACCAAAAAGAAACGAAAAACACAAAATCTTGTCCTAAAAAGTGGTCACCATAGGGTAAAATGACCTCAACCTTCCAGATAACAAAAAAAAAACAAACTGAAGTGGAAAAACGATTTACAATAAATAGAATAATAGCAATACAATCAAGACCACATCACTTGGAGTAAGCAGGAAGAGGCCTACTCCTCCAAGGAGTGTTCTGGTATTACTTACAAATAACAATGTTTTTGAAATACCATGTTACATTTATAAGTAGTTAGATAACCAGAAATAAATAGCATTTTCTTTATTTATTATATATAATTGGCGAAAAGAAATTGGTGGTTCAAGCATTTGGTACTTACATCTTGATATTCCATTTTAGTTTCATTATCACTGTCCACATCATTGGCTGACGAGAAGGTGGTGTTGGCAGGTACACTTGGTGGTTTTCTGGGAGATTCATCATCACTACTGTCTGTAATAACATATACACAGGTGAATGCCAGCAGCATTGCATCCATACAAACTGGTTCCCGATAGTTTACCTAACTTTTCCACAATTTAATAGTTTTCCTCAGCCTCATGAAGAGAAGTCAAAGCCATATTATCGCTTACTCTTGCCATAAAATTAATATGACTGCAGAATTTCATTTATTTCATTATATTCCATTTCAACTCTTTGAGAAACTGTTACATTTAGACGAGACTGAGCTTTAATTCATAGGTTTTTCTTTATGGTGAGTGATTTGTGTTTAAATAACTTTATTTTTCTCATAAAAAAATTGTACATTTCACTTCATGAGAATACATACTAAAATAAAAGTAAATTGGTCAGCACTATAACTGTTAAAAGTTCATAATGGTAAACATGTTGCTATGCTATATTATGGTAACCAGTCTAACAATAACAATTCTTTGTTTCAATTGCTAATCATTTGTCATAAAGAATCTATCCAAATCTAAATTATATGCATAATAAATTTTAATAAAAAGCAATTGGAAAAAGACTTCTGCTAATATTATAAAGCGGTGACAGGATTGGGAAAAATTGGGGTATTCATTTTATTTACTCACCTGTTTTTATAACCCCCACATTAAAACATAGTCTAAAAGTATACAACAGGGTTTTTAAATTGCTTAAGGAGGTCCAATCACACCTGAGTAGTTTTCCTTATATAACTTGAGCCTAAAACCAATTATGCTCACTGGCACAATGGTAAAAAATGCTCTAACATTACTGCTGCAGTTAATATGTTCATTAAGGAATCAACGCAATAACTGCAGCAACCATAAACACTAAAAATGGCAGATCACATGGGTTGAACCAGACACCATAACAACATGTGCTACTTTATCATGTCTGGATTACATTTTTCTGACAACAAGTTAGTTAGGCACTCCAAGGGTTTCCTCCCAATTGTCAGAAGTTACAGAAAATTAGTAGTAAAAAAATATATACCTACCACTCTCTGACAGGTTAAGGAAAGAAGGCAGCAATTTGTCAGCATCAGTTAAATCTTTCACTGAAAATGCTTTTGTAGAAGGAGCATTATCATCGAAACCGTCCTGCGGTTCTTCGCGTATTTTTTTAATGAAATTTTTCGCAAACTTTGGCTTCCTTCTTGGTGCTGCTTTTTTCGCTTTGCTAGTTTTTGGATCTTCGTCTTTGAATTCTTCCCCTGAGGACAAAGCTTGCTCGTCGTCCTCTGAACTTGAGACGTCGGTAATCTTTGCATCAGACCCTGAATCGCTAAAGTCTCCATTTTCCTCGGGCTCACTATCATTCTCATCCTTATAAACGGTTTTAATTACTTTTTTGCGAGTCGTTGGCATTTTTTATAAATTAATTTTAAGGAGTGCGTAAATCTACCTACAGGTGATTCCAACCTATTAACAGTTATAACTTTTTCTAAAGTACCCGGCAAGTCAATGAAAGCACGCTTCTTTCTAACAGAAAATATTGTGCAATTTCTGAGTAGGATCAACTTTATTTACACACTGAATGCTGTGAATGAAAGCTAACGCACTAAGCGCGCAAAATCGCAAATATTATGGCGCTGTCAATGTCAAACGATTTGAACGTCAAATTTGACACTTTGCACTGTTTTTTATTACGGTGTATGGACTCAAGTACAAGGTTTTTCAGGCAGATTTGTCAGAAAAACAATACACATTTTGTAATACGATAATTAATCAAGGATTCTTCTTGATTATGCTACTGGAACAATCAAAAACCATGATATATATTAACTTATATGCATATATATGATTTGACAGGCATTAGTATCTAAATATTGTGAAAAAAATCTTATTCGGGCCGAATAAGAACACAAAGTTAATGTTTTACATTTATTACAGTTTTATAATAACTACTCACTACATTAAATCTAAAAAAGGGCCTTGAGGCATTGTACCAAGGATAGAAGATTATTTTAATAATATGACGTAACTTAAATATCGGCGACTCCGTGGCCAGTTACAATAAAAATAACTTCCACTATAGGGATGAAAACGCAATTTTCCACCCTGCTATTTATCTTTCAAGAGGGCTAGCACAAGAGGGGCGCGAGAGTATGTTGGGGCGGATAGACTATCCATCCTTTTCTAATTACATTATTTAAAGAGGGACGAGTAGTCCAACTCGGCTCGATATACTGTCGCGCCCCTTTTGTGCTAGGCTTTTTGAGAGATGAAAAGTTACAAACCATGTTTCCTTCTTCCAAATAGTTCACAAGTTCTTTTTCCCGATCGTACATTATATTTCAGCCGTATGCAGTCCACTGCTGGACATAGGCCTCCCACAAATATGACTTGTATAGTTGCCATAGTCGCCACGCTTGGCAGACGGGTATGCGACCGCAGTAGCTGCAGATTGGGTTTCGACGGACGCTGCTGCCCGTCCGTCGGATTTGTCCCTTTGTCGCCTCTTACGACACCCGCGGGAGGAGATGAGGTGGTGCTAAACTCAGCAGGCATCAAACGGCAATTCATCACTCTTTCCCGCTCGCTGAACTATAATAAGAGCATTTCTCAAATAAGTAGTTTGTACATATTTTGCGGATAACGCGTAGGGGTAACAAAAATTTTATTATACGATTTTTATGCTTTTCTTGATACGTATAACTAGTCAGACTTTCGGACCCGGGTATGTCCTTAAACTACGTCCAACAATGAGAGGTAGAGCACAGCGATGACCATCACGCTTGAATCTGGGGCAGCCCAACTGGGGAAGTACCTCCTCCTTAAATAAGACCACAGCCATAATAGCACTGCTACCTTTCAGGTATGTAGATTTGTGTTCCTGATGGTGAGTAGTTAAGGGTCCCAGAGCTCCAATCCCCTTAAATGCCGGCAACGCGCTTGTGTTGCGCGACTCCCCTGGTGTTGCGGGCGCCCATGGGCGACGGTCATTGCTACCAGGCAATCCGGCTGCTTGTTTGCCGCCTATGTCATAAAAAAAAGATAAATCTAGAACGTTAATGTGCTGTAGTTTTGTATTTAAACGTCATTTCTCAAAACAAATTATAGCAGCAAGAAAAATTTTTGTGTTTGTTAAAAGAATGGTAAATCGTACAAATCAATCCCGTTAAGTGCTTTCTATAGAGCTTTATTGCCTGTAGTGTTGATCGAGTGGATGAGCGGCATTCAAACTTGAAAAATCCTACAAAGATTCGTACTGAATTTATTTTAGGTACTCTATCTATTTCACGGGCACATTTTAAATTATAATTAATTGGTTATACCTACATATATAATTAAGACAGCACTTCGGTGGGTTTCATCAATTTAAATTTTTAATTGATATACCTACACAAATAGTAGTATTTCTACTTAAAACCAACGTAAATCCAAATATCCAATATAATACAAAAGCAAGTCTACGTATGTATAACTGAGAGAGCTTTTTCGTTCAATGTGATGGCACCAATGTTGGACACTTTAGGCTGACAGGCACCAATCCATCATTGCATCCACATTTCGTTCTTAATTCAACAAACATAACGTTATAAACTTATAAATTGAATATACGTATGTATACCAGCAAATGCACAACAATTGACTCCCTTGAAATAAGGACTAAATGTTCATGACCCTACCTCACAGATTTTAGTTGTAAAGAATACCTATATTTTTTGTTCCTTTTTTATTATTATCGATGTTACCATCTGTCTTAGCGTGGCTTATTGAATATTAAGCATTCTCTAAATTAAAACTTGTTATGATATTGTTAATGTGATATCACTTTGACATTGCCGAAATCATAAACACATATTTGATGGAAGAAAGAAGATGAAGAGAAAGAAGATAAACTGTAGATGGCGCTAGTGCGTATGCCAAAATTACTGGGCCGGTGATGGCCGGTGAGGCGCCCGCGTGCTACCGGTAAATCCGGTAAGTAGTTTTATCAATCAATCAATCTTTGTGTGTGTTATGGCTCCATCGATGGTGAGGTAGTTTTATGATTGGACAGTGTAATAATAATAATGACAGGTAAGGACTGTCTTTTTCAGTAGTGACATGTTAAAAAGTGACATAGGTATTTAAACTTGGTAACGCTGATAATTGCACCATGGCCATGACACGCAGGTACAGTCACAGACTTTAATTGTTGAGCCACTTACGGTTCAAGCTATTTTCTTTTGTTTAATATTTACTCTATGAGATGCCCAGTGTAAAATGAACTCTAAATGACTCATCAATTAAAGTTCCTGACCATATCTATTTTAAATAATATGATCCGTCTTATAGTAGACTTTGTTTTTAAAACATAAACGGTTCCTGATTACGATACCATAGTGTTCTTAAATAAAAGAAAAATCCATTGCCTCCACTAAGACTTGAACTCCCGACCTCAAGTTCTCGCCGCATTGTTAGCTGAGCTACCGAGACCGGGGCTTACGATTTTTTTCACCATATTCTATGTAATTACTCTATTTTTATTTGCAATTCTATTAACTGCATACTAGAGGTAGGTACCTAGGTAACCGTTAGTCTTTTCTAAAAGATTGACCTTCTGGTAAATCTTCCCTTGTAGCGGAAATCTTACTTTTATTGGCCTTTGTAACATTAGCTCAAGGGACGTGGTGGTCCTTCGTTGATGTAATTAATCTAGAAACCCACTTTAAAATCGCTGAATGGAACTGCGGCTATTATGAGGTCGGTGACGAGCAGACTTGATCGTGCTCTTTGTCATGAAAGCTTTTAGAGTGTCGCAATCGCTTCGCCATTTTCTATAGACACAGTTTATATTATAGGAACTGCCTACTATAGGAGACAAAGTCAATGATATCGATACGGCCAACGTGCCAAAATATGTATACACGTACGAGTATATTAAACAAGATCATAGAACATATATTTTTTATTAATGACAAAGGCGGCAATCGAGCAGACGGATTACCTGATGGTAAGCAATTACCGTCGCCCATGGGCATCCAACACCAAGGGAGTAACAAAGCGCTTGGCCGGCCTTTAAGGGGGGTTGGAGCTCTGGGAACCTTACTCACCATCAGGAACACAACACTACATACCAGAAAGGTACATCATTTGGCAATTTGGTCGTATCGAAATCTTTGATCTAGCTATAGAACGTATTATAGGCAAAACAATCAGTTATTGTACTTATTGTTCAGTTCATGTTATGTCTTTATGCTACCGCCTCACATTCGCACGAGTAGCGAGGCGAAACGCGAGCACGCATGTGTACGCGGACGTCTCGCTATTCCTCTCGTCCCTCGCATCGCGTTTTTGTATAGGCAAAGTTTCGTCGAATGTTTCGACGAATAGCGAGGCGAGTGACGATCGAGCCAGCATGTCTAAACGCGGAGTATGATTTCAACGAAAATAGATTGGTAGCTACAACTACATAATATATTTAGGTACCTACATTCAAAATTGAATAGTCGGTACTTAGACTGATATATTCAATAAAATTTTACCTATATTGATTTTTCGTGCCGTAGAGTACCTACATACCCAATCCTAAACGTCCTATAGTTGTGTGTGTACGCGCTATGCTCGAAGCCGATCGATGCGGTTTCCTACTTTGTAGAGGAAAGCAGTTACGATACTAGTTATAAGTATCTACTGTGTTCTTAATATGTGTAAAAAAAATCTTGTTCCTAAATTCTTTATCCGAAAAAAGTTAAAAAACATAGCTAGGTAAAATGGCAAATCCAGTCCGAGTACGAAATAAAACTGTCAATCACTGTCCCGTGAGCTGGCGATTACTAATGCACCTAGCACTAAGTTATTATCTAGCGACGCCATTCTCATTCGATTCCATTCCGTGTAGTGCCATTAGTATTACCTATATCTGCTAAATATAGTGGAACTCCCGGGTAACAATCGATACGGCTAAAAAAGTACTAGCCTTAATGTAATAAAAATAGTAACCTACTGAGTAGGGTAAAGAGGATATAAATCTACGTAATCCGTTATTATTAAAATATTTAGGAGGGTACGCAAGCGTCTTAGTAGCGCGTTTTTTTACGAGTAGAGTCTGCTTACTTATTGCAATATGACAACTATAATTATGCGATTTAGATAAATATAATCATTGCGCACGTTACAAGTAGGTACTGTTAAAAGGGGATAGTTACCATGTATGTATTTAATGAGTTTCCGATATTTCGGTACTGTTGCAAGCGCCATCCTCACGGAATAACTGAAATACTGCGAGATTTAACTGTGGTCAAACCGCACTCCGTAGTGAACTACTGTCGTTCGTTTTCTCACTCGAGACTCGATCCTGTTCAAGACATACATACAATACTCACTGTGCCATTTTGCATGTGTTGGTTTTAAACAGACACTTTGCAGTTTGTGAACTTACAAACCACTGGACAGTGTAAGGGTTGTGTAACTACATACATGGGTTTATAATAACGTAAATAATATTTTTATGTACACATATATATTGGCAAGCTACAGTTAATATGTATATTAATTTCTTTAAAAAAATATCTACCAGATGCACCTGCATTTAAGTTATACATAAAACGAATGGCTCTGTATTGTAATACAAATATAGTCTGTAGGTATGTCAGCTGCGTTGCCCCTATAGACTATGAAAATAAGTATGATAAAATTGGTAAACTAAACCGAGCTGTCTCAATATTTGAAAGTTGTCTAATTCTCCTAACGGCAAATGTGGCCTTATCTTAGTCTATGATAGACGGTTGAACCTCAAATGGCGAAGGCGTCTTGAAAATATATTTTTTGTTTTTTGCTTAAACGTAGTTTAGTGTGTAATATTGATAGCTTCTTATGCAGTGATCTAACGCACAATTGTGCAGCTGATGAAAAATTTATTTCAAAACGCGTTTCACCACCGTTTTGGGCAGTCCTGAAGTCAAGGCCGCCTCTTAGCTTTCTGTAAAGTCCAGCTACCACTTTACAAAACGCAAGGCCTACTACCGAACAACGTCATGCTCAAAGGGCAAACCTATATGTTATTTTACTTGACATTGGCGAAATCATCGATTTAGTACGGCTCCACGTCCGAACAAAAGTCAGTTTTATGGTCCCATCCTGAAGAAAGCATGAAACTTGGCATGAATGTAGCTGTCATGTATGTGCTTCAATGCAGATATGGAAGCATGTCGAAAAATTATTTTTCCCCCCATTCCCCCCCTTTTTATCTCCCTCATTCTGGTTTTTCGAATTTTCTACAAAAACCATAAGACTGAGGAGTTTACTCTTCAGAGACCAAATCATCGTCGATAAATTACCTACAAAACCATACTACATTTTCTAGTGGTAAGATTAATATATTTCTGTATACAGCCACCAACGTATTATGAAATTGTAAAAACAGGCACAATTTTTTCTTTCTTGCTCCATTTATAGGAAAACGGCAAGAGTGGTGATAAATAGTCTAAAGAAGTTAAATACCTTATACATTAAGCTACAAAATGACACTTATTTCATAATCGTAGAGGCATTATTTTTAGAGTTACAGCTTACCGCGTCTGACTCAAGTACTCTTTTTTTTTCCTTTTTACAATACTATATTTACAGATTTAAAGCTAGGGTCTAGGGTTTCAAGCAATTTATTAAAAACACAGTAAATTACAGTTTTAATCATATATATATATTTATATCAATGCATATCACAAGAATCTCCCCCACATTTACAGAGACCAGTACAGGGAAGACCAGACTTCCTACAAATGCATCGTCCTTTAATGCAGCTGCGGCATGAACACTTCGTCAATTCCTTTACGGATGATGACGTTTCTTTGTTTGTACTCCAAAATGGAATCCAAATACCGTCTTCTTTCATCCAACCCCATTTCTCAAAGTTCGGCTATTCAGGATTTGGTATCAGACTTTGACCCCAGATCAATCCTGCTTGCAAATAAGCTCGCTTTGAATGCTGCTCAAGAGCACAGAGTGTTGGTGGCAGCCTGTCCATTGCCCGTCCCTTGATGAATAACGCTTTTCTAGCTTGGTTAATGTCTTCTACCTCGCTAGTTTTGTCGTAAGTCAGAATGACATATCTCGCCAAAGCATCCAATTGATAGGTTTCAATTTCATTTTGAGGTCGTGACAAGGTTTCAAATACTCTGGTAACTTCAGGGAAGGAATTCCAAGTTTTCCAAAAGGACTTCTTTCCCTTTCCACAAAATCCAGATACTGTATCGCACCCTGTGAATGAGTGGAAAAATAACATGCCACTGCATTTTTCTGGGCCGAGTTTATTCACGAGTAGGTGAATAGCAAAGAAGCGGACGGACTGGTCGTCGCGTCACAAGAAGAAGCTGATACCAGACTCTTCCTCCATGTTTCGCACGCCGTGCAGATTCGGAACAGGGAAAGCTTTACGTACTATTAAAATCGTAAATACAAGCTCTTATAATTTTTTCCTTTAGATAAAGATAAATCTATTTTAATTGTGAAGCAACCTGTATTCATTATTTACAATCTTAAGATCTGACAAGTCAAGGTTAAGATCAAAATGAAACGTCAGTTCAAGAAAGTTTGTCAATGAAAATCGTAAGCCAACGTTGTTTATAATGTTATTAAGAAAAAGAAATTGACATTGACGTACAATCTAAGATAAATAAAGTATGAATGGGCACTGTCTTCAAAATAATTTCAACCTTATTCGGCTGGTATTTCTGCTAAATTATCTAGTTGGGCAATTTCACTTTCAGGGACACCCAATTAACTTAATTGTCAAATAAAAGTTAAATCAGTGGTCAGTTTAGTGACGACAATTAAGCTTTAAATTTCAATATAATCTACTGTTTTATGTTTAACCCATAAATAATACGTGTTATTGTAATAGAAAAATGCGAATAAAGATGATTTACATAAATATTTCAAGCTTAATTGTCGTCATGAAACTGACCACTGATTTAACTTTTATTTGACAATTAAGGTAATTGGGTGTCCCTGAAAGTGAAATTGCCCAGTTTCAAAAATGATAAGTGGCACTAAATGAAATGCTTAGTTTTATGTTTACAGTTTTGTGGTTTTTTGTTATGATTAACCGACTTAGAAAAGCTACAACTTGTCAATTATAAATAAAATAATGAAAGAAAAGATAATTGGTAAACACTAATATAAAGTATCAAATAGTATTAAAGTCGACATGGCCATTAATGGGTTAAATGCTTTGCCTCTCGTATAAATACATACTAGGCTATAGTATAGCTAGGAAATGTGAAGTTCTGATAAAACTCATTTCTAGGCTAGGGCTTTCTAGCCTAGTCGGTAGTTAGGCTGCCTCCGAAGCAGGAGTTTCCCGGTTCAAATCCTAACATGGGTATTTTTTGTGTATTTATTATAAATATTACGGGGTTATGGATATAATTAATATATTAATATAATCAAGAATAAATTAATTAGGAGTACCTACAATTCAGGTTCAAAATTAGAAGTATTTTTAGAAGTATTTTTTCGTTGTCTAGTATATATACAACACAAGTTCCATTGAGCTTACTGGGACTACGTCAATTTGTGTGGGATGGATCCGAAATTTGTATTTATTTATTCAATGAATGAAAGTGATGTTTTTACCTTTTTCTATATAAATTGTAATCGAATAAACAAATGAACATAGGTAGACAAGAGAAATGTGAGGGCTCAAAAGTTTTCGAAGTGATGAGTTTAAATCTCGTAGTTTAAATCTGTCGTCGGCTTTTGTATTCACTTAGCGCCCACTCAGAAGAAGCCTCCCCTCACAAAACATTAAATAAAGAATAATAGATAACGAGACGAGAAAGCTTTCTAATGTACTGAAAGCTCAAGCTCAAGCTCTTACGTAACACAGAATTTATTTTCTTAGATTAAGTTGGTACAGTATGTATTTGATCACCTATTGTTAGAGCTGATAGCCCCGTACCTGTGTCTTATACTAAGTACGACAAATACACATCATCGTAAAACCCTCTATACCTATGCTTTACCTTGACTATTTTTTAACTGTATGTAAATAAAAAAAATAAAATAAAATATTTCAGACATTCTTACACAAATCGACCTAGTCCCACGGTAAGCTCAATAAGGCTTGTGTTGCAGGTACTAGACGACGATATATATAATAAATAGATACATATAAATACTTAAATACATAGAAAACACCCATGACTCAGGAACAAATATATGTGCCCATCACACAAATAAATGCCCTGACTGGGAATCGAACCCAGGACCTTCGGCTTCATAGGCAGGGTCACTACCCACTAGGCCAGACCGGTCGTCATGTAAAAGTTATTGAACTCGGCCACACCTGATAAATTCACCATCATCCGCCGAAATATTGGTCGCAAATGTCTAAGAGTGTCGTTTTGCTCCTCAAGAACTAAAACATACACAATATTTTTTTTACCTATTATTTTCATTGTTAACAGATAGTACAGAATTTCTACACAGATATTGACATCAAAATCATAGCAGCTAGCTACTACATTATACATGTTACTCGAGTTACAACCGACCCAGTGTACCCTATTTTACCTAACTACCCCGATGATGTAGAAATAAATAAATATAGTACAGTAAAGTACATACTGTTATAAAGTAATATCCATAAAGTATATATCGTTTCTCTTATGTCATTTATCTTATAGTCCAATAAAACGAAGCTACTTAGCAGTAATAAAAACGTTTTCTCTAGCAGCCGTAATCGCTACACTTTGCAGGCGGGTTGGCCATCGCAGTATGTTCCAACGTTCTAAAGGGATGCTGCTACCCGCCCTCCGGTGGATACCTACAACGTATGTTATTAGTCTAGGCACTCAAGTATCTCTAGTTAATTATTAGATGACAAATACCTAACAACCAAGATTGCTTAAGACGGGATATGATATTCCAGTCCGCTCTCAAGTAAATCGCATTTCCAACTAGGCGGTGCTTTCCATAAAGCATAAACTAACATAAATAACTTCAATTGTTTGCTGCCTTATTGTTAACTTTAATTACATTTTGAATTAATTTTGTAATTAAAACGGAAGCTAGAGCGCTCCGCGTGAAGTTAAAGTGGCTGGAAACGGATCGACCCTGCGGGGGGCAGCGGGGCTTTTCGCGGCGCCTAGATGCAATCTCTGAGTGGATTAATTAATTCTGAGGTGCCGCTTATCTCCTGTTATCATTTAATAAAGCTGTGTTAGGATGTAGAAATTTGGCTATACTGTGCGCACGGCAATGATTCTCAGGACTTTAATTAAAGCTCCGTGATCAACTGATTAATGAAATTACTTATTAGCTTATTTTCTCCAAGATTACGGAGTGTGTACGCAGAAGTAGGTAGTCGTAAGTCCCGCAAAGGAGCGTAAATATTTTTGTAGTCCAGTACGAACGGAACTTTTGGAAGGCGACTCGTCAGAATAACGACGTTAATGCACTCTCAAAGCTACAAACGGAAGTATTGATGCGGCATCCATTAAGCGCTTCCTTATCGGAGTGGACACTTGATTATACTAGTAACAGACGTTCCGATTCAACAGAGGCAAATGTGTACGTAAATACCAACTAATGCGTCAGGGTTATGATGGAACAAGTTGTATTTTATGTTCAAATAGGTAACTACGTATAAATAACTACTTAATATAATTCTTATTATATCAAGTAGTTATTCTTAACTCATAATGTATAAGTTTCTGCCACAAGAAACTAGTAAGATGAGAAGCGATGACTATACAAGGCTATATATAGGTAGTCATCCCTTATGGCAATAACAGGCGTGTCTGGTCGTGGTTGGTTTTGAGGGTAATCAGCGTCTGTCGAGTCAGAACGTCTGTTATCTTTGTTACCACGTTGCCTGGATAGGAGGCGCCCTCGCTCGCACGGCGATCCGTCGCATCGATACGTCGTTAAATGTTTCATGAGGCGCCGGGACATCACCTGGTGTGACGAAAATAACAAATTCAGAACGCTCTTCAAAACAACACTCAGCCTGCGCTACATTATGCATGAACCACTCCATTTGCCGATCCGCTCAGGAGTCCCGCTCGCGGCTCGTTAAGCGCTTACATTAGCTACAAACTCTTATTGATTTGGAGAGATTGATGTAATTTGTAACGGCATTATTCGCCTAACAAAATCACCATAACACGCACATATCGAATGTGCTACCTAGTGTGTCACGCTTCACGTCTTTGCTTATTCGTATGAAACATATGTAGTATTCATAAAAATGCAAATAATTTACAGAGTGCAGGTGGACGTTGCAGTCGTAATTAGCATAAGAATCTGTTTCACTAATTAATGGAGCACTATGATCGCCCACGCGAGTGCCGGTGCATAGACCATTAGCTTTATGCTTCTCGCAACCTGCCGAAGCAATGTCCGTTTAAGAGGGGAGGAATCGAGGAGTTTCCGGAAAGAGGGGAGTTAGAAATGCAATATTAATGCAGTGCAGAGTGGCGGCCTGAGTGCATTTACTTAATGGATCGTAGGCAAAATGTTTACACTGTCGTCGAACATGAAAAATATAACCAGCGCAAACCGGACGGAGCGTGCTCTTTAGAATCATTGCGAGCCACCGGGGACGTACTGAGTCGCACAAACAAAACCACCTTACTTCATCCACTCAGATAAAAAACTTATACGACACCTCGACTACAGACGCAGGGAAAACTGGATACATTACCGGAGTGGAAAAGTTAAAAAGCTTAAATGTATCTGGCGTGGCTAAAAGTGTCTGACAAAAGTTCGACTTCCATTTTAAAAAGCTCCATTACAAAACATCGAGATTCGCTTCCGCCACGCCGCCGCGAGCGCGAACCGGGCTGGAGATGGAATTAAACTCGAAAACTTTTCAATTTATTTTATATCAAATCGAGCATGGTCGGGCTCGTGATGTAGGGAAAGCGAATGTTGTTCGACGCGATGTGTCGACGTCGGCGGGCGCGCGGGAAGACGACCGGCGGCGGGGGCCGACACTGGCCGCGGGCAGCCGCGCGGCTACCGCCGTCCATGCAGAGACGGAAAGCTTTAGCTTTACTCCCCGCCATTTGCGACACTAAACTTGAATTTGTTACATGTCTTAGTATCTACGCTCGCGCCGTCTTGATGCATGCACATATATTATTGAGACTAGAATAAGACAGTTTGCTTTGAAGTTAAAGCACAGAATTGTTATACATTTCTTTAACGTCATGTCTAAAAATCATTTTTAAGCACCAACAAAGAACCGAATTACCTTTTTGTTCTTGCCAAATTAGTAAAAAATATATATAAATCCAACACTCAAGTGTCAAGATGATCCGAGCCGCACTCTAAGAATATCCATGCGGGCACTTCCACACAGAGCAAAGTAAGTTGAATTTGAGAAGACTTGTAAGGCTTTGGCTCCGAGATAGTGCTTTTAGGCCCTAACCCCGGGGGTGCTGCAGCGGGTCCGTGGAGCTTCTTAAAATGTTTTCACTTATGTATATGCGGGAATACATTACCCTGCCTCCTTGGCATACATTTACTTTTAACATAAAATTGAAGTGACGTAAAGCCTTCACTCAACTCTCGCGTGAATGCCTCACTTAAATTGAATTTTATTGTAAATCTTCAAATAAAAAAGAGTAATGTGAAACGTCTGAAATAAAACGTATACTCAAACAGCTTTATAAATAAATCCTTTTAAATATATCAGCGAGCTTTTAGGAATTATTAAGATAAACTATTAGTGAGTAGAATAAGTCAAGTGCGTTTAGTAATTAGTATTATTATAGCTTTTAACGCACGACGTAAGCGCTTAATACGCGCATTTCGTACTAGAAGAGAGTGGTATTACTGAGAGGAGAAAGGGTGTAAGCGTACGCATCCCTCTACCATTTTACGCGTTTTTCTTAAAGAACACCTAACTAACCTCTCGCGCTCATTACTAACAATCACTTAGCTTAATTGCGGCCGTTAATTACCGCCGATCTCGCCGGTTCAAATTACGTACTCTAAAACGCATTAGCGGCTGACAGCTGGAGATTATCCATCTAAGCGACGGTCCACGACGGCCGATGCTGTTATGAAATTTAATGAGCCTTAATTGTTGACGACTTAATGCGGGAACTGTATCTCTAAGTGCTGCGGAGTGCTAAAACAAACAAGAATGCCATTCAAGTCCTGTTTTCAAGCATGGCTATGTGCGAGGTGCAGGTATTGGTAAAACATGTAGCAAAAATATTAAACTGTACCACCCTTATGAATGTTAAACTACCTCGAGTAGAAACAAGCTCAATTTAAACTTGTGTGGACAAATTCCACATACAATACTCGAATATCCCAGATGTCATGCAAATTAAAGTTTATTTGTCAAAGAACGATATAAAAGAGCAATAAAACAATTAATTAGCCACAGATGGCGTAACTACCACAAGTTTAATTTCCCATGTCTTTATGCGCATGTTGTATGTGACACTAATTTTAAAATTTATTATTCTATCCATTTTTTATGTTGACAATTGTTATGTTTTCGTTAAAACTAGTCATATTTCTACTTCTTAAAATCTATCGGTAAATGGTATATTTTGTTCAACCCAATGTCTTTCCCGTACACGGAACAATGGTGTTCCGGACATTTGGGAGGCGTAGGCGGAGCCGTATTGAGAAAACGCGTTTTAGTGAAATCTAAAATGAAGGCTATTTGGTGGAAAGGATGGACTAGCTACTGTTATAGGATATAAAACCGGACGCCTGCCTAATAAAATGATATACCTACAATTTTTATTTTTAGCAGACGGTGACTCGCCCACCGCGAGATGGGCCTCCACAAAAAGCGACATCAAAGATGTTTGTTAAGCTATTATTATTATCACATGTGTGACATTATATTATGTTTAGTATCTAATGTCAATACAACAAGTCCGGTCCGTCCGACTTTGCTTGTTACAACTGTCCTTACTGTGCATTTGCTTTTACCGCCTCCTATACAAATACGGTCTTGAACGATATCCATTTCACTGCATAAGAGTATATGATTAAAGTTTACTTACGCCCAACTTACAACGCTATTTTCTCCTATAAACGTATCTAATTACTGAAAGGCGAAACTTAAATTAATCTCAGAACTACGCTCGCATGTAGGTCCCAATTGAAATGTGGCGTGTTCGTGGATCACAATGGCGTACCATGGGCTTCTTGTTAACTGATTAGAGCTCTGAGTGGTGTCATCTCGGAACGTTCCAATTACGTTCCAGGGGGGACCAGGGACCGGGGAGACCGGGGTGCGAATGATCCATTTCGAAAACTAATTTAGAGTTGGCAACTAAACAAAGAGCACTCCTCGCAGATAATAATTAACGCTTGCGGTAAAGTTCCACTTAGTCCGTGTTGGTTGAACCACACTATTCCATCGACGGAGTTAATTAAAGGTTTTTCCGGTGACATTAACTGTAATTGTTACCTGGCTTCATACAGCTGATAAAAGATCTGTAAAGATAGTAGCTTCTACTTCGTTATGTATCGACATTACTTTGCTACGATACATTTAATTTATCTTAGATTTTCATTTTCAAATTGATTACGGGCTCTTAAAATCTACATATTACAATCGTCCTCCTTCACAGGAGTATAATGTCATATTACACTACAACGGACGGACCTTAATTACATTTTCACCTTACTCGCTCGGAAAACCTTAGTTTATAGCGCGAAATCTGCGTGGAAAAGCTTATTTTATCCGCTAGCGTGGAAAAGTCATTCGAATTTCGAAACCGATTGTTGTAATTCTCTGTGGTGCAAATAACTTTTTTTTAAATATAAAACTCCTTCAACGCGTGACTGACGCCGCTACCGCGAAAAACGATATTCGTAAATTTCGGACTAACGTCTCTGTCACTCTCATCGGAGTAAAAGAGAAAGATGCTCGCAATATACGAACTTCGATGTTCGCGGTTGCGAGCCTGAGTTCATATTAACCATAGATAATAACCAATCAGAAACATGATTTGATTACAGATTTTTAACTTCTTTATTTTTACCTACACTTTATTTTATGTCAAATAGGTTTTATTATAAATACTAATATTTTATGTCAAATTGGTTTTATTGTAAATACTAATAGTATTTCTGTTATAGTATTTATGTAATTTACATATTTTGGCTAATTAATCCATTAAATAAAACACAATTATATTGTTTATTTGATAAAAAAATTGACATGTACTTAATATTGTAATATCTGAACGCAACCGAAAAAAAAGAAAAATTTAAAAAGTTTTAAGTTATCACAATTCACGTAATCGCAATTTTGTCGGATTTGTCCTGTACTAAGTAAGCTCTTTGAACTCAATGTTTGAACTATAAAAATGTGTGGTTCTAGCAGCGATGCCGATATGATTTCCCTGAAAAATCGCGCGATATGTTTCGTTTATTGTTTTTCTTGCCGCTCGAATTTTCCTCGCTGTAGTGAGGTGAAAAGATGTGTGTTCCGCATGGCTGCAAAATTATTTGGCGTCTTGTGTCTTGAAAGCCTCGCTACGCTCAGGAATCTATCTTTGAACCATGAGCGAAGCGAATGGTTCAATCATAGCTTCCTTCGCTTGCTCTGCTTTCAATTTCAACACTAACGCCAAATAACCACTTTGCAGCCTTGCATAACAAATAACTATTGCTCGTAACAGATTGTTTGCCGTCGTTATAAGCGACACGTCGGATTTCCGCGCTCACTCCAAAACTTGGCTTTTATTTTAAAAGCCAACATTCCTTAAAGGCTTATATTAGTGAAGAGGGCAAACGTAAACAACTAAATTTTGCCCTAAATAGATAATGTGGGTGGAGTGAGGTGGGTAAGGCTTGCGTTTTGTTAAAGTCTAAGTGAATGTCTCTGTTCTTTGAATGTTTGTGCTGCCATCCGGCCATGTCCAGATAAAAGCTTCTCCATTGCACGAAAAAGCACTCACTCCAAATATTGATTTGTTACTTCGCCTCTCCTAAAATAAGAGAGATATATGTATTGGCTTTTCGGAGTGCCGTATTTTTAAACAATCAGAGTGAAAGGGTATTAATGTTTAGTAGAATGATAATTGAATTATTGTAGAGCAAATGAATTTGTAATACATATTATATTATTATTTTCCCCTTGACCAACTACTTACGTCGTGAATAATTGTGACAATTGTTGTATAGTTTAATTAATAAAAATAAGCACTAGAACTGTAAATATTTCCTTATTACGTTACTTCATCTGTAATAGTACATTTTGATACTAGTGAAAAAATATTTTTATTCGACGAGGGTGAACGTTGGAGCCCGAGTGAAACGAGGGTGACAATCACCCGAGTCTTAAAGAAGTTTTTACACGAGTATCGAACCTAATTTTTCATAGCAAGTGCCTTAAAAAGTGAAATTTACGCAAAAATTTATGCGAAAAGTGCACTTTTTACGCACTAGTTAGGAAAAATATTTTTTATTATATAACATTGCTAATAATAAACGACAATCAGTGTCGGCTAACTAAAATACCTCCACCTCATTTCCTCCCACGGGAGTGTTCGAAGAGGCGAAAAAGGAAAAAACCGATGGATGGGCAGTAGAGACCGTCGAAACCCAATATATAGCTACTGAGGTCGCCAAGCCGCCTGCCAAGCGTGGCGAATATGGCAACTAACCTCAAGGTGATTCAAGTAAATTATGAAAAACTGGCTTGAGACATTTTTAGTTCAGCTTTCTGACACTTATAAGTTTTCTATAATATTCCTACTAGTCCACATATTACTTGATATATACGTATTTTTTTTAAGCTGTTACCTGGTAAACCGCTTGTTGTAATGACAAATAAACATAGTCAAAATCCTTTCGAGTTACAATAATCTTTACTATTTTCATATTTACGACAATAAAAAGATAATATAGCATTAACGCATAATGAAGAACCGTTTACACTGTTCAAACAAATTTTTCGTTATAGGATACGTTCTTAAGTATTAAATTCCCACAATTTTCAAGGCAGCCTACGTATAGAAAAAAGTAAGTTTAAAATGTAAATAAAAAAAAAAAAATTATAACGCACTGCGATCAAAATTATATTCTAAAATACTGACTTTTTTTACTAAATACCGGTTTTCTCTCGTTTAAAATGTCTATCACTAGTTAGAAATTAATATATTTCTAATTATGTTTAATAATCTTCTTCTATTTACTTCATAAATAGAGGTTGAGAGGTAGGCATTTTGCAATTCAAATGTTATTTCCGTAGCAATTTCCTTAAATTATTATGTTTTATACTTAATCATAAGTTTCTTATTGGGGTAGACAAACTGGGGCATAGGTACTAAGTTAACGTACAAATATATACAGACAAATGTTTCAGAGCCCTGAGTGTAAACAAGTTTTTAACGTAACTTTACGCTACGAATGCGTTTGCGTTTCCCATATAAATAACATTATCACTTACGCGTACGTAAACGTTTTTTTTTCGACAAAAGAAACTTACACTAGAGCCACAGATTTAGTCAACGAATGGTCGGATAAAGAGAGTTGCACACTGGTTTTGAAGAAATGAGGTGAAGATACACAAGCTAATTATTTTGGTAATCACTGTTGCAACTTACGTGAAATTCTTAATTTCTGTACTTCTTCTCATCCTTATTAGGGGACATAACACCACTACACTATGTCAATACAATTTAATTAACGAATAGTCGCCATATCGGAGCTGTGGAGGTGGTCACAAATATCGGAACAACGCCTCTTATTAAGGCGATAAAGTACATGCTCCGATAATTTTGAATACCTAGGCTGCTCCGATATATTTGATGGCGACTGAACAATATAAAAAATAAATTAACATAACATATGATAAAAAAAGAAAAACGTATATTTAGAAATAAAAAATAGGTTCAAAATCAGCGCGCTGGACGGCAACCCTGATGCGCTGGGCAAAGTATGACACTGCCTTTTGGTCACCCGTAGACAAGATGCTTAGAAAACTCCTTATAGATAATCTTTATGAACTAGCAAACTCGTATTTAATTTATTCAAGTTATATTTATACTGGGGTTATCAGGTTGTCACATTTTAAGTTCTTGACTATGTAAGATATTATTGACCGTACAGGTGATTTTCTCTATTGCTGCAGCCCTATTTCATTGCACCTGTATATACTCGTAATCGTCTGATGCAGGTAAAGCCATTCATTCATCGCGTATAGGGTTTCTGAATACACAAAAATTCTAATTAACTTCAACCTATGAAAGCTTCATAGGTTGAAGTTAAATCTCGTAACTTTAATTGGTATTTACAAGAAAATCCCCGATAGCAGAGCAGTGCAATATGAGCGTAATACGTGTGTAGACTTAGCAGCTTATATTTAAGACCCTTAGGTAGAAAAACCGGCCAAGTGCGAGTCGGTCATCCAACTAAATATTTGCGATACAACGAGGAAATGTGACCAGCATCCTTGGAACAATGCCTCAAGGGCCTTTTTTAGATTTTACACTGCAACTAGTTAAGTACTTGTAATCATAATATAATTGTAATAATGTGACAAAAAAAACAAAATATTTTATAAAAATTGTGAACGTCCACCTGTTGCAGTTACGTTATCAATACCGAGCAAAAACGGCAAATTAATCACGTTTTGTTGTATGGGAGGTCCCTCAAGTATTTATTTTATTCTGATTTTAGTATTTGTTATTATAGCTGCATCAGAAATACATAATCTGTAAAAATGGACAGTTTTTTAATAAAAGTTAATTTAATTAATCTACTTTTTAATTGCAACGGATACGAAAATCTTACTGGATGACAGCATGACACTTCTACTTTTATCTCAAAAGTATCACTTCATATTTATAAGTGGCCTGATATTTGTATTCAATGGTGACCAGGAAAACTACACACGTTTAGGGTGTTTTGGGACTCGTGTGTTTCGAGACTCTTGTATTAAGATAATGGTGTATTTCAAGAGTATAATGTGGGAATAGTTCGAATCGATCTTTAGCTTTTATGATAGTAGGTGATTTTGGTAGTAGTACGAATAGAGACAAGTTGGTTTTGGTTTTAAGTTTTTAGTGTATTTTGGGACTCTGGTATTTAGACATCAGGTTGTTATGAATTAATGTTTATATGACTATATGCGTTTTTGACATTAGGTTGTATTGTGTAATAGGGTAATTTGAGTTTAGGTTCTAACGAACCGGAAGCAAATCCATTTCACCCTTGACTTATGTCGATAAGATATAATGAATTTTTATATGATTTTATTGTGTCTATAACACACAATTGCGGACGCCATCGCCAGTTATTTAGAAACTGTATAACCTCTAAAAGTTTTGCTCCAATTATGTATTATTGCAGCAAGGAAAATACCACAACGAGTTAACAATAATAACAAGGGTGGGCCTCCTTAATTCATTAATAAGAGCTCTTGTGACCCAGCCGTAAGTGCGTGCGACTTGCAATCCGGAGACCGCGAAACAAACCCCGGCTCATACAAATGTACTAAATTATAAGACGTACGAAATTGTAAATTGCCTACGCTAATATCCTGGGTGACAAAATGCCTGGACAACACAAGAAAGATAATGATGATGCATCATTAATACCTGATGATTGGATTCTGTGAGTGGCAAACTTTACTGGATCATTTATGGAAGATGGGTTCTTTATCAATTATGTGAGCACTAATTGCAGGGTGGATAACCTTCGTGCAGGGAGGGTGGCCAGGGTCAGACTATAAATCAGGAGAGTTTATTTATTTATTCAATGTCTATTACACAAATATATATTTTTTTATAAAAGAATGACCAGCGTTTGACCTCAGTCGCAACTGATGGTAAGTGACGACGAAGTCGAGGTCGAGGGTGTAGCACGCTGGTTCAGTAAATTATAAAATAATTTATTACTATTTGTCTGGGTAGGTACGTAAATGAAAAAGTCACAAAGTAAAAACAATTGCTTTGCCTATTAAAACGGTATGCCTCATCTATCCGACTGTGGTGCGAGGGGACTACGGAATGGAAAACAGAGTGGGCAAATGCCTCGGCATCCAATAGCCTCGGTTGCCTCAAAGCTATTCGCTTAGCTAGTAACTGATGAACGGCTGACCCTATACGATGTTCAACATGGCTGCAGGTATGCCGAATTAGTCTTTGCTGTACATAACTTTACGTCAAAGTAACGGCAAACAATAAATACATTACGCGCTTAACAGCTACTTCGAAAATACTGAAAATCCTTCTAGTTTAGTCTTAGTACTTAGCAGTGGCGGCGGGTCAATTATTTTCTTAGGTAAGACGGAGGCCATATAGCTTTGCCTTTTCTTTGCGAACCATAGGAAAGATGTTGACTTGCAGGAGAGTAAGTAAAGACTTCGGGAATCGGCTTGTATGGACGCACCGCCGCTGGTACTTAGCTCAATGATCGTTAGCATAATAAAGCTTTTTATTAAATATGAGTATATGTCAAGTAAGTTGACTAAGCTAACAAAGTGGTAAGCAAATCTTGCAATAAAGGGTACTTACTGATTTCCGGTAGATACATGTAGGGTGATTTTTTTCCCGTTAATCCTATCCTGTGACATACTTAGTTACTATAGTTATGTATTTTTAAATTCGTTATAGTTACTCATTATTTAAAAATTTCAAAACTTTTACAAATAAGCGCTACAAACTCCTCAATGTGTATGTAGATAAAAAAACTCTGCATTAAGGGTAACTCGTCAAACCAACATACCCTTTAATTGGTTGTTCAATGTTTATTACCTTTTGAATCCTAAAACATTGCATGTAATTTAGTTATTGGTGAAGTTTTTCCTAATAGTCCCGTGAACCATATTTACGCAATATTAATTGCTTGCAATCAGTAATTTTGAAATGATATATTCGAATAACATAAGATGAAACGAGGGCCGCCCGAGTGCGTCCCTGGCAGGCAATTACCGTATTACTTATTAACTTTCAGCCGCCCTTAATGGTTTCCGTATTACGGCTTAAGCTGATTGTTGCTTTGGAAATTTGCACTTCTTCATAATTACTTCGGAATTCTAATTGTGGGTAGACGACCTATCTGCAAAAGTCAATAATTTAGGGGAGTGTAAAGTTAATTATTTCTTTTTTAAAGAAGGTATAAAAATTAGAGTAGATGTGTTTAGTAGGTTCATTTAACTATTTTGAAGCATGAATAGATCTTGTCGGAGGGCCTGCACTACCGGTCGGGAAAATATTATTTGATTTACTCACTACCTACATTATTACATAGTAGAGTTAGAGATTGTTACACAGTAAACATGTATTTTCTTTTATGACATAGGCGGCAAACGAGCAGCCGGATTGCCTGGTGTTAAGCAATTACCGTCGCCCATGGGCACCCGCAACACCAGGGGAGTCACAACTTATGCTTATGTATACATAAGCTCACCGTAATCCATTGAAATGAGGTTTAAAATTGTATAAACTTTACTGTAATCAGGCTGTAAATAAAGGGCAGAGTAGTAAATCAGTCGCGTAAATATCTGCAGGGCGACGCAAGCGCAGCCTCGGCCGCGGGTCGTTACGAGAGACCGCTTATTTATAACAAGTCCGCCGTTATAGGCGCGTGTTTGTTTCCAATAGCTTACGATATTTTTGTTTGCATTGATTGAAGACCGGTCTGGCCTAGTGGGTAGTGACCCTGTCTATGAAGCCGATGGTCCCGGGTTCGAATCCCAGTTAGGGCATTTATTTGTGTGATGAGCACAGATATTTGTTCCTGAGTCATGGGTGTTTTCTATGTATTTAAGTATTGATATGTAGATACATATCAATACTTAAATACATAGCGAGGATGTATATAATAGATAGATATCTATTATATACATCCTCGTCTAGTACCTACAACACAAGTCTTACTGGCTTACCGTAGGACTAGGTCGATTTGTGTAAGATTGTCCCGAAATATTTATTTATTTTATTTTATTTATTGCATTTCTAGAAAATAATGACATCTAGGCTCGGCCTCCTAGTCCACTATTTTGCTCGGGGTGCGGTGAACCATTTTGTGCATCTATTTACTTCTTTATACCTAAAATATGACATACAAACAGATAAATTTAGAAATTATGACTTCGCAAGACAGTGAGTAACTTTCCTCAGAGCTTACAAGATTAAATATACGTAAATTTTTTGGATGTCTAAACTTTCATTGCCGCGAGCACAGATACAACTTTTATTGCGCATCACGACCGCATTTGTCCCTGAATGGACAAAACTAATATTGTAACTTCACTTGCGATAAAATTCAGTAAAAAAAAGCCTGAACTAGAATATCTTTAAAAAGTTATTTTTTTGTTCGAACTCGAAAATGTACATAAATATCTCAAGCAGTTTGAAATGGATGACGTACGAACATTGGAAACGCGCAGTAACTCTTGTCCCACAACTCGTTAACGCCCTAACTATAACCACGGCCACCCCTTATTTCAGCGGGAAAACGTATAGTCAAGCACTTCATGGAAGCGTGGAAATAATAGTCTCATTATCATTAACCGAATTGGACTTACAACGCAACCCTTAGGCGCAGGTCTGTAAGTGAAAAGGAAAAGGCCAGCTTCCGTTTGTTAGGGTTCAAGCAATTACTTCACTCTAATTTTATGATTTTTAAACCCTTTTCACTGGATTATACGTCACACCAGTTAGGCCGCACTCGCGGAAGTGAAAATAATTTTAATAATTATTTTTAAACAGTTGGCTATGGCAACTCCATTTTTGGTCTTGGCTTTTAAAAGCACTTTTTGAAATAGATACATTTTTTCATGGTGTTTACGGTTAAGTAAGTATAATCTCAACTTCGTAAATTAATGTTTACTAAATATTTTTTTAGGCATCGCATAATTTTATGTATCGCTATGTTGGCGCGGTTAGTCTAACACGCTCCTCCTCGCTTCGCTAGTCGTCGCACCTAAACTCTGTCAAATGAGAGTTTTATAAGCATTCAATTCTGGTTTGGTAGACAAAATCAAACAGGGGGCTGATTTTTGAGAGTCGTACACTCGAATTCAAAAAACTTTGAGGACCAAAATAATTGTACAAAAGTTTCTCACCAATTACTCTTGCCTAAAATGTGAAGTTTCTATACCCACGATTATTATTATTTATCATTCATGTTTGTAAAATACTATTTCTTCGTTTCTGACAGAGTTTAAAATGTCAAAAATCCCGATGAAGCCAAGGAACTAAAGAACAGTCGGTCCTGGGTTAGATCGGTAAGAAATTGGTTTTCAAATAAAAAATATCTATATGACAAAATGTTATTTCTCAAACATGCAATGAAATGTCTTCGTTACGTGCGTCATAATAGGCTTCGAAGTATCACGTTTAGGGCGGATCGACTCCAGAGGACAGGTAACGAATTTCATATAAAATTGAAGGCCTAGGCCGGGAAGTAATTTTTTTTTTAATTTTTATGTATACCTGGCGTCTGTGTTCATGAAGCCTGTTCAAACAGCTGAGTTATATTTTTTTATTATTTTTAGTGACTAAATGATTAGCGGGCTAATAAATAATCTCGCTTATTTCAGACGAAATGGTATGAAGAGATTTATTTTATTTATCATGTAATTGAATATTCATATCATCAGGTTATTACATTATTATATTTATTATTCATGCTCTCAATTTTAAAATTGTATTGGCAATACCAAACACTACTCCACGCATGCGCGTTTTTGAACGCATTTTTGACTCAACCAATCACAGGACACTTTTACTTGTTTTAATAATGGCGGAATGGAAAAGTTTCTCGGCGTGTAAAACTCTATTTATTAAGACTAAATAGTGGTAAATTGTGTGATTCAATGCTTTTGTGACTTAGATATAGTGTTACGGGTGTATAAAAATTTAATAATCTAACCGGGCCCGGTTTTATTTATCTATATTTTGTTATTGTGTACCGCCAAAGGCAGATGCCGTAGCGCCATCATTTAAAAGGTAAGTGCATTCTTTTTTGGTGGTTTTTCTAAATGTTGTATATAGTAATTATAGCCAGACTATTAATGATAGTCATTAATTATTACATCGAAGGCAAAAATACTACAAAGCGGGATTGGAGGGAAAATTAAAAAACTTATGTCGTGAAGCTGTTTTGTTCAGTGGTATTTTTTTATTTATTTCATTGCATTAGTTTGAGAAAAGCACTATACATGCCTAGCCGTGAAAGGGTCTTGAAGGCTTCGTATACTATCCGGCCTCCTTACAGTCGGCCGTATATACAACTCAGCCTTCAACCCCCTTTTTTCCGGCGGCTGCAGTAATGTACTATTCTTTTAATATTTATTTGGCCTAAATTGTATAGAAGTGGTTAACCGCTTCTATTACAATTAATATGTTTGAATCTCACGATAGTTTTGTATTTAATTTTATTTTTGGCCTAGTGAAAAATGTTGATGAATAAATGGTAGTATCCTAACAATTTTGTCTTAATTATAATCCACCATACTATAGTTCGGCCAAATGAAACGTTATATATGTAAATTGGATATTAGATTATTAAAATAAGTCTGCAAAACGCTGGTTGCCAAATTAAATTCGGGCTATAGAAGTTCGGAGAAAACGCAGAACACCCCATTAATGTATATTTTAGTCTAAGTACAGTGTGTTTGGTATGTGACGTCACAAGGTTTGATATTCTCCTATCATGTGTCACACTTTGTTTATTCCTCTCTCCACCATAATGTGTGATGCATGACCCCTTATCTTTGCTTGTAAGTACATCATGCACATATAGATACCTACACTTGCTGTGCCCCTCGGTGTTACCCGCTGTTTAATTGTAAAAAAAATCTATGTGTTTGTCCAGGGTGTAAGATAACTCCATACCAAATTTTATTAAAATCGCTCCAGTCGTTTAGATGTGAAGAAGTAACAAACATACACACTCACACACTTATAAACTTTCGCCTTTATAATATTTAGTGTAGATAATATTCTGTTGTCTTCCATACTGGGGGCTTACAGAATATAAATTTAACCCTGCCTAGGAAACTGACGGCCCTGGGTTTAAATTCCAATGAGGGCATTTATTTGTGTAATGAACACAAATGTTCCTGAATCATTTGTGGTTTCTATGTATTTTAGTATATGTTTATTGTATAATATATCGTTGGCTGAGTTACTCAGCCTGAGTACCTACAACACAAGCCTTCTTGAGCTTACCGTAGGGCTCAGTCAATTTGTGTAAGGATGTCCTGTAATGCTTTTTTTGTGGCAACTTATTTATTAATATTTGTTTTTAACAACAATAATATTACTTTGCAATTCTGCTGTTTAATAACGTGCTAGTCAATCAGTGCCAACCCGTTATATTTACTTGCGTATTTTTCCATGCATTAATGTTCCCTCCCTCCCACCGCAAAATTAAATACGCAAATAAACATAACAAACCACCACCAATAATACCAAAACTCGACACGTGTTTCGCCTCTCTACGAGGCATCCTCAGGAGACGCTGGAGATGTTGTCGGTCTGACGTCCGACAACGGAAAGATGATGATGAGTTTTGGTATTATTGGTGGTGGTTTGTTATGTTTATTTGCGTATTTAATTTTGCGGTGGGAGGGAGGGAACATTAATGCATGGAAAAATACGCAAGTAAATATAACGGGTTGGCACTGATTGACTAGCACGTTATTAAACAGCGGAATTGCAAAGTAATATTATTGTTGTTAATAATATGGACTTCCGCAAGGTAACGCCTGATTCAATTACTTAATATTTGTTTTAACAAAATTAATAGTAGGACAAACTAACTTACTAGCCGTAGCGCGTGACTTCGTTAAAAGTCGTTTTACACCAGCCTCTACATACGAGATATTTCAGAGAATTATTTAGTAGGGAACTATAATAACTACATTTATATTTTTGAATCTTTTCTTAGAATGAAGTCAGTTTTCTGTCTGTCCACTTAGATCCTTTAAACTGTACGACAGATTTTTAGGCATTTTTCAGCAATAGCTAAAATGATTCGAGAGGAGGAATTCGTAAGTGCATTGCAATGTGCTTAAATTGAAAAATAGAAACGTTTTTTGTTTTCTTTAAAGCAGAAATATAGTTTAGTGCGCTTAAATCGCAAACGCTCTCTTTGATTTTCTCTGATAGGCAATACCCATTATGTTTTATTTTTTCATAAATAGGCACTTAGATACATACTTATATGTTCTATCCGTACAAACCCGGGCCGGGCCACGAGTATATAAATAAATTAAAGAAAAAAGGAAAAATTGAAAAAGTTTTTATTCTTAAAACACATTGCATGTATATGTAAAAAATAAATGTATAAAATTGTATCCATAACAAACGCATAAGTCCTCACTGACTTAACTGCATAATTCGACATAATGGCACGTCCATATAAACGCATAAAATAGTCAACGCCTGGCATAATACATCCATTACTCAAAACAAAACTTTAATAAAAAAACTTTCCCCGTCCGCTAAAATGGTAAACGCTGTACAAGTCGTTGCTGCAACTCCTAAGTGGCTACAATAAAGCGCTCGGTACATTAAGCTTCTCTACTACGCCGTTAGCCAGATAACGAGACCCACTGCCCGGCGCGCACATAATTTATACCGCCCGTGCTCGTTAAAAACTTATAAAGACGCACATTGTTAGTGCGGCCAATATTCGCGGGATATACGGCTCGCCTAACGACCTCTTCCGCGCGAGCCGGCGCAAACGACCGTCCGAGCCTATTCACTCCATGTTGGAACACACAAATTAAGACTAACATATCTACTACTATAATGAAATAAAGATAAATAGGTTGGTTGGTGGATAGATAGGTTGCAGTGGAAACCGGTGTACCCTGGTGTTCTGAGGCGAAAACTTTTGTTAAAAGTCTGGGGCGGGCGGTGCGGCGGTTAAGGGAGCGTGGTTTCAATCCTCATTCTGGCTCGTACCTAGTGCAGCGGATATCGCTGGCAGTGCATAATGCGGCTAGTATCTTTGGGACGTTTGCACCGAGTACCTATCGTGTTGGGTCTTGATGTTAAGGTGTAGGTAGTGTTAGGATTCCGGACGAAGCGTGTTGCGGATTTTTTCTTGTACATTTTTGACGAAGCCTGAGGCGGATTATCACTGATGTGGACGAATTTATGACGGATGCCGTTTAGTATGTTTTAATAAAGATAAATCACGTCTGATGTTTCGAGATCTACGTCTTCAGGGCTAACCCTGAAGAAGCTTGCTTAAGCAGACATAACATCTACCCGCTCGAGTTTTTGCACTTGTTTATCACCTTGAACAATTCAATGGGAAGAGCTGTCACTTACGTACTAGTAATATTATGCTAAATAAATAAAACACATAAACAATAAAACATTTCTTGTAACATTCTTTAACTTTTAACTCATTCCTAATAAACGGTGACAAAAAGTGACTTGTAGGTCCTATTGCATAACAACTTGTATCTTGTAATTTAAGCGGAAGTCCCTTTCCAATTCCTTTTAAAAGAAAGAGAATTTTGCTAATATTATTGCTAGTTATACAAGTTTTTTTTAGAAATATATCATTTTGATAGTTTACTGTGGCTTAACTAGAGATAGTCTATAAAGTTTCTTTTCATGTCCCTTCAATGTCAGCAACTACTTGTCTTGCAACTTAATTTTACAGAAATCGCGAAGCACTTCGTAACTGATGACCGGGACAGCTGGCGGCTTCCTCGCACGACGTGTCAGCATTGCACTTCCGAATACTTCGACTTCTACCGAATAAAACTTATGCATCCATTGGTTAAATGATAATAAGTGTAACGTGTCTGCTAACTTGACACGTTTATTAACAGAAAACGTCACTGTTAATGGAAAAACCGTGTGCTGATGTAATCTGCCTCGAAGCTTTTAAGCACTAACTACGCAGGTTGTTTTTACTTCAATATTCGTTATATGCGGAATCAAGTAGTGGGCCTAAGCTTTTCACGAAGCCTACTGGAACCGTAGACTTTAAATTCAATTGCAGACTGAAAATTAAAGGTTAAATATGTTACATGTTAAACGGAAGGAACAGAATATAACTTTGTATTGAAATAATTGGCGACACGTATAAAAGGACAACTCGGTTGCACAAGAAAAGCTAGGAATGTTTATGACAGGTATCTAAAGTCGATTTATAAGAGGTTGTGTAACTTTATTTATCAATTGTCTTTTCTTCACGCATTCTTGTTTATTATACGTAATATAAAAGTATTCATCCTAAATATGCAACGACTACTCGTAATGCTTTGAATACCGAATAAAACCTAAGTTTTTTAGTTAAAATAATAAATTACATAAATGGACAATAAATTCCGTTTCGAATATTGATTGTTATTACAACAAAATAATGAACGTATTACAAGCGAATCCCGAACCCTTTAAACGAATTTTCGGCTTCGTATTTTTGATCTATCTTTACATATTTGGTAATGTATCTACTAATAAATGAGCGAAAGAAATAATGAAGATTCATTACACTTTGACATGTCTGGCAATATAAATAAAATGAAATACCTTTACTGCAAATTATATTAGAAAATGTCCATTGATACCTGTGTCGAAATGCCGGAACCAGGTATAATTAATTGAATTGCTATAGTTTATATGTGTATAAAAAGCGAAAGCCTTAATGTAACGTCCATAACATGACGAGATAGAGTTAAAGTAAAGGCGCACTCACACAGCGGCCGCGGCGGGCAGCTCGGATCATGGACTCGACTAAACACAAATCAACACCGATTCTCCATTTGTTAGACACGGGAATGTAATTACGACCGGAACACTTGCCGGGGGAGGGGCACGAGGTGGCTCAGCGTCATTCAGGCTTTTAGTTTGAACCTCGACAACGATTGTTACTTTGGACTCAACGTATATCGGGAAGACGCCTAATCGGTCTGTGATAAAAATAAACGTGTGTAGCAGCTCTAATGGAAGCGGCGTGTGATAATTAATGACACATAAATTGATTACATATAACGTTAAGTGGTCCTTAATTATGGTACTTAGAACGGATGGTTCATCCGATTGGACATGTCAGGTAGGTATTTTGATTAATGCGTCCTTTTAATTATTATTTGCCTAGTCCTGACTGTATTTATTATAATTTAATTCTACACATTAGTTTATTTATCTATTTCTTATATAAATACGTATATTATATATTATTCATTTAGTAACTGTTACTAATGTTATTGCCTTGAACAAGTGGCTAAAATCGATTACCTAATCGTATTTTATTACAGTAAATTTTCTACTAATCTAATGTACCTAAGCATTTCAAAACGCTTAGGTATTTCTTATTTAGTGAAAGAGTTCTTCGTTTTCAGATGTAGGTAAGTACTGTTAGTAATAACCTAAATTACAAGTTGCGGGGCAGAGTTGGGGTGGAGCGTGACACAAGTTAAGCTAAATTAATAAACTTGCTGCAGTCCGGCGTTTATTAAAAAACACTCATTAAAGCAGAGGAAAAGTAGGTGAAGTCGCCGGTGGGGACAGCGTCGCTAATTGCGCCGCCTTTATTGCTTAAATAAAGTTTTAGTGGGGGAACAAGTTTTAATTAAAAATGTGAGAATAGTTTTTAATAAAGGACTGGCTCGGTGCGCGTATATTGCGAAACTTTGAGCAATACGCTTACAGGAAGTACAGCATTCTGCGCCGGCGCCCGGCTTTGCCTGTCCGGACAGAGAGGAACACTGATAGGTGGATAACACATAAGTCGAATCGTTCAAGCACTTATACTAAGTGTCTTTTAATTGTATATACAATGATATGTTTTTCTGACGCTGTAAACAATTACTAATTGAATAAATTAAAGATAAATACGGTTCTACTCACGTTTATGTAGTCACTCACGCGACATGTTTCGGAGAACATAGGCCTCCATTTTCAAGCACTAAGAACGCTGAGTGTCCGTTTGGTTCGCTGAAACATGTCGCGCGAATGACTAAATAAACGTGAGTAGAACCGTGTTTATCTTTAATTTATATAGGTAATATGTCTCACGAAAGTTTAAATACAAATACTAATTGAATGATCTGAGTGTCACTAAAATCAGTTTTTCTTTTAAATGTAGTTAGAGGATATTAAATCGACTTTAAAAGATATTTGGGCCAATACATTTAATAAATTCCGCCATTTGTGCGAGAAACCAAAAACATATCCGATTTTAGTGACTCTCGGATCATTCGATTAGGAGTTGTTTACTGAGCCAGAAATACATATCATGTATCAGCAATTTAAAAATGACACTGTATTATTAGTATTACCTCCATGAACAAGCGTTGTGCGTGACTGCACATCCTCTAATACATGTGGTCAAAAATAAACATTAGTACACATACGAACCTACAAGACTAATCAACACCTACCCGTGACTTCGTATTGGATCTCCATATGGTTCGTTCAAGATTTTAACATATCACGGAACTTATAATTATAAGCCTATCTAGTCATAGAAAAAATGCTTAACCTGATGAATTTAATAGTCGCGGCAGCGGATTTATGTATATGACTAACAGTGCATATGAGTTCGTATATTCTTAACATAGCATAAAAAGTTATTTCCAGTAACAAATCAATACATTGTGACAAACGATGTAGGTAACAAAACAAACTAATAATGGTCTTGATTTACGCCCGCCCTTGTTATTACGACTCATGTGAAATGTAATTTCGGCATACCTACTGCGCGTAGAGTAGCACACATGGAGCCGGGCGAGTGTGCAATACGTTTAATAAAGGAGGGACGAGAGTAAATCCTTCAATTTCGCCGGCACACAGCGGCGTATTCTCGTTAACCGTGGCAATAAGTTAAACGGGCGGGCCCGGGCCGCGCTGCCCGCGCCGGCCGCTTCAGGAAATTAAAAAGGTTGCCCGAGCCACTGCCGACGCCGATACGCGGGTCCCCGCATGTGGTTACTAGTGCCGTCGTCTCTTTAATCACTCAATTATTTATTACTAAGCATAATTAGTCGAAAAAATACTATCATTCATAATTATCTTATACGTTTTTGCTATATACAGACGAACAATAATTAAGTACACGAAAGTTAAGTACCTATAACTATCAAACCTAATGTCTGGTCGTGACTGATAAATTTAATAAAATGGCTAAGTTGAAGATCATTAGAAATTTCGATAAATCCATGATATTTTATACTTTTACGAGAAAATGCAAAATCATCCGTTAATAACAAATGTGCCAGAAAAGTAATTTGTCATAATTTTTTTGACAAAACCGTGTAACTGTTAATATAAACCAGCAAAAATTACAACAGCCACACGTGACTGCAATTTTATATTACTGGTAATGTATAATAAGTATAATAACATACTTTAAAGTGGCACTGCAAGCGGTCGATTTTAATCAAAGTTCCTTCATTTCAAACTTAGCTCCGAAGGCAGTGCGCGGTGTAATATGGGGCGAATGTAGTAACTCTCGAACAAAGAATACAGCTCACGTCCCCGCTTTGGCTGTACTCCTAATTAGATGTTCGATGAAAGTGTAATCAGACGTCGGTCGGATCTGGGACGTAATTAAACGGCGCAGGCGAAGAGTGATTTATTAATAGAAAAGCTCGAGCCGTAATGAAATACTGGGCGGACAATGGTGGTGAGGGCCGCTCGTTGGAAATTAAATTCTTAGCGTCGATGCACGGCATTGGAGTATTGGACACCGGTCGCTTACCGTTTCTTCGACACTGCTGACCGACACTTGCTTAATAATGCACGTAGCAGTGACCACCGCACCCGGCCAACTCCTATTAGGGAGAACGTATGGAGCAGTATAAATTTGTCGGCGAGGGAATGTAAAGAAGATTGGTTTCCTACTGGAGCGCGTTCGGAGAAGGGGTGGAATTGAATTTAGGCCCGAATCCACTAGCGCCGGAGTGATATTACTTAACTATGTATGTTGCGGAACGTGACGCTTTTACATACGATCGTACATCTGATTGCAGTTATGTGTTAGCTGAATTCTCAATATTTTTCCCTTAACATACATAATGGTAATAACGTATACGAAACTCAGGGATATAAAATGAGTGCTACACGAGAGTAGCGCGCAAGTTCTTTGTTGGGCTTTACTGCAGCGATGTTAAGCTGTGTTGTCAGAGTATACTTTTTCAATTAGAGTATTGAAGCGTTCCGACCCCGTCATTATATTAGAGTGTTGTTCCATTCCACCCCGTGTTCCGGCGCCCGCCCTCGCTGCACTCCTCGCTCGCGGCCCTCGGCCGGCTCACTCCGCCGCGAACCCTCCTCGTCAACACACGCGCCTGAACGCGGCCTCCGCTCCGTAAACTTTACACGACCTACCAGACGCCGCTCGCCGGTATCAACAACTTCCTATCACATCTGGAATTATAACGTAAATCTTCGTGCGTGCACACGATTTATTTAATAATTCCAGTAAGGGATTTCGGATCGGTATCAACACATCTTATTGGAAGTGGCAACTGGACTGGACAAATACAAATAAGTGCTCCATTATCGTGACTGTGAAATTGTTTGTTGTGGATTGTTGAGGCCAGTAATCGGAGAGGACCGTTTAGTTAAAGTGCTTCACCTTTCTTTTTCAACGGAATTCTAGGGAAACTCATTTGAAGGTAAGTGAAGTATCATACATTTCAGGGCATATCAGCTGGTTAATTTGTTCCTTCTGTGACGTTTTGAGACATAATAGAAGATAACAAAATTGAAGCTTAATTACTAAGGTGTTAGATTAAAAAAAAATTGTTTACGTTTGAAATTTGTACGTCAGCGGCACATTAGTATTGAACAGATGTTTAATCCTAATCGACCTTGTCGTTGACATTTAAAGTTACATTGTACTAACATATATAATTATACTCATACGATAATTTAATATACAAAAACGAATAACAATATTGCTTTTAATCAATTTGGCCAACCGCAATTATGTACATCAAAGCAACATCTCTGCAGCTTTTATGAAAATTTTCACGTAAATATACAATAAATATCTAAGTATTAATTACATATGACATGTACCTTCTCGTATGCATCAAAAACAACTTTCAGAACTATTAATCAGTGCAATGTTTAATAAAAACATTTATCTACACACATAACATAACCCCCTATGATGCCTTCACGACCCACATAATAGGACACAGTTATGTTACAACACATCACATGTTATAATTGCTTCATTATTATATCAAAATCGATATTATAATAATATTCAAATTTCGAACGTCTCTGAAAAAGAAAGCAATAGTTACTTACAATAGAAACGATATGAGAATTGGGCTTGACTCTAGTTTGTCATTGAATTTAAAAAAAAACTAGGGTTGCTTGGAAAAAGTTTTCATTCGCCACCATTACAAAAGTTTGTTTGACTCTTCGTTTACAGTTACGGAAATTATTATGTGTATAAATATTTATTGAATGCTCATATTGTGTGTAGATAAAGAATTGTACCTACGAGTATGTCGATGTACATTAGGCATACAAACTTTTGATGTTAAAACCAAACTTGTATTTTTATGTCTTACATTATGTAGCAGTAACATAAACTACTACCTACTACTCGTAACTTATCCACATAGGGCCCTCAGTGTTATCAGTTACTGCTCAGTCATCTTAAGTAATTAAATATTACACCAATTAATGAATGAAAACTGGGACAATGTGTCACCTCAACCTGTGATAACGATAACAGAGTTCATCGCTAGCGAAATAATTTATAATTAGTGCACGCCGCACTCATTTACCTAATCATGTTATTTGTTGATGACAAGATGTTAATTAAAGCGATTCGGATCCTAAATATAAATAGTATACAGCAGCAGAGTATTCAAAAATCGCTATTTCTTAATGCTATGAAGAAAGGGAAAACCAAGTGCAATAACGTGGAAATACCTTTGAGGCGCCGCCATTGATAATACAAAATATTAAGTCATAACCGTGAGGTAGATTATTAACAACGAATTAAAAATAATTAGCCTAATAATGACCGAAATAATTAAGCTATAATTACGGACTGGATATTGTCCCTACACTGCGACTAGAGGAGGACTAGCAGCAGCAGCACCTAGCAACGGCGATACATACTGCGATCGCCAACCCGCCTACCAGGCGTGGCGATTATAGTATTGAACCCCCCATGCTCAGAGATCACACTCTGCAACGGTCTATGGGAGAGGGGCGGTCTCTATGTGCAGCAGTGGATATCCAGGTCCGTGGCTTAGAGGATGGGATTACCCAACAGTATTTGTTCAGAAGGTGTAATCAGTTTTCTTAATTTCCGTAATGATTCTTTGATATCTGTTTTAAAATAAACTTATAATTACTACTTATAACTTATAACTTATAACCTTACACTTATTATAAGGCAATTAAGGCAAATAAGGTCGCCGAAAGACGCTGGATGCAGGTCGCTTCCAACCGATACATGTGGAGGTCCAAGGGGGAGGCCTATGTTCAGCAGTGGACGTCTTATGGCTGAGATGATGATGATTATGATAATACGTGTAATAGGTTTTTGGTGTAAGCTCCATAGACGCATTTACGCCAGGAACGGCAAGGAGCGATTTCTCAATGAGATAATTATATATTAGGTATTAGATTTCATTACTTATTTTTAAAGTGCTTTTAGCTTAGACGCTAATGACTGTCTTCGAAGGTTCCGGGTTCAGGTAATGACCCGGGCATTTATCTGTGAGTCTATCACGAACTAGACCTGTCTACCTACTCGTATATCTGGATCATGAACTATTTGCTTAAGTATTTATACTAGTTATAAATACCTTCGTTTAGTACTTTCAACACAATTGCTTTTTTTTCTGAATTATATATAAACTATTCATAAACACATCGTACAAAAAGATAATACATATTAATTGAAAATACTAACCTAACAAGTGTTAGGTAATGAGTTTACTGTCGGACTAGGTTGTTTGTTTAAAATTGTCCCAACGTATTTACTTATTCATATCTCTTTAATTTTATGCGTGGAGCCTGACCTAAGCTTTATTATCTAAGATGATGACCGTTACTTTGACAAAACTTTTTGAAATAAGAAAAAAAAAATAGCAATGATTAAGACCTTTCGTTACTTTCATATATGTTTTTACTTGTCTCTCCGTATAATTGAAATATGAACTAACTACTCTCCGCCCGTGTCTTCTTCCGCTATCATTATAGTATACATTTTACCTTTATCTCCTTAGAGGTAAAATAAAAATAGAAGTAAGAGTTTAGTAGAGTAGTATATTTATGACATGTACAGTATACTGTACATGTAAAGAATTTTTAAGTTCTAATATTTACCTTGTACAATTTTTATCCTCTTATTCATAAAGCATACAAAACGTCAGATAACTTTTGTCTCTTTCTAACAAACAAAGATTTTAAGAGACGGAAAGTACCAAACAAATATGAGGAGCACGTGAGATTTGACAAGCGTTCTTTATGAATAACCACATTGTCTTTGCGTAGTCATTCTCCGGATAACACGACTGATCTATATGCAAGTACTTTTTAATGTCTATGGTAATGTGTATTTTTTTAATGAATACCAAGAACGTTTAAAAGGAGGGCGATGTCTCTTCAGGTGTAGTCGCAAACTCTGAGAAAATGGTAAAAGTAGCGCATGTGGTTCCCAGACTCGACAACAAGAAGAGACGTGTATTAGATTAAGTATTTAACACGACTCTCATGACATTAGGCGGCATTGTCAAAGCTTGGGGACAATATGAGAGATAGTGTTCTTATCTGGAAATTAATTTATGGTTGACACACTCATCATCATTACACTGGCATAAAACAACACAAGAAAAGTATCTGTTATTCTGTATATTTTAAACACATGAATATTTTATTATACCACAGTTAAGCGCGTGAGATGTTCCGAAAGATATCAACACATCTTTATTGCCAGGAGTTTGGTGTCATTGTATAATTTACTTTCAACATTATTGAAAACCAGAATATATAACTCGGGAGCGTGTAACTTGTATATTTGAACAAGAAATTGAAGGGATTAACATGGGCAGAAAGCTAGAAAGGCCCACTTTATGCCTTTGTTATATAAACCATTATTTTATAGCCCTTGCTCCTAAAGCGCTCTCTTTGAAAATGTTCGCCATAATTCCCTTGTTGCACAATGAAATTATTCCCAAATACCAATAGTTTATAGTAAATAAATACTTATGTATCTATTCCGTTAGTGAATGTAAAAGCATCTAGTTTTGGCCCACTGTTACATACAATATTATTAATATTGACTGTATTATATTAGTACCAAGTTACCAACAAGCTGTACTATAGCTATCTCCTTAGCTTCTTTTGGTACAAATATCTTTAAGTAGGTCCTTTGTTTGTTCCTTTGTTCGTCACTTCAGTGCACGTCAATTTATCTTATTTGTTCTAAACACTATTAAACTCTTCGAATGCCAGCCACTAATACTTAGGTGGTTATTTTATAGAACGTAAAAACCTGTTTACTTATTAGGTACACAGGTTTTTTGCGTTCGATAAAATACAATCAAGATAGCCGCTACAAATGCTACGCATATAGCTCTACAAGAGCTCTGCCGAGATGTTAGTCGTAAAAACGGCGTCTAATAATCTTTTTGAACAGATGTTTTTAATGAAGTTATCTCATTATTTTTTTATGATGATATGAGTAATTAAGTTTTATTATCCGGAGATAACTCAGCACAGCGCGGTTCCATGTTGGTACAGTCTGGATAATTAATGATAACGATATTGACTATAACTTATTATTTTTGTTAATATATTAACAATGTACTACAAGAACTTTTGATAGAGTTGAGTTTATTTACACGTAGCAGATGATGTCCTTAATTAAAAAAATAGTTTTTAAGCGTTTAATTCTGCTACAAAACAATAGGTAATGAAAATTCAGGCTGTTTAAAGATAATCTCTCTGGTATAGGTTTTTCGATACGTGCTGGTCCGGTACCTCGAATATCGAAGTTCGTATATTTCGAGCATATTTCTATTTTACTCCAGTTAAGGCGTCATGAGAGTGGCAGAGACAACCGTCCGAAATTTACGAATATCGTTTTTCGCGGTAGCGCCGCTGTTAAATTTAATGAAACGGATGCCTAATGAGGTATCAGTAAATCATGAACATGATATCTTGACATCATGCTAGTATATACGGACTTAAGGTTTGTATTCTGCGCGACGTAGTCTTAACACCGGCCGGTGGATTAGTCGCGCCGTATGCGGCTCCACGGTCCCGCCGTACTGATGACACGCCCGCTTGTTATTTTAATTATTGTGTCTTAATTAAAGTTGGCTAGGGCCCGCACGCTTAACCGCTTGCTTGTACACAATGGACTAGTTAGTGCGACGTGATTCGGCAGCGGCGCGAATATTGCAAGGGTTATTACATTTTCGCATTTCGTTCCACGTTTGTTTTGACTTTAGAAACACTTTATACTCGTTGACAATTTTATGGTAGTGATTCGTTTTGTGACGTTTCAGTGTCTTTATGGTGGGTAAGTCACTAGAGCGTGGTTAACAAAACACATTTTAAAGAGAGCCGCTAATGATTAAAATGTTAAAACAGAAATTGTAATAGTTTTCTAAAACGTTCCATTTAAACTCATTGAACTTGAACAATACCAAACAAAGCTCATAAACACAATCATAACTAATATAACGGATACTAACATATACAGAGTGCTGATAAAATATTCAATGAAAAATTCAATGCTATAGTTTTTGCCGATTCCAGTTCTACGCATGCCATATAAGAGTGAACAGTTACGATATCTTCTCAACAAAAACTCAGAACAACGCGTATTGTTCTTACGTGATTACTGAAGTAATGAAGGTAAGTAATAAATAAGCTATTGAATAAGCTATTTATTACATACATACCTGCTATTCATTTATCGGAATAGAACAATACTGCCATCAATTATTCGCTTTCATATGCTTGTTTCACATCATGTATCGTTTTTTCATAACGTTTATGCATATTTTATTACGCAGCCCTGAAAGCACTCGTTTATTAAATAAGTAGAGCTAAGCTAAGCAATCATTTAGAAAACTGCTATGTACATACGTTCTAGATATTATATTGGAAGAAAATGTCACATGTATGTAAAAATGACTGACTGACTAAGTTGACTAACTCATCAACGCAGAGGCAAAACTACTAATAACTTAATGTTACTTCTGTATGTTGAAATTTACAGAGAAACATATCATCTAACTACCACTACGATCGTAAACTAGTGTGATTGGGAAGGATCGTGGGCAAATTAAGTACTTAAAAAAGAAAAAATATATAAAAACATTTTTTATAATTTACCTCTTAAGCAGGATAAAAAGGAGTTAAAGGTTTGTATAGGAGAAAAGCGTGTACAGCGTTAAATAAGACACAAGGAACTTTATTAGTAAGTGTACACGTACAGTTTACAAGTAAGTGTACCTACTAATAAAGTTTCAAGTAAAAATTACCTTTTTTACAATTTTAAGTACTGACTTAAAACAATAAAAAAAGTAGTTTGAAGTTCCTTGCTTATGGGGTTGGAAAGTGACAGATTATCACAAACTATTGATTGGGGGTTAAAACTGATGTAAAGTTAGGAGTATCACAAGAACTTAGATAGCATTAAACTCAAAGGAAATTCCAACAGCTAGTGAAATATATGTCTGAGGACTTAAACTGAGACAATATTAAGTATTGAACTATCAAAATGTTATAAACAACAACACGAGCTTGTTATATCTTAATGTATTTTGTTTATGCATAACTCGATAGCACGGTGGCGTCCGGCGTCGATTAAGAGTATACAGTTGCTCATTAGAGGTCCCGTAACGATCTTTATGGCTCACGCGACAAGCTTCCCCAGTTTAAACTAATATTGTTTAAATTAACTGACTACAAGCGACAATAAACGCTGGTCAGTCTTGTAAAATAAATAGAATCTTAATCGGTTTAGAAAAAAAAAAACTATATTGGCTGCAACTATGTTGAAATATACAAATATTACTCTACACTAAATACTACTAGACTCTAACCGTGACGTGTTCTGCATAATCTATTATGCAATAATGCAGTTTGATTGCAAATCGCACCTCCATTATTCTTTCTAATATGTTGATTTTAGTTCTATAAATACCCATGTAGGTTGTAAAGAATATATGTATCTACATTTTGTAACGGTGTGTCCATTTTGCTAGATCGAGTAACAAATAAGCAAACACTGCAATATTTTTAAAGGCAGCATTGAAGAGACGAGTCACGAGAGGCAGCGGAACGCATTCGTTGTACGAGGAAATGAAAATACTGATTCAAAAACAAACGATTGGCATCCATAAGTAAATTATGATAATAATGAATATTTGTATATTAAGTAGAAACGTCTGCTTACGAAACCATAATTCTTAGACATTAAGGAAAAAATGTAAAATTAACTGCCTCTAGCTAGACTCGAGCTCGCAACTCCGGGATACATGCTCATCGTTTTACCAACTGAGCTACAGTGACTTCGAGTCTCGCCAGAGCCAGTAAATTTTAACATTTTTCCTATATTTCTGAGAATAATGATGAATATTTCATTTATATAGATGATGTAACTCTGCTTATACATGCGTGCAGACACAGCGCCATATTCGCCAGTCCTACGTATACTCGCAGTGCGGGGCGCGACTGCGGGTCTCCTTTACGCACGGCACCCAATTAGTGTAACAACAATAAATTAATTAACGCATTGTAAAATTCACTGCGGAATGTGAATAGACTTCACATCGTGTTTCAATTATAATTGATTCCATTAACAAAGCTTCGCCCATAATTGAAAGTAGACAGTTTCAGCAAAAGGGAGGGTAAGGTAATTACAAGATCCAATTTAGAATTGCCAACTCTACACTTTGCTGTTAGTTTCAAACAAAAGCTTAATTAATTAAGTCGAGAACAATTAAGCTCACTGCCGTAATATTCTCAGCAATTACGTGGAATTCGACGTATTTTGTAGTCGTCGGTAATTGCCAACGAGTCTCCAATCTGATTGTATCTGACGCTAATACCGCACACGCCCATTAATTATACGCAAATACTTAATTGGAAAATCTACGAGTAATAGCTAATTATTTAGGTAAGCAGATACGTAACCGGTAAGATCTCTGTATAAATAAACATGCCTGCAAAACGAAGTATCATGCTCTGCAATTTAATTGGAAATTATAAGAAACAACTTTTTAATAACATTAAGTATTCATTGCGTATGCCGCGGTGCGGTGCATGCTACACGTAGTTACCGCGGTCATTCGAGCGCGCTGGATCCGAGGGTCATGATGAGAGCAATTGCTGCTCGTTGGGCGTGCGTAGTTTAGGTTTCGGCTGTCAATTTGGATGTATGGGCTCTAATAAATCAGCGGGGTCGTTAGGCGCGCGGGCTGCTAACTGGCAGGTAGGCGCGCATGTAACGAGACACATTTCCCAGCCTATCCTTTCAATTAGAGGCAGGCGGGCGCGGAGGCGGGCGCGGGCGCGAGCGCGGGCGGCCCGCAGTCGACGCCGGCTGGACAACAGCCACGCTCGCTCGTTACGCGCCCGCCTCGTTAGGGGAATTGTTTGTTCGAGTATGTAAAAATGTGTTTATTTGCACATACGCTCTGGGGTAAAAAATATATGAAAAGACCCTTTTAAGACTTTTAATGATTTCCCGGCAAAGGGAAATTGGGTTAGTTATTTTCCCCGGGGTTGCCCCTCGTTAAGTTTTAATGGGGTAGCTACGACGTAATCAAATGTACTTATTTAAGTTAACGACGTTTACTCCCTAAACGTTCGTGTACTTTGTCGTCAATAGAAGTTATTAAACGGAGAGATGTAGGTAAGTGCGGTCACGTGGTTCCTTTGTTCTTTCGCAGAAATTGCCGGACTAATTAAGGGGAACGAGGTTGTTAAGCGACGTACGGGTTATGGCTAATTAGGAATATATTTTAATGTGTACTTTCTAAGGAACATGTAGCATAACGAGTGAGCGGGCTTCCGGCTCGCCCGGGGCGCAGTCGCCATATACCTGTTAGAACGCCTAATTAATCTCTAGTTAAATGTCTACGTCTCGCTTGTTTTTGCCAGGAACTCGGCTCATTAGACCGACGAGGCATGTTGATTACATTCTGCAGCGCTTATTAGTGCAAACTCTCATTAGGGGCACTATTGTTATAATTAAACAAGAAGCAACATCGAGACCGACCGCTGAGTTCAAGTGCGAGCGAATGTCGCCCTTACACCATCGCGATAAGAACCTGAGGGCATTGCGCTGTGGCTGCTTATATGTATTGTGCGAATTTAATTAACAACTCAATAGTTACACAGTACGTACAAGAATGGAGCGAAGGGGAAGTTCTTATGGCATCTGACACGAATCCATTGTTAGCGTGCAAAAAACCAGAGGTTTGTTCAGAAGTGGTTTACGCAATTACGGAGGTACTCTTTTCCGGTGGGTGTAGAAGGCGAAGGTAGTCCAGGCCTCAGCGTCAGTTTAATTGGACAGCCGTGAGCTGAGCGGGCCGGGCCGCTAGCGGGCGCGGGTGCTCAGCCTAACACTTCTAATTGGCTTGCCGCCTTGTATGCGAGCTTTTGTCTGAAATACCATGTCGTTACTCGTGTCTCTATGGCTTATTACTGCGCCCTAAAACTACCGCTATACACTATCTACGCAATATGCTTGCAGCTACTAAGATAGCATAACGTTTAGGTCATATTCATATTAGTATTATCGTAATCTCGTTATGACAACGTAAAATATCGGTGAATTTTATTTGGTATTGTCAAAATAAAAAATAAACTTTTTATGTATTGACGAATGTAGTCGACGTACCTACTTATGTTCAAAGTATGAAGTTAAGTTACACCGAATGAAAAAAGCACATTACAAGTACTTATACATATTGCGACTTGCTCATTATAGGACTTTAAAAATGTTAATTGATCGTTAAAACATTTTAGCCGCATGGCCATAAGGTAACAGTGCGCTAATGAGAGTGCACGAACGCTTTACTTTTTTTTCACTTTATTACAGCACTAGAGAAACAGCACATTCAAAATAGCTGAATAATATCACGAACATCCGGCTATTTCGTAGTATTGTACGTCATTGTACCTAACTTTTTAACATAAAGCGTGTTACTAGCTACCTATAGACTTCAAACACGTCATAGAAAGAGACACTACCTGCTAGCCTAATATGGGCGGGGTTTTATCACTTGTCACATCTGTCTATATCTGTCACGCTCTAACAAGTATGTGAGTGCGAAAGTGACGGACAGCGCGATAGACGATAAAATGCGTACCATGGTAGAGAGAGAACCACAGTAGAGAGACAACGTCGTAAACATTATCCCGTACCTAGAGAAGTTTGTATATTCAAGTTCAATAGAAAATTAAAATATGGCAAAAAAATATGGCTGACTGACAACTGGATGTCTTTGGAAATAAAGCATTTGACACATGACAAAATATTATTATAGAAATTAGTTTGCACTGAATAGGTAATTATCGCATATTCAAACTATCAAGAAGGTAAGTAACAAATTAGTGTGAATAAAACCATGGTTGCTTTTAAAAAGCGCGTCATTGTGAAGCTATTAAAATAAATAATTTTGTTTAATTTTTCTTTTTCTATTGAGCCCAAATATAACAAACAAGCCATATTACCTATATAAGTACGTAGTATATTGAATCAATATATTGTACGAATTAACTGACGCACCCATAACGACGAATTTATCCTGAAACCTGAACTGACAATACGACCTCTTCCCATTATGCGGGCTGTATGGTTATTTGCCACCAATGTGAAGTTTAGAAAACACTTCATAATATTATCCACAATCACGACTACTTTGTGAAAAAGCTGAAAAAGTTGATATCTGCATCGTCAGAAATTCCAACGATTCGCGACATTTGTAATGTCGCGAATCGTGCCAATTGTCGGTGTGGATAAATAGGGGCTAGCTTAACACGGTCGGGATTTTATCATTTGTCACAATATCTGTCACGATCCAACAATTATTTGAGTGTACAATGTATGAAGTTATTTACATCACTAACAGCAGGAATATATAGTCTTAAAATGATCGCAGCCACTAACTGCTTATTATAACTTCGATTAGGTAACTAAACTTTGCATAGCACCGATAATGCTATCAAAGTTATAATTATATGTATTTGATGTCGAATAGATTTATAGCTAATTATGTGACTCAGTAATTGGAATAATTAAACACTTAATTTAGTAAGTTATGTTGGCAGTCGTTAATTGCGATCATTTATCAATTGTAAATGTGCCGTATCCCGAGTGGTTTGATTGTCAAAAGCACGTGGTAAATTTCACACTTCGTGGCTAAATGCAAAGTTATTAAGTTTATTTATAACTCACATTAAACAGAAAATCAATTTGTGCTTAATATTTTGCCAATATATTATTTTTACTGTTATTTACTGCCACTGTGGCGGTGCGGCATCTTTTTTATTAGACCAGAGACAATATTGTTTTGCTTTTTCCCATGAGCCGAAGGAAAACTGCATTACTTTCAGCATGTCAGCGTAGAATAACCCTTTAATAATTATGGTTTATTGATGATAAAGTCATTATTCCGTAATTTTAACCATTGTTTGTGTCACGTTGGGGCCTCGTGAACTTGCACACAATCTGTTTCAAGTCCGGGAACAATAGCCGTTTAACCGCTTATTGAAAGGCAACCTCCAATTAAAATGTTTTTGTAGCCTAGTAAAGCATTGAAGCCTATTTGCATTTTGCAAATATAACTGTATCTTAAAAACCATAAAACTTTAACTAATCATGCCTCTTGTAAGTTTCTTTTGACGTAAAAAACGTTTAAAAACGCGTAAGTGATAATGTTATTCATATGGGAAACACAAACGCGTTCGTGACGTTAAAAATGTACACTCAGGGCTCTGGTAGGGATATAACCCAAAGAAAAAGGCTGTTCAATTACATACCTAATAAGATTGTAAATATTGTAATAACAGTGATGTAAGTCCTCTTTTTCTTAAAACCCGAGACTAGATACAAATACGTTGTACAACCTACATTTTACAATATTTCATTCAATACATTCAATACTATTAGACATCTAACATAAAAAAATAATACGATGATATACATAAATACCCGTTAGCCTTTCTACGACTAAGACGCTTCTTTCTGTTTTAAAAACGATGTTAATTAATTAAGAACAAAAAAAAAATTAAACATTTTGAGTTGTTATCAAATCGCGTTAATGTTTTTCTTAAGTAAATGACATGTATTTTCAATTTATATGTTAATAAACTTTATATTAAGATACTTAAATATCAAAAAGAATACCATTAATGTTTTACCTTCCTACCTTACCAACCTGAATTGTCATAAGATATGATATATGAATTCATTATGTGAATAGTGAAAGTGTGTATTTCGAAATATTATTACCTAAAGAATACAAAGACTAAACGACCCAACGGGCCGATCAAGCGGGAGCGAGAGCGGACGCGGAGGCGGACACGGGGTCTCTTCAACACACTTGTCACCGAGCGGATATGAACGGCTATTTAATTTCCGCGCCTTCAGTGATCATTCTGTATTCAACTAAATATCAATTCTGGTTGCTTTTACAACTGTTTATTTAGCATAATACTGGGAATCGAAACGAAATACGTTGCCTCGCATTGAGTTACTTTGACTGTATTGTATAATTTATTAACACTATTTATTAGGTAAGTAAGCTCAAGCGCGTATATGTATAAATAAATAAATAAATAAATATTTCGGGACAATCTTACACAAATCGACCTAGTCCTACGGTAAGCTCAGTAAGGCTTGTGTTGCAGGTACTAGACGACGATATATATAATAGATAGATACATATAAATACTTAAATACATAGAAAACACCCATGACTCAGGAACAAATATCTGTGCTCATCACACAAATAAATGCCCCGACTGGGAATCGAACCCAGGACCATTGGCTTCAGAGGCAGGGTCACTACCCACTAGGCCAGACCGGTCGTCAAATGTATAAAAGTATGTATGTGTCTTCTTTGTCATGGAACGGTATCCAAAACGACAAAAAGGGTCTGTCTATATGCTGGACAGAATATAGGTCTGTCTGTTCGTACATTTTAATCAGAGTGTACCCACTGAAGCATTATTCGGCATTAGGGTTTAGCGTCGCTACATTTACCGCTGTATCAATTACACCGGACAGGGGATTACCACGGCGCGGCTAATAATGGATATGGCATACTCATTGTGGCAGCATGTCATCGTAAAATATGGTTATTTATGGTCGCTCTAGCAATACAAGATTAATGGAATAATAACATACTTCATATAGTAAGTAGTAGTAATGTACACGTAGGTTCTATAGGTACCTAACCTATAGTACCTACATACTTTAAACTAAAAACTCTTGTCTATCTTTTTAAAACTGAACCAATATATAAATATTATATTAAGCTTCGCGAGGATTACATGCTATAGAATACAAACACAAAATTTTAAATCTTTACCTATATTAGGTAGATATGAATTATGAAAAAAGATAGATAAACAAATGGTCATAAATTACGTCTTAATAATATACATTTCCATATAATATATTGTCAATACACCGTGAACAGATGGACATTATCTTAAGTAATTGATAATTTTAAGGTTTAATAACGTTAGGAAATCAATAATAACGGCAATTTTATATAGAAAAACTATAAAAAGATTACCTATTTGTTTATATTTACTATTTAAGTGGAAACATTACTCGTTCGTGTACATGCTACGTGAAAATTCTCAAATCCCGCAACAAGATAACAAGAGCAAATGAAACTGTTATGGTTACGACCAGGTCGACTGGTAGCTTTAGTTTGCTCAAATATGGTTTTATTTCGTGATGGGCGTGATTCCCAAAAATTAGCTGACCTACAAACAAATGTTAACTTACAGGTATTATATAAGAAATTTTATCTTAATGATTAAACTGCTAATAATTACCTACTAGCATTATATCCATGTTACGAAAATAGGTACAAAACGAAAGTACAATAAATATACACGCTGGAGAAGATAATTAATAGTGTCCCCAAAAAACTATATATCGTCTCCAGTCTGTATATTTATTTGTCCATTAAGTAGGGTTGAATAATTATGTATACGGCTACTCGAATGATCTGTGAATCCTCTGGAATTACAGGCGTCGCTACGGTGTAGGGTTGTATGCCACGGAGTAATATAAAAAATAAACAAATATACCCACATGAATTTTAAATGCAATGAAAATGATACGCTTTTGATGATTATTAATTGTTAAACAGTAATTTGTTGCCTAATAAATAGTTTAGTAGTAGAGTAGGTAGTAGTTGGTAGTAATGGTAGTAGATACTAGTGTTAAATGTTAATGATTTACATATTTTATAGGTAGTCCTACAGGATTCATGTTGATAATTTAACTATGTCAATTCATAGTTTGCTTAGGGAAATCACTCCAAAAAGCAATGGTGCAAATACTGACAAAACCGTGCTAGATTTACCTCATCCATGATCAGTTTACGCCGCGCTCCGTGGCAACGTGGCGATGGCGCTGGGCTTAATTAGAGGAGCGTCAACACGCAGTGGATTGACGCTTTTTGTACCCGGTCCATTCTGCAATTTCATGCTATTGTTTGATGATAACGAGAAACATGTGCACCTAAAATAAGTTTAAAGAAATTTACAATAACAACAGGAGAAACTGTGTTTATAAAGTTGTAAAATCACAACGAGTTTTGTTCTTTTGACCATAGCGTAATTTTGGATAGTCTGCGTAATATTTTTTTGATATTAAATGTATAGATAGTGAAATTCAGATTTAATTAAGTAATAAACACTTTCTTCTCTTAAAAAATAAATAAATAAATGGTTGGCTTAGCTTAATTAATGTCCTAATGTTGTGTTATTATAAATTAAAATTATTCTCAACTATGTATTTTCAGAAAAACTTGGGAAATTATTAACAAAAACGTGTCAAATAAACAAAAAAAACTAATAAATAAAAACCAGTTAAAATATACTTTTTTTACTTCTAACAACATCGCCACGCTTAATTCAACCGAGTAGTACGTTTTTAGTATATATTTAAGCAATGGAAATAAAGTAGCCTTTGCACCTTATTATAGTTAATAATTAGGTGCAAAAGTAAACATCTCATTGTTGTAGACTGTACACTCACGGCGACCGGTCCCGGGTCCCGGCGGATCGGATGTGTCGGCCCGGGGGCAAAGAGCGTATCAATTAGGGCAGGTCGGGAGACGGAACTCCTCGTACTATCAGCAAAAGCCAAAGTTAACCAATACCTCTGCTACGAGTAAGTATAAACATAGTCTGTGTAAAATGATTGTAAGGAGAAATTGTACAGAACCTATGAACTCGACGTAAACGCGTCAATTGTGGTAACTAGAATGATCTAGTTAGCGCAATTTACTTACGTTATTGAGGTAGTGCTACAGTTTTAAAGACATTGCTGCAAGCAACCATCACTGAGGCCCTGGTTTCTCTGGCCCGCAACACGCGACCGGCGGCGTCTGAATGTGCGTCGCACGCTGTGCCACACGCCGTCGGTCGCGGGTGCGTGGGCTTTCTGGCCCCGTCGGTTATCCGTCGCCAGCGACGGGTCAACTTGGCAATCAGAGTCAGTTGCGTTGCAGCAATTAATGCGTTGAGCAAAATGGACAAAATTTTACATACATTATTATTTTTAGAAGAAGAAGACTATGAAATATTAATTTTATTGAAGAAAAAAAAGGGCCAAGTGACATTTTTAAAAACCGGCAAAAGAAAACTGTATTTTTTATTTTTTGTAATCTTTCTCTGACGCATCGAATAAAATTAGATTGCAACGAATTAAATTAATCAACAATTCATCATTATCCTTGGTGAAATTAGTCATTTTCTATATTAACACGCCACCCGCCGTCCGTCGCTATTCTACAGAAATGATACCGACCGACGCGTGCGGCGTGTGACCTTCGCCCGTCGACCTGCCCGCCGCCAGCGACGTTTCAGAGAAACCACCCTCAAACATTCCCGAACAAAACATTCGAACGTCGCCGGCAGCGGGTGGTCAGAGAAACCAGGGCCTAAGTATTAGTAACTGATGTTGCGGCGAGTTTTAGTTGCGGGCCACTAATATACCGGGGCGTGCCATCTACCCTCTTTCCCCATCGCTTACTTTATACCGAAATTTAGAGAACTCATAATTGCGAATATATACCTACATACAATATCAATATGTAAGTATAATATGGTATAATTACTTGCTTCTTGAAGAAGTATACATTATTTTGTCAGCGTTGCCTTAAGGCAATAAATGGTTCATTGTTTTTTTATCTATTTAGCTCTAATAAGATCTAGCCCCTAAACTTAATTGGGGGATAAAAGAGGACAGATGCTTACCGCTGCACGCAAGATGTACCTTTAAGTAGAAAGCCAGTCAGTCAAGCATTGTAGTTTAAAGTCAAGCATCTATTACCAGCCGTCATGCTACTTGAAGGAAGTTACCAATTTGGTAATTTTTTCTCACATTTACGTTGGACGATTTACGAGTAAAGGATGATCGTAATTTAACATTCCGTATTTTAATTGTATTTCCATTTAGTTTATCTTAGTCCTAATAATATGTTTCTGTTTTTTCAGATTGTATACCAACTTTGCTGTAATAATAGCAATAGACTAATAGGTAAGTTTATTTTAGTTCTACGTAGCAGTAACTACTAAAGTCAACCGCAATGAAATCGAGTGTCTTTCTACACAAACTTCAATACACTGTGACCTAAGATTTTAATTTCCCTTAAGTGTATTTGTGCAATACTAAATTAAACTTCCCGTAATAACGTTGATGAACTACTCCCCTTATCTTCGTCACGTCCCATTAGTGCCGCTGCCACAGGCATCAGTTAAGATAACGCACCCTAAACCCGCAATGATATTTACATTCAATTTAAATGTCGGTATGACATGTAGCAGGGTCTTGTAGGTAACCCCTCTTTAAATCGACGTAAGTACGCTCACGATTATATTGCCCTTACGACTTATCACAGAACCGCAACTCAAATGCAAGGGTGCCCCTTGCGGCGAGCGAAAGTTATTATTAATATGGGGCTACACTATCGGATGCCGCCAACATTGGCGTAGAACTTTCATGCTGCATTACAAACATTTGCAGAACGCCGTGAGTGTGTCGCTAACGTTACTGTTTCTTAGTGGGGTGATGGCGAAGGATAACAATATTGTGTGGAGTGTTTGCCGCGTTGCATCGGGGACGCGGTCTGGTCGCTCCTGATAGCAGTGTCATTACTGCTATCAGTAGATCAGCTCTGGTGCAGCAAACACGCCTGCCGGACTGTCGGCAGGTTAACCCTCCACTTTGCCATTTGAAAAGGGGACGCGCGCACATGTTTCATTTTATTTTATGTCTTGTACGTTTCTGTTGTTTTTACGTCTCTGTCACATAATTCAGCGGAAGAAAAAAATTGTAATAATAAATATAAAGCAATTTGTCGATATATCTTCTACATAAAATATGCACAGTACACAGCCGACAGTACTCGTATAATCCAATCCAATTCAACACGGAACCCCATGATTTGTGAAGTTTGAATGTCATGAAGCACCACTGTGAAAAAATATTCCTTACCACCCTAAGGGGTTGAAAACTATGAAATAATTGTATAATTATTTCATCACATCTATTCTACGATATCTAAGCATAGCATAGACTGCATCAAGGCTATGAAGTTTCCAATGAGCCAACTTGCAAATAAGGAAGGTATTTCTGGCTCGTTATATACACAATGTAGCGAACGCACCTTGGATGTCTTAGGATTAGATACATTAGGCAGACAGACAGCAAAACTGTAAAGAATCAAGCTTATTGTCAATTTCAGGATATAATGTCGCTTACTAGGAAATAACTTGCTTAAAATCTTACCTAAAGTAATAGTAAAACCCTAGTTTTCATCTCCCGTCTGATGTTAGCGCAATTTAAAATTCCAAGTTTTAAATATATTAGCAAAAATACATTATAATACAAGTGATTATACTTGAAGGTTGTAATGTAAATTTAATATTAACAAATGAAAAGTAACTGCTACAGACGAGGCGTTAAATTTGTTTTTTTTTTTTTAAGATGATAAATAGTGCATTTATTTCAACTTTCTTATTAAAGTTAAGGCAGCCTTATGTTTTGAGTGACAAATCCAATTTCATTCTCGACTGCCCCTCTTGGCCCGCGCCCCGCGGACCGATCAGACCTTATCCAAATTGGATCTTGAATAATAAAGAATCGGGGCGATTGGATTTTATTCCTTAAATTCAATTAGCACACGAGGGTCGTGTGTGACTGCAGACGAAAGATAGAGGCATATTATCGTATTAAAAGGGATCGTATGGGTTCATCATGGACAGAAAGTGTACTTAAAGCGATTATAACTTAAATCAAAATACCCTTTATATAGGGGCTTAAAGCTTTAACACTCACTAGAGGATCAACAATCATTTTAGAAAGGAAGGTCTACTGTATTTTTCCTAAGAATGCATATTTACACACTTTTAAAATTTATTTTAGTATATTAAACGAATGTTACTAAAGTCATTGCAATAATAATTATTAATATTAATAATTAATTTATTAATATGAAAAAGGTTACAGCTTAATTGGTAACAATGTCCCACAAAACAGTTTACATGGTTTGACTGTGGGATCGTGCAGTCTCTACTCTCTACTTATAATATAATATAAACTTAAGTAATAACATAATAAGGCTCTGAGATTATTCTACTCTATACATTCTACAAGGTAACTACGCAGCTTTTTACCAAATTTCGCTTTGTTGGTTTCCTGTCGGATGTCAGTGGGCAGGCTGTTGAGTATATGATTTAACACCTGATTTTCTCATTTGTGTATTTTATAAAAGTAGTTTACATGCTTTATATTCTTTTCATATTTTTCTCAACTAGTATAAATCTTTCTAGACATCAAATTCATCACTCGAAGATAAAGCAGTCGCAATAGAACTAGGACTACATGTTCGTTATATGTTTTATAAGTAGCATTAAAGGTAAACTTTATAATGGAAAAATATTGTTAGTCAGACTTCAAACTGAATGATTTGTGAATGTGAGTTAAGAGACAATATAATATCAAAGTGACAAGAAGCATTTGAATTAAAAGCATTATCTTGTACCAGGGAACAGACGTTAAATAAATAAACACAAGTTTGAAAAAAGGCCACAATAATATTTTATAAGCTAGTATTTATTACAAATAAGATCAGGCTAAAGATTAAGGCTTAGGATTAAGGAGGAAATAGGCAGGTGTCAATGAATCAAATACCAACGTTTGTCGTCTGACAGAGGCGGAACATATTTCAATTACAAATTGTCATTAGGCCAGCTTATAGGAATATAGGCATAAATCAACAAAGACACTGTATAATCTTAATCTTTACAGTATCTAGATACTGTTTTGCTTTTTCCTGTGTCTTCACTGCTTATTACGTACGATTTCAATTGAAGCTCGAGTTAGTAAATAGTTTATTATTTTCCTATTAGATCTTTCTATTTAATAGTTAGGTAATATGTACCTATTTACTTAAGTTAGGGTTAGTAATTAAGCTCGTTCCATTAAACTGGCTGAATAACAGAATAAATTGCGATATTATCGCCCTCGTGTGTGACATTACATCGAAATCTACTCAAAGTAATGGAAGCGATTTAAAATACTGAATCAGAGCGATAAGAGTGTTTTATAAAAGGGTCCGTGGAGATTAGAACCGCTATATTTCTAAAGCAATTAAAATATTATTAATGTGTATTAAGCCTATCACGTCATTGCTGGTTTAATTGCTGGGCTGAAGTTTAAAGCCGCTTATCTTGGAGGCCGATTGCACGAACACCATTTAACTTTCGTTCCGTTCGACGATTGTAAATGTTTAAGTGACTTAGGTAATTGCTATTCAAACAACCCATTCTTATAAGTGACCAGTTCAACTTTATTACAATAAGTAAAGACGAGAACATTAAGGAAATTTACAGCTGCAGTAGATACTTATTTCAATAGCCTATACGAGGTACGAAAGGTACTTCAATCATCCCTTATCTATATACGATACATGTAGGTCACAGGGTTTTATGCTCATTAAGCGTGGAAATAAAATTCATGATGGCATTATTTGATTGTTATATCAATTTATGTGTTATTTTCTCGATGAAAAATCAAATTCATTTGTTATTAAGATGTTATTAAGGGAACAACAGAACTGGATCATTACTATTAATGAGGTAAATTGACACCGGGACAGTTTATACTTGATAGGTGACTTTTAGTCTCCAAGACATGATACGCTGAAAATGTGTAGAATGTTCACATGTTGGCCACAGTCCTCCTCGCCTTATATTCGAATAATGTAGCGTTAATTGAAACAACATGATCCGTCGGTTCACAGTTTGTAACGTGCCGGATAATTCTTGCCAGCAACTGAAAGTTAAAGCGCTTAGAGCTATATTTGAATGTCTTCCACTTTGCATATTAAAACGGACACATTAAGCGTTTTTTGTTCATTAATATTAAGCTGTAACAAGACATATGCTAATCATTAATATGCTAAAACATGCATAACGCATTATAGTTAATATTGCTCATTAGAGTGATATTAAATTGAGGTGTCGTTAGGGAAGTTTTATATTAGCTTTTTAAAATTATTCAAACAGTCGGTTCTTCGGCGTTATTGTCGTCATAGTTAGTACGTAAATAAGTACTCGTTGTTTACTGTTGAATATTGGTAGGAAACTGCTTAAGTACTAACCTACTCCAATACTCTTGATTTAATAATTTTATTTAAAGTGATGTTATAAGTATTTCACAAGATTTTAATGTATTTTATTGTACAATGTTACATAACTTACACTCAATTTCACACGCTGCAGGATCGATATGGTGCAGTCATTCTTAAACTGGTTGTCTATCTATCAAATCCCCTAGACTCGAGCCGTCGGGTTTGATTTAGCACGTGATTTACGCGTGGACTTCGTACACGTTCAGTCTGGTCTGTCAGTTTTATTAATATTATCAATTAAGTAGAATGTATTTTAAAGTACATGTTCTATGCATGTTGTTTAACCTCATTTTAGTTAGGAATCGAACCTTTGCTTCTCCTTCCTTTTTACTAACTATCTGTAACGAAGAAGTTTAATCTCTACTTTACAAACCAATTCTGCTTCGAGAACAGAAATCAAAATATACTGTGAGTACCTGTTTAAATGCTCGTAGAACTTATATGGTCGCATTTTGCGCTAACCCATTGGGTGAGTGTAATATTGTTGTCTGCCCACGACTCGCTCCCAACCGTGTATGAATGAATAGCCAGACTCCGTTCCGCGCCAACACTGGTCACTATGCAGTCGCGTGATGTTAGTTAATTAAACTTTAAGCTTAAGGGAAAATTTAATTTCCGGAGCGCACCAAAGGATCGTGTTTCTATTACTTTATTTTGTTTTGCAAACTTACTTAATGCAACACTATAGGTATGTACTTAGTTTATTTACGTTGAAGTCATAATGGTTTTTCAAAGTTTAACCGTGGTTTTAATCAGCACATCACCTCTAATATCAATGATAATTGTTATCGTTTAAGGTTTTGGGTTGCACCATGAGGCAATGCAAACCGTTGTTATTTGTGTTCACCTAATGCAGAATGTACTTATTTTTATTCCTATTTTGCACCTTAATTTTTTGATGCCTTTTACCGTCGTCCATAGGTTATCTTATCAATGACCATATACAAAAGTTGTAGTTGACAAAAATATGTTAACATGAAAAGATTTAGTGATTCAAATCACAAAAGAAGCGCTATGGAGTATACTTAGACACATAATTCCATTTTTTTAAATTCTGGGTTCTAAACTTTTTACTCACACGTCAGTAGTGTGACAGAATGTAGCTGCCACTTCGAACACGTTGCATAAATTTCCTTTTAATGCGTGTGATCGGAGCTCCGGCGTGGCGTGCGGCTGGCGGATGATGCGAGCATAGCTGGCGGTGGCGCAGCACAACCTTAAAAGCAATATCCGGCGCCGGGCGCGCCGCGCGGAAATGAACCGGAAACGGCGGTGTATTAAGCCGCAGGTAGCAGCCCTTCAATTTATAAACGCTTGCGGCTCCAGCCTTCTCAGTTGCTGAGCTCAGATATCCGGCGCAGTTAATTTGTAACTTGCACCAAGATACTAAATAAGCAACTGTTATTAGCTTTAACGGCAGCCCTCAGGACTTTTGTTCTACAGCGACTAGAGAACATGGAACAAGTCCAATATGAAATTTGTTAGCGCAACTGCATTCTTACAAGGCCAATGATGCGGTCAAATTGTATACATATATATTTCGAACAAGTTACGTTCAACCTCTATAAGTTTGTTATTAATTTGTCATACGAGTAGTACAGTACGCATTACGTACGTAGTGTGTAATATTCAATTGACTAAACATAAGTTATAGTTATTTAAAGGATACCTTTATTAGTAAATAAGATAAGATCATATTGTTTTATTTGATTTATTATTTTTGTATGCTAGTATATAATTAATTGTGTGTATTTGTTATACTACTGAGTTTTGTCGAGGTTCATCGGGCTATTGCATTACAAACGGCAAATCCGACTAAAAATATATTTCCTTTATTGTTCAGAAGTTAATGCTGGAAAATTTTAATCCTTCAGCCGGGATTTTACTGCTCATGGAGGAGGAGACAATATGCGTTTAACACCATATCTAAAATCATGATTATATATAATAGTTGCTAAACAACATTCAATTATTAATTTGTGTGTCAATCTGACGCATTGAAACATAACTTACACAGCTTTACTGTAGAATTAAAGAATAACTGTAAAATTAAAGAAGACTTTGAGTGGACAAATAAAAGATAACAATAAAAAATAGAGCCATAAGCACTGTCAGATTTATTAAGCATAAAATATTAACTATTATCTACCCTTGCCGTATTCCAACCCTCACAGTTGACAGAATATCATAAAGTAATTTAGATAAGCATAGCTGATAACACAATAACCAAAGTTGCATTCCCGGCCTGAGCTAACAGCGAAATGAAATAAAGTCAGCAAACAAAAGTTTGCAAATCCAATATGATTTGGTGCGACGGTAAACATCGGCAGCATCCCGGTGATATCGCGAACGAATAACATTAAACTTTGTATGGATTGAATGTAGAAAACCAATTTCGGTGTTCGGCGAGTGCGAGCCGACGGGATGAGGGTGTCAGAACGCTTTGACAGGTCTCTGATTGAAAAATACGGAAGGCTGTTTATGGAGCAACTGCGCAGAGTCTGCACCGGCGCGCGCGGCGCTCTGTTTACTCGAGTTATTATAAGTGGTGAAAGCGCAAGAAGGGGACAAGTTCCAATCACATATATGCCCTTTTCTGGACTTGTTTGGATTGTAAAACATTAAATCATTGTAAAATGTTAATTGGCCTTACTTTTAATGAATTGCAATTGGCAACAATAGGTACCTATGAGTGAAGTAGTTATTTTGGCAACAAGAGACCAAGGTTTGTATTTGTGCTATTGTGTTCAAGTGTTAATTTTGAATCCCAAAGAACTGATACATTTTATAATTAATCTGGAGTCTTAAGTGTTGTGAGGGACTCAAAGGAACGAGATGAACATAACTTTCATGTTGCTTGTACAAGATAAATAAAACGCATACAGCAAATAAAATACGTACAGTTCATTATGTTCTACTGTTTCTCTTAGCTCCTATTTTTTTGGATCTACAATTATTTTATAAGAGTCCAATCACGAAACTTTGTGAAAATAATATTTATAATAAATTATTTTTGTAATAGTAGTACACTTGTATACCGACTTTGATTGTACACCTACGTTATTATCCTTACTATCAATAACATAATTGATATGTCTTACTGCGATTACACCTCGACAAAAAAACGATTATTTTATAAGTGTGTTCACTATAGCCGATACAAAATGGCCATTTAAAATATATGTGTACCGAACCACTTTAAACAAATTTTCACGTATCTGTCAAAAGCCTGTAACAGTTTTGACTTCGGGCAAAAATTATTAATTAGCGCTACACTTATTTGGTATGGACCATTAGCGTATTACTAAAAAATATGTTCTTTGGCGACACGTTAATTTATAAAGGTCGTTTTTATAGACATTTTTTATTGTACATACAAATTATTGTATGGAGTGATAACATGCTTCACTTCACAACCGAGTATTACCTACCTACTTATTTTTGTTTATCGATATTATTATAGAGAGAACCAAATATCTTTAAGGATACTTACTGATATAAACTCAAAATTCTAAATTCTCATGGTTTTTACACATAACATAAACCTACTGGTTTATTTGTAATAATAAACAGGACTTAACCGGAAGAGAATGGGAATAATAAAATAATTAACGTATAGTATTATCCTTTTGTTTCACCCCGTCTAATAAATTACAGCACATTATATTGCATTTTATGTGCTTTTGTAAGTTAACGTGTTTATTTAAAGTATTGGCTTGTAAAATAAAATACTTTTAGGTGTAAACGTCGCGTCAAATGATAAATGGTTTGCGAATTATGCAAGTTATGAAATATCTCATAAACAGCGAGCAGACGAGGCGATCACGCTTCGATATATCACGATTTTGGACATCGACGCCAGGCTATTGGAATTCTACCGATAATATTCCGTTGGAATTTATACGATTGAGAACTAAACTAAGATGTATAAAACTATAAGACATCATTTCGGTCATAGTTATTTGGTGTAATTTTTTGCGCTTTCAATCTGATAATTCAGCTTTCTTGGCTAAAAACTCCTTTAGGTTCCTTGTGTAACGTGGCATGGAGAAACGTGACTAGCAAATATAATATTATGTTTAGCTGTATTCGTTCTTAGTTTCAACGTCAATCATACACCAATACAAAAATAATATCGTGAAATATCCTCAACGGATTCGATATTATGGTTGTTATCATATTACTAATGGAAAGTTATTGTTGCCGAAATAACCTTTACATGTTCCACATAGGCTGTAACCAGATATTATACGTCAATTATTAAAGAGTTCGTTAAAACAGATATATGAAGTAGAACCCATATTTTTTGCTACGTAAAATTTCATTTGGGCAATAAAAAATTTTACGACAAATTTAGTTATTTCGCCGGCCATGAGTACGCAAGTAATGTGTATGCATTTAAATTACGCTCAAATGCGGCATATGTGGCTCCACCGCGCCCGACGTGCACTCGCGATAAATTAGCTTTTACGTGTAAAGTAATACCACTCAGCTTCGTTCTTTTCAATCTTATCGATTTGAATTTAGAATAGATCGAAGAGTCTTATCCATACAAGAACTTTATGCGCCGAGAAGGCGTGAGGCGGTAAACGTGAATTTTTATACATGTATTAACACATTTATTGGATGGTGTATTTTTAATCTACAAAGAGCTGTTGATCAACATTTTTTTTTGCTCAGCATATTAAATTCTAGTAAGTCACGCAGGAAGGCCTAGTAAAACTAATGGAAATATAATAGGAACACCTTTGCGACCCAACGATAAAATAATACTAAGTAATAAACGTGGAAGCAAGGTTTAGTAAGTTTGAACTAGGCAATCCTAGAAGTGTTGCTGGCACCAATGAACTTCATAATTAGTTAACGGAATTTGTCTAAAAGTTCGTGTAGCATCTCATTTCTTTATATAGCAAACAAAAGTGATGAAATTATATAGGGAAACCGTCAACAACGTAATAAATTGGCAATATCAGGTGATCTAACTCTGAGCTCCATCAGAATTGTTTGCGAGAACATCCAAAAAATTTAATTACCGCGTATCGCTCGTCCGATCCCCATTGTCGTTAAAGTTATTGAAAACGTTGAAGCTGTCTCCGATTTCTTTCGAAAGCGCCTCACGAAACTCTATTGTGCTCAGTTGAATCGCGTCTTAATTACAAAACGGGTGAATATTTAATTAAAAACTTTCCGCACGCGAGTAATTCCTTATTCCATGTATACGAGATTGAGTCAGCGGCGATTCCGCTTTTCTGCGAAGCCGTCTACATTCGACAAGGGTTTTTAATTGAACGTCGACCCATTGTGCTCGTTAAAGCGATTCAGAGTTAATCACCACGTTTTTCGTTCGGCGTAATGGAAGAAAGTAATTATCAATTAACTGCCCGATAATGGATCGCGGCCGCTTATCCGGGCTTATCTCGACGTATCTATCTAGCTGTATAACGACCGATCCCTCTCGGTTTATCTTTTTAATATTAATAATGAATTTAAATTTGTCATCGATCATTACCGCGGCTTATGTCAACATCCGGTCCTGGGATCGGCCTGCCTACACTAGATGCTTTATCAATATGACTTCGTTTATATATTTATGTATTAGGGCAATTTCACTTTCAGGGACACCCAATTAACTTAATTGTCAAATAAAAGTTAAATCAGTGGTCAGTTTAGTGACGACAATTAAGCTTTAAATTTCAATATAATCTACTGTTTTATGTTTAATCCATAAATAATACGTGTTATTGTAATAGAAAAATGCGAATAAAGATGATTTACATAAATATTTCAAGCTTAATTGTCGTCACTAAACTGACCACTGATTTAACTTTTATTTGACAATTAAGGTAATTGGGTGTCTCTGAAAGTGAAATTGCCCATTAGTTTCGGATAAAATAGTAATTTTACATGTTGAACTATTTTTTTTTATTGAAATGTTTATTAAATTCGACGGCAGTGGAAATTTTTGATAGGACATTAGTATAGGAGCTCGGGCGCATGATACAGGGTGGGTGCGAAAACGAGACGCAGCGCGGCTGTTGATGCTGCGGTGTGAATTAGCATTGTAAATGCAATCACAGGTGTCAGCCGGCACTCGCTCATCGAATTTATACGCCTTCCGCTCACACGCCATCCATTTTACAATTTACCGTCTTTAAATGAATGCCATCAGGAACGCACCTTGACAACAATGAAGGTATTAGCTTCACTAATGATACAAACTTAAAGCCCGGATATACTATGTTCTTACACTCCATCTCTATATGTCAATTTGTTTTTATGCGTAGCCTTAAGCGTAAATAATGCCCATTGACAATAAAAGTCTTATAAAATCTTGCATCAATCAGAGTTATTGATGTCGAAACCGGATTCGTCATTGTGTGTTGTCAGATAAAAACAACCATTAAGCGGATTAAGCATGTTGAAAACCAATTAAGGTCTTATGAGCCAACAATGTTGCTCGTGGGACGAGTTGAACCGTCCAAGACGCACTGCTATTTAATCTCATTAAAATAGTGGAGAACGATCACGAATGCTTATTTACTGCGTCAGGCCAAAGTTATTGCAGTTTAAGTGAACGTTTAATCGCTGCATCTAAGCGTTAATGAAGCTGCATTATCGCGAAATCTGACGCAGCGCAGCAATAACAACCCAGATGTGAGACCTGCTTATTGAGATTTCCGCGCTATAGTCTCTTATATATCTGATATCCTATTTAAAAACAATTCAAATTTTATACAAATTGTTTGAGACCTTTACTTTTTTATTACGTACTTATTCAGTAAAAGGTACTTACCTTAAGGTATTACTCAAGCGGCTGGCAATCCGTTGACGCCGGACACAGCTCACGGACACGACGCATTGGAAAAATAACAAAATTTCTACTATTATCATCGATTCTGTATAGTTTGGCGGCGTCTAGAGCATTACGAGTTGTTACTGACGGGTTCTTTAGCAATAATAGAAAATAAGTAAAACGTTGAACAGCCAGGACTTTGGTGTTGCGGGTGTCCATGGGCGACGGTAATTGCTTACCACCAGGCAATCCGTCTGCAAAAAACTGATTACACTTTAAAAAAAGTGGCCAAGCTCATCAGTTCCCAACGGATCCAATAAGGCTTAGAAAAACAAATAGGATAGGATAACTTGACTAGATTTGTCCTAGTGCAACAGTTAGTAAATCTTATATATTGCGAAAAATTATCTGAGGCCCAATATGGTGCTGGCAGTTATTGCCCCTTTCTAAAATTAACGAAGCAATTACATTCTATGTATATTTTAACCGCAAAATTTAATTGGTGTGGTGTCGGGGAGTATTTATACAGCGTTTAATTTAGTGATTCATTACACGTTAGTCATTAGTGTACCGGCTGCGATTTCATTACGCGATCGTGTCCTGTCGGTGCACTTTAAAGCGAATGTTCCGAAACGACTGAGAGCTGTATAAAATCTATATTGACATACGTCGTTTTTCAATTGTAATAAATGGTTCATTTGTAATTAAAGCAGCTCTGCTACTTGTAAACGTACAAGCTGCACCAGTATGATTTGTTTGAAATGTAGTGGTAAGTAAACGGATTATTGTTACTTTTACTAATACCTAATTGGGTATATTCACCTACTCGTAGCAGCAAGTAACTATCCTATCCTATCCTATCAACTTATATGAACAGTTAAATTTAATATAGTTACTTGTAACGGCGACGTATACTTTTGAAAGTTATTCATCAATAGGTACATATAGCCTCGTAAGGCCTAGCATACTGAAATATTTAATTGTTAAAACCAATCTTACTATGCAGTTAATAGGGTTGAATTTTGTTTTGTACTAAAATTAATGAAACAAAAGAAATTCTACTCTATTTCTTTTTAAAATAGATTTAAACTCTATTGACAGGGTAGTGTACATTGTAATGCACAGTGGGTCTTACGAGGATAGTAACGACGACTACGTTTGCCGATTAAATTTTTGGTGAGCCTGTTGTGGATTTATATCTCCTGACGAATCTTAGACATAGATTAATCTTATGTCACATTCAACTTTTGCTATTTAATGTGAGTATAACCTAAAAATAATGTATCCTCACGACAGTATATCTCGTAGAGTCGCAAAAGCATAATGAAAAAAAGTACCCTTGAAATATTGAATGGTGTTGTCTAAATCGAGCATATAAGCTTTCTGTTTCATTAAAAACTTCTAGCCAGTTTATTAGCATATAATTATTTGCTCTAAAGAAAAGGAGAACCTATGTCCTGACTTGAGCCACCATTTAACGTACAAACGGTAATAAATTACAAACTGAATATGATTGTACCTATTTGGGATGTTTGCTGAAGCGCGCATGGACTGCTTTTATGCGACTTTGCGCAAACGATGCACATCCCTGGTGCGCCGGGTGCGCGCCAGCCCCAGCCCCATCCTGCGCGCTATAGCGGACAGGCTTGACTGTCCTTATATGAGACACTGCTATGCAATGCACTTGTCTAGCCAGAAATGTGTAATGTAAAGTTATAGATATAAAATATTAATGTAATGATCCACTAACCATGTTTTAATTAAATATTTAAGTGTTAAATATTAACTAATTATATAAGTCTATGATACTTGAAATAAATGAAATTGAAATTATTCCACATTTATAACTTAACAACAACTGCAATTTACTTTATTAATAATTATTATATACAGTTGAGATGCACTTATTATAGACAGTAGGTACGTTTCTTATATCAATACTTATATAATATAATATATCAAATTAATCGAAGCTATTAGTAGAATATTATAGTGCACTATGGCATCTTTCTAGTATCCATTTAACTTGGATAGTTGAAGTGTATATTATGCGAGACTTATGCAATACGTTTAGAAAGACAGAAGCCGTTGTACAGCAAGGAGACAATTCAAAAATTCATTTTTAGCCGAAGGACGTTCACTACTGGACAGAGACCTCCCCCATAGCGACCGGTTCTGCGCCACCCGCATCACAACCTATCAGTTCAAGAATTAGTTTTAAATAATAGAAGTTACTAGCTGACCCCGCGAACTTCGTATCGCCCCACAGTGGAACTACTTCATAGATCATAATAAAGTCTACCACGGTTCTGTGTGGTAGGTATCTTGCACCGACGAAGTCACGGGCGAATGCCAGTATGTGTATAAAACATAGTTAGTTACACCATTTATATCTATGTATTCGTATATTTTTAACAGCTAATGGTGAAAATTATGACTATCCACAAATATGGGTAATGTTCTTAGGCGGTACGAAGTTCACGGGGTCAGCTAGTGTAAGTTATATAACAAAGCCACGTTACCTAGATAAACCGTCACAGGTAGGAAGGATGTTCAAAAATTCAACCCCTACACGGGTTAAAAGGGAGTTAAAAGTTACAATAGAATTACGCAAATGAATTCACGTGCAAGTTATGAATAAAGCCGCTCGAGAACAACTCTATCAAAATGTATACACATATCAGTTTAGTTTGTGGTTTGCGGTGCAAGTCAAATTAATGATAGGTAATTGCTAATTATACTGATCCTGTTTATGGCAAGCCCGTACAGGTTGTGCAGCGCTGTAGGTGGCGGCTCGGTTATTCTGACGAAAATGAAACAGCAATCTAACCATGGATGCAAGTGCATATATATCCTGACACTATGACGTAAGTAATTACTTCGTAAGCCGATTTTATCTAATGTTTACGCATGACACTTAGCTGCTTGCTAAGCCGATGACTGGAATAAGCGAGTATTTTCAACGTTATTTTTGTCCATCCATATTTTATACAGTATTTCTTAATAATCGTAAGAAGTTATCACCTGGAAGGCATCAATTACAAATCTAATTATATTCTCGGTTGCTTTTTAATAACAATCAGCTAGAACCGATAATCGCTTTGTGTCATGTTTTGTAGGCTGTCAGCATGATCTATCGAATAAAATAACCAATTATGGACGGCTGAGATTCTTAAATGCTACTAAAAATACAGTAAAACCGCTTAAAGGCTTTTAGCAGATAATGACGCGAGTTGGTTAATACTATTCAGATTAGGATTTCACAGCTTGACCCTAATGGCTGTCCACTATTTCAAATTGCATAATTTAATTAACATAATTTATGATAAACGTTTTAAATGCAAATCTTATTTAACATTATGTTGATTAACGGACACGAACCGCAATACCGAAACATAGGCTGGAGCTGGGCCGCAAATAGAAAGTTGTAATCGAATGATTTGTCTATATTATGAACATCGAATAATTCCCAAGTAATCGCAGATAGAATCAACCCAGGCACGCGATGTCGCAGAGCAATAAAGGTAATGTAGGCAAGGTATTTGCCAATATCCTCGTGGAGTGGCCCTCCGAAATATCTTGAGATTGTATTCCCCCTACATAAAAATTGTTCCCGAATAGAGATACTACCCGGATAAATATTCAATTTCACTACGGACGAAAAAGATTTGATACCTTTTGTATCTACCTAGTAGGTTTATTGGATGATAGCCATTGGAATGGTGTGGATAATCGTATTCATGGTTTTTCCAAATAAGATACAATGTAAATAAATAATGTCATTTTCAAATAAAAATATTTGTATCGTATAAATATTGTTATGCGTTAGTTTTTAATGAAGCGGTTCATGATTTAATAATCGACGTATTAATATGGTGTGGCGTGTTTGCGTATCTCATATGTTCGCGTAAATAATTGTGTGAGTGCTGTAGAGGGTGATTATTGTGGTGTGACAGTGAGCGATGAGGAATTAATCGGACAGCGTATCCACGAGTCGCGCCGAGGAGCGCCGCCGTCGCCGGTAAGAAAACGACATGTAGATGAAAAGGGCAGCTGAATCTAATACAATCGGGAAAGCGATACTGCGTTCTTTACTAGGGTTGTCGACTTTGTTACACTCTTTTGATATCTCAGAAATTGTACTGATGATAAGATCGCTAAACGTTTCCTGTAAACTCTAATAAGCAAAATACCAATTTTAATTAACGTACTGTTTTCTCATTCGTAAATGTTTTTTCCTCGTTTCTTACTTAATTAAATATTATAATGACGCCGCGCAGACATTAATTTGGTATGCTGAGCAATATAGCTTCTGTATTTCGTTTAATATCCTATTCAACAGTTACACAATAAAAGCGCGGTATTATTATACGGTGACTATAAAATGAAACAACGAGCAATTCTATATTTATGCCCCATTTCCTATCACACGCTGATAACTACGGGGAAGTAGTTAAAGAGTAATGTAAAGTTTTATTGCGTTCCGTGATACTGGGCGCACAAAGTATAGCATTGTTAGCAACCCTGCGCGGGGCGCGGGTGCGGCGGGACGCCCGGGTATTGAATGAGATTGCTTCTTACTTCGGCAAATGGATCACGTAGTGGATGAGATGTCACAGTGTTTTAACTTATCCCAATTCGGCTGATCTTCAGCCCGATAGGTAGACCGTTTAGATTTGATATTAGTATTATATATCTTCGATAATATCAAATTGGTTGTATGTTCTTTCTTAAGTTACTCTTATTTTGTTTAGTAGGTAGCCTCGTAGAGTAGGTAGTCGATTTGAATTAAATTGACTCCACTTAATTTACTCATTCCGATGAGATCTGCGCTTTTAGTTCTCTCGCTACGCATATAAATGTGTCGTTTGTCAACTTCTATTGTTTGTAAATGAAAATGTAATCAAATAAAGCTATTCTTGATTAGGGAAGGCATTTGAATTAGTTTGGCTTATAAAAATGACCATTAATAGCACCGGGTTGAGGGATACGTTGTATAATCAAATACGTTCACACCCTGTAATTGGGAAATTCCCGCGCCGGGCCCGCCCGCCGTAGCGTCGGCGGGTGGGCGCTGAAAAACAATTTCACGCCAAATCTTAGCTTGTGTTTTCCTATTTCCTTTTTATTTATCTTTTCGTCTTTTCTTTTCTGGAGAATCAATTTCACGGATGAGTGTGGCGATGATCGCAGTTCAAAAAGCGAGGGAGCGCTGAGCACGTATGCAGTGGACTCGTGTAAAGTGGGTCCGGCTACAGAGTAACTAAATGTACTCGAGTTCAGAAGATTCCGGCGCTCAATACTGATCTTTCGCTGCAGTAGCTGGTAGTTTTTGCTTCGATTACAAATGAAATTAGACTAACTATCTCCATGCTGATATTAAGTGATGCAAGGTAAACTATAGGTACCTCTCTATTTATAACTTGTACTTTTAAGCTTAGAAACGATAGTAAAGCACATCTTTAGGGTAACATAGGACAGACAGTAAGCGAGATGCTTTCTTATTTATAATATTTAAATTTCGAATATCAGTTATAAATTCCGCACGCAACGACACGAAAGCCCCAACAATTAAACCTGAACAAATAGCTGAGTAAAAAGCGGATTGCGTCGCACAGGGTCCGGTGGAGTCCGGCCTGGCCCGGACCCGGGCTCCGTCCGGGACGTTCGCCGTTCTCATTACCGGCGCGCTGGGAACGCGTCCCGATAATAAGCTTTCTGCTCGCTGCTCCTTGTGATTGGATGGGCTATGCGTGTGTTATCAGCGTATGCGGCCTGTGATATACACGACCCAATTTTCTTCAGAAAACGGTAAACGGCAGTCTACTCGATTTACTGTGTAATGTAAGTATGGAAATGTAATTAAATAGGATGCGGTCGTGTAATGCGTGGTAGGGGTTAAGTAGTGAATAACAGTGATTGTTTTGGCGATCGCCCAGATGGCATCGGCTCTGCTGACACGCAATAGAAACAAGTATCCGTATCGCTTGCATTTTAGTTATTTTATACTTCACAATTTTATTTTGCTTTAAATATTGATGTTTCTTCGGAATGTTTAGGTAACAACCACTTTTAGAAACGAGTGTTAGTTTCATTTTCTAACTACCATAAGTGTGTTAAAAACTATTGTTATACTACCTATTGTATTTTGTTATACAGATAGGCGTTTAGAGAAGACATTCAAATAGTCCGACTCAAAATTGTCGGGCCCAGGCGCTGGCGTGCCCTCGGAATTGACAATTTTACGGGCGGTTTATTTCCGGACACCGAACTTCCTTGGTCAGATCTCACCCTCTACCCACCCCGTTCGCCCCTTACGCCTTTAACTGTCAACGGTGAGCCTATTCATCACTAACAAATATAGACAGTTGGCTACTTTTAATCAAGTGTTAAAGTTATCATATCTGTAGGATTTAAATACAATAGAAGGTACGGATTTATCGAAGTTGCTCTCAACTACGTAACATTTGTTTCATAATTGATGCCTACTCTACTACACCACTACTCCAAGCTACATAAAATTTACATTGTATGTAAGTGTCTTAAGCGAAAGCTTCCCACTTAAAAGCTCTACAAATGCACTGAAAGCTCTTTCGCGCACTAATCCCAAACCTTTTAGCTGCAATCAAAAGCCCCGAGCACTCGCGCGGGCCGACGCGACGACGTGATGCTTGTGGAGGCGCCTAGGAATTTAATTTACATTTTTAATTAAGTTAAATTTTGTTCGGAGAGCTTTCACGGAATAGGAGTTTTCTTGATTAGAGTTCAGCTCTGGCTGAAGTTTGAGATTGATTAGTGGAGCTTTAATTGCTCTCTGCCGGTGAATAATGAATACGATCAGTGCGGAGTCAGAAGGGAGTGTTTAACAGATTACGTCGTTAATTGATCAAATTGTTCAGCTTGAGTTTACATGTGTGCATTATTAGCTGTATGAATTAGTACACTAATTAGCAGCAATATATTTCAAAGATTATTTAATCTTAGCTAAAAAAATTAAGGCATGTCCACGATTTTCTTTCATGATGCCTTTTGATTCGGGTTGGCTGGTAACCAGCGGACGGGGTGAGTTTTAACGCAATGCTATTTAATTGATGGCGTCGATAACGCAATCATAATGGAGATTCAGATAGCCGCCACTGCGGCCCCACCTCAATAATACCCAAATGGGTTTCCGCCGCGCAACCCAAATTACTGGAAGTGCCCGTAATGGCTTCTTCTCGCGCCGCTGTCCGCTGGGATCAACCAGGAGGCCTATTGTCTGTATCGACATTACTGTAGATAAAATACCTATCTAAATCTCAGTAAAAAATACGTCATTTAGAATTGTGACATCACGATGTTAAATCTTTAGTTAAAAGACATATCTCAGACGAAAAACCATAATGGTGCCTTGTAAATCTGGTTGGGCACAAAAGAGCTGTACACTGAGGTAAAAGCGAATAAATAAGAGACTTGTGCCAAGCACTTTCTTAAAGTCGAGTCGAGAGCCAGTGACGTACGATTTGACGTAGAATATTTTATCCGGGCCTGCGACGTCGCCATCCATTCCACTTATCCCGGCTCTCTGTTGAATTTTTGACACGGCGACGGAGGATGCCCTTTTCTGTGGCTGGTTTAGTGTGACAGCGCCCTTTAAATTTGTATTATACGGGCGTGAAGCGAGCGACAATTACTCCTTTGTCGGCGGCACTGAGTCGCGGCGACGGATTATTGTAAGAACTCACGCTCTCTGACTGATTGTTCCTCACTGGAGATGACAACACGTAAGTATTGTGTGAATACGCTCTTTGACCTCTTTTATGACTGTACAATGGGAGTTAAGTATCTTTAGCGCTGCTCTTTTTATTGTCATCAATTTAGGATTAGATAGACGGCGGGCTCGTGTGCAGTTCTCAAGTCTTCTTTTGTGTGCGATTAAATTTGTAGTGAAATGAGATGAGGCGTGGAGTGGATCACAGAGCCCATTACCGTGATCCGCGGCGGGCGGCGCAGATGGCCGCCCCCACCCGCCAATCGGACCGAATCCGGCGCACAGCAATCCATATTAGATTTGCCCGCTCTCTCATATCCATTCTGAGATGTTCATATTTTATTGGGGCCAATAAAACGGATTCATGAATATGAGAAATGCATAACGAATATCGTATTTATGGTTGGAGGCGCTCGCTTCGCGGATATGTCGCGGGTAATTTGATAGCCGCCTTTGTAACAGGTGCTGATGGTATTTTCGATGTGGTTATAAAAGTTTTTTTTTTCATTCAGCCGATTCGTTTAAGTGTGATAACAGAGGCGTTGGAAGTTTTATTGAACATATAGCTGTTTTATTTCTGATTTACGAGATTGTAATAAATCGAACACATGGACTTTGAACAACCCAACTAGGTAATTTAAGTATTTACCTATTTTAAATTCTTGATTAGGCTTAAACTTATTAGTGTCTAAAATTTCAATTTCGAGCTTTGTATGGCCGTCTAAACCTTCACGAAGAAATACCGTCTGAATGTGCGTCTATTATCCCTCTTACTTTGAGAGTGAACTCTATGTCCTGCAGATAGAATAGAAAATTATAAGAAGGCGCTTCGTGTTTGTGAGACTACGAAAAAGGAGTCTTATTTAGTGGTGCATAAAGTAGATTTTAGAGAGTAGGTCATGAGCTCGGGTGCTGCCGTTTGACAGCAGTTTGTCGGAGTAATAAGGTCTCGCGCGGAGTGGACGTAAGGAGAGAATATCGTTTATTCTAATGAGGTTTCACTGAGACGCGTGCGCCGTCCGCCACTCTTGGCTTAGCGAAGCCCGTATGTACTGCATCACCCAATGTTTTTGTGTATAAGGGAACTATCAGCAGGTATACGAAGGTAGCTTTTATTGGTACAGACAAAACCGAAGCTTAGAAAATGAAGAAGTATCTTAAAATCATTTGTTTCTAAATAAAAACAACTTTCTGTTTTTTATAACCCATGTGCGGCGGTGTTACCCGCGGTTTATTACGGAAAAACGTAGCCTATGCATTAATCCGGGGTATCAGCTAACTCCATTGCAAATTTTATTAAAATCGCTCCAGCCGTTTAGACGTGAAGAAGTAACAAACATACACACTCACAAACTTTCGCCTTTATAATATTAGTGTAGATTGTAGACAATATATCTACAATATATCTTCTGTAATAAATTAATTTTATGAATAAATCAGACGTTACTATTTTTTTTGTATTCGACTATGAGGTATTGGTATAGATTTGATAATGGTGTGTGTTTGTTTCAGATCCATTGAGGTGTGTGATGCGGAAGTGACGGCCCCGCCATGATCCGAGACCCCCCGGCCATGCACAAGCCTGATAGTGCTCCCAGTGAGTATTTAATTTTGACTATATGTAAGCTTAGGTACAGTCTAATATAAAAATTCGTTCACTGCCAAAGTTTCAAAAATATGTACCGAGCAACACTATTGTACAGTAAATAAGGTTGTAGGACGTATTTATTGACCGTACAACAATAACTAATAATCAGAACCTGTACCTCTACTACGAGTTGGCAAAAACGTAGTCGCTAGCGCCTGCCAAAAACATTTGTATAGAGATATTGTATAGAACCTAAGAAATTGACGTAAAAAACATGATTTGTCAACTGAAAAAACTCAATATAGAGATACTACTGAAGCAAATAAGTATCATAATAAGTTCCTAAATAAATGCCTATTTTATTATTATAAGCAACGAATGGTACGTATTCACAAAAATCATATTTTACGTTAAAATACATAAGCAAAACGACATTTCCGTTTCGCTGACGTCAATTTTTTATATTAGGACAAACAGGTCGCGAATAAAACGCGGGAAGGGTTGTGCCATAAACCGCCCGGCAGCGTCCGTCGCGATATTAAAAAGGGGACGAATGATATTGCAATATCACATTTATGCGAAATGTATGTCGGACACATACAGATTGTATTGATAAAAATAAGCGATTTTTTATTGTGCTCCACAATGTAAACGCTGAACGTTTTAGTATGGCTCTGGGGTTAATGTCACAATTTCGCTTTATTAGCGACTAGTTGTATAAATAGTGTTGGGGCTACTGCGTTGAATTTGTTCGCAACTCTAAACAAGCCGAGCGCGGTGTCGCGGGTCCTTATCGTAATCAAATCGTATTTTACGTTACTCGGCTACGTGGTGAACCAATATTCTACGATATTGAGCTTGAGAGTGAATTACAGCGTTATAGATCGTGAAAACGTATTATGCTTTCCTGAAACACATTTTATTACACTTCTTTTTACATACTGCTGGTTTTGCTTTAAGATATTTATTTTGGGCCTTCGACGCTTATGGAGATGGTCGATTGAACTCAGTAGCTAGAGGCATGAAATTCGGAATTCACATGGGCACGCCGCATAAGCAGTGGCGGAAAATTGTTTAGAGTATTCGGTCGGCGCAGACGTAGCGGCGCGACGCGGCGGAAGAGTGCGCGGCGGCGGCCGGCGCTCCGCTCTGCTCTGGGCCGCCCTGATAAAATTTATGGCCACTTCCCCTTTAAAACAATATTGAGGGCTCAGTTGGGATTTATGTCTCGCCGCCGCTGCAGCGACTCAATTTATTCTTCAATTTTTCATACAATAACTCACACACGTATTACAAGTGATGGATGAAAAGGACTAACTTTCGGGCTTTAATAAGAGCCTCCAGATGCGAATCTCCAAATTGGATGAAGTTTATTGCCCACTTATGTCAGGCTTAAGTTTCTCTCTGAGTCTTCGGAGAAAATAATTTATAGCACAGATTGTCTCGACTTTCTACAAGTTTGACAGCCGTTAAGAAACAATGAAGTGCTTTACTGCCGTTGTAATCATTCTTAAGGAGAAATTACACTAAGCAAGTTATTTAAATGGAAGCCTCCGCAGCAGTAGGAAGAAATAGACTTAAATCTAACTCTAGAATGCAGCAGTTGTATTCTACTATACTATTTAAATATTTATCAATTCCAGTTTAGCGTTTTTACTACTTAAATATTAGAGTAAATTGCAGTTGTAATAACATAAATAATTTAATGCTTTATGATATACCATCCATGCGATCCACACACTTTATAGTTGTAAATAATGTAGATTTAGTACATCACTGAATGTCCCTTCTATAAGTATGGTGGTCACGATATTAAAATTAAACAATATTATTTTTGGACCTTGGGTATAAAACAACTTATTTAATAACTGAAAGCTCGAAATTTTATATAACAGTGTGACTAACAATATCGAGATTTGGAAAGCCGGACCAATCAATTGATTCTGGCTCCATAAAAATCCAAGCAGTGAAGAGTTATGGCCCGTAACTACTCCCACAATTTTAGTTTAGTTTCGGTTTGTGGCTGTTACTGTTTTAATAAATTATACGTATTTCCAACAATAAGTATAGTATATTTTGAAATTTTCAATTAGACCGATTACACGAAAAGGTGTTATTGTCAGTACTCGGAAATTTATAATTTAATATACGTGTACCTCGTAAATATAACCTCATTGTTTTCTGACTCAGATGAGGTATTAATTACTTTTGGCGTAATTAGTTCCTTGTAAGGGACGTCGTAGCGCAACATCTCGGCGATAATCTTATTAAATCTTATTAATAGCCGCAATTAATAACGATCGTCGTCATTTCGGATATCAAAAGCAATTTCAGTACGGTTTGCGCCGTCCGATAAATTAAATTTTACAATTGCTCAAACACAAAACTCTTTCCTTGGAAAACGTTTACCACTGCTATTAGGCTTAATTCAAAAATTAATTTAAACTTTTACAAGGTTGTCCAGCGAGCTCCACCGTAAAGGCAATATCAATTTCATAATTTTAATTAAAAAAAACTAACTTCTCTGATGACAAAGTCTCGTACTTTTTTAATAACGGAAATGTTAACGGTGGATTGCGGAGTGCCGGGGCTGGGGTGACGCAGGATACAGTGGCTGACTTAGGAACACTAGGCTAGCCGAACTCGCTTTTGGGTCATGACGACAATAGTAACGTGTCAACAAGTGTCCTTTATATACTCGGTATAAAATATATCGGTGTTAAATTAACAGAACATGGTATGCGTTACCCTAGACAATGAAACAAAAAGCTGCGTAGATACGGCTGTATATACATTTGAGTCTCGACGACGGCAATATATTGTCAAAGACGATATTAATAGTATAATATTAAAGCTAACATCATCCGTTACCACGATACACTGACGATTTCATCGAGTTTCAATTGTTACGAATGCGCCATGACGTGTACTCAGGGTATATCTTTAGTTTAATAATATGAATAAAGATTATCGCGTTATACACCTACATTTTTGTGTTTAAAACCATAAAACTAGCTATCAAACAATACAATTACTATTATTGTTTGACGCAGAATAAACTAGTTACAAAATAATTAGTCAAAGTTTAGTTAATGCAAATGTTTTGTGAGCCGGCAATTAAATTACAACCTTAGCGCAACCGGCATTCGGCTCGTTAAGTTTTTACACGCTAGCGTTATTAATGCAAAACCCGCATTTGGTTTAATCTAATTACTGCCCGCATAATGGAATATCGCAGCAGTGCAATCAGCTCCGTTGTTTAATGAGTGACCGGCGACTAAAACTAAATAAATTACAATTAGAGAGTGCCATTCTGAACTAGCTTAAGCGCCAAAATTATATTTTACATGTTAAATGCTATTGATATTATTTTGAACTTAGACAAATCTAGAAAGACTCATGCATCCAGTACAGTATTAAGATATTTTGAGTCAACACACTTTTACGAAAATAGTGCCTCTCGATTCCCTCCCTTTACTTATGAGGTTAGTGAAGATACCATTGCCTTAACATTGGTACCTTATTTCTAGCTTCAACAGATTCGTATAAACAATTTTTATTTTGCTTAGATATTAATTAGATAACAGTAGATAACTGTTGATTATTATTTGCGTTAGATTATCGTCAGACTAATGCTTTTGCAACATGTAATTTTAACCTTATCATATTACAAACACAAGTAAAATATACTCGTATATTTATTAAAAACAAAAAACAGTTTTGTTTTAACTAATAAGTTGTGTCTATGCGTTTAAGCCCATTTAGAACGAAGCTCTCTACATATGTATATGTAGATTTAGAACAGCTGCAACCGCAATCATTATACAAATCCATTAGTATCGCACTTAGGTCCTCGCCGCGATATACCGTTTCCGTAATGAATTTGGACACGAATTCCGTTTTTAATTTGCGTTATTCAAAGTGTTCAGCTTTCGTGAGAATAGTAAAATTAAAATATAAATTAGAATTACGTGAGAGTGTGATATTTTAATTTGATTTGTTGTTTTATTATGTTAACTTTCGGATAATCAAGTTTTATTAACCCACTTGAAAATTGTTAAAATTTTGTATTCATGAGTAATGATGTCACTTCCTACAGATAGCTGCTCCATACAAAGAGCTCTATTTATTTCATTGCTCTTCCGTATACTTCATATTACATGATTGCCAGTATTGCAGCTATAAACAAACTATTCTTTATATAACCTTAGTAATTCAGAAGCCATTTTATCTTTCTAATTTTAATATAAGAGTGACTGAACCGTCTTCTCTGGCTTCGTTCCGTCCCAATTTCGTCAGCTTCCGTCGATAACTATCTTTGTCCCTGTTTTTGTTTAGTCGATCCTCTAATTTACAGTCGGATGTTCAAAAATATGTCAGTCAATCAGTATTTCAGTCAGTTTCTGGTCAGAACATACGTCAGAAGGCATCCCTGTCCATGGTCTTTTTCTTTTCATAAAAACAGACGAGAAGAAAAATGCCTGGCATTATAAAAACAAAAATACCTACATTAAATCTTAGTGATGTAAAATAAATGCAGTGGATAATAAACCAGTCCAATAAAAAAATAAGTATGTAACCTTCTGAGTGCCACCATCTTTTGTTTTTTTTTAAGTTCGAACCTTGTATATTTTAATTGAAGTTAAAATAAGTTGTTTTATTTTGTCCTTTAAATAGGCAACTTAAAGATACAATTAACACGAAGTTCTACGGTAATATCTCGCGACAAGTGGTAATTGGCGTGACATTTACAAGAATAGCGATGCAGGTATGGCGATACTGAGTTAATTGCTATACCTACATTGCAAATTGCACAGAACGATTGCGGCCGTGACGCCGGCTCATTACAATAGCTGGCCATATTCGGAAACAACACTTTAATACAAATAAAATAGGCGTATCGGTCGCAGTTTCTAACATCTGATGTAATATCTAACCGTAGGTGTATGTTTAACGTTCAAATTATTTATTAATTAATTACAAAATACACAGATAGGACATTTATTAAAAGTATTCTAGTATTCGGTTTTTTTATATCCTTTCTAGATCTAAACGAAACACACACCAAACACAAACAAGACTGAATCAAATTAGAACAAAATAGTTTTAACTGGCACTTCATGATAATTGCATATCCAACACCTACCATTAAAGAAACATAGATCTGTCCATCTTTACGCATACGTGAAACAGTGCAGCAGCGGTGCGCGGGAGTCGAATAAATGGAAGTTACCCTATAATTAATCGGCTAAATATGTTTACGACACAGAGAGAGAACGCGCAATCTTTAGAAAGATATTATTTTAAATTTCAAGTACACATTTAAGAATGAGGCTCATAGTATTTAATTGAATACGAGGAATGTTTGCACACGTATAACTTCATGGTAATGCGAGCATGTATGCAGATTATATGGTCCTTCTTGTCTGTCTGTCTGTCAAGCGACTCTTGACTTGTCTAAGTCAGTTAGCTGAAGAAGAGTTCCGTAGGTATTGTAGGTATATAAATACTACCTAAACTATCTACGTGGAAACGGCTATTGAACCTCTTTAAATTGAATCTTAGCGGAAGTCCATAAAGAAAAATAGAATAAATAGGTAAAATGAGTAATTACTCATGTTACCTATTTGATTCTATTCCACGTATACCTAATTAGGTACACAAGTAAAAGAGCACAAGTCCATCAGTAGCAGCGAAACCGTTCGCCCCCAAGAAAGGACTTTCAGAACAAAAGGCCATTACAGATTTCATTTAGATCTCATGTTTAGAAGCAAATTCGTTGGGAAATTAGAAAATTAATTTAAAGTTGGTATAGTAGTGTGGCGCGAGAAAGCGCGGGTCGTATCCAAATCAACGCAGTCTATTATGATATCTCATGAAAGTCATGTATAAATTGGTGGATAAGTTCAATATGGTCTACATTTTCAAGATCTAGCAAAAACTAAAGTTTAGTTTTTTGGAAACGGTTTGCGTTTATTCTCCTCATATATCTCTTCCCAGAGCTGTCAATAACCTAGTTAGACAAGCGAACCTAAACTGCTATTACAAAACCCATCACACAAAATTAATTACCTACACATTTATTCCTGACAGTATGCCCACTTGATCTGCCCCTGCCCCTCAACTCACTCATCCTAGTCATGTGACTTCAGTATTAAAATATCCCCTGTGATTTTTCCGACACCATTAAACTTACGAGCTCTAGACACCCGACATGTCAATACAAAGTTCGATCCTTCTGCTCCTATTCTTCTATTGACAATGCTAGATTCCGTATATGAGTCCGAGAGTAACGCCTTAAATGACTTAAGTGTATTTGTGTTATTACGGCGATACGGTATTGTACATATAGCGATGGTCAATCCAGGTGTTCTACGGTAACTATGATCCTTAGCCGAAGGTGGCCGAAGGTGTATACACCTAAATACCTCTTAATCTTTGTGCTGCTGGTCACCTCGCTGATCGGCGTACGCCGCGCCGCCGCGCCGCAATGGCAATATTATGCTCGCGCCATTGTCGCTCCTCTCACGCCAAAATAAATTACTTTTCACCCATTTCCGGGTTTCTTTTCATTTCGCCGCCTTAATACGTTGGCGCCGGCGGCCGGCTGTGTTGGCTGAATTAATACAGCCCGGGCAGTTCGGTAGCCAAGTCTCTATCAAATTCCCGGCCCCGCGGTAATAAAACGAAAATAATACGAAGCGGCTCCACCAGCGGATATTTATGTGCCGTCCACATATTAACTCACCTTTTATTGGTTTACCGTATGAAAGTAATTGGTTCCTCGCTATTGCAAATAAAATTACAATGTAAGTCTTTATCCGATAACCAATATTGAACATAAACCGTTACGCTGAAAAATATTGCTGCTACGCATACAACTACCAAGAACAAAGAGGGGCTACTTAAATTTACCCCATCACTTTGTTTTTGAGACTTCGTTATACATTGATAGAAACACTTATTCGGAATATTAGTATGGATTCTAATAATAAGCAGTAGAATTTGTCAAGGATGATTTCTCGACATTCTTAGATTGGATAGATTATTTTCAAAAGAGTTATGATGTTCCTGTAGTTTTATAGCTGTATACTCTACATTTAGATTCTTACAAAGGATACGCACCGCACGCCTAATAAATATAGTATGGAGATGGACATATTAAACCCATACACCGATTTTAAAGTTATGCGCTTATAATACAAAATTTCTATGGTGTAATATAAAATATATATGGCTCATCTGAGCCATATGCTTGTTTACTAGTGAATTAGTGACATGCAGGCATCGAGCTATATGCTAAGTTTGTGTTTGCCCAGTCCATAAAGGTGCGGCCACACCGCAGCTTAAAAAACGCTGACGGTACGGAATCGCGGAGAGTGACAGAGAAATAGCTATAAGTAAAAAACGTCACGCATGAGTCACGTGACCGCGATTTCGTACCGTCACCGTTTTTTAAGCGTTGGTTTGGTCGCACCTTTACCCAGTTAGATAAAACTTGCATGCGGCAACTAGGAACCTGCGTAAACATGGCGCGTCGGCAATCAGCATCGATAATATGAATCCAGCCATTAGAACACCGTTTCCGTAATTATCCCATCATACCTGGAATGGGTATAACACGCAGAAAACAGCTGTGACATTCTTCGGCGGACAGTGCTTCGTCAATTGTGGTTAAACGATGCTAAATTGTATAATGGTATGTTTTATAACTGCAAGATTGTTGCAATGGCTTACCGGCTTTGCTTACCTGTTGACAGCATTCGTTTGTGGTTCGCTACTTTGCACCTAACATCTCCTCTCTCTCTCTCTCTTACGTACCCGTCTTATCTAGCCCGTGATCTGTGGTTGACGTTAGACACAGGGGCGCTACCGCGAAAAACGCTTTTCGTAAATTTCGGACGATTGTCTCTGTCACTCTCATGACGCCTTAATTGGAGTATAAGAGAAAGATGCCCGAATTATATGAACTTCGATGTTCGCGGTACCGCCTCAGTGCCCAGCGTCACGTACCTACTATAGATTGTTGCTAACTCTTCTCTCAATATTTGTAGTCAATACGCTGTGCACTGCGGGCAGCGGCAACCATTAACCACAACCTTACGCAAACAGGTGACGCGACAGATACCTAAGATTATAAAACTATACAAACATATAATAATACATTTTTGTCTATTATCGACTATATGGATTTAGAGTGCTCTGTTTGAACTCTGTGTTCTGGCTTGAACACCTATGGGACAGTCTTGGTTGTTGTGGTTGGTACAATCTAAATGACTAATCGAAGATCGAAAGTGTGTTATCCCACTACAATATTGTGTGTCGTGTCACAGTTTTCATGACATGTCTCGTCTTTTATAACTGGTAACCAGATGCTTAATTAATCGTTCAAAGAATATTGAGGGTAATCCTAACCTGTCTTGACAAGTTAAAACTCATCAGTATCACTAAAAACCTAAGTAAAATGATAACGGTTATTATTATAGCGGATCGATCCTCTCGTTATAACATTATCCACATAAAGTATATAAGTATTAGGCACATATAGTCCTGAAAACCATTTTAGTATTGCGTTCATCTTAATTTTATTCTTGCATAATATTCATATTTATGCGTCGTGTATTTAAAAATATGCTTAAATTTTAATAGGTACTAGGTGGGTATGCAAGTTGTACTTATTTGTATTGTCGAATCCAATTGCTTGATCACCCTGTAGACAGCCGACCTAAGTTTAAGTAGGAACACATTTTTCCTCAAACACATTAGCGATGGTTATGTGGCAATTAAGCGCGCAATGTTTTCTTTTTATCGACAAAGCAGGTTTTTATCGCAAGAATTTCCCAAGTATAAGTAGTTAGATGAGGCAGGAAGGGCTATTATTGATTTGCTTAAGGCACGGTATTTAAATACCGAACCATCTTGGGAAACCAAGAATTCTGATAATTGGATAATAGTACTGGCTATCATGAGAATTGTCATAGTTAATAAAATTTTACGGGTTATCCGGTTATGAAAACAGATTGAGTGGGTACAAAATTCAATCAGCAGTTGAATTCACTGAATAAAAGAGTGGACAATTATTACGAGTATAACTATAAACCACTTTTTTTATTTGTTCTTACACTTCTTTCAACATGTAGTACAGAAACGTAGTTATCTTAGCAGTGTGTTATGATAACTAAGAGACTGTTTAGAAAAATCTGACTAGTGCAGTCGTTCAAATTATCTACACAGCCAATATTAGGGTTACGGTTTCCCACCCGCGTCATCCATTGGATTAGCAAATCATTGCCTTGCTTTGTTTTCCTGAAGGACTCAATAAACCACTTAAATGAATTTTCTAGTTAATATACTCGATAAGAAAAATTAAACCAACACCAACAGGACAACTTAAGAATTGATACTTGAATAAAGGAACGTTAAATCGAGACTCAAATGAAATCCTTGCGAGCTCTCGAAACTCTTTGTAGAAAACACAAAAGCTCCCGTGGTTGTGATGATTAGTAAATAAAACACTAATTAGGAGATGGGTAGCGTAACTGGAAACTCCAGTAACAGCATCCTGCCCCTCCGGGCTATCCCGCAGCGCTAATTACGACACCGGGGGCCGTACGTCATCTTTATTATTTTATTATTAACGACGTCATTAATATAGTCCAATTAACTTTATTGTCGCGACGTCGGCTTCAATAAACGAGATGTATCGGCCCGGCGGCACGTGATAGATTGAGATGAGTAATGTCCACCTAGTTACCCCTTCAATTGGGTCCTTGATTGGTTTGACGTACGCACTATTATGTGGACGGCGTACCGATAAATTGGAACTGATTGTTTGCTAAAGGCGACATGTTGATTTATTTATTATAGTGGTTACTCGACGGTTGCGAGCAAATCGCAACCTACTTTTGTGCCATAATACTTAATTGAATTTCAATTCTAGATAAGCAAGTATGAATATTATGTGGATGGATACGGTTATGATAGAAACCGAAGCATATATATTATTGTTTTCATTTAAAGGTCTTTTCACAAATAGCCAATTAAACATGTTTAAATCAGCGCAAGGTCCAATAAACTTCTCGACAATTACGGTAGCAGTCCCTATTCAAAGCCGCTGAGCCCGCCATCAGTCTGGCTTCCCAGAAGGATAACAACATAATTAAGTCTAGGGCGACTGAAATTAAAGCTTGGACCTAATGAATTCTTTTTCGCTGCACACGAGTGGGTAATTGTGCGTAATACGCTACTCATTATGGTTGTCACAGTACAAATAAGGCAATCAGTATTTTAATTGCGTAGCTAATATACAGAATCAAGAAAAATTATACTCTACAAATGTAAGTAATGTTATTTGATTGATGTATATTTTTCGAAAAATGTTATAATAGGCGCTATTTTATTGTGTTTGCGATGGACTGGATCAACTCTAATCGTTAATCCCCTCTGAATATAAAGTCGGAGATGTGGCTAACTTACCTTAATCAGATGTCAATGTGATTTAGGATTGACAATAGGATATATGATACCTGAACTTGGTGCAAATATGAATTAAGATTGACAACTGACTCAATTACCTTAATGTGAATTAAATTTAAAAGTTTTTGCCAGTTATTTTGATCGTATGAAACTCGTGTGGTATAAAACAAGTGGTTTACGAGTACGTAGGGGTAAGTATAGGAGCAAACTTATGGAAGTTCGCTCGTATTCTCACTATGTTGCACTGCAATAAATAAATTGTCCACGCGATGTTTACTACTAGATAGAACTATATGTGTGTTAATCTAGTTAGTAACGACTTTTCTAAAGTTTTTCCAGATTATTATCGGTTGTCAACATTGTTATATCGGCAAAAGGTGAAAAAAAAACGTCATAATACTGTTACTAAAATCTTTACTATGCCCGTAAGCTGGTCTTGATTGTTTTCTACTGTCTAATTGCTTCAATTAATTCAGGCAGAGCCGCGCTGCGTGACACGCGTCTATCGACGTCATTACGCGCACACGCACAAGAAATGCAATTAATACCGCTCTGCAAGTTGCTTTTATGACAGAAAAATACATGAAGCAAAAACTGAGTACTTGACACAAGCGTGAGCGCCGTTGGGAAAAACAACAGATTATGAGCCGGTGTATCGCATAATGATCAACATTATGTTTTATAAAATGATTATGATGATCATAAAACGCAACTTTGGGTTTCAGATCAAGTGAATTGTTCTTAGGATGTGCGAAAATTAATATAATAACCAGATCATTGTACCTGACTGTAAAAAGAAAAAGTAATTTCGTCCGTTCTGATCATAATGTCGGGACATCCGGAGGTGCATGATATTTTTTTACTGTAAATTGCTTTACCCCGTTCTCACCAAAAATGAAAGTAAATTAATTCTTGTAACAGACCATGGATATATATTTAATAATGGACTGGATGATGATGATGATGGAATATTATGGACACCACTCCGCTGAGACAAAACTGAAATTTTCCTCGTGTTTATTTACGTAGACAGACGCACCATCTAACTAACAAACTCACGTCGAGAGGTGATTCACTTACGAAACAGTTTTAATGAAATCATAATTTAGCCAATACGGAATCCGTGATTATTTAATTTAACCATGGAACTGGCTGACCGATAATTTGCATGTAGCGTAATTCTGTAAAGTTCTTAATCATTTCTTGAGTTGTTGTCGTGCAAAATACATTTTATTTAGCATGTAACTTAAAACCGACAACTATTTTACTTTAAACACTATTTGCATAATTACATACATAATTCAATAATTTACATTTTTATAGTTCTGCGAGAACTAATCATATTTAGAAATATGGAAATAGATATATCTAAATAAGCTTAGTTCTCATTCCAGAATTAGATACTATTTTAAAATAGAACCAGTTTGCCCCCAGAGCATCTTAGATAGATGCAATTTATCGCCTATCACGACTCGTGTCACTTTCCCACTTACATACCTACTTGTTAAAGCCTCACAGCAGACGATATATCCCGACCATCTTATGCCAGCAGGTCAGCAAGATGACAAGTACGCGCTCAGCAGCAGCGTGGCCAACACGGGAGCCGCGCGACTGTGCGCGCAGTGCGGGAAGGTCATCACCGAACGCTTCCTCCTGAAGGCCATGGAGCGGTTCTGGCACGAGGACTGCCTGAAGTGCGGCTGCTGCGACTGCCGGCTTGGAGAAGTCGGCTCGAAACTTTACTACAAGGCCGACCTCATGCTCTGCAAACGGGATTACCTTAGGTACAGTTTTCGTATGTTTTTGCCAACTTCCAATATTTTTTCTTATGACATAGGCGTCAAACGAGCAGACTGATTGCCGAGTGGTAAGCAATTACCGTCGCCCATGGGTACCCGCAACACCAGACGAGTCACAATCGCGATGCCGGCCTTTAAGAGGGTTGGAGCTCTGGGAACCTTACTCACCATCAGGAACACAGAACTACATACTGCTACATACTGAACTAACTACATAGTGGTAGCAGTGCTATTATGGCTGTGGTCTTCTGTAAGGAGGAGGTACCTCCCCAGTTGGGCTGCCCCAGATTCAAGCGTGATGGTTATCGCTGTGTCCTACCTCTCATTCAATCCTTCAATTGTTAACGTACAGATATATACCTCTGGGTTTTAAGCAATTTGAGAGTGGTTACTTTTATTTTACCATAGACCACACTTTCCAGTTTTCAGTAACTGTCGATGTGTTCTTATATACATAAGCCACTAATGCCACTATTGACGCAAACTGTACCAGTATATAAATTCCGAATATATGGAGTACAGTCGACGTCAATAAGTTTCCACTTTTCACCTTAATCCTTTGTAATAAGGTGCAAAAGTGTAAACATATCTTTGACGTCGACTGTACTACGCGTATTTCACTCATTCTATAATTTTATTATGTTCTTAATTTATCCGTTTAATGGCTTAATTTATACTAAGTGGCCCAACAATTCTTATAGGTGTACTAATATACACATACCTACAATTTGCTGAGTAATAAAAGTTAAGTAAGGTATGAATGTTACATCCAAGCCTAATTTCTAATAAAAAATATTAATAACCTTATTAATAAACTCATTGCGTGTGTTGCAAGTGTTCTTAATCTGTAAAGTCGTATTTTAAAGTTTATAACCAATTATTACTGTTTTTATAGGTTATTTGGAGCCACAGGCAACTGTGTAGCGTGCAACAAAGTCATTCCGGCCTTCGAAATGGTTATGCGAGCCAAGAGTTTCGTTTACCACTTAGAATGTTTTGCCTGTCAGCAGTGCAATCACAGGTGAGATTTATTAATTGCCAAGCATTAAACTAGAAGCTAAAACGCATTTACTTGTTTCTCGTTAGGGACATTGAAACAATTGATACTAATTTCAATAAACGTTCCACACAGGTTCTGCGTAGGTGACAGATTCTATCTGTGTGACAATAAAATCCTTTGCGAATACGACTATGAGGAGAGGCTGGTGTTCGCTAGCATGGCGGCCAACCCCAGCGGCCTAGCACACATCCGCCGGCAAGTCAGCGGCTTACAGGTAAATATAACCCACTCATATTTAGCTAGACTGAACTAGATTTACGAATGTGAACCTCTATGAATAACAACATCGATTGCCCTCCTTCTGATTTTATTTTTATTATCATTGACTGCCTTCAGATCAAACATATCTATCATATCCATATAATATCATAACCACTGCAGTGGAATCCCAGTTCCCACGACACTCGGAAGGGACACGTAGTATGTGGCGTGCTGACGTGGCTTAAAGCGGCCTGTGAGACCGCGAACCTGTTCGTTGCGTCTTTGTATCGAATTATGGTTAAGTTAATAGCCTCTAACCGGCGTCATTACCACAAAACCGACTTCCACAGTCGTTATCGATTTAATACGGGGTCTGCTATTATGCATGCTTGTTTGCAGTCTATAGAACATCACATTTTGTCAGAAAAGTCCCTTACGATGATTATGGTAATTCGTAATTACATGCACCCGACTACTAACCATTTTCTTCTCGTTATAAGAAAAAGGTTTGTTTTTCAAATGGCCCCATAACGAATAAAGGGCACGTGAAAAAGTCGGGCCAGCGAAGTAAATAACTCCCACAAGGACACTGTTAGTGGGAGATTCTATCTCCACTTTATTATGTTTCTTTTGTATAAGATCATTAATCTTTCTCGTACGAACGCTTGTCGGAATGCGAATGTGGGGGAATCTATTTCATTTTATGAGTCGCGCGAGTAGAGGGCGCATTCAGCTGCGCGACATTTCTAATCGACTTTTTGATTGCGTGCACGGTCTGTCGAGATCTTGACAAGTGAATAGTACTATGGGGATTTTAATCTAGGTCATTCATATCTAAAAGTATGGAAACATTTTATATGTATATTCTTTCAAAAATATCTTACATTAATCTATTCGTTCGACAGGGTTGACGATTTCTAGCCACTTCATTAAATATAATGACGTTGGGAGATTCTATATCACCTTATCTAAGTATTTAAGATATACATATTTTTCAAGTCCTTAGGTGAAAGGTTAGGACGTTTAGGTGAGTGGGGACAGATAATAAAATCCGATCTTTTTAGGATGTTTATCTTGACACTTTGCAATTATATTTTTCAAAATTATTAAACAAAATCAAATTTAACAATTAAATTTTTCGTCACGCGTTAAAGTAGTAAGTTATAAAGGCCATAATGCCAGTTGTTTCCACAGTCACCTAGCGCAGGCTACATCGGTGGAGCGGGTTGCGGCGCCGCGGGCGCGGCGGGCGCGGACAAGGACGGCGGGAACTGCGCGGGCGCCGACGACGCGTCCAGCGGGTACGGCAGCCCGCCCGACCCCGACGTCTGCGACGCCGCGCGATGACCGACGATGCCACGCCGACTACTCGCTTCGGTTAGTATTACAACGTGTCTTGTTGGCAGCTAGCTATATATTAAAACGAATTCAGGGCGAGCCGTTTAAAAAATTATGAGCTTTATCGCCAGTTGTTTCTTACAAGATTGTTAACAATTTTTAAATCAATATGTATTGTTCAGGTGAAACCCCACTAGTGTCGGCGGGACGCATTGGCCGTTGCGGCGTTGTCCCTAAGGCGGACGTTTTCGACTGCTGCAGCACCCGGCAAGTTTCGAGGACACCGCACATAGATTTAACGTGACAACCCGATTGTTCTATTTCATTATAAACTAACCATCACCAAATGATAAGCATTATTTTTATTTCATGAAATTGTAAAACAGATTAAATTCCGATTCGCGAGCCACACTGGCAAAGACGCCGACGCACGACTAGTGGATTTACTCCGTAGCATCTGCAAGCATATTTTATTAATGCCCGAGTACATTAGTCTAGAAGGCGACTATGGAAATGTGGCCACTTTACAAAATGTCCGGGATGAGTCGCGATAGCGTTGTCAGAACACGATATTTCCATTATGTATAAGATTTGAGCACTTGTTTACATGTTAAGATAGCAGAGTGCCGCTGCGTGGGTAGCAAACACCAGCCCCTCCCGTGAGAGTCTATAGTCAGAAGCAATAACAAGGGCACTTTTGTTAAAAAAACTAATAAACAATAATAAACACAGCAGAAAACAAAAGTTCCAACTATTAAACTTATTACTCATGTGGTCGTAACACACTATTCATACGAATAAAATACATAAGTTCGGCCCACGCCGAGACCGTTCTTTAGCATCAGACATTTTTTATAAAATCCCATTGAGCAATCCTATACATACTGCAACGTTAAGTAAACTAATTAGTCAAAATAATGTTAATAGCTGTATTAATCGCATGCGACGATTCAGGTCCCGGCACTGAAAGATGTATTAGGTACACTGATTGTTGATCGATCTCATTGTTATGGAAATGTTTGTACTTTAGTAACCCTAAATATTGTTATCATACAAGGTATGAACTTTTATTATGGAAAATTAATTTGGATATGTTTTATTTTTCCCTGATTTGGTTAAGTAGTTATATTGATGTTATTTTACCAAAGACAAGTTTCCGTTCATAGAATTTAATTAGCGAGTCTCCTGAATGATTATGAGCTGTTTATAGATCGAATAATAGTGATTAACTCTGAAGTGGTGCAATGGTTAGTTAAGTACTGTATAAATATTATAAAATAACTGTTTAAGGTGTTTCATCTTTTGCGTTTATTTCCTGCCATGGCTTCAGTGACTGTTGTTCTCGTGTCAAATGTTCAAAATCATTCCATAAATTGCTAAAATTGTGTTAGTATTATCGCAATTATGAAAGATAATTATTGCAAGAGTCTAAAGATTTCTAAAATGTAAGTATCGTAACAAAAACAGCCACGATGAAAGATGTATTTATGTAAAAAATTGAACTGTCATTAGTTAGCAAATTGGCTTGAATATTGGCTAGAATAAATGTTTCGAACTTTCGTAAACATCGACAGAATATTTGCTTCTTTTTACAGTTACTATGTAAATAAATATATTTATTTAATGATTCAAGAAGTGTTTGATTACTTTAAACCGGAATCTATCCCTGGATATGTTTAACCTTCTTTCCCGTCGACAGAATATATCTCAGACGTCATAAAATGTGCCGTAAGTATAACATTGTAAAGCGGTAAATGGCGCCGTGGTGCCTGATTGCTGGACGCACTTTCCTTATAGACAAATCACAAAATATAGTTATTTCTATTGTTATTAGTTTGAGTATTGTTAATGTTCATTGAATATAGTAATTTAACAAATTTTGTATGACGTAATATAACGTCGTTATTTTAACTAGATTAGGGAGCGATTAAGTGACGTAATTTTGACTTTAACTATAATCAAATACAAATACTACAAAAATTACAATATTGTAAGAACTACTTACTACATTAAATCTAAAAAAGGCTCTTAAGGCTGTGTACCAAGGATGCTGGCGGCATTTCCTCGGTAAATGATGAATCATACGAAAGGATATTTTGTGCCAATAAATGTTCTGGAAGACAAATCAGTTACCAAATTAAATTATATTTTTCTTATTTTTTACTCAGAGAGGGTTCACTATGGTCTTGCAGAAGAAATATTGGCATTAAATAATAAAAATATAATTTAGTTTTGTAACTAATTTTATAATAATTGTTGTATATAATAAATAAATACTATTAAAAAATCTATTGATTACATGTACAATTCCGAACCACTAACTAAGCAAACACCATTAATTAAGCATTTATTATACATACTCTGAAGGTAAGTGCTTAAATGTGATTCAGCCAAGCGTTTTTTTATCTAATAGCTAATAACCGCTAATATTTTTCAACAAAAGCTGATACGTTACTTATACGAACACTCCTTATATGTAATATGTGTTTACACCGAAACATGAAATTGGGTATCTGTACCCTTACCATGAGTTGTGACTGAGGTTTTCGATAACGAGTATCGAGTTTACTATCTGTGCATCTTGTTCGCACTAAATAGTACAAGCGAGATGCACAGATAGTAAACCTCGATACTCGTTATCGAAAACCTCAAAGTCACAACTCACGGTAAGGGTATTGATATGTAATGTGTGTTTACACCGAAATATGAAATTAGTTATCTGTTAACATTAAATCGATTACGTTCTCGCTATTAAACGTCACAGTTTGGCAAGGTACATTTATGAAGTTTAGTGTAAGTTTATAATTATAAAAAAAAATACATGACTTAATTAGACACAACAATGTTTACCACTACATAACATGCATGATTTTGTTTACGAGTGCGTTTAAGACAGAATCGGAATGTCTATTAAATGCCAATGGGCCGACGCATTAACAGCACACACTTAGTTGTTAGCTGTTTAAATAAGAGCTGTAATGTAATTTTAAAAGCTTACAATAATGTAGTTTTCAGCTTCTCTGCCAAGTTTTTAAAGCAATTTCAGCGTTTAGGGTTCCGTCGCAAATGATGGCTCTCTTTACTAATTCCTCGCTAATCTGCTGAGGATATTGTTGATACTATTTAGAAATATCGGTTCTGTTGTATATAACTGGCTAATCGAAATTTTATACTTTTTCTTTTTACATACGCTATATATAAAACTGATGTCTTATTGCCACTTCCTTAAATAAAGTCAACAAACAATAGGTTCTAATAAAACAACAAATACACAAAACATTTTTAGGATAATTTGACGTAAGGTTATTTACGCGTTTTGATAAGTAAGGATGAACTATAAATTCACGAAAGGCATACTCTATCCATAGACTTAATAAAAAAACACGAGTTATGTTATACCGCTTTTTAAAGTATAATTAAAGGTTGGTTTCAATGTCAGTGCGTGGCGTGGTAGACCTCATTAAAAATGTGAACGTGTTGAACTTTTGAATATACTATTACGTATATTTCAGAATTTATAACATTTTAATTAGGTCTGGCCAGGTAGCCACATTTCAATAGCGTAATTATATTAACTGCGTATATATTACGTTTATATATTATTTAATTAACTCTGCTAAATCAAATCACAGATTTATATACCTAATTAATGTTAGCGTGCATCAGGTTAATATCTTCTAAATTGCTTTCAAAATTACCGCGCGTGCCTCCAATTTATGAAATTAAAACTTATAGGGAATTATGTCGACATGGATAATTTCGTTGCATGGGTGCCCTCAAAAGAATTTGGTTACATTAAAGTAAGGAATTAGCCTGAGTTATTGGGAGACACGGCGCGGCGCACGCTCGTCCGTGAAAACTCACTTAAACTTTTTTAATTAAATTTCTGATTTTTCTTGCGCTGTGAGCTTTATTCAAAACGTTGTATTAATTAGCCTGCTACTGGAAACTAATGGTCACCGTAATCGGATTTCACGCTGTCACGCCCGTAACTCGCAATTAAACTTTTAATGTGTTAGGTATATACCAGTTGCGCTGAATTTTAATGCAGCGTTACATTAACATTATCGACCTTTTGTAAAGTACTATAGTATCCAGCTTACTGGGAAGCAGTACCTGCTTTTAGTCTTAATTATGATAGACTAGATTAACAACATAAAGTCATCAGGGGCAGGGTCCATTTGACAATTAACGACTTGAAACACCGCCTACGTAAAAAGATAGGCAATAAGATGCCCTTGTTTACTGGAAAATAGTATTTATTAAGACGATTGCGACTTTATTAGTCTCTATAGGCAACTGTTATTACCACAAAACAGTGTCAATTTTTGGCCTCAATGCCACTTCTTTAGGCCGCTTTTATGCAAACGCAAAAAACATGTCGGAAGCCATATTTTTTAGCAAGAATTAGTAAAATTTTCTTAAGTTTGCGCTACATTTCATCGATAAACAGACGCTTATGACCACTAAATAGTGTTAGTCAACGGCAACGCCACTACGAGTACAACGAAACTTTCTGCTCTTCGCGCCACTGTCATGAAAATGTCCCATTAAATGTGTACTAGAACACTGACAAGACACATTACACAAACACAATTTCACGAATCCGGGTCGAGTAAACGCTCGCCAGATCATTGCCGGCGGCAAATAGCAGTAAGTGGTAGCGAATCTCCGCTAATGTGTTTGATCATAACGAAGTGGAGGCTTTGTTTGCTTTTAATTAACGAAAACGACGCCGCCGACGGTCATTAAGACGACCGATGGGGTTAGCGCTATGATTCGTATCCGTCGGTGCCTTGTACCCGAAGGTTCTTAGTTTTTTAAGTACTTAACCTTTTTAACCTTTTAAACGGATTTCGTCTCGCAGCAACATGCGGCGTACACCCCAATACCTCGACTAATGAAGATCAAATAGGTATAAATCTTTGTTGTTTTCACAGCATCGGCCATGGGACTTTTAGTTGTTGGTGGAGGTTGGCATGGTGGGCACCGCCGTGCGTGCAACTTTAGTAGCTCTTGGCGTTCTAATTCACTATAACTCAAATAGAGGAGTCCGCTGCGAGTCAATTTTTTCTATTTTCTTTCGATTTAAATATCGTCAAATAGACAATGTTTTGAGTAAAGAAAATACACCTATAACCTCATCCTTAGTACGGTACCAGTGGCAGCGGGTCAATTTCTTTTTATTAGGAAAGACGGAGCCAAAATTTGCACGCACTTTCAACGAATGACATCTCGCATAAATCTGGAGCGGAGCCGAACTGCGGAAGCACCTCCACAGTACAAAAAACCACAAAGCCAAATATAGCACTAAATAAACCCTACCCGGTTTTGGACCCGGGTATGTCCTTAAACTACGTCCAACAATGAGAGGTAAGGCACAGCGATGACCATCACGCTTGAATCTGGAGCAGCCCAACTGGGGAAGTACCTCCTCCTTACAGAAGACCACAGCCATAATAGCATTGCTGCCTTTCAGGTCTGTAGTGTTGTGTTCCTGATGGGTGAGTAAGGTTCCCGGAGCTCCAACCCCCCTTAAAAGCCGGCAACGCTCTTGTGACTCCCCTGGTGTTGCGGGTGCCCATGGGCGACGGTAATTGCTTACCACCCGGCAATCCGTCTGCCCGTTTGCCGCCTATGACATAAAAAAAAACAACGACACACTTCGAATGCAACGAGCATTGTTCCTTATAAAACCTTTAAAATAAACGGACAAACAATGACAATATAACACTACAATAAGGAGCTAGTATGATTATATTCCGATTTTAAGTAGTATACTTAATATTACATTTATTTACAGAAATTACAATCGTATTATGATAACTACAAGTACTTAACTAGTTACAGTATAAAATCTAAAAAAGGCCCTTGAGGCATTGTACTAAGGATGCTGGCGGCATTTCCTTGTTGTTACGTATATTCGTATAGCAATGCTGATACGTTGTGCGAGGGAGCCGCCAGCTCTTCGGTGACCAGTTACATCCACCAGACGCTTCGCGATTTCTGCAAAATTTTTAGGTAGTTGATAGTGAACAATTATTCCTCAGCTGCTGGTAAACCATACATTTGGGTTCATAAATAACTACACGATAGGTCCACTTAAGTTGGGCGGTTAGCAAGTAGTTAATAATATAGTGGATAGTTAAGGCATGGCTGAATAAACTTAACTTTTAAACAGAGGAGTAATTCCTTCCTCAGAGGATTACCTTGAGTTAGGACTAAAGGATTTACTTAGTTCGTGTCCAACACCTACGTGTATTCAACTTCTACGTATATTCAAATTCTAAACTTCTCTACAGAGCCTTCTCTGTTATACCTTAATGTGTACAAAACCGGCATAGCCTTTTATTGATCAATACTTTAGGGTCTACCCTTAAAATGCCCTTGCTAACCTTGCTGAACTGACTAACTACTCTACTACCCTACCTAGTTAGTCTGATTGCGTACATACCAGTCACACATGGTTTTACAAGTCTGTCTCTCCCAAAAAATATTCAAGAAGGCTAGAGAGTATCTTGCATGTAAAAACATAATTTTGCAAGTTAGTTTTTAAGCATCAGTATTGTTAATAATTTTACCATCAAGTTGGTAAGTAAACAAACATGACTGTGATGTAATCAGTCACATTTTAATTAACTATTCATAGAACAAGCAATCGATCATGTGAAATAATTGCCTCCAATCTATGAAGCGAGACGGAAATTTGAACTTATGTCAACAGAATTTACATGACACAAACAAGTTATCGAATTTAATTACGTATATTTATAATTATGAATAAATATTCATCAGCATCATGATATTTACGTTTAAAAGTCACATTTTTAATGGCATTTTTTTATTTATAATGCTTTCAGCCTTGGGCTGTCAGTTGCTGTTGTTAACCCTTAATTTATTTGAAAAGCGTTGCACGAGGCGCAAGAAGTTTCCGTCGAATCATTTAAATAAACGAACTCGCATCATTATATCAGATCTAAGGATCGAACAAATTGGCAATTAGTGGTGCCGGCGCCGGCGTTGGGCGCCGCAGCCGGCTGGGGCGCGCGCACGGCCTATTAAACTACCAGTATTTGGTCTGTTAACTAGGGGTCACAACCGGATTTGACTCTGAATGGAGAAAAACTGTTGTAAGACTTCAAGACCGGTTTTCTATTCTGTTAACTAAAACTAACTTAGTAGGGCAAACCTTGGCTAATCGGTGATACTTAGTAATTTTGTGATACCGCATCGTAAGCTGAGCTCACAAGAGTGAATTTATAGCAAATATCAAAAACTTTATTTTGTGTCTTCTTATATACCTACGAGTAGCTTTTACTTATATCATCACATTTACATACTTACAACACAAGCTTTATATTAAGCTTACTGTTGGACAAGATTGATTTGTGTGTGATTCTAAACAAATGAACTATACAGATAAAACATATAGGTATATTACTTATATTCCTTTTAATCTCTAAAAAAAGTATGATACTTTCCATAAAGTCAAAATGTTAACTTTTAAACTTATGAAACTGTTTAATTAGACAGGCGTTCGATATTTATCAAGTAGCAGTAGTAGTTAATGTAAATCCATCCTTTTTCCCTATAACTTAAATAACGTAATTTAAATAGTCATACATCATGGCGGGTTCTGATACTTTTCTGATTTTACGTGTGGTCCATGACACGTGCAAGGGCAGCAAGGGTACACAAAGTAAGCGGTTACTTTGTATATATACCCTTTAGATTTTATTTAAGTATTGAAAAGGACTCTGCTTATGCCTCCCAAATGCCCGATCCACCTTGGTTCCGTATGTATATGCGTTAAAGGTAGTTTTACTTCAGAATTGGAAGGTCTGGTTACTTTTTTTAAATCTGAACATATATTTCAGTTTGAAAAATGTAAGTACTTTTTTTAAAAGGCTTATTTTTAAAAGTTATAATGTAGATGAAATACTGTTTTTTATTCTTATTGCTAGAGGCGCTCCATCGGTAAGTAACGACTTGTCACACCACTGGTGCTCTAAGCTGCAAAGGATTATATGTACAAAAGAAACAAATCATTACAACGTTACTTGAAGAAGCATCTGATAAATAACACCGATAATCATTCTTAAAATTAAAATTATGTAAGGAATGTCGAGTCGAATCCAGTAATAAACATATCCTGCAAATTTCTTTCGCTGACTTAGGCCCACTTCAACCAGACAAGGTTAGCCAAATAACCCGAGGTTAACATAATAATTCCATACATATTTAACCCTTGACTCTGTGTTAGTTGCTAACCCTGGATGATGAAGCCTTAAGAGTGTACCAAACAAAACCAAATCCGTCAGAAATGAATAAACTAATAAAAGAGTACCTACCCAGTCTTTTTGTAGATATAAAAAAGCCCTGATCTTTACAAGTTTAAGTTTAGTGTAAGTTTCTTTTAACGTAAAATCTTATTTATATGGGAAAAACTAACGCGATGGTAAAGTAATAATACGTTAAAAACTTACACTCAAGGCTCAGAACTAAATACATAATACATACATATCAGCCGTATGCGGTCCACTGCTGGACATAGGCCTCCCACAAATATGACTTGTATCATCTTGGGGGTAGTTGCCATAGTCGCCACGCTTGGCAGGTGGGTTGGCGACCGCAGTAGCTGTAGATTGGGTTTCGACGGACGCTGCTGCCCGTCCGTAAGATATTTCCCTTATCTAACTAAGAACTAAATATAATATGTAAAATAAAATCGTTTCTCCATTCACATACCTGCAGCGTATACGGGAGCTATTTAATCACAAGAAGGCCTATTTTTCCCTCTAGGTTAAAGGTCAGAAATACGCCTGGTTGGTATATGTATATGTCAATACTTGGGATTAGGTTGGCGATCGGACTTCATTAAGCCGTGACATAAATACGGTGATAAACACTAGAGCGAGGCGGTGGAAGTGCCACCCACAATCACTTTTAGATACAGCAGCCATTAATGCTTTAATTATCTTGAAAGCTATTTTAAAAGACTTTTCCGTTCTAAAACTTGCACATGAAAGACGGTGACAAAAGAACAATGCTTGGTGTGGAGACGATCAGATTAAAAATATATTAGTAGCTAGCAGTGCCCCGAAGTGTTGTCCGCGGTATTAGGGAAACGTAGCCTAATGTGTGTTAATACAGGGTGTCAGCTAACTCCATACCAAATTTTATAAAAATACGGCTTCAGTCGTTTAGACGTGAAGAAGTAACAAACAACCATACTCACAAACTTTCGCTTTTATAATATTAGTGTAGATATATAACTTTAGATATGTTTTACATTCGAAAAATCAATTTTAATTAAATTTGTATTTAACTTATACCGCCATACAATATTTTTCAGTTATGCAGGATGACTGAAATAACTCAAGGCCGGGTCAGTTTTGGGATTAAATAAAAATATATAGAGATATAGGATAATATACCATGCGCAAGATGAGTGTATTTAATTCATATAGGTAATTAAAAAAATTGTTTTATGAAGGTATTTTTATAAGACAAGTATTTGTAGATTTAAACACCAAGAACATGTTCCAATCTCTTAGCATTAGATGCCTTTGAACCCGACCGTCCTGGGTTCAAATCGTAGTTTACTTGTGTGATGAACACAGGTATTTTTTCCTGATGTTTTGGCTGTTTTTTATGTATTTAAGTATTTATATATTATGTAAATTGTTAACTGAATGCCCACAACACAAACCTTCTTGAGCTTACCGTGGGGTACGGTTTATTCATGTAAGGATAATTTTTTTCCCCTTACTAGCTCGGAAAGAACTGTTTTATTCTTTAAAAACACATAGCAAAGTTAAATTTTATTCGCAAGAGTTCAAAGTAATTTCATACAAATTTTAATGTTTTGGAATGATAAATGATGGATACCAATCATTTTGAATACATTTTTAAAGTTTTAGAATTAATTTTTTCCACGCAGTAATGAGATGAAATATTGTGTGTTTCACTCGGTAGCAAAGTGCGTTCCCCTCTCGTGCTTTGAAATCATCCCAATGCTCTAGATTCCACTCTTTGAACCACTCGCTATGCTCGTGGAATATTGGAATCTTTCGCTAGCTTTGGTCTCAATATCACCACGAGAAGGTAAACACTAACTTTGCTCTCTCGTATAACACATAACTATTAGAGGCAATTTCATGTGGCTTGAAGTATTCGGGGCGGGTGTAAACAAAGCGCATTTATGAGATCCAGTTAACAGAGCGAAATGCACGTCGAGTGTTTTTTACTTTTATGTTCCCCAAAATCAAAGTGTAAACACGACTCCGCCGCGGCCCCTGTGCGGACGGCGGGGGCGACCGCCGCTCAGTATTCAGAGTATCGCAAATGTAACTTTCGGTTCTTTTCATGGCTAAAGTATGTTGGCGGCAATCCATAATGGGATCGCCATTATTCTTGCCATTAATTCGCGTGGCCCGGCTTCCGTGCATTAGCGGGCAACGGCGACGCTGCCAATCCACGAGAAAGGGTCGCCGAACAATATACACTCACACCACTACGTCCACATACGCACACACGCGTCGCTAAGTGGAGCACAATTTAATTGATATACAAAGAAACTAAAATATATATAAGCTCTTATTTTTTATTGAAATGCTGGCTATGGCTATTACCGCGATAATGGCCTTTTGTTCTATAAGTCCATTTTTATCTAATTATAAAACTCCATTCATATGAACAGTGAATGGAGTTTTATATTTTCTCTGTCTCTGTATATTATCAACGATTTACTTAGTATAATCCTGAATTTAAGTCATAATATGTTTGCTAATGCAGAGTAATCATGTTGAACATAAATTCAACAGGTAAATAAGCTACTTCATAAAATTAATTAACACCAGACGGTGTAGAAAATAAATTCTTCATTTTCCTGCGCAGATTGCATAAAAATAATCAAATAAGTGGCATGGACATTATTCAAAACGCGCAGCTGCATGTGGGAATAGGATGCAACTATGAGCTCTCACTCGCGCCCCCACTCACCCTCTTCCTGAAAGAAAAACTCTCGAAAAACTAATTACAACTTGTAATTGAAATTTTGCGTGTTATATAATCGGATACTTGAGCCGTGAGTAATGTATAAATGGACGGCGTGGCGCGCGGCCGGCCGGTCGAGATAGCGCTCCTCAATTTCTGGATTAACTAACTTTTATACAATAATTCTTAACACAATTGGTTTTTTTCTAGATCGTACTAAATAGTACCAATTACTTGTATTCTTTTTATAGTAATCGGTATTTTTTTTACCATACGTAGTATTTTTTTCTGCTATTATTAAGATATTATCCTCTATAATTGAATTAATTTACTTGAATTGGACTTTATTGCCTGTTCTGATAAATTAAAAACGAGCTAGATTAATGATGAAGATTAAATTAGACAAAGGTTAGAAAGCATTTAAGAATAATCTGTAGGTAAGTACATGTAGAAATAATAATATAGGACATTAAAATATAAATTCAATATCAGATAACTTCTTAAATGGAACTAAACTAAAGTGAGTGCGACGCAAGACTTAACGTATCCATTTAAGAAAAGAGAAGATGCACAGAAAGTGCATGACGATGCATTCAGCACAAAACGGTTTCAATTCAAACAAGCATTTTTAATTAAAAACCCCTGCCAACGAATAACACTATCACAATAGCATCAATCTAGGAAGCGATCTAACTGTATAAATGCGAATAATGCGCAATCAAAAGGGCAGCGGCCAACCACTCGAGGGCTGCAATGAGTTCCCTCGCCGACCATCGACGATGCCATAGACACCGCAAGGAGCGCCCTTGCACACTTTATGGTAGTTTGTCATAGTTTTGGACCCGGGTATGTCCTTAAACTACGTCCAACAATGAGAGGTAGGGCACAGCGATGACCTTCACGCTTGAATCTGGGGCAGCCCAACTGGGGAAGTACCTCCTCCTTACAGAAGACCACAGCCATAATAGCACTGCTACCTTTCAGGTATGTAGTGTTGTGTTCCTGATGGTGAGTAAGGTTCCCAGAGCTCCGACCCCCCTTAAAGGCCGGCAACGCGCTTGTGACTCCTCTGGTGTTACGGCTGCCCATGGGCGACGGTAATTGCTTACCACCAGGCAATCCGTCTGCTCGTTTGCCGCCTATGTCATAAAAAAAAAACTCGTCCTAACGGCCCAGCCACGACAATGCGCGACTTGCGGCGCGGCAAGCGATTTATCTGTTCGTTGCGCGGTCGAGACGCGCAATGCACTGCGGTTAGTTGTGATCACACGCAATGAACAGATAAAATGCTTGCCGTGCCGCAATTCGGGCAATGTCGTGGCCGGGCCGTAAGAATGCGGAGTTGAAGCCGTTGAAGCGTTATTATACTCACACTTATAGAATAATGATCTTGTACCTGCTTCCCAGGACGGATTTTACGTCTAGCCTTAAGCTTTAAGAAATGCCTACAAATATTTGATGAAAATGCTTACAAATATGTAGAGATACATTTTAAATATTTATCTTTACATATTTAAAGTAGAATCTGCTAGATAAGATGCTAGAACTAAATCGATTAAAAAGTACGTAGAATATACGTACATGTAAAAGTTACGTTTTAGAAAAAGTAACAACACGTTGTTGATGGGTACCTACTGTCAAAGTATGTCAAATATATTTATTACCAAACACAACTAAATACGTAGAAAAACAATTAATAATTTGAACTAAATAAAACTAAGAATAAATTTAACTAAAACTAACATAAATGTAAAAGTAATATTGTTCCTGTACACTAATAGGCAGAGCAGAGACAACAAGAATCGGTACTTTGGGTGCCTATATGTGCTAAGTCTAAAATAATACTATCGGTACAATATAGCCGTATTGCCGGAAGCCTTAAAATTAAAAACGTTTTTACTTTGCACTTTGGGCACATAGCGGTTGCACTCGAAGACTAAATTAGCCAACATCAATCGCCGTCTAGTCGGTTAGTAATCTGTGCCACCACCCTAACCCCACTTCGTTGGCTTTTTTGCGAATTACAGTTTTGATTGCTTCGCTATACAACCTACCTTTGTTTGATAGCCTTAATTAAAGGCACTTGTTTATTAGACGGCACGTGAAGAATTGCAATAATGCTTTTACAATGCATATGCTCAGAAAGTGGTACTTTATGTAGTACAACTTACGCCTAGAAAGTGCCACTTTCCGCACAAGCACGGGAAAGTAGTTTTTTATCTTACCAAATATTTTATAAATATTTGTGCAAACGAAGGTGATATATTAACAGCTACAATCGGAAATTTTAACGAAACAAATGCCAATCAAACAATGTCAATGTATAAATTAGAAGACAGTAATGATTAGAAATATATATTTTCGTAAAATTCTTGCTTAATACATTGTAAAACATTGTATAACACAAGTGTGGAAATTAGGTGGTCCCCATCTTTCCACACTTGTATCGCAAATAATTATTCAAAGATTCTATTACGTAAACGGTAAACGCTCGTGTTCGAATTTTGGAAAGACTACGGTAGCTTAGTCGGGAGAGGTACTGTCTGAGCCCTGAGTGTAAGTTTTTAACGTAACTTTACGTCACAAACGTGTTTGCGTTTCCTATCTAAATAACATTATCACTTACGCGTTCGTAAACCTTTTCTTACGTCAAAAGAAACTTACGCTAGAGCCTCTGATGTCATGACATGTGCCAATCCCAAGTGCTAAACTCGCCAAAATCTTAATTATTTTCGTTAATTATAAAGGACATAACTACCTAAATTATCAAATTGTTTCTAATTTCAAGCTGTACTAAAAACTATGCCGCTTTATGTATATGTAGATATTTTATTGATGTGTAACATTTAAATGAGTTTATTTTATATATTAATAATTATTACCTATGTCACCTAATTGTAAGCTCACTTAAGAACTTAATTCGGTTTTATACTTAATTCTTAATAACTACTAGTAACTCAACTTTTTCCAAAGCAACGAACTATGATTATTAACTTCTAAAACAGTTATAATTAATAAAATTTCGGCAACAACAAAACTCTAAAAAGCTTTTTTGATCAATGTCACATTGAATCAGAGTCAGAAATAAAATGATTACAAACATCCGGTCAAGCCGTGAGGGGATAGGACAGAGCCTGTAGTGCGGGGAAATGGAAAAAGCATTAACGGATATGTCAGTGCCGCATCAACAGAGAGTGCCTGCTTTGTAATGCTGAATAAATACCATCTACCTCCCTACTTAGGGCCGGTGGCGTAGTCACGAGTTAACCGTTCGTTTTAAAAGGTTAGTAAAGAGATGATTGTAAATTCACACAGACAAGTGAGAAATATATTTGAATAATATATTATACAGTTTTAAGAGAAATCAATATTCTTCTTAAAACGAAAAGTACGCTGTTATCGACATAGCTAATTAGCAGTGATCGGCACTATGGGTGCAAAACTTTAACAAAACTCGTTAAGCGTACTAGATACGTACGTTACGTAGGTAAGAGCCATAAAAACAATTATATTCTTACACACAAATATTGGCATATCGAGATTCCGATATACAATTAAATTGGACACTAGTTTGCAAAATGTATTCGTGTTTTTCTTGATGATAAGTAATACTATAACTCAGTTAAACAAGTTTTGTTAAAGTTTTGCATCGTTAGTGCCGATCCCTGCTTATTAGAGACCCACCCCAACGTACCACTTTCAAAATGTAATTTGGACCACAACGGAAAACCTCAGTGATATTCGTTATGCATTATGTTTAAAGTAAGTATATTTACTTAAATGAAAACTGTGTTTTTTATACTTTACTTAAAAACAGGACACTAATGTTTAAACCAGTGTTTACTGACAATAAAAAAATATTTACATGTGTCAAAATCATTGTATTTTTTTATTTTTGTTTTCCGGTGGTCAATAGCTACCAGCTTGTGTGTATATAAGTTATATTATTGTTAAACATTACATGGTATCTAAGCGCATAAGTCTTTATTTAAATTAGGGATATGATCCCTTAACTGCAATCCACAAAAAATCACATTTTATCCATAGGAAAGTCGCGAACAAAATCTCGTTCCTGGACCACATGCGTAGATAATCCATATTATTGTATGTAACTTTGATAACTCTTGCGTTCCCCGGAAGATTGATATCGACAACACTAATATTATCGCTAACAACTAAAACTAAAGTTAAACACCGATTAGCAGCTAAAGCGCTGCCGGGCTCGTCATAAGTGGGCGAGACGTCCCATTTCCGCGCGGCCATGGATCGGGAATGTTTTAGCTAAATCGACTCTGAGATTAGATGGATATTTTTAATGTAGCAAAAGCATCGCCTCGCCTCATCCATTAGCAAGATTTCACGAGCTGCTATAGCACTGTGAGGGTTTTACGTTAACGCTGAGATCATAAAGTTGATGATGAATACGTAGGTACTATAAAAACTTTGATATAGAATTAGCACATCAACTGCTAAGTACTAGCCACTTGCAACTTTTATTGAAGACCTTTTATTTGGCTTTGTTGACAAGTTACTGATAGAGATTAATCAGTGTAATCAGGAATTGTGGTGATGTATTCAGACACATTTTAACATGAAGCTTAAATTGCCCATAAAATACTGATGGTCACAATCATGTTTTTTTACAATTTTTTTACAAATTACAAGTTACAATTAAAAAGCCTAAACTTTATGTAAAAGTTTTTTTTTTCGTTGTTCCGAGTTACATTTATTTACGGATATTACAATCGTATTATAAAGAAATTAAATTGGCTAATTCGGACATTTAAAGAATAACATTATCCTCATGGCCTCGGAAAAGCACAAAAGTTTGTGGTCTTGTTTATCAACATGAACTCAAAACAATTACGATATCGGGCTTAGAACCTGTTGTATTAGCCACTTACCTGTATAACGTTTAAACAGGTTGTTAGAAATCACAATATCCACCGGCCTACCATTTATTGATATTCTAACACACGATAAAACTTTCATAATTAACTTATCGACGAAAAAAGTGTTTAAGAAATCAGTTCCAACTGCAAGTTTAATCAATTAAATAGTCCTCTGGAGTTTAAGTCATATTTATTCTCGATAATTTTATACAATCAAGGCATTATACCTATGTAAACATAATTAAATACGCTAACCGAGGGTTACCTACCGCACCGCACCTACATGGTCGTACAAAGTGCATAACGCCGGTATTCGAAGTAATTACTCGACGCGAGTCCGTCGGAATTTTAACTCTCACCCCCTCGACAAACTTGTGTTATTAAGCCACTAGTTTCGCGCCTATCCTGCCATCGCCGTGTTACACTCTAATACGAATTCTTTGGGTAACACATTGTCACGATAAATAAAGTTAACGATTACAAACTTTATAATTATTAACGTAGACTTTAGTAGAGGTAAGCTGTGAACTTACTAAGCAACGCTCAATATATAAGGGAATATTTATTGAAGTTCATATAAGATGACGGCACCAGTAATGGACAAGGAACCAATCATGAACATTAGTGCTTATTTCAAAGGAGTTAAGTGTTGTGCATTTGTTGGGACATATTCAAAATAACTTTATGATGTTTGAAATAAGAACTAAGTGTCCATCATGGGTGCCTGTCAGCTTAAAGTTTCTGACATTAGTGCCATTACCTTACATGTAACAAACTGTAATAGAAATAAAACGAATGTTCAATAACTTATAAATAATGTACCTCATAAAATATAACTCGTAAATAATAATATGATAATAACCGGAACAGTGTCGGACTCTTGCATGAAGGATTCTGTACCATTATTTATACCACTTAAAATACAATATAAGTATTATACCGGGTGTGGCCTGTAATAGGAGCTTTAACTTTAAGCATCGTTTCTCCACCAAAAACGTAGCAACATTTGTTCTACGACTTTTGAAAATAACTTATAGTTTAATAAATATTAATAAAAAAAGATTTTCCAAGCAAGCAATGTATTGCAAAAACTATGAAGTTTGTAGGCTGACAGTAAACGTCAACTAGACTATTGGATGCTGTTCATTGAAAATACTATTTACTTTGTTCGAAAAAATCACAAGTAATATATTACCCAATTATTTAAAGTTGTAGAACAAATGTTGTTACGTTCGTGGTGTAGAAGCGATCCCTAAAATTTTTGCTCCTATTACAGGCCGCACCCGGTATATTTTTTTCTAATTACCTGTAATGAGAGCCGCCCCACTTACCGACAGACAGACAGACGGACTGAGTAGTTTTAGTAATAGATTTACTATACTATCTTTTGCCTATACATTACTGCCTTAAAATTGAAACGGAGTCTTATCGGAAAGTAAGGTACTGTCGCCATCAGATATATCGGATCGGCCAACGTCGCAAATATTGGAACATCAACGCCTCTATTATCAAGGCGATAAAGTGCATGTACCAATATTTTTGAATATCTTGACTGCTACGATATATTTGATTTTGTATTTTTTATTTATTTATTATTGTTTTTAATAGGCGTAGTGGCAGAATGTCAAAACCCATGTATTGTAAGAAACTTGTGTAGGGGATAGCACAAATATTATATTAGCTTACTAGTGCCAATTAGAGTAAAACCAAGTAACTAGATTATATACTCTATGACGTGTAATAATTAATACATAGTAATAGGAAAAATGGTAGTTAAATAGCTTATCAATAGGTTACCGTTAAAATTTTCAAATATGTATATTCTATTGAGTAGACATATTTTCAAAAATGTATCGACCCTACGTAAACTTTACCAATTACAGTCAATAGTGCTTGTGCGCACAGCCTTTAAAAAAGTCAGTAAACGTTTATCGGAGTCTAATGTAGACATCGCTTAAACGAGACGGATGCTGCCCTAAGAAGGCTAGTTGGTAACGATTTGTGCAGGTCGGTGACAGATGCCCCGGCGCACGTCATTATCAAGGCGCGTCGGCGTAGCCCAGCTCCGCTTAATCCGGACCCAACCGACAACTTTGTAAATTAAATTGGCTCTGCGCTTCGTCAACTCCGCAGAATTACACTTCTTATGGCCCGCGGTAATCACCTACTCCGTATAAAAGCTCCATTAAAACTGGTGTCAATTACATTAATTCCTTATACGTATCCACTTAAATATATAATGTACAGCAAGCTTCTCTAATTAAATGTCATGTGCATAACGTTTTCCGTATAAATAATCCAGTAGAATGCGAACTGCGACGACAAGAACAATAATGGTCGCCGCTGTTAGAAATACGTGGTAAAATTAATTATCGTCAATCGACACACATCAAGATGCCTTAAGAGGACGTTAATTACACACAATGAGGTTTATCTAACGTTAAGTGTAACCGCGGGTGATAATTACAGTGGCAAGAACGGGCCGTAACTTCCTTTCGACCCGTTTTGGTTGACGATTAAAAAAATAGTGAAACAAGATCAGCCTACGGCGGGTTTCATAGAACTTATGTTCCCGTATATCAAAACGTTAGCTTTAACAAAAATAAGTTAACTACCAATTTTTCGCTCAAGGATTCCATCCATCAACTCAGGTATTTAACATCATTTTTTCATTGATAAAACGTCTAATTCCGCGTAACATGAGGTCATTAAAACGGGCATAAATATCAATAAAATAGACTAGATTATTTTTAATTGCTAGAGAAAAACACAGTATCTTTTACCAGCCAGGGCTCTCTTGCGCGGCAGTCTAGTGGTGAAACGTGCCCGGTAATAAAGACCAGGCTATTCATTAGTGTTTTGAGAAAAAGTTATTAGTGCCGACAAGTCATGCGAGGCGGTGCGCGCATGCATTCGCATTTTGCTAACACATTTTCTGGGTTGCGGCGAAAAAAACTCCAACGTATAAGGTTTTAAGGCCTATTTTCTTTTAATTGTCCGACTATACCTTTTCTTATACTGGAGAAATTCTTTAAATTAAAAGAAATAGATACCTTCTAACCTTGACCCGAATGAATAATGATCTCATAGCCTTCATAACTTAGATGATTTGATTGAATCGGTATGAAATTACATAGAGTAGCTTTCTATGAATTAAACGTCTCCCTAAAAATTACCTGCTATAAAAATGTAATTACCGATGTAGGTGTATGGTAATTAAAATACCAAAGAGTCACTAAAAATCGATTACTACAATATTTCATAGTGAATTTGGTCTGACATGGGTGTGACTAGAGAAAATTCATAACTTAATTATAGTTTTTTCTTAAATATCTATTTAAGATCATTAATAAGCATATAATTTATAAGTGGAGAAGCTTTATCATGTTACTGATGAATTAACTGATATGTTTTACCTAGACTGACGAAACATAATGGTTAACAATGAACGACACAAAAACTACGGTAAAACCGAATAAAATATCCATTTTAAAGTAGTAAGGAGTCATTACCGAGTATGACTTGAAATAAACGAACGAAGTTTACGAACGTTCATTCTCATCATATTCGTCATTTTCATACGTATAAGAATGAATTTACAATGTTCTCTAATGAGAGAAATTGCACGCTCAGGGACTGTACTATGAGATGCTTAATGAGTTTCAGTTTAACGCGAGCGAATGAAATACTTATACACTGTTCATATGGCTCCATCTCTTTCATCAGAAATATTTCAAGCTATTTAGGACGTGTAGCGTCTACTTTGTGAAGGTTTGTTAAGTCAGAAATGTACTAAAGTAAGGTTCATGTGGTCTACAGTGGTTCAATATTTTTTTGTGGGAAAAGCTTAGAAAACAAAGATTGATAAATTAGCTATTTAAGAAGGATAATCATTGAGTAGTGCAGTGGTAAGACAGAGCGCCTATTTTTATACATTCATATGTTCTGACGAGGTTATGAATAATGTATCGAATTTCATTCTTAAATAGACAAGGTAGGATTCAATTTTATTTAGAAACTAAAAGTGTTATCACTTTTTAGCATTTATTCTTGAATGAATACAGTGAGGTTATATTTTAAACAGATTAGTTACTTGAATAGTGTCGTGATAACAACACTAAATACATTGCAGCTTGGGCGCCTATCGACCGCAAGATTCGTTCGTATTCTCGTACCAAGAAATTTCGTAAACTAACGACACTGATAAAATATGACTATGGTTACGAGTTACTCATAATTTTCCTTACTCCACTCTTTGCGCCTGTGCCACTGTACAACACATGACCCACCCTGCTTCGTTCAATACCTCAGTGAATTGAATATTGTACATATTGCATTAATTAAAGATTACAGTGTTAACTTGCGAGAACCATTAGCAATCCTGTAGGTATTTAGATACAAGAAAGGTATTAAAGTTTCAAGGTCGATGATAAAATGCGTTTAATTTATCGTGAAATACAAGACTTTTCACACTATATATCTTGTTTTTTTTTTTTTGTGGAAAAGCAATCGCTGATTGAAATGTTTTGCATGATGCAACATACATATATTCGTATATAATAGATATAACATCTTCTTTGTCGGTGTCACTCTTGACAAAGTGGTCGTGGTCATCAATTTAGGTGTTGGTGGCAAGCTTAACAACACGCCGCCACTCCTCTCTGATGGCCGCCCTCCTCGTGTATTCATACAGTGATGATGAGCCATTTACTGCCACTATTATTTAGATTTTTAGATATAACATGCGAAGTACTTATTGACAGATGTTGGAGCAATAACATTGTCTCACACTTAGTGAAAATAAGCTGTCCCATCCTGCCGACATCCACCGCAGAACCGATTCGACGCCACCCGATCCTACTCCAGTGACTAACCCAAAGCAATCCCTTGATTATGAAAAGTAACCTGGGAACACTCGCGTTCTTCCCTGGTGTTAATTGGGCCCCCGTAGACAATACTAATAAGGCGCGGACGGCTTCTATCTGTCTAATTAAACGCGAAACTCGAGAGTAGCACCCTCACGACGAGAGGTTGTTTGCCGAGCCTCTGAATACACTGTAATAATACCGGCTAAGCGTGTTTGAGTGGCTCTTTTTCGGATCTCTGTAAACCCCCGTTTAATTAGCAGTATTATGCGTCTGAGTGTCGACTCGGGCTTGTTTAATTAAGCTAAGTCAGTAACAACAATCCATTAGCGCTATTCTTGTTACAGACGCTGTGTTTGCTATCATTATGGAATGGCTTCTAAGTAGGACGCCGTTAAGGCATAACTTTACTGTACATATAATTCGTGCTGAAAATATTAATTCATTTAATTCATTAAGTCTACTACAATTTTATTTAAATACGATTTTATAAAAACAGTTTTGTCTAGTTGTGCTACAGTTTTTTTCTAGCATACTTGACTCCAGTACTTATTAGTAACGCTTTTTAGCCTTTACCGAAACATTTGTAAATACAATTTGTATGAATTTAGCGGTGGTACTCTTATTTAGCATACCCGACGTAAGTTAATTAAAAGTGTGCGCGTTGTTATTGTTATTAGCAATTCGCGTAGGGGTGTCGCGGGGAGCACTCGATCCTAATTACAGATAGCGGCTGGAGCGACTTGCCGGTCCCGTCTCCCGCCCTGGGTTCCCGACGCTTGCCGGGTGCGGCGGCAGGGCGAACTAGGATAAATTACTGTATAAGTTCAATGCAGATGATTTAAAAAATCAAGTATGAACCCAGGACGTCTTTCATCGTGGGCAGGGTCACTAGAACGTACTAACTTTTTTTTTTTTTATGACATAGGCGGCAAACGAGCAGACGGATTGCCTGGTGGTAAGCAATTACCGTCGCCCATGGGCACCCGTAACACCAGAGGAGTCACAAGCGCGTTGCCGGCCTTTAAGGGGGGTTAGAGCTCTGGGAACCTTACTCACCATCAGGAACACAACACTGCATACCTGAAAGATAGCAGTGCTATTATGGCTGTGGTCTTCAGTAAGGAGGAGGTACTTCCCCAGTTGGGCTGCCCCAGATTCAAGCGTGATGGTCATCGCTGTGCCCTACCTCTCATTGTTGGACGTAGTTTAAGGACATACCCGGGTCCAAAACTTGAACTCAAACAACGAATAAAAATGTTGATAGATATGAACATCTTCAGAGACTTTCGCTACTAGGTTGAGTTTGGCAGTTCCTCTCCTGACAGCCTGAACCCCGCCCTAGTTTATGTTTTTCAGTTATTAGGTTTTGTTTAAATATTTTGGATAATGGAAATTAAATTTAGGGCATTCATTTTGGCAATATATATTTACACATATAGTATATAAATCCAATACGAGCAAATAAGTAAAACAGACATAGCCAATAAGGTATTTTATTTTATTAAATGAGATAATACAGAAACATACAAATGAAGTAAGTAGGTACTAGGTACAATATAGATTTGATACACAAAATTACATTACGATGTTTCCTTAAACATATCTCACAAAGAACATGGGTGATATTAGAACGTAGTATAGTATAGTAGGATAGATAGCCACTATTTATTGTAAAAATTCTGAGGAGTAATGAGGTCAATAAAAAAAGTATAGGTATAACTCCATACGCCATTAAAGTTACTTAGTAATAAATTAGAACTATTTAGTTCAGTCCATCTCACACTACGCTGGTTATCCTCATTCGATACCTCAGTTGCGAAAGAAACAGTTGGGAATAGCCTTCGTCTCGTTCTCAACGTGTTCTGTCGCGTCATGTTTGTGTTATAACGGCACTAATCGAATCTCCTTAATTAAGCTACCCATAAATAATGGACAGGCTAACGACGATTGATATACTTTTATATATAATTTGCCTACCTGCCTTTAATTTATACCTTTTAATTTATATACTTGCATATAATTTTAACAGAAAACATATTCTGTGGATTTTGATCACGCCTGAACTGACAAACCTTTCACTGTTTTTAGGGTTCCGTAGTCAACTAGGAACCCTTATAGTTCCGCCATGTCTGTCCGTCCGTCCGTCCGTCCGTCCGCGGATAATCTCAGTGACCGTTAGCACTACAAAGCTGAAATTTTGTAGTAATATGTATATCAATCACGCCGACAAAGTGCAATAATAAAAAGTGGAAAAAAATGTTTTCTTAGGGTACCCCCCCTATACGTAAAGTGGGGAGTATTTTTTTTCTTCATTCTAATCCTAACGTGTGATATATTTTTGGATAGGTATTTAAAAATGAATAGGTGTTTGCTAATATTATTTTTTGATAGTGAGTGAATGAAGAAAAAAAAAGTGCCCCCCCCCCCCCCCCCCCCTCTAACTTTTGAACCACAAGTTTCAAAAATACGAAAAAAATCTCAAAAGTAGAACTTTACATAAACTTCCTAGGAAAATTATTTTGAACTTGATAAGTTCAATGGTTTTTGAAAAAAAACTATATATATAAAAATGAACCCCTATTTCCCTTGGTCACGCTATAACTTGCGAACGGCTTTACCGATTTGGCTAATTTTGGTCTTGAAATATTTGTAGTAGCTCAGGGAAGGTTTAAATGGTGAGAAAGTATGAAAAAAGATCGAGTAATATACTAAAAAACGAAAATATTGTTCCCCCATACAAACTTATCAACACGAAAAAACTGTAAGCGCCGCAGGATTTCATACATCTTATGCGTTTTTGGTAAAATGGTCTCTGCTTTCACTCGAGAAAGACGGAAGCGCCGCAGGATTGCATATATCTTAGGCTTTTTTGCGAGCAAAATAGGTACTTTATGTTATTCCAGCACACTAAAGTCGTTAAGGCGGTAGTTTCTTACAAATTGTTAATAAATTAGCCCTTATTCCCTAAGATATGGCTGTCAAAATCTCTATTGAATGACAAGACACACTTCCTCACTTCAGGCCCGGTACCGCGAAGATCGAAGTTCGTATATGTCGAGCATTTCTCTTTTACGCCAATTAAGCGTTAAGAGTGACAGAGACAATCGTCCGAAATTTTCGAATATCGTTGTTCGCGGTAACGCCGCCGTTTTATGTATAATTTCGCGTTTAGTTTTAACCGTAAATAAGAATCTGCACTAATATTCATCATCATCGCCCATGCGACCGTCCCCTCCGTTGTCTTACTATTTCAGATGGGTACTGAGCGTGAGTGAAGTAGTAAGACAAATACCCTACATGGCGGTTGTAAGATTATTTCTGAATAAGGGGTCGGAGCATACATGCCCATACATTAGGTTGAAACTGACTGACTGACTTCAAATGACGCTGGCTGGTTATCACTCCATGTTATTACCCCTTCTTACTACTCGTGGTGGGACTGAAATTGACAACATTTTTTCGAATTTTCCATGTATAGTTGGGATCTATAACTCTTTCTTTAGTTGTCAGCGTCCTTTGTGGGCCCGTTTTTAGGGTTCTGTACTTAATATTAATATGTCAACAACAATGTATCAAATAGCCATTTTTAACTCTTAAGTGGGAACACTTACTGTGACGGACGAAAAACTACGGAACCCTACACTGAGCGTGGCCCGACACGCTCTTGGCCGGTTTTTTTAACATACAGTACATAAGAAAATTTTGTGCTTAAATTATAAATGCGTATTAAAGGCAATCAACAAATAAAAAAATAATATATTTTTTCTAATAAAGTATAGCTAAGATACTATAGATTAAATCTAAAAAAAGCCCTTGAGGCATTGTACCGAGCATGCTGGCGACATTTTGTCATTGTATCGTAATGCTGATAAGTTGTGCGAGGAAGCCGTCATCTTTATGGTCACCAGTTAAATTAAACAGACGCTTCGCGATTTCTGCAAAAAAATTATGTGTGCCTAACGGTACAAAGTAGTTCTCTCTGCCCAGGCTCTTATATTTGTTGCGTTTTAAAATTTCGGCGCTTTCCGCCGCTGCGCCCGATTCTATATTACTCAGTTGGAGATGGACGGCATTAGTAGGTATGTCTAATAACTACATAAGGAATAAAAAATATATTGTTTAATATAAATTTTTATAGTAATGCTACTTTGTGACACTCTATCCTAGCTCTAATGTTGAATGTAAAAGCTTAGAACGGCTTAACAAAACGAAAAAATGAACGACCGCCATCTACCTGGTGGACAAATATCGAGAGAGATCTCAAAAAAGCCCAGGTGCCCCAACAGACAACCCAAGATCGTAGAACTTGGCGCAGGACAGTGGGGAGACCCGACCCCAAATAATGGGACAGGAGAAGAAGAAGACAAATTAACAATTATATAGGTGTATGCAATAATCCGGTTAATTAGAATCAATGAAATACGGCCTTTTTAATGGTATGATTCTGGTACCTATTACAAAACTGAACAGCAAATTATTTTACACTTACATGTAATAAAATAACGGCGATATAACTACCAATACTTTTAAACGCTGTTAAGTAATCGTTTCATGGGTTTTATATTTAATTAATAGAATCAATATAAACGAGACTGTAAACCTGCCGAGAACTAGCCGCGGGCGCGACTGTCCGATTGCAACCGACTACACTACTCGCATAATTCCAATCAGTATTCAAATCAATGCAAATCGAAAGATTAATCGACGTGTGCGACCCGGCGCCGCGTAAGTGCTTTAATTACGGAATATTTTAAAACTTGTTTAAAACTCATCGTCTAATCACCATTAAGATTATTATTTTTAATTTTAACATAATATAATTGTATGGACCTCGGCGCTCTGAGACTCTTTAAGGACCCTTTCAAAGAGACTCAAAGACGCCACAAGAGACCGAAGGGCTGGCAGCTACCTCGCTCAGCGTATCAGTCTTACGATTCAGCGAGGAAATGCTGCCAGCATCTTGGGTACTATACCACAGGGGCCTTTTTTAGATTTATATTAGTTTTAGTTAAATTTATTGTTAGTTTTAATGATTTATTGTTTTTTTACGTATTTAGTTGTTTTAAATAAATGTAATTTCCCATTGTATGTGTTGTTACACTTTTTTTCTAAAATCGTTAATTACACGCGATTTTAGGTAGGTCGAGTATTATAATTTATAACTTGTAAGTAATTAAAATTATCGATTTCGCGGTTTTACTACTCGCTTAACTACGAGCTACGTCTCGTTGTCGATTGTTGATTCTAAGTATATTTTAAAATATTATTTTTGGAAAAAGCGCTCAAACCAATTCAAACTATTTTCTGTAAATTATAGTTACTATCTGTATAGTTTATATAGGGCTTTAGACTCTTGTTGTACGTTGTTAGTTTGCCTTACTTGTTTCATTCTCCTCTCTGTTGCTCTAAGGTTTACTGGAAGAGATTTCTTATTGGGATAAGTTCACCTTTGTACGTGTTATTTTTAAGCTTTTTTTGTAATTTATTTGTTGTACAATAAAGTGCTACTACTATTACTACTACTAAATTCCATATCTTAAATAAGTACGCTACGGTTATTTACTTTAATTAAGGGTTTTTAAAACGGTTTTATTAAATACCTGTATAGAACGAACGATTGACGAACTACCTATTACCGCTAATAAAAGAATATTTGTTTTCTAACTAGAGGTATTGTTGTCATTTCGCTATCTATATCTATCTATATCTCTACCTCTATGGCTAGACTATTTATTTACGATATTAAATACCTATAAGATTAGAAGAAAAATAAGATGTTAATTAAATATTACTACTGAAAAGTAACGTCAAACGATAACATAGTGCATGGCTGGCTGAAATGTCAGCTAAATACTGTATAAGTAAATGAATGTGTCTTAAGACTCAAGTATATTGACACTGACAGGTACTACCGGTAATAATTTTTAGGTGTAAAGTGACAAATAGACATATTGTTGTCAATTGGCTAATCAGAACTTTAGCGAAATGCAACTATAACCGGTACACATTATTTTATACCGGTAACGAACCCTGGTTTGATTACAATTGGTTTTTGTGATAATTCTATGAACCTCAATGTCAAATTGGTCGAAATTCAATTAATACATACTTATCTGGTTGGTGAAAAACGTGCAATGCCTGTAAAACAGGTTATTAATACCCTATTATTAGGGTTTAAGGAATATATTTTATTGTGTAAGCCTTAATAAGGCGTAGGGTATATATTACCCACCATTATATGAACTTTATTTCAAAGTAATAGGGTTCAGTTTTATGTAATCTTTGACACTTTTAACTGCTTGTTATACCTATATATGGTTACTAGAAATCGTCTAGGTTAGTTTTATTGGTTTAGTATGTATTGTAATTTTTATTTTATTTAATATACAAACAGTTTTTTTTAAGTTCTAGACCTATAGTTTCCAAAATTTTTATCAATTTAAAACTAAACACGATGAAGCACCAGAAAAACAATGTACTTATCTTAAAAAACTAGTCTGAGTTATTCACTTTGCTTTTAATTTTACATTTTGTGTAAAATTGGTTGTATTTGTACCCAGCATTCTAGACGTAGTAAGCAAAACGCTGTCTTGATATTTAGGTGAAGTAAGCTTTCGTTGCATAGTTATTTAAAAATATCCCTGACATGCGACATGAGGACATGACGCAACGCCTCAGTGATTTATCACTTTAGTTTCGTTAGCATAGATTTAACACACAAATGTGTGAATTTTAACGACCCACGATGTTAATTAGGTGGACGAAGACATATAAGTTTTGACGATACGTTATGTGAGCGCGTCATTGTTGTTTATAGATTTGCGAATTCTCTCAAATGGCATCATTAGAAAAAAAAAACTCATATATTCATATTTCTTAATAATATCTACATATAATAATAACCTTTCTATCTATCAACCACGGACCTCCACTGGTAGACATAGGCCTCCCCCATAGACCGCCACCGGGAGCGATATACTGCAGCTAGCGACGAGGACAGCGTAAAAGGTCCATCTAACTAATTTGTGGACATCCGACATTGCGCTTTCTTATACGTGGCCGCTAGCTTAGGACTTCTGCCGCAACGGACATCGACTCTGTGGCCTACCCATTTGGCAATGTTGTTGTTTAACAGTGCAATTCAAAAAGGTAACATTCACCATAAAAACGAAATAGATTTAAGGGTACCGTATAACTACCAAAGTATAGTCCAAAAGGTCATGGCCCCAAGTTTAGGTGTAAGCATTATTTAAATTTCGCAGTAATAAGACAAAGTTTGTTCATAAACGAAAGAATCAATAAAGTAGAAAAAAAGAAAAATAATATTGGGATTGATACTTAATTACAAATTGAACTTGTGGATCATACACACTATAGTTGAGTGGGTTTACGGTAAGTGAAAATATGTGATTTATCATTTTACATTAGACACAATAGGAAGTTTAAAAAAACTAAATGTATTTGAAAAAGTAATTGTCACATTTAAAGTGGGCACATATATTACTTACACAGGTATAAGATTTCTTAATTTTTAAGTTAGATTGGAGCTAATTTTGTAGCTAAAACCTCGCTTAAGTCGAACTTGTTACCGTTAAAGTAATTCCCCACTCGTTTTGAAATGGTCTATAAAGTTAAGGCAAAAGTTGGGGTCTGACAAAACAGTTTTTAAGTAATAAAAAGGGTTTTGAAAGCAAAAAAGGTTGTGTAAGTAATGAGATAAATTTGTATCTTGTATCTTTATGAAACGCGTCCCTTTCCGGCCGGTTTCACCACCCACGCGGGATCTAGACACAGATTCCCATTGCTCCATTGCCAAACAAATTCTAAATGATATTGGTGGAACAATTTATCCAAGGTAAGATTAATAGCGAATTAATTGTCTGAATCTGTTTTTACTATTCATTTACAGTATGACTTATATCTTAAACAGATTCCTGCAAAATTGTATCTTCAGTTTATCTGCAGGAGTTTTTCTAAATACACATTAGTTATATATAATTAAAATAGCATATATTAGTATAAAATTTTTGTAAAGCAAAGCAAGCACTTTAACTGATAATTTCACACTGTGGTGTGCAAATTATCACTTGAGTGTTTGTAGTAGTTAAGTATAATTAAAGGCGTTTTTAAACTTTCTTACTAAACTATTTAGAAAATAAGGAAGTCTTTTGCTCAAAATACTTAAATTAGAAATATTATTTGCTGAACGTCGTTATTTCATATACCTATTTCCACAGACTCCAAGGCACGAGACATAATTAAAATTACCAAACATGCCAGAAATTGCAATGTAGAAAACGGTTTGATCTTATCGCCAAGTAGGGAGCCGGTGGTTTTAGAAGTTAAAAACGCGGAATATAGGTCCTGTGTTGCCGACGACTACTATTTATTCATGAAATGAAACTGAAAACGGATAAAGAGCGTATACTGATAAAGTTTTTATATACCCGAAAAATTACTATATGAAACTTATATATTAATGTTTTTTGACAATTCATTACACAATATTTACAACATTCGCACACACATCTAAAGATATATCACGTGTAGATACTGATTTTAAATGACACCTTGACGTTTCGAACACTTCTACTTAACTACGCTACTCGGTGACCTCGTAAGTATTAATTTGTCGGGTATTTAAATGCTCTGTATGGTCGGGTGTTTAAATACGTTGAATAGTTTAGGTACTTTGATGTCTGAAACACAAGGTAATTTGAATATAAATCGGGATCATAGATAATTTGTGTTCAAAACTCGAAAGTTTTCGCCATCAACCCAGCGTTTAATACTCCATAATACCTTTTACGCTTGCTAGAACCACGTAAGATTCAGAGAGATGGTATTATCACTATAGTCGCCAATGAATTCTGAGGGTAGGTATGTTAGGCGGCATGACCGTCAGACTCGCAACTAATCGGCAAGCGTCGGTAACAACCTCCATGACTCCAACAGTCTCAACGCAATCCCACGATTGATTCTAATTACCGATACCACTATTTATTGGAGCAGTTTGCAAACGAACCTAATTGATTTCGCTGTGAGTTGGCGCTAATAAATAGAGCTCGTTAATTAATGTTATTTGTATGATGTTGTTGAATGACTTTAGTATAATGATGTTTTTACATTAGTTTTGGTGTTTAATGAGCTTAGACGAAGATTTACGGACAGGTTAAGATCTTATCGTATCGGTTAAAGAAATGTCTTTTATTTATTTATTACACTTTATAAATTGTTATATTACATAGATGACATTTAATTAGAAAAAAGTGACCAAGTTATCCGGTGTCCGAAACCGGATTTTCACCGGCATGTCACGGCTAACTTTACCACATGACATATTTTTTCTTAATTACATACCTATATTTTAAATTTTGCAAGCCGATTGTATATCATATTTTAAAATTACTCACTGAATGAAACTACTGGCTAAATAATTGGTAAAGGATAAATCCTTTTATCTGAACTACTTTCAGGTAAACGCGCCAAGCCCGGATGGTGTTATAAGTAGGTGACGTGGGAACACCGTAGGAGGCACCTGGTGTGTGTACGTTTACTCTCGGGTCCATCTAGGCCACTCGTCCATCGGCTGACGCAGCTGCATATTATATCAAAAAATGATTATTCGCAAACAGTGACATATCGGCATTATTATATAACAAATAACTAAAACTATGAACTACATGTTAGCGAGCAAACGCTCATACATGAAACTATCTTCTATTGTTTCTGGAATGGGCAATCAAGCTCGTTGCTCGTCACAAACTGGGTGCAATTGGTGCCGCCGCTAGCACGCTGCGTCAGGGGTGCATTTGCGTATAATCGCGTCAAAATGTTCAGTGCGCCTCTGTAAACATAGCTGACGCACTGCAATGTTGCGGTGCCCTAATTAGCATCTTAAACGCAATATTAAACTGAACCCTGATCGTGCTCAGCGTTCTGTACACAAAGAACGTTGATTAGGTTTAGGGTTTCACTTCCAAACTATAGAAGTTTCGACCATCATCCAAACTTATATACCTATTCTGTCTCCGAAAATTAAGAGCATTGATGAAATAAATATCCAGTTTTGGTACATTACAAAACAATATTACATACATAAAATAGGCTCCATTTCTGTTAATTTTTAATTTTATCGAACCAGAATAATTCACAGACAACATAAAATGTTTGATTTTTATTTTTCTACACGTCACAATTCTGAACACTACGCAAAACTTGCCATAATATGAAAAATCCGACCGCGTTGATAGTGTAACAAAATAACCTGTGTAAAATAAAGTAAGAGCGAAGCGGGCCACGCCGACCCACAAAAGCTCTGTGTCGGGCAGCTTTCAGCCGATTACCCGCGACGCGGAGCCTAATTTGATTGCCACTGCCATCAATTACCTCGGCCACCGCTGCTTTTTATTTACTCCGCTTTCGCGCGAACTCCTGCGACCTTTCGCTTATTTATTAAACTGCGATTTATTGCCGACGGCTTTATTGGCATTGTTCTTCGCTGATTGCTCATTGTTCGCCGTCGCCGAATCATTAAAACCGGCTGCCTATTAGCAATGTTCGCTAGTATTGTGATGTGACATCAACTTCAGGATTTAATTTTGCGAGTTGATTAATAGTAATGAGGCATATTGACATTATAATATTTTTGCGTAGATTTAACCTACAATTTTAGTAAATCGTTTAGGTAAACTTTGCAAAGCAAGATTTGATTTTAGTAGTTACCGATATCCGATTGAGTAAATTGGATTTCTTATGCAATGTTACGATACCACCGAGTTGCAGTGATTATGGAGACCGTAAGAGTTAAAGTTTGTTAAAACCACTTCAAGTAAGTCTCTCAAATAACGAACGATGACTGACTGACCATTGAATAAAAAGTACCGTCAACGATAAATACTTTTGTGAAAAAAATTCACAACCAAAGTTAATTACATATTTTGGCACTTGAATGTATAATTTGTCAAAACAAATATGTTTTACTTTTGGGAACCCTGAAAAGTACAGATACAATTCGGCTAATGTTTTCTTCGCCTGCCTAAAAATAAGCCGCACGAACCACGTTTGGGCTTAAGAGTGGTAGAATATACATTTAGTTATTTTAGTTACTTAAATTTAACTTCACTTCGTTTGGAATTTAGGAATACACTCTTCACAAGATTGTATAGAAACCACATATATATGCTATAACGATTGCCGTAATCACATATAAGAAGGGTCGTAAACAAAGCGTTAGGGGTAACCATGATGCGGCCACCCCGTCGTCGGCCACTCAATTTCCTTGATGAACTCACAATTACGGAAATTGAACGGCGCGCACTTGGCTTTTCAACGCACTCACCAACTTCCACGAAACTCACGAATTCCATGCTCAAAGCATTGTGCGCCCTCCCCCTAGTATATAATTGCATTGGCACATCGTAGTAATTGCCTCACGTGCCGTTCAACTCTTTTAGTTAAATAAATCGATACGAAACACCAAACGTCTGCTTAGTAATATGCTTCAAAAAGCGGCTTAATATAATATTGATCACTATAATCCGCTTCCAATTTACCATAAGATACATGCGCAATGGTTTACAGCCTTCAGTATCCATATTGAAATCTTTACTGGCCTCATTGTTCCATTCTCAATTTGGGCGACCTTGCAAGTTTACGCATCTCTTTCACAAGTAAATTGCTCCGCTCCGTCGGAGGAGTCATAAAGAAAATTGCCATACAGTTGATAAATAATTTATCTGAAAGCCCGCCCAGTCACCGAAACACGCCCGGGGTAGCTACTTCTACCTAATATTACTTTCCTTTTGTACCTACAATTTTGCAACAGAGAGGTTCGCACGTTCCCTTCTTTTATGGGCAATAAGTGGGATGCAATTATATTTATGGAGGAGATGGCTAGCGAAACTAATTTCACTCAATATTACCATGATTGGGTGTAACGGAGTTACTACCTACGATGTAGTTTAGAACGGACAGTTTAATTTAAAATTAATATTCTTCACGTATCTTTTGATAACTAGTATTTTTATATTCGTTTCGTTAACCGTTACATTTTCTTTGATGCTATGAGTGCTCTCTTCATCATATCTATATTTTTTTACCGTCTAATCCATACTTCTTTTTAAAAGGTAAGGTAGCACGCCTGTGATTCCTCTGAAATTGCAATTCCAGAGGAATTGATGTGTGCCTGCAGGCGTCCAAAGGCAACGCTAACTGCTTACCATCAGGCGGACAGTATGCTTGTTTGCCACCATCGTAGGATTGAGGGAGGGAAAATGCTATAGCTAGTTACTAATATTATAAATTTGAAAGTGACTCTGTCCGTCAATCCCTATACCTGTTTTACCTTTTCAGGCTTGAACCCTTGTACTAATCTGGATTAAATATAGGTATTTCTTATTTCTGCATTATCTTATTTATTATTTCCTTAACTTGGCGGGAGTCGTATAATTTATATAGGTATATAAATTATTATAATACCTATATAAATTATTTGTAATGGCGTCGTTGTGTACCTGCTAAGTAAATGTATACTTATGTGAAAATGTTTTACTATCTCCGTATGTCAATCCATAGACTAGTATTTAATCTTAAAATAATCTGGGATACGTATAGACCGCTAGGCATGTTCCAAGTTTCTAGCGTAAAGCGTTATCGTTAGTACGAACTACATTTTTCAAACAATCCAGAAATTAAATAGGTATTAATATTAAACTAAGACAACTAAAAATCCATAAATAAAACACGAATCGAAAAACTTCAAAACCGGACTAAGCATGTTTGTATTTGCACGTTTGTGACTACGAGTAATATATGCCAGTACTCTATCCTATAGATAAGGCGGTAATTTGTTTTTTAATTATTAATTTTGTACATATAAATCTTTTGTACATATAAACCTAACCATAACATATAAGCCTAAACATGTTATTTATAACTTGAAAATGTGAAACTGCTTGATATAAAGGTATTTCAGGCTTGCATGATAAAGCACAGCGCCATCTAGTAGCCAGGCTAACCAACGCAGCATCGGCATACAGTATCCGTCACTTCGTTTGGCTTTTATCATAATTTAAGTTTTCCATTAGCAGTAATTGACGCGAACACCATTCGACGCTTACGGCGGCCAGCCTCGGCGCTATGATTGCTACTTTTTGATAACATTTCCTATTTTCAGACGTTATACCATCTTAATTGACAATCCTATTAATAATTAATCAGAATAAATGGCACACAGCTTTTATCTTAATGTGGCTTTTAACGGTGCATTTGTATCCGAGAGTCCATTTCGTTGTAATTTCCAACGACACAACTGTCTCACTAATGGAGAAATATCAACTAATTTATAAATAATTCATTTGATATAGTCACTTTAATATATTACTTGGATTGTGAGCATCATTTCAATCCGAGTAATGATGAAACTTGTATCCGTTATCGCGACCTCACCTACATATTTGAATTGAGAATGAGTTAGAGATTACTTTTATGCTCGGCGCGGCGGCCACATGAAAGTGTTCATCCACCACCACTTGTTCGGAAACGGAACTAAAACGTCTACAACTACACAATACAAATTATTAAGAGTGCTCGGCATCACGGGAACGCTTTCAGAAGTAATGAATTAGAAAAGTTGCGCAGCACTCACGCGGATTGAGACGCCCGGCGTCGGCGCGGCACCCGCTACAACATTACTTTAATTAAATCTATTTGAACAACAAACTTTAATTAAATTTCATCCAGCAGTTAGGCGTCGCAGAGGAATAATCGCGCAATTAGAGCGGCCGTGAGCGTCGCCTTACACGCTCCCAGTTAATTAACTCACTTCGGCCGACCTATCCGCCTCCAGCTGCGCTGTGGAGCGCTCTGACGCGTCTTCGAGTTGCTCGCGATAATAACGCGTGGTCCTATAATATTATGTAGCGACTCAACTCTAACTCTAATTTATGTTACCTTAGTCGGGCGATGGTGGGACATCAACATGTTCCACCAAAGCACCCCGCGGAAACCAAATGGGAGAAAGCATGTTCTCTCCCGGTCTTGCAGCACTGGCTGAGGCAAGGTCCCAGCGGGTAGTTAAGTCTCCCTCACCCCTTTCTCCACTTTGCTCCTTTTGGAACGAAATTTCTGAAAATCAAAAAGAGAGCGATTCAAAGATTGCGGGTTAAGGTTTTTAGTCGGTAAGAGTCCTGCACTGTCTGGGCCTCCCTTCCCAGTCGTCCATGAGGATTTTCCTTTAATCGCAATCTTTGAATCAAACATTTTATAAAGTAAACAAAAGCAAGGAATCTCTTCTTTGGCCCTTCAGGCGACCCCCTTCCCCCGCACACACAAAAAAAAACATTATGTAGCAGACAGTAATCTGCATACTGTGGCTGTGTGACTGTGTGTGTCTTTAGGAACGCTCGTCATGTGGCTGGATAGTAGCAGCAGTGTGATCGGCTAACAGTAGGATTTTTTTTTAATTAGTACTGAGAATAGTACCAACGGCCCTCGCTATGGATACGGGCGACCGCTGGACGTAATTTGAAGGTTTCCGCTGATGATAAGGGCGCTAACAGCAGGTTAGGCGATGCCGTCGTTCCACTACTCTTTAGATCTTTTATCTAATTTGCTACTACTGTACCTACCCAAGTTGGTTATCTTTTATAACCTATGGTCATTACCTATCTCGCACTAACAAATGTAAGAGCGCCGAAACGATTGACGATAAAAACCATCTTAAACCGGATAACCCTAAAGGTGATATTATGATATGCCATATTACAATATAGATCAATACTGTTAATTTAGCTCTAGGTACGAATAGCTATATACCTTTATCTGAAAGTGAGATTAGAAGCGATTGATAGAATCATTTATTACATTGACAAATTAATAAAAAAGCGAGGATTAGAAAAGCAATCGCGGTAATGTGTAGCGCGCTTAAATGCGGTATCCACAGCGCGCCTTTACCGGTCCGACTTTATTCCATTAATACCGGCAACACAAATGTTTCGCCGCTTAGCACTGCGTAAAGCACAAGTGCGGTTATTGTGGAACTTTAATTGTTTTTTCATAAATGGCGTCACTTTCATCTACACTAATATTATAAAGGCGAAAGTTTGTGAATGTGTATGTTTGTTACTTCTTCACGTCTAAACGGCTGGAGCGATTTCAATAAAATTTGGTATGGAGTTAGCTGACACCCTGAATTAACACATATGTAGGCTACGTTTTTCCCCTAATAAACCGCGGGTAATACCGCGGGGTACAGCTAGTTTTTTCATAAATGGTGTCACTTTCAATTAGGTATAGGAAGTAAGTATTGTTTGATACTGTATTTCTTGTACTTAGATATCAAACTCAAACTCAATAGTTTATTCAGTAAGTGTAAAAGTGCACTTTTACACGTCACGTATATATTAAAGAAAAGAAAACTACGCATGGTGGCTATATATTTTTTTTTTTTTTTAGAATTAAGGCGTTAGGTGGCTATATTGAAATAGGGAAAGTTAAACTACTTCTTTACTTTTTTCTCTTATTCCTTACCAACGATATCGATGAAATACAATTAAGTAGAATAATATAAAAAAATATATTATCTAGAAGTTACAAACCGCCCGCCCGGCACCCCCTGTAGGGGTACTGAGTTCACCTGGGGTGTCTACAAATACGGTATGCGATTATTAATTCTCGCTAATAAGAGACCGACTCACAGGTTTGGTTTAAATTACACACATAAATTTTAGACTTGCTATACGTATTGAGTATATGATAAGTATATTACAAAATCTGTACATAACCGTTAATGGACAGCTCAACATTCGAAAAAATAAACATACATATTATATAAAGCGGTCGTGGGATGGACTGAACTGTCACTGTGATATCGCAACTGCCAATTTTTAACGCCTCGCGATCGAAAGGCAGTCACTATCATGATATTATTATCACGTCGATAAAACCGACAGAGAAAGTGACTGAAGATATGCTGCCATATCGCTTGTTTGGTAGCAGTTTTTTTTACAGCCTGAAGTCAATTCTGAGTAAATAGAAAGTTACAACGGGATATCGTCATATGACATTACAACTCTATATATGTATGTTCCTATTACTTTTTAATAATTAACCTTAATAGGCGAAGAAATAAAATCATCCCTGTTGTAAGTATCAAATCCTTTTCAGATATGTTTCCGGGATCGATAAGGCTGCTAATATATGAGGGTCGTATACATCTACTAAGTGTTCCCGCTGATCCATTATGCGCACATCGTAACGTATAAATAAAGGCAAAAACTCACAAGATCCATTAAAAGAATTGCTGCAAGATGTTTGCGATGTATGGACATACCGCTTTTAAGGTACCACTTTTTATTTTTACACTTATAAGTCTTCAATGATACCGTGTCTTGTTTACAAATAAACATGTCTTATGTTCATGCTTAATCTTGGCAGTAACACTGATATTTAGGGGTTTCATGTATTCTGTGCAAGCATGGCATGGCTATACACGATATCTCACTGGCAATTAGATGTAGATAAGTTTCATGCCAATACAATAGTAGTAAATATAACAGTTTGGCAAATTCTGAACCAACCTGTTTCAGAATTTGCCATAAAAACATGATGTAGTTTTTTTCTCACACTAGTACTAGGACCGAAACAAGGGACGAGTATAAGTACTTATTACTACTGACTTTGGTAGGACAAGTATAAATACGTACACAACTGACTTTGGTTTGCACGACTATATAAATTCGAGGTCAGTAGAAAACGAAAATAATGTAAACAGACCTTTAAAGCTTCGCAATTACGCAATTTTAAAAAACAACCATGGTTTCATTGTTATTGTATACCATAACCTTGTTACTTACATTCTTGTGTAGTTCAATGTATATTTTGCTTAGAAATTCAGTTGTCAGTCAGCCATATTGGTTTACATTATTTTTGTTTTCCATTGACCCCGAATATAGTAGTCTTTAATAAAATGAAATGAAAATGGTTTATTGGTAATAATCAAGTTTACAAGAAGTGAAAGGGTTGAGATCTCCTAATAAGTATAGCAATACTTGTGTCAGGAGACCCCGCTCTTCCAGCAACAAGTTAAGGATAACTTATTCCTAAAACCTTTAATGGCGTTAGGTACTTATTAAAAGATTGATAATCGTATCTCCCTTTCAGTGTTTTGAAATTTTTGTTTATATGAGAGAGAAAAAATATATATCAGACGTTACGTAAACAAAGGATATCTAAATAAACACGTTGCTAGCGTACCTACCTAACGTATACCTACTTCCCCTAATAGGCGTATACGGGTCTGCAAATTTGCATGTTTTAATTGCAGTTGTGCACTATTGCTACTATACTAATAAGTAGGTAGGTATTATACAGCGACCAGAAACCATCACAGGACGAGCAGAAGCGTTCTTTGGAGCGGTCGCTTGGTGGAACATACAGCGATGCCAACCTACCTACCAAGCGTCGATTAATGGCATTGAACCCCCATGCTCATATCGTCGCATGTGGAGATGCATGAGGGAGGCGTATGGCTATGGCGTATATATGTGGCTGATAGTATTAGAACTACTACAATTATAGTTATTACATGTGTACATATTTATATAAAAAAAATGATTTATTCAATAACAAACTAATTTACAAAATATTGTCGGTGTCTCTTTTTATGTATAAAAATACCTGTGTTTAGGAACACCGCTCCTCCTTCGGGATTAGCTAAAAACTATAGACAATTGTGATAAGTTACTTCTTATTAAGTACATTTTTATATTTGTATATCGTTCCCGTACACGGAACAACGGTGTTCCGGACATTTGAGAGGCGTACGCGGAGCCGGATCGACCCAACGCGCAGAGGCCTCTTCTACAATTTAATAAAATGTAATGGGGTATCCGTATCATGGAACGCGCACAGAGACAGAGGACCCGCCATGGTGTAAGGACTGTCATCAACTACTCATCGAGGCGGTTCTAACGAGCCTAAACACGACGATATCTTGTGTATTTTAGGAGTTACTATTGCTGCCTATTGTACCTACTGGCTGCAGCATCAGATCAGATAAGTGGTTTATCATCATCATGCATTGTCATGAAACTTATATGAAGTATGCTAAATATAATCTCAATCGGTTAATAAGTTTAATATAACCTGTTTTATAATTCAGTTGCAAGATCTGACCCGAACATACATACAAACAAGTTAAATAACATTTTGTAAAAATAATTATCATCTCACTAAATAAAAATGTTTTGAACATCCAAATCTATTTTCATTATTCATCTCGTACAGTCATGAACTTTAATTATTGAGCCAATTACAGCTCAAGCTATTTTCATTTGTTAAATACTTCTATGAAATGTCCAATGTAAAGTGAACTCTAAATGGCTCAACAATTAAAGACCCTGTACTACCAATACTCTTAAACAATCAATGTATAGATTATCTATAACGAGATGGTATTATTGCCATCTTAATTAAAGTCCAGTAAAAGCTCAATGGCGCCAGCTTTGCTTAAAATTTAATTCACGTGTGAGATTGAATTGTTAATTAAGATATATGTTAGAAAAACAAGATATTCGATAGTGTGTTGAATATAACTAACCGGTTCTTTGAGCGTCTCCCGAAAAACTGTCGCTTTTAACAAATGTGTTTTTTAAAAACGCCATTTCTTCTCAGAATCAACTCTTTCCATTCCATTCTATTATTACAGACTTTTTTGTGATTACCTCTTGTGGTATCACCATACAAGAACTCAATAAATCTTTATTTACATCCACTGAAATACGAGTACTTAACTAGTTATTTAAACTAAAAAAAGGTCCTTTAGCCATTGTACCAAGGATGCTAGCGGCATTTCCTCGTCCATACAGGATATAATATGAAAAATTATCTGAATTCTGCGAAATTTTATTTACTGCTTAGAAATATCTCGTGATCTCGAGAAAACACAGGAACGCAAAATTACCAATCTTTGAAATGTCGCAATTATTTTTTTAAGAAAGGCTCCTTTAATAGATGCTGCGTTCATATTAAAGATCCAATAGGTGAGATTGGGTGAAAGTGAAAACATATTTTATTTGTTATTTTTAATATGATCGAAGTAGGCATGTCCAATACATTCCTTCCCAGTAAAGCACTTCCGTAAGAGACTGAGCGCTATAAAGGATACATACTATACCGAGTAGAGGCAACCCTGATTCGGCTTGCACAAAACCACTAACAAGCAGAATTTAAATCTCTTATATCTGAAAATGGCTGTTTAATACTATTATAAATTTTTAGGCACTGAAAAATATAAAATGTATTACGTACATAGGTACATTGTGAGAAACTTAGTAGTTGAACTGTGGTTTGCACCTGCGATTATATTTAAGTAATTGCGATTATCTTCACGATAAAACGTACCTTCGTACGATAAATAAAGGATTTTCACTTAAATATGTTTTATTTTTTCTTCCATTTTTATAAAGGTATTCGACGTGTAAAAGTGCCCTTGTGGCTGTACTGTACTGATTTTAAGTTTGATAGTAGCAAAATGTATTTTTGCCTATTATTCATTTATATCAATTTGTCGATAATTTTTTCTACGAGGATTTAGTCCTAAGAACGCCCTTCATCAAATGTATATTATAGGCTACGTATCATAAGTATAATAACAATCTTTGTACTAATTACTAACGCATTTTAGAACTAATGCACTAAAACAAAAGATTGACGGGAATAAACATTGGACAAATTGGATTCGTAATTCTAAGATTGAATATATGTATAGAAGAACCTATCAATAAATGTAGGTTATTATTACTATACTGACGTACCTACATGGGCACATAAATATACGTTTACTTATTGCTAATTAAATTGAATAACAATAACGTCCCGCCTTTACGAAAATAAACCTGTCAAGAGACCGGTGTCCTTTTTTCGTTTTCCCTAAATTTTTGAAGGTAATCTGGAGTATTTTTATTAATATACTGTATATGCGTATTATGGAAGGGTCAGCTACTTTCTTTTTATTCGATTTATATTCGCTTGGAGAGATGACAATCGAAAGTTTTTTTTTGTAATTGATATAAAATCAATTCAATATAAAAATAAACAACCAAGAGCATGTGAGGCTATGCTCAGTGTAGGGTTCCGTAGTTTCGGTCCATAACTCCATAAATCAAAAATTGATAGAGGTAAGAAGTATAAGTTTTTTTCCAAAAATATTTACTTCATCAAAAAATGTTAGAGGCCTGTCCCTATATTTTTTCAAATACCTATCGAACGATATGTCAGCGTTGAACCGAATAATGTTACTCCCCCCTCTACATCACATGTAGGGGAGATAACAAATTACAGCTCTAGGACGACCATGGAGATGACATAGCCGGGAACAGGAGACAGACATGGCGATAAAATTGTCCCTAATTTACTACGGAACCCTAAAAATACACAAACATTAGAACATTGAGGCATCTATGGAAGAAATGTAAATAATGTAATTTCTATTTTCAGTGTTCACATATTTTATTGAGTAGATGTGTGGGAGTAGAAAAAGTATGAAAAATTTCCGAAGTATATCTGTAACCCTTAAGTTACAGATATATATGCGTCGTACTTATATCTAAAAGTATTTGATGAAAATAGTAGTATAATTAAACTTTATTGTATGCTTTATTTGACAGATATAAAATATATTTCGAAAATATTCGAGTATCTAAGTATACTTCGGGATATGAACAAATAATCAAACCAGTCGTCTCGGGGAATGAGAACTTTATATGTTATGTTAGTCTTAGTTGAATTGTTATTGTTAATTTAAATTATTGATTGTGTATGTATTCAGTTGTTTCTGAATAAAATTATAATTAAGGTTTGAAATATAATAAAATTATTTAACTTAGAAAGAGATATTAAAATTATATTAGATTATATTAACATTATTTAACTTAGACAGAAAGAGATATCAAATATCTGATGACAATTTTTAACTAATCCACCACTTAGCAAAACGAGCTCTGTATGTTTGTATAGAAAACAATCATATGTTTTATTCTAAAGTACTTTTTGCAATATTGCATTTATGTTCGTAATTCCATTTTAAACTATTTAAGGCTTCAGATAGTAGGTAGGTATATAACGGTGACATGCACGCAGTGATTATAATCGGCAATTTTCTGTTTGAGCTACAGTTTAATTAGATTTAAAAAAACACGTCAGATTTTGCGCAAAAACTGACCTTTTAACACTTGCAGTGTGTGCTTTGGTTTATGGGAACCGCTTCGAAGTAAAAATAGGAACTGTATCCTAGTATGCGCAAGTAGCTATACTTGAATTTCAAGTTTTAGTAGTATATTTATCGGTGCTGTATGAAGTTACGAGGGCGGAGTGATAAGTCTGGTAAAAAATAAACTATTTGTTATGTTATAGGCAAAGTTTATATTTATTTTTCAACGTAGTCTCCATCTAACGCAAAGCACTTATTCCAACGTTTTTCCAGCTTTTCTATTCCCTCCGTATAATACGATTGCTCCAACCCTTCAAAATAAGCATTGGTTTCTTCAATCACTTCTTCATTGGACCTAAATCTTTTTCCGCCTAGCCATTTCTTCAAGTTAGGAAAAAGAAAATAATCGCAGGGGGGTAAATCTGGAGAATAAGGCGGGTGCGGGACCAATTCGTAATGCAATTCGTGGATCTTAGCCATAGCAACTGCACAAGTGTGCACCCGTGCGTTGTCTTGGTGAAAAAGAATCTTCGTCTTCGTCAAATGGGGTCTCTTTTCCATCAAAACTTGATGAAATCGTTGCAATAAATTGGCATAATATTCGCCGTTGATTGTTTTGCCTTTTTGAAGGTAATCAATGTATATTACACCACGAGCATCCCAGAAGACGGTAGCCATAACTTTATTTGCCGATAAAACTGCTTTGGCCTTCTTCGGTGCAGGTTCACCTGTAACAATCCATTGTTTTGACTGCGCCTTGGTTTCTGGTGTATGATGATGGATCCAGGTTTCGTCTACAGTTATGAAACGACGGATGAAGTCCTTTTTATTACGCCTAAACTTTGCCAAACATTCTTGTGAAATGGTCACTCTAGTACTCTTTTGATCCACTGTAAGCAATCGCGGCACCCAACGGGCGGATAGCTTCTTCATGTCCAAATGAGTGTGTAAGATATTACGAACCCGTTCGTCGGAAATGCTTACAATATCAGCTATCTCTCTGACTTTTACTCTTCGGTCATCCAATACGATATCATGGATTTTCTTGATCATCTCCGGTGTAGTGACCTCAACTGGCCGTCCAGGTCGGTCGGCGTCATTAGTGCTTGTTCGACCACAAAGAAACTCAGTAAACCACTTGTGAATCATTTTAATCGACGGGGCAGAGTCCCCGTAATCTTTTTCTAGGCTTTTTTTTGTTTCGGTAATAGTTTTTTTTTTCGAATAAAATAATGTTTCATCAGAACCCGAAACTCACTTTTCTTCATGTTCGCAAACATCAAAGCGATTGTATTTTTTTCTTCGCTGCCAAAAAAAAAGTAGTCGTGCGAACTGGCTGAAAATATACCATTTAGGCTCAAAAAGGTTCGACTACAAGTGGACATCATTGAATTTGTGAACATATTACCTTAACTAATAATTTTACCAGACTTATCACTCCGCCCTCGTAGTTCCATATTTATTCTCTTCACAACTATATAGACATGGTCCTTCAGTTAAGTTTTACACCTACCTCTATATCTATCCGTTTGGACAATGGCCGGATTAGTATACTCGTATATTCCCTAAGATAACAAAATATCATGAAAGCTGATAGAATACTAGAGACTGTTGCTATAAATATTTGTTTGAAAGAGACGAAAGAAAATAATCGATGAGAATTTGTATTATATTTTTTATAACCAAAATAATTTATTTTTTTAACCTTTTTTAATTGTCTCTTTTACTTTACTCAACCCTGAAAAAAAAAATTGTAGATTAAAAAAACATACCACATAACGACTATAGGTACTTACCTACAAACTTATATACATATAACGACATGTCATTATTTAAATGATGTATAAGAAAAATTTAACATACGCCTTATACAAAATCAAATCGAAATACAAAATCGTCTTGTCACATGTTGACTTACTAAGTAATGGAACGACATGAGAAAGACCCGACCGACCTTGTCAAGGAAATAAGTAGGTACTTCTTAGATTTATATCATTCTCTGTATGTGCCCGTATATGCATGAAAAGACTATATAGTGTACGTATATCCTTCATTACGCTCGGCTATTTCAATTTATGACAATCCACAGATGTATATAAGACCCGTCTGGACTCGGCCGTTGCTCACTCACGAGCGCCAGAAGCGGACCAATGGACACTTAAATCAAACACATTTCATTATAAAATTCCTCACACACATTGTTGACTAAGTGTGAACACCCTCTGCTGTTAACACTCATACTGAATTGGAAAATAATTATACCGTTAAAATACATATAAAACGCGTTATTTTATAGCGTCAATAAATCGTGATAGGTACCTAAATAATAAGTAGAATAAAATGTTATGGGACATTCTCGGGATATCCTTAAGAGTCCGTAGTCGATTTAATCGACTTAGTCGACTTTATAGATAATATATGTAGAATTAAGGTGTAATTAAAAGTTAACATAACATGGCCACTGCAGTTAATTACTTACTATCGATGACGGGGTATTTAGCGTGTAGGTAGTTAATATTAACGTCAATATTTTAATATAGAACGCCTACATGCGTGTACACACACGTTACTACTACATAGGCCAGAATCTTTAGCTATGTTTTTCACCTACACCGTACTGTACGGTGAGAATCAGACGTAGGCGAGTCTGCTTATTCTTATATCCCATGCATTTAATTAACTAAAAGCGTTTGACATTATCGACAACAACGCTGCATGAGGTCTGGCAAACTGTGCTTCTAACTGACGTTGCCACGTTGCTTAGTAATTATTTTATTATAAATATGAATGTATAATAAAACAATTCAAACTACTTCTTCTCCTATTCATAAACTGTATTTACTGTACTTGTATTGTCAGCCCTTTAAAATCGTAATTTCGCGTTAAAGTGCATTGATAACTCAGTAAGAATAATATTCGTGTTTTGTTTGGTCAATGTTTGCTTCTTTTTAATTAAGAAAATTTATAGGTATTTATGTAATTACAAAAGACAGAAAATTAATGATCTTGAAGCTGCTATTTAAGTTAAGAATCCTAATTACAACTTCTAGTGCCAAGTAGGGTTGTGAGCGCATAAATAAGACTACTCTTTCTTTTTTACTGCAAAGCTAACGGTCGGCATGGCCCATCCGCCATCGATAAAAACGAGATAACTTCTTTACTTATAAAATGCTTAAGCCCACTTAAAGATCCGCATTAGGGTAAAGAGGATTTACTGCGCAACCTGGCAGTTACAGAACCAGTCCGACCAACACGCAAAAGGGAGTAGAATAAAAAGCAACACACAGCTTTATTCAAATAAGCGGGCAAGTGACAATCTTACCCGTCCCGGTAAAATTTTGTGGCTGTACCGAAAGTGCTATAAATAATCTATGAATTTTGTACACTTTTTCACTAGGACTTTGCAATAAATCCCTTTAAGATTTTAAGCCACTTCGCATCACGACAGTGAGCGGAATATTGAAGATGTCTATTTTTATAAGACTGATGACAATGCAATGTCATTGTGATATCCAGCTGATCTGATGGAGACTAAGATGGCCAGTGGTGCCCCGTTACAAGAAAACTTTACCTGATTTTTATTTTCTTTATTGTGAGGATTTAATGAAATGTAAACGAAAATTTAATAAATTGCCTATTTATAATGGGTGTTATAAAAAACGTGATATGAACGGCATCTGGTCACGATTTGGAACAATTTTTACTATGAGGTCAACTTTGTAAATTGTAAAAAAACAACTCGCATACATTTTCGTCAAGTTGTACTTGTCCTTTTCTATGCAACAGTTCAATTTTTAGTTAATTTTACAAACTGGGCCCCATAGTAAAAGATGTTTAAAATCATGAACAGATGCCGGTTTGATAGTCTTGTACGTTTTTTGTAACACCCAGTATTATACCTTATTTACCAATAGTATAATATGTATTTTTTTAACTGAACCCGTTCACCCGTCTTGAGTAATCTTCTCCATGCACTATTTCTGTATGTATTTGCTAAAGATTTTTATTAATTTATATGAAGGTATTTATTCAAAATAATATATACAACTCTTTTTTATCAACGAATGGATATTACAAATACAAAAACCTTATTTTTTCAAACAATTGTAGAACCGTCTATGCCATGCTCTGCGCGTTTATCCCCCATTGCATATTCTGCACTCTGAAGTGCAAAAGTTATACCGGAGATGTCCATTTACGGATCTGCATAAATGATTTGGTTTGATGGAAGAGCTTTAACGCTACGTATGGAGCTTATAGGGATTCAGGGGATGAAATTGATCTTATTTTTATGTTAGGTAGATTGACAATGTATGTACATAGCATAGATTAAAAGTTAGAAAATATTAGTGGCATTAGTTAAGGGATCAATTGGACGTTTTAATTATTTTTAAAAAACTTTAACATCAATATTATGTATTTGTGTCTACTAGCCAAATTCGGGGCCATTGATTGCGTTTTTTACACATACATAAAATAATGTATGGGGAAATCACTCAAGGCCATTCATTATTTTGTATCTTGTGATGAGGTCTGAACGGATTTCACTTATAAACATTATCACGTTCAGGAGGTCTGAGAATAGTGAGAATAACAATACGAGTATTGAGTAAGTAATAGCTATTACTTACTCAATACTTATAATAAACTTAACCAATGCATTCATAATGGAACATTTTCGTAGTAATTGGAAGTCTTGGTATGGAACATAAAAATATGAGTATTTTCATCACAAAGCGTTTAGGAAGAAAAGAGAAGAATTCAATACACAATATTTAGTTGTAAACATATTTGCTACCAAAGGGAAATCTGGTTTCAGTTTTGTGATAATTAATTTTAGATACACATTCTACTTAGTACATATTTTATACAAACCCCAACACACTTGTACTTGGTGTTGGGCCAACAAAGTACAAGTGTGTTGGGCCAACAAAGTACAAAGTTTAAACAAAGTGGAATATTATGACAACCATCACTCGTTATAATATGTATAATATAATTATTCTCGTAAGTGGCTCAAGTAGGTACTTGTCATTACCTAATTATGTCTAGTTAAAATCAGAATCAGTAAAAAAAATCTTAGCCAATTAAATTATAAACCTAACAAATATAATTAGAAATTGATGTCATATATCTTCGCCCTCGATATATCTTATTTCATTCCGGGCACGAGAGAAATTCCAAGTTCAAAGACGAGTGGTTATTTCAATCCGCTTAGACATAGTGGCGTGCAAAAACTTGGAATTCGCGCATGCGCTCGCGCCGACAGCTCGCAATCCGGCCCTGCCCCCTGCCGCTCCAGACAAATAGCTTCCTCTTTCATTAACACAGAGGGTGTAAGAGAGAAGCGAACACATAGGCATCAGATACCAGTAGATATATTTTCTTGCTCTGGACTACCTTACATAGCGACGTGTTCGAGTTTTCTAATGAAATTGGTCCCTGTTAAAAAAAACTTACCCTGTCCCCAACTCTAACGTAGTTGTCATCGTTAAAGTTTAATCTTTTCTTCTGCGAACTGTAATTCGGCTTAAAGCCTCTAATAGTTTTGAACTACACAAGTTAGGTACATATGGAACAAAAGTATGTATTTTATAAGTAATTTAAAAGTAATTTATGTATTTATATTCATTATGCGTAAAATGTGATGCGTCTTTTGTGACGATGCTGCATGAGACTACGTAGGACCCCCATAAGCCTCCGTCTAACATAACCCGTGTTGTCAAAAGCGACATCTTATATTCACATTATACTTCCATGCATATATGACGCAGTAAAAGCGCCATCCAATTAAGCTGTCAATCTTACAAACGATGATTTCTTAGATTTTATACGTTTCATTAAAATTACAGTTATAGACGGAGGACGATGTCTGTTTTTTGAAAACACGCTTACTAATAAACTTTGGTTAGATGTAGAACAAAGCTGTAATTGGAATACTGTAGAATATGGTCGAGTAGGCTACGCCGTATCTCAACTGTCAGTTGCGCATAGTTACCTATAAAATATCAGTACCTTGACTTTATCTTCAAAAACGAAAATATTCTCATAAAACGCAGGGGATATACCTGCAGGAAAAATTAATGTAACAGAATCACCTTTTTTTTATTGGTACGATGTATTTCTACTTTTTTCTTAAACTATTTATTTTGCTACAGATTTGGTCACTACTGTTTATCTTAACATTGAATTAATCCAATTCCCTTCCAGGCGAGGGGAACGGTTTCATCCTTACGCTGTGAATATTCCATTCATTCGCACGAAGCGATTCGCTTCTAGGTACCTTCAGGAAGTGGTCATATCTGACCCCTGAGCCCTGAGTGTAAGTTTTTAACGTAACTTTACGTCACGAACGCGTTTGCGTTTCCAATATAAATAACATTATCACTTACGCGTTCGTAAAAGTTTTTTTTAAGTCAAAAGATACACTAGAGCCTCTGAGTGGAAGTTTTTAACGTAATATTACTTTACCATCGCGTAAGAGTTATCCGTATAACTAACATTATCACTTACGTGTTATCGAAAATCTGTCTCACTGTAGATGGTATGGCTATTACCCATGTAAGGTCATGTAAGACAGCCAAAGAAGCTTGGGATGCCCTGTCGTCCGCTTACGAGGATAAAGGTTTAGGGCGACGTATTAGCCTTGAACGGAAGCTGTACAGGTACTGCCTTGACGATTTTGACTCCAATATAGAGATGTACATAAATGCTGTAATGTCAACTGTGCAAGATTTAGCCGATATAGGCAAAATTATAGAAGATGCTTCAATAGCTGCAATTCTTCTAGGAGGCTTGAGCCCTCAGTATGCACCTTTAGTAATGGCTTTGGAAAATTCCAATATAGACATTACCGTGGATCTTATTAAAACAAAGTTATTGAATGAGCTAAATAAACCAGCCTTAGATAAACCTGATTCTGCTTTTCGTACCCAAATGAACCCAAAGAAACCGAATAAACCTATAGTATGTTACGATTGCATGGAGCCAGGACATAAGCGGCCCGATTGTCCCCATAAGAAGGATAAGAAAAGAAAACCCGTTTGCCACAAGAGTTCTCTATGCGCGCTGAATGTCAATGATGGTTTTGAGCATGAAAGGTTCTATATAGATTCTGGAGCGTCTTCGCATATGGCCTCCAGAGCTGATTGGATGCACAATATTAGAGGTTCTTCAAATGGGAATGTGACCATTGCCAACGGAGAAGTTTTACCCAGCAAAGGCGTTGGAGATATTTCTATTACCAGTTGCGGTCACAATACTGATGTTAAGAAGATTACGGATGTAGTTCACGTGCCAAGCTTGAAGTCTAATCTTATTTCAGTAAAGAAGGCGGTAGATAAAGGTTTTAGCGTAGTTTTGATAAAATGGTTGTAATTTTTATGAATCTGATGCTTTTTCTTGTAAAGGTGATGTCATTTTGCATGGTTCTGTTTGTGGTGGGCTGTATTCATTAGACTGTACAGTAAATCCACCGCGTCAATTATCCGCTTTTGAGACACACTCCGATGTTTCTAGCTTTAAGCTTTGGCATAGACGTTTAGGTCACTTATGTTGCATTGGAATGGATCATCTGAAGAAAGGTCACGCCGTAGGTGTTGACTACGAAGCGGTAGACAAAGAACCCTGCATCCCTTGCATTGAAGGTAAGCAAAGTAGAAAACCCTTTAAGTCGGTTTCACATAAAAAGACAACTTCACTTTTAGAGCTCATTCATTCTGACGTTTGTGGTCCCCTGCCTGAAATGTCATTTCAAGGCAATAAGTATATTTTATTTTTTATAGATGATTTTTCTCGTATGACTTATGCTTACTTCATTCATTCAAAAGCTGAAGTAAAGAAAATGTTCTGTATTTTCCAGTCCGCGGTAGAGCGAGAAACGGGAGCCAAAATTAAGACTTTGAAGAGTGACAACGGAAAAGAATATGTTAATGATGCAAGGAATTCAGCATCAAACAACAGTTCCATACAGTCCTCAACAAAATTCAGTCACAGAAAGAACGAATCGTTCGATTATAGAGAAAGCCAGATCAATGCTTTCTGAATGCTCTCTTTCTCGGGCTTATTGGCAAGATGCTACAGAGATGGCTGTATATCTCAAGAATCGATCGCCTCATCGCGCTCTCAATGGCAAGACGGCGTATGAAATGTGGTACGGTAAAATACCAAACTTATCTCATTTGCGCGTTTTTGGATGCAGAGCATTTATCCATGTTCCCGATTGTAGTCGGAAGAAGCTGGATATGAAAGCATGTGAACACATTTTCGTCGGATATTCAGACGATCCGCGAAGTTATTATCAGGTGTTAGTTTATCAGAACCTGCACATGTACCTATTTTATGTTCAGATGTGAACTCATCAAATAGTTCAAATGAATATATACCACTTGTAAGTACAGTTACCGATGATCACCGACCTGATATTGCACATGAAGACGAAGACAATGAGTTCGATGTCGAAAATGCAGAGGCGAGGTACAATGCTAGTACGCAAGGTTCTTCACATACATCAAATGAAGAAGATTCTGATATAGACACACCAGAACCAAGGTATAATTTGACGCCTAGAAACCCTAAATCTGCTGCCAATTGTGTATGTATGCAATCCCTTAAGCTGATGGATGAACCTGCAAGCTATTCACAGGCTATGAATGCAGATGATAATGATATGTGGGATCAAGCTATGCAAGATGAATACCAATCACTGCTTAAAAAGCAAACGTGGGTTCTCGTTAACAGACCAGATAAAAAGGTCATACCTTGCAAATGGGTCTATAAACTGAAGAAAAATCAGCATGGTGATATAATTAAATATAAAGCAAGGCTTGTAGCCAAAGGTTATAATCAGACATATGGTGTTGATTATTCTGAAACCTTTTCTCCAGTCGTTCGCAATTCTTCTCTGCGTATGCTATTTGCACTAGCTGCCGAAAAAGGTATGAAGATGCATCATTTAGACGTAGACACGGCATTTTTAAACGGAGACTTGGATGAAGAGGTATTTATGAGTCAACCGCAAGGATTTATAAAACCAGGACAAGAAGGTAAAGTATGCCTGCTAAAGCGTTCACTTTATGGCCTTAAACAGGCACCAAGGGCATGGTTTAAGAAATTAACAGAAATCTTGAACCATATAGGTTTTAAACAAACCCCTTCTGAAGCCTGTATTTACACTAAGAAGGTTAGTACAGAGTTTATAATACTCGCCTTCCATGTCGATGACATTGTCATATTCTATAAAGAAAATCAAACGCTTGACAACGTCATAACTGACTTGAAGAAATATTTTAGCTTGAAAGTGCTAGGCCCTTTGAGTTATTATTTTGGTTTAAACATTAGTGACAAACCTAACGAGATTAAAATATCTCAAGAAACTTACATAAAGGACCTGTTGCAAAAGTTTAATATGTTGGATTGCAAGACTGTAGCTACGCCGTTGGAAACAAAGAAATTGTTGCCCTGTGACGATGGTAATGTAAACAAATCTTTGCAATATCCATACCAACAATTAATCGGATCGCTTATGTTTCTGTCTGTAAATACGAGACCAGATATAGCTCACGCGATATCATATTTAAGTCAATTTAACACAAAATATGACAAAAATCATTGGATCGCCGCAAAGCGAGTGTTGCAGTATTTAAAAGGCACAATCGATTTGGGAATTATTTACAGGAAAGGTGGTGGAAGCTTACACGGTTATGCAGATGCGGATTGGGCCAACTGTCCTATAGACCGTCGTTCCTACACAGGATTTTTCTTTTCTATGGCCGGTGGAGCTATTTCGTGGGAGAGTAAAAAGCAATCAACCATAGCCTGTTCTTCTAGCGAAGCTGAATATGTTTGCCTGTCGAGTGCGGCGAAGGATGCTGTGTTTCTGAGGCGGTTGCTGTTTGAAGTTACTGGTAAGTTAACTAACGTACTTATACATAATGATTCACAGTCTGCCCAGAAATTGGCTTTAAATCCGGTTCACCACAACAGAACCAAGCACATCGATATACGATTTCATTTTATACGTCATTTATTAAATGAGAATATTATTGATCTCGTTTACACTCCTACTACGGAGATGTGGGCTGATGTGCTCACCAAGCCTTTAGCGCGTATTAAGCATCAGAGTTGTATAAAAGGTATAGGCTTATGCTCCTAATCTTATTTCGATTACGGGGGAGTATGTTGTATATAACTGGCTAATCGAAAGTTTATATTTTTACTTTTTACATACGCTATATTTAAAACTGATGTCTTATTGTCACTTCCTTAAATAAAGTTAACAAACAATACTTTTCAAAGCAAGAGTGAATAGGCTGTTACCGAACCAGCGTTCTATACCCTCGACCTCGTCGTCACTTACCATCAGTTGCGACTGAGGTCAAACGCTGGTCAGTCTTGTATCACAAAAAAATCTGATTATATAATTTCGTATGGAACTGATTGGATTTACCTAATCATGATCGGTAGTTATCTGTCTCTGCACCCGTCTCTTTCGGCGGCATACTTCGCATCATTAACTGCGTCCATACTTCCGCTGGATTAGGACAGTCAACCGTATTAAAACTTAAAATACTGCATCTCTGGCTTGAATTGTCGTTGTCAGTTAACGCATTCGGAGTAGCGCGCCAATTAAACGCACTCCAAGAACGGTAAGTGTTTGTTTTTGCGTCCTGGAGCGCTTTGTCCGCGCCGTGCCGAATGTTTTGGGCAATGACAAACATTCGACAGCGAGCATTAGCCATTCACTTGCAATCTTTTTGATCTCCAGAATGTTCCTCGTATAACTTAGCTGCATTGCATGCCCGGCATTCTGCTCATTATTTCTTTGATGCATAAAGAAGGAAGAAAAGTTTAGATTAAATTCTGAAAATAAATTAGTTTGCGTTGCGGAATATGCATACGTTTTTGTTTTTCAGCTTTGAACCTTAGCTTAGTTGCTTTTATTTAAGGATAGACTGGTTTTACTAAAGGGATTTCATTGGTAACTTTAGGTGAATCCATTAGGTTTGTTTCTTTATTTAAAAATGCTACAAAATGTAATGGAGAATTCAACTAGTGTTTAATAAATAAATAGTGAACTTTATTGACAGATTTAATTATTCTTTTTTTTTGTAGGTTTTGTACCAATAAAATTTTGGAATTTATAAATATCTCTTATGACGTCCTAGTAGACTCGCCCAATTCTAAAACTAATAACAAAGTAGGAAGTAATCAGCATAAACATTTTTGTAACAGCAAAAATGTGTGCACAATAAAACGGTGGAGCAATCGGCGCATGATTAGCGGCGGACAGCGCGGGCTGATTGCCGGCCCAATTGGGCCTTATCCGCCCGCACATGGGAAATATTTTTAATCAACACCTCCATTGAACTTACGAGCGGTCGTACGTGAGCTCTTTGCACAGGGATGTATTAGGGCGAATACAAACATTGCCGGAAGTATGCTACTTTTGTTCCCGTTTTATACTTACTACTAGGGCAGTGCAGACATTTGTAACTAGACGTCCCAGACAATAATCTGTAGATTTACTCACAGGTTTTTTGCGTAGTTTTAGTAAAGAATGATTCCGTGATAAAAATACTATTCTATAGCCTTCCTGGTATTCAAATTACTTTTCATAAGCAGTTTAGCGATTTTACCGTGAAGTGGTTTACTTTAAGAAAAAGAAGAAAAATATTAATTTGTGACAAAAATAAAAAGATTTGATTACAAAACAATACAATCGGTGCCTTTGCCACAATAGGGTCACAACTTAGCATGTATCTGGCAAAGCCAGCGCTGTTCTTCCGTTGTGACTTTCTCATTTATTATTTTAGTACGGATTCAATTCACTTTACCTATGACTCAAATTTTTAAGACAGAATTTTCGGATTCTAATAATGCAGGATTGTGAACTTCGGTTATATGAATAAATAATAAGTATATACATAGTCAACAGTAAGCAGGCAAACTGTGCTAACAAGATCGAATAAGGGTAAAGAGATTTAATAGAAGAGAGCCATTAGTATCGGTTGTATCTAACGACGCTCTCAACTTTGCTTGTTAGGCTTTACGCCAAAACACCTTAATTGCTCTAGCTTTGCAAGCTAAAGCTCAATATTAAACTTAAATATTAATATTTCACTAGCGATTAAATATGAAGGACTTTTTTAGTTCTATGTCAAAATAGTGAAAACTGGACAGTGAAAAGGGGGCAAAAGTTCAATTAAATACTCGATCGATTTTTTTTTAAACTACCATATATAATACATATTGATATCTGAATTCATAAATGATCTGCTAGCTCTTTATAGTTCTAGAAATTTTACTGCCTGTGCCTTTTATATGTTTTTCATTTAGTAAGTACCTGAGCCGGCCAGGGTCTTATAGGCCCGGGTGGCTCCCCTCAAGCCTGAGGACCGAGACTGGAACATGACGAACATGGCTACAAGGCCCGCCATTTAGTCTAGTTATAGAAGGTCCGAGTAAAGTTGGGCCTGTCTGGCTATTCAAGATCTAAGCAAAACCCTCAACTATTTAGTGGAGCCGAATCAATTTTTATCTTTGGCAGAACGGGGCCAATATGGCTTTGCCTTTTCTTCATGAGCCCAAAGACAACAGACTGTGGGAAAATTAGTTACGCCGCCGGGAATCGGCTTGTATGGACTATGGTATGGTAATTAGAAGAATTAAAATCAAGGAACTGAATCACCGATAAATGGTACTGTTATCTCGAATTCAGACTTCTGTTTTATTTCACGCGGGAATATTTGGTCCGGATGAGTACCGACTACTTAGTAGTTAGGTATGTAATTTTCTCGTGGATGAAACTCACACTTGACTGATATTAATACATAGTTAGTATGCCTAAGGATGTCACTACCCTAATCTTAAATGAACCTACGATACTAAATGAACAATTAAATAAACAATAAAAATTATTAAATAAAAAATCAGTTCAGAATCTAAAAACTAATTGCTTAAATTTGGTCCTTTGATTTTCGTAGGGTGGATAAACCCCACACTTAAAAATAATTGGTAAATTAGTAGGTAGCTTTGAAAAATGGGTAGCTTGATAAAATTTCGGAATGACTGCTTTGATCACAATAATAAGACTTGCAAAAATCTAAATTCGTCCCTGAGCGTGGAGGCGCGGGGCTCGGGTGGCGGGCGGGTTGGTGCTTGATTGGCCCTATGAATGTGAGCAGATTGCATCGCCGCTGGCCGCCCGCTTTCCGCTACCTGTCCATGCCAACCGCTGCCCTATGTGCGCAATCTTACACCGCCACTCCTCTCCACCACCAATTTTTATACTCTGTACAACAAGTTACAAAATTCACAATACGCGGCTAAAGATTTCTTCTATATATAACTTCACTCGCTGCCCCATGGAAATGTAAGTCACGTTTTCAATAACCTTCGGTTTTACTTCAAAATTTAAGCTCCAGCCAATATTAGACTACATTCTTCATTTTGTTACAAAATACAGTATTATATGAAAAGTTAGCGCGCCCCGAGCTTAGAGAAAACGAGTCGGTAGCGAGAAAATGTGACGGCGGATTTGTGTAGGTAAATTTTTATATTTAGGAAGATTTCAATTTGATCTCGTGGGCATTAGGGAGGCGTAAGAGTTCGGCGCGGTGGCGCTCGAGGAGGTCCGATTGTCACGTCACAGTCGGCAGTCAGCTGAGCGCGGAGCCGAGCGACTCCGGCCACAGAGCTCGTATTATTAACGGCATGTATTGTAATCACGCGGCGGGCGATCGCCTCCGCCGAAGGTAGGGCGGTATTAAATTCCGACAGCTACGTGATAAATCGAAATTGGAAAAGTTTAATAATGTTCGGTTGCTCCGAAAGCAATAAAACCGTTTATAAACGGGCACGAGCGAACGAGACGGGCAGGGACGCCCGCCTTCGGGACTTTTAGGGACTCTTAGGTGAGTCCGCCCGGCCTTACCGACTCTAAATTGATTTTACTGGTATCTTGATGAAGTGATAAAATAGGCGGATGTCGCTTGGGACAAGGTTATTGGCAGCTGTGGGCACTGCTCTCGTATCTCTCCCTTTGGCCATTCTGAACATTTTTGTAATAATACAGAATACTTAAGGGATTTCCCTATACGTTGTACCCGCATACGTTTCTTGCGCTGATGTGTCATTACAGTAGTTCCGACATAGAGCTTCAAAAGTATCTTTAGCTATTCTAGGTTTTTGTATATAATATAAACGAATACTATTTATCACCATAATGGTTTATCCACAATGGTTGGCCCACATTCCAGCAGTTCATTTAGATAATTTTATAGGTGGCTGTTATTGAATAATACTTATCTTTTCCCTGTAGCAAATTGCGATTATTACGTGGGAATATTGGCAACCCTAAGGTGTCGGTCTTCAGGAAATTTAATTGCGCCGCCTGTCAATAACCGTGACGTATGAAAAATGTTAGTACCACATCCATATTGTTTACGTACAAGATACGACATGCGAATTGCGCAAACAGAATTCGATTATTGAGACGCACAACCAATGGATTCGTGTGTCAGATTTGAAAGCTTTTACTGGGGGGAAGATAAATGCGAAGCTTTCTCAAGTAAATGAATCTTTACAGTATTGTCGTGTGGTTATAAATTAAAATTACAAGTGTCACTGTTACGAACTTGTAATTTAATTGAGTAAAAGTTACTGAAACACACTTGTCGCAGCTTAGTCAACGCAAGTGCATACGTTGGGCCACAATGGGTTAGATTTAGATGACCAATTACACTGTAAAAAACTTGCTTTTCAATACCGGAAAAAAAATTGGTCACATTGGTATACCTCTTAAACTTTATTTATCAGAAGTCTTGGTCAGCGCAGTTACACTCACGTCTATTTAGTTGTTTAGTATATACTTTCTAATTGAAAAAGCATGAAAATGTTAACAAAACAGAAGTGTTATCAATTTTAATTATAATAAACTCATTCAAAAGATTTGCTGGTCAATTTTAGAGATACCAACGTATTCAAATTGCTTCTATTCAAAACTCTTGTTTTTAATTATAAACTTAATTTGTTTATGATAAATCTATGGAAATTTTTACCTCGCGCCGCAACCCTCTAAAGCGGTAAGGGTAGAGTAATTACTTCTTTTCTTTGTAATAAAAACGGATTAAACTTTGCTTAGGGAAGGCCATTCATTTTGTTTACTATTCAGAACGACTTCTATTAAGAAAAAACTAATTTACATTCGGTGTTTGGGATGTGGATATCTTATCTAACTTTTTAATGAAATTGCCTAATACTTTAAGCAACAAAGATTGTATAGAATATTTAAACCAAGCCCTAAAACGAAACTGTAATTCAACCCAATTACTTGATTAACTTTTGGACATCTGTGAATTTTAATTGCGTTTATGTATCAAAGAGTCGCTTTTAGAAAATAAGAAAGAGAAAGAAGTTAAAGAAAAGAAAAAATGTGAAATCCGAAAGCGATGTACTAGACTTTATTAGTTGTGTTTACCCACAACTAATACGTTATCATATAGGGACAAGCAAAACACGCTCTTAGCCAAGAGGTCGATAATTTTAAGTCGGTTAAAATCAGACAAAGCTTCACCAAGTTTAATTTCAAACGTTAAAAGTCTATAATTAGTTAATAGCCCCGCATCCCAGAAAAGGTAATTTATTTGTTAGTTCCTTGCGATTGTTGGTTCTAATCTATTTATTATAATTTTCATTTATAGGTCAGTTATTAAAGTATAGTTACCTAGTTTATCGATTTAATATATTTTCGTTTAGTATGGGTATCAGACCCATACTATAACCCGTGTTATTTAATTTAATCTAACACTATGTGCTAATAAATTTTATTAAAAATATTTTTATAACAAGACAAAAAAATCAACAAAAACAATTAAAAATGTAATATCTAAAAAGTAAGGTAAACAGAGTTTTATTTGGTTTTAATGCACATTAATTGATCTACTTGTAGACCAATGTGGTAATTTTATGGCGGTGGGGCCTACTCGTATAACTGGTAGGGTAAACGATGACTTATTGGTGACAATTGATTATCTCGTGATACTGCAATAATATCCTACGATTATCAATAATGAATTGCAAGCAATCAATTGCTGCCGACTCGATCGAAAGTATCAAAACTGACAGCTGCTGCCATTGATTTTATGGCTTGCGTGTCCTTATAGATCCGTGTAACATTATAAATGGAATAATGCAGTATCACCGAATTACCAAGGATCACCGATAAGCAAATTTGCTGTACTATAAACCAGTCTATGTTTTCCTATTACATGCTTACTCACCTCACATCTGTTAGGTAGCTCAGCTATTACAATGGCCGTTATATAAATATACCTGGACTTCATTTCCGCTCTATTTTCTCGCATCTGTCCCTGTTCTGAAGTCTGAACTCATGCTGAGAACTAATAAAGGGAACACAGATAAATGCCCGCTTAATTTCTGTCGCCGCTGGACGTTGGGCATTGATATCAATTATCAGAAAGCTGGTATAGTGCCGGCGAACGTTGCTTGAGATCTAACATTGTTCCATAAAGCCGCTAATCCGGGTCCGAACGAGCAACAATTTGTCCAAACGGTTATGTTATTGCGGTCGGTAAGCCGGCCGGTTGCTGAAATCGCGCCACAATTTTTATCGTAACTTGCTTAGGGCTTACATTTTTGGTACAACTTTTTTTTTAATTACCTTGCGTTACATTTTATATTTAAAATATGTAAACACAGGTTGCAGATTCTACTTTTACTTAAGTATATGTAGGATAATAACATCGAACTTTTGTAGATATTCTTAAATCTAATTATATATTACGAACAGTAAAGTAAACTTACTAGTGCTCGACACGCGAATGTTCAATAGATGATACCCTTCTGTTACCTCTATTTACAAACACTTAACATTTAAAGTGGCATCCATTGGGAAGCTGTTGGCCACCCGTACGTTACCTAATAGCGTTGAACGAAGATTTAAAAAAATAAAAAACAAATAGTTGCTAAATAAACATAATATTTATCTGCTAAAGACATTCATTCCTTGCAAAGGTTTCAATTAAATTGAACCAGGCAACCCTGTCAATACCGGCCTTAATAACAGTGGACTCAATTTGTCCAAACTGTTATTGCATGGGACGGCAACCTTTGCCGACACTTTTATATAGAATCGGCCATAACTGACAGCCCAGGCGTCTAACTCCCCGGAATGGACGGTTGATTAAGACACTGGTGTCACTTTACTGCGCAATTACATTTGACAAGAGGCCACAGCAATCTCTTTTATTGTTAATAAGATATAAATCTACTTGATTGGGGTCATGTGTCTACCCTTATAGCTCCAGAATTAGAAAAGATCGCGAAATATTGATACTTACTTTTTATCTGCCATTGCGGAGGCGTCAGTAAAGAAAAAAGAACTTTATACATTTTATATATTCCAAATACCTTTCGAGATAAGAAAGGGATATGGAGTCTCAGCTTTTTGTCTTGACTATATAGGATCTCGGAAGGTTGACATCTAATCTAATGCGAAGTTAACATTGGATAGATGTATGGGTTTTTCGCAATTGGATCGAAGATTGTGAGAGGGATTGAAGGACGCTGGGGTAGCGGGCGCGGGCCGGACGGGCGGACGGAGGCGGCCCACGCACCACGTCCGCGCCGTAATGAGTTGAAAGCGGATACTTGTAGCGCACTCAGCGCGCGCGTGTCCGGTTACCCGCCTAATGTTGCCCGGATAAACAATGACGTCCAGCCTTTTAGCGACATTTGTGGACCCACTCAACACTGGACGTAAGCCTAAAAACATCTCACATTTTTACTATTTGAGATTCTTTCGGAACGTTCAGTAACGTTCACACGTTGCGATCTTTAAAAATACACAACAGCTATTTTGTATACCAACAACAAAGTAAATAATATTAACGTTCTAGTTTTCGGCATGTTACTGTCATATGTATAAATACGACATCTACTGGGACAGTTATGAGCACCCGGTAGGTAACTAAGCTATTTGTGACATTCAATTCGCGTAGGAAATTTCCTGTGTTGAAACGCTGTGAAGAAAACAATTAAGAGAGGAATTAATTCTAATAGAATGACATCGCTAACGCCAACGCATTTCCAGCGAAAGATCCTTTTACTATTGACTTGAAATGACTTTACTCGTGTAATTATTTACACATTTATACTTTACACGTCATGTAATGTAATGAAGCAAGGATGACAAAACTGGCGTATTTGTGTATATATAGTGTGTAAGATCATGAGCATTAGGTAAGTGGCGAAGCGAAAGCCCCCTAGTCAAATGTAGAGTGACGGACCATCAACACTGCTCCATTAAGGAGATGCGCGAGAGGAGGTGGGGGGATAGCTCTTCGAAGCTTTGATATGCCATTAGTTCATTAGCTGAGTCTTACATGCCTGTCACGGGCTAATATCGTTCCTACGGATTATTTACCTACAGACGAAAATTGATCTTGTAAATAGGTATAAAAGTAGATTTTTAGATTATAGTATTTGGTAAATAAACTGTAAGTCTAATAGGTAAACTTATTGACATTGCAAAGACAGTCAGCATCAATAGTAGCGTGTGTAACGGCACTACAAGTTATTACCATTCTCAAATTGCTGTCCATAAGAAAATCTCTGCAAGTCACACGAACGAAACTCCTTGTGTCTTATCAAGATCGAAAGAACTCGTGAAACTGAGTATAAAACACACAATACATAGAATCCAAAAAAATAATATTTGCGTACAAATGGTCCAGGCCCAAAAATTAGACCAATTTACGTAATTATTATCTAACACGACCAATTATTTTAATAAAAATCAATTCCTATATATAATAGTAGAATAATATAACCATGTTAGGTATTGCAGTTTTGGCTAAATAAAGTTTTAATTTCTAATACTGTGGCTAGGTCGTCTTGAAACGTAGGCTGCTGCATAGCGTGTGTACAAGCGGAACTATACTGCGTAGCCCTACTTATTCTTTCTAGAGACTTCATGAATATCAAGTAATTGAAGTGATGGGAAGTCCGACGACAAATCACACAGAGAGTGCACAACAAATCGGCAAGGGGTGAGGCGGGTGGCAGGGGGGCGTCCATTATCCCGAGGTGAGGGCATCGCAACAGCAAAGACGTTAGTCCGGCTCTCTGCATCGGCGACTTTATGACGTTATCTCTAACAGGTTCCGAGATGGGGTTGCTCCAAAGTGGCGAAAGCACGGGATCCGTTGTGCCTGATAATTGTCCCTAATGGAAAAGTCTAGTCTTCGTGCGAAGTGCATTCCAAGTTTCGCTACTGCCAGATATAAGTTATTACTTAAGCCTTTATGCGGACAACTAACTTAATGGGAATCCACTTAGACAAATGCACTCTATTTGCGTTCTGATTCCTATAGGTACAACTTTAGCTTGGCGTATGTCTGTTCCAAAAATTGTTTATATTATTTTATCACACTCCTAATACTAATAAAATAATATCATGCATGAGTCTGGCAATAGTAGCAGTAGCAAACATAACAAATATTTTTTGCCCTATAGTGAGTGAATAAAGATGTAAAGAAATTACTTATTAAGGGGCGCTAGAAATAACTGACATCTACGAAGGTAAAGCCGGAGGCAAAAGTTAGTTTACATTAGTTTTACCACCTTTACAGCTATTAAACAATGTAACGCATAATATATGTTTCCTCGATTAAATACCCTGTCTCATTTTAGCATGGGGAGAACATAACCTATTACAACAGCCAAAAAGCTATGCTAGTTCGATACATGAGTCATATGCTTAAGAGCGTCATACATATTTAAACACGCATATTTACCGATTGGCACGGATCAGCGAGGGGGCGGGTGGGGGCAAGACGGTCATTCAATGAGATTGCTTCTTGCCACCACTCTCGAGGTAATGGATCCCACCGAAATGGACTGGATCAAGAAAACGCGGATGGCTATTGGATAAGAGCATGGCGAGCTTTGTACACGTACACGGAAGTATTTGTAAATAAAAATATTTAATTATTTGATTCCATTGTACAAGATAGGAGAAGCATACATCTTATGAGAATGACGAAAAGCATACGTGAGGAGCTGAGGAGATATTCAATTTTAATGAGTAAATTAACTATAAGACTGAGTTTAACTATAAGATAAAATCCGATTCTCTCAATTCTCTCAAAAAGTCCTGATCTGCCAAGTCGACGCCACAACAGAGATAATTAGTAGATACACTAAAGATACAACAAAATATTTTTTAATACTTGTTTTTACGATTTCTACGGTGTAGAATTTATTCCTAACGGATAATTTTCAGGATAAGAATATCCTATCTACATACCAAACTTCATCTTAATCGGTCAAGCAAAAAGTTATAATTATAAGTATAACAGACGGAGAGGAATACGTTTGCATGTGTTATATTAGTATGAATTTATAACCAACACTTTGAAAGATGTTTACCTTTTGTAGATTTGAAGACTTATTAGAGCCGTTAATATGGGTAATTTAAAGAGAAAGAGGGATTATTGCAGGTAACAAATAATGTATGTGCCGAAAGATTCAAATTGTGCTTCAATCTATAAAGTAGTAAATGATATTAATGATGGATAATACGTACAAACTCTCATTTTACCAGTGTTTATTACATCACATCAACCCCATCTATCCCATTTTAACCGCAAATGCCAAACCATATCCACAGTTACATACGTAACCATCCTAAGCATTAACATAGTACCTATTCTCATCGTGTATCGCACAATAGATTCGGTATGTATTGAATTATGGAAGCGACGGATCTCGGCGTAAGGACATGGGGGGAAATGGAAAATGTGTGTCGCCAACTTGCGAGCCTAACAGCCACGGCCACTGGACAGAGCTCGGCCCGTAATGGATTGATCAGATACCACTTTACCTACATGGCCCTACATGAACGTACGAAGCGCTGATGAGGGATATAGACTTAAACTCCCTGTACCTATATTGTACGAACAATCAACATCAAACAGATATCCGAAGTTACAAAAGTATAAATCGTAGTAGCGGTGTTTTAATATTATTCGAAGACATTTAAATCGAAAGAAAAATAGAAAAATTTGACTCGCAGCGGGTCTCGAACCCACAACCATTGGATAACTACCCCAGTGCACTACGTATGGCACAATTGCCATACGAGCGCCGCTTAGACGTGTAAATTTTTTCTATCTCATCCTTCCTGGTATACGTCATTACGGGTGACGTGTAGCGACATCTACCGAAGAGTATTGAACCCTTTTTACGGCATCGAAGTCTCAAGAAGAAAATCTGACTCGCAGCGGGACTCAAACCCACACAACCACTGGATTCGAGTTCCGCTGCGAGTCAAATTTTTCTATTTTTCTTTCGATTTAAATATTTTTGATATGCTAGCAGACGTTTCTGCTTAATATAAAAACAATTTTATTCGAAGACAAACCAAAGTTTATTACAAAAAAACAAATCATGTCTTTCCAATTAAAGTAGTAATAGTACATTACTCTAGAGGCCAGGAAACGAGGGTTTGCAGGCCAAGTAGATGTGTACGATAGGGTACGCGGCCGGCAACCCTATTCCTCGCCGAAACTTGTAGCTTGAGCTTCTCTCAAACTTGCAATGAAATAAAACAAAAATGCATACAAGCTGATTTCCACCGGCTTAATTAACTTTCCCACAGTTTTATGTGGACTCATGGAGAAAAGTTAAAGCCGTATTGGCCGTCTTATCTTAGAAAAAAATTGACCACCGATACTGGTAGGCATAGCCTATTCCGTGGAAGAATAATTTTGCCGTGACGTTTCTTTTTTACAAATTTTGTGTATTTCCTAAATGTATGCGATACTAATTTGTTGCTTTTATCACACACAAAAATATATATCCACTACTCACATCTCGTGAGTTGTCCGTAGTAAATTTGAAACGGATTGATAATAATATCACCGTAAGTAACACGTAACGATGAGAGCATGCGACAAGGATCTGCTTTCAACTCATTACGTCGCTACAAACCTAGCTGCGGGTTTCCGAACGGACGGAACCATCCTATAAAAGGGTTGTGAAGCTGTGAATACGGTTTACGAATGTTATTTTAATATGATGCATCAACTGAGTGCTGTTTATCTATCTTAATACACCGAATGTAGCCTGTAACGGAACAATAACTTTATGGATCGCTTCTACACCACGAACGTAGCAACATTTGTTCTACAACATATAGGTAGTTCTGGCATTTTACTAACAAACTATGTACCATTTTCAATGAACAGCATCCAATAGTTAGTTGACATTTACTGTCAGCTTACAAACTTCATACCTAGTCTTCACAACACATTTTGCTTGCAAAATCTTTTTTAATTATATTTAGTAAACTATAATATAAGTTATTTTCAAAAGTCGTAGAATAAATGTTGCCACGTTTTTGGTGTAGAAGCGATGCCTAAAGTTATTGCTTTTATTACAGGTCATAACCGATATACAGCGAGCCTTCGAATATGGGGCTGGCCAAACTTTATAAGTAGGCAAATTCATATCACATTCAATGTCTATTAAAATATTTTCCGGTCAGTAGGTACAAAACTCGCATCAGCTTTCTTTTTTTTTATGTCAAAGGTGGCAAACGAGCAGACGTATTGCCTGATGGTAAGCAATTACCGTCGCCCATGGGCACTCGCAACACCAAGGGAGGCACAAGCGCGTTGCCGACCTATAAGTGGGTTGGAGCTCTGGGAACCTTATTCACCATCAGGAACACAACACTACATACCTGAAAGGTAGCAGTGCTATTATGGCTGTGGTCTTCTGTAAGGAGGAGGTACTTCCCCAGTTGGGCTTCTCCAGATTCAAGCGTGATGGTACTTCGCTGTGCCCTACCTCTCATTGTTGGACGTAGTTTAAGGACATACCCGGGTCCAAAATTTCGTGAACAGACCTACGTATTTATAGTACCTACCTACGGTTACCACAAATAACCTTTAATTATTTTCGGTCTTAAGGTGCGTTCAGATCAAGCGAATTCGAATATCAGCACGCTATGATATTGATTCCCACCAGGGCCAATAATTATAATTCAAAAATTTCCTAAAGTCATCCGATTTATCCGTACTACTATATTCGGTAGATCTAGGTAAGTACCTACTGGGAATAGACTTTCTTAATCTGTTCTACCAACCCGTCAATGCAACACCAATACTGCATTAGCCGATGAACCTATTTAACTCTTTACTGCATATGAAGCCATTTATGGCAGTTACAATATTCAACTCTATTGGAAGTGAGTTGAAAGATGAAAAGTTCAAACTAATATTTTTCTATGTACCTATATGCAGTAAAGGGTAATTAAGTGTATACGTATTTCTAATGATTATAAACTCAAAACAGATAGTGGATTTGTTAGAATATCAGGTTACAGAACATATATAAAACTTAAATCATCTTAGACTCGTAGGACTTATGATACGATCCTCTATCCCCATACAACAGAATATCATCGACAGCTAATACAATAAAAAGAACTCACAGAGGCTACACAGTCGCTAGTTCATTACCCAAATGGACTACAGCTATTTGATCCACTTATGTGATTGCCTGCAAGCATTATCTCTCCTCCACTGAATTGAAGCCATAAGTCTACCTCGTAATTCTCTCGACTTTTCCAATGATATCTAGAGATTTAGGTGCATAGGCAAGTTACAACATTAAATTGAGTACTTAAATAAATAAATAAATATTTTCGGGACATTCTTACACGACCTAGTCCTACGGTAGTTAAGCTTAGTAAGGCTTGTGTTGTAGGTACTAGATGACGATATATATAGTAAATAGATACATATAAATACTTCAATACATAGAAAACACCCATGACTCAGGAACAAATATCTGTGCTCATCACATAAATAAATGCCCTGACTCGGAATCGGACCCAGGACCTTTGGCTTCATAGGCAGGGTCACTACCCACTAGGCCAGACAAAATACTCGTGTTAACCACGCCTACAAGCACACTTTCTGGCGTCGCCGTCCCGTCAGTGCTTATCGCTAGGTGAGCTATACGATTTTAAGTTAACATGTTTATTCACATTATAGGATGTATTAGTTTGAATGAGTTTCCGGTATTTCAGCACTGTTGCAAGCGCTATCCTCACGGAATAACTGAAGTACTGCGAGATTTAACGGTGGTCAAACCACACTCCGTAGCAATCTACCCTCATTCTGATGCGCTTTATGCACATGTGTGCAAAGTTGTAGTATACCGATGTTATCTTTATACGATATTTTGAATAAAACTTTATACATATTAAGCTAGACAATTGTAGGTACCATTTTGCAATAATGATTGAATAAATAAATAATAAATAAGAGTTAGAAAAGGAATAGCAGGCACAACGATGAAGAAGTTCGAACTTTGGAGTATTGTATATTTACAACTTATTATTTCTGTCCGTCAACGCTTTATCTATTTTTTCTAATAAATACTTTAACAGTTAGGTATTATACCATCCGGGCAAATCTAACAACTCAAAGATCATGTAGCTAACTCGACTTGGTTTTATATGAATAACATACAAGCCGCCGGAAAAATAACATACACCCATGTCCATAAATAAAAAATACTTACTTACCTGATTTGTTCAGCACTAACTTTCAGCCTTCGAAGACACCACTAACGCATTTACATTCATTACTCTGAGTGAATCAAAGGAGTTGGAATACTTGCTTGGAATCGGCTGATACAAGATAATGGACCAATCTCTTAGCCGGAGAGTCCACCTCGATAACTTATACGAAGAGTGCTGGCTGTATATTCCCTTTGCTTAGCGCCACTTTCGCTATTCAGGGTTAGCCGCTAACCCAAAGTTAAGCGTTGTCAAACATATGGACATCAACTGGTTAACATCGGGTTAGTTGGTCAAACCTAGATGGTGCAAATGGGCCTTACCGGGAACCGATACACTTATCACTTATACGTGTATCGGTTACCACTTTAGTTTTCGCTTTTGCATCAGTACACCTTTCCTAATGAAGCAAAGCTTTTGGTAGTATAGATGTTGCAAAGTATCTAAATAACTAATATCACCACTCCAGAACATTCTGACAGCTAGTTTTCATGGACTCATAAAACCTAAAGGCAGAAATGGTCTAATAAGACCTGCCTTCAGCATTATATTTTTTTGGAATCGAAACAGTCATTGCGTGCTTCGTTAATATTTTACCCCACGTATGAAGTATCTCCTGCGTTAAGAAGAGCTTAGCATTTTTTGTTTTTTTTCTTTAGAAGGTGATTGTTACGAAAGTAGCCGTAAGTTGTAAACGCTTATTCGTACCTGCGGGCCTACCGTGGTTATATCACATAACGCGTGCAACCATAGTATGGGTTATATGATAGTCGATAAACTATCCTTTATCACGTTTTTATCATATTAACCGCGTGATAACTCCAACCATAGTAGGCCTAGGCTGATGTGCGACTGGTATCCGGAAAATTGACCTGAAAATGAATCGAACTAGGCGCTGATTTCAATATGACCACATTTTGGGCATCAATTTTTTTTTCTACTCAATATTCATATACTTTAATATTCTTAACATAAATGTTCAACTTTCCTGTACTAGTCAAGCTTTCTGAACACTTTCTGAGTTATTTAGACGCCCCTGATTTACTAAATGTGTTTCGTCCTTACATGAATTTAGTTTCATGATAAACAGGCTATCATAATACGGAAACTTGCTGATTTTGCTAGATTTTTGTAGCAAACCTTCTTTTATAACTATAAGATACTATAAAAACGATAAAACATGATATCATCGAATTGTATTAGCCTTATTGCAGAGCTTTTATATAAGGTAATAGAAAAACCAGTCAAGACCGAGTTTTATTTGTTGACATTTAAAAATAACCAAATATTTGAAATTACAGGCATTTGTATGGAACTTGAATAGCCGTGCAAAGTTACTTAATATGCAAGTGAATCACAAAAATATTAAGAATTCGAAGCCAAGCCGATGTAAAGACGAAAGGAGTGAAGACGCATGTCGTTACAGTTAATTGTCATGACTTCATGTCCCAAGTAAAAAAACTATAAAATCATACGATATTAACGTTATATGTTCTTGAGTCAATGAGTACTTACAGTGTTCTTATTTTGTTTTTAAATGATTTAGATTTCGACTTTTAAAGATCTTTATATCTCTGCATATCATTAGTATTTTTTTGCATTTTCATTATTTTGAACGTAAGTAAATAATAAAATAATAATAATATTAAATAATAAGTTCCGCTGAATTTCTTGCCGGTAATTATATTCTCAGGTTCAAGGTGTAGGATTAGAACCTGTTTTTTTTTTTAACTAGCATTTATATCTTCCTTTCCTTGTATGGTGGCCTTACAATCTTCTCGTGCCTAATCGCTTTTAATTTAATTCAATTAACATTACCTATGTACTAGAAATACGCACTTTGATAATTCCAATTTTCCCCTATTACGTCTAAGTTAACAGACGAATGGCCAACCAACAACGAAAGTTTATTATTATTATTAGTTTTACGTATTACAAAGTTTTTAAATATTCACTCGTTGTGCGCGGAACCCTAAAACATTAACAATAAATACTGTTTTGCTCGAGAACAGAAAAAAACATAATCTTATAGACGACCTACTATTAACCAATTTTATTGAATAACTTATAGGTACTGGACATACTATAGAGCGTGTAAACTGAGGACTTTTCACAGGCCTCTCTCTGGACGGCTAGAGAGGTTGTGGGAAAAATCATGAGTATGATGAAGCGAAAAATGGCGCTCATAAATAGACTTATTCTATAGATATAATGCTTTTAAATGGTGGTATTTGTCCAACGCAATTATATGAGACACATTTCGTCTTGTAATTCATTTACAATATATACCTAGCTACTACTACTACATATTTATTTATTGGCGACTGTACTTTAACCCTAAAGAATTTGACTCGTCAAAACGAATAATTTCCGGTCAGTGGATAAAGAAAAGTTCCATTAGATATCATATACACCTTCTCGGTTTATTATCAACTGAATTAGGAATTAAATTTATATACGAGGGCCACACTGAAAGTTTTGCGTAACTTTTAAATAAAACGATTTAGAACAATAACAATATATTTACTGCTTCTCAAAATATTCTCCCTTACATTCTATGCACTTTTCCATCCTCTCGAACCATTTTTGAAAGCACGAGGCTCAATCACTTGATTGCATGTTTTCCACGTGCATATTAAATGTTGTCACTGCCTCTTCAGGAGTCTTAAATGTCAAACCCCTCATCAAATCTTTGATTTTGGGGAATAAATAAAAGTCACAGGGTGTAAGGTCTGGACTATAGGCCGGATATGTGACAGCCTCCACATTTTCGGATCTCAAAAGTTCTATAGTCTTCTTTGCGGTATAGGGAGACGCATTGTCATGATACAGAAGGGTGCGGCTTCTTGGTCTTCTTTCACGAACTTTTTATATAACCGTAGGTAAACAAATTGTGGTGTACCAATCGGCATTTACTGTTCTTTTATTATTTAGAAGAACTGTGCTGATATGCCCAGTCTTTGAAAAAAAACAGGCGATCATTTGCTTGGCAACGCTTTGGACTTGTTGAACTTTCGTTGGCCTAACGAAAAACGAACTTTTGAAGGCGACAGGCCTTCAAAGACCCATTCACTGGACTGTTGTTTTTTTTCCGGATCGTAACAATAAATCCAAGTTTTGTCTCCTGTAATGATGTCGTAAACGGCATTTGAAGTCCCTTGCTTGTATTTTTGCAGCATATCTTTACACCAATCTACTCGCACGTCTTTCTGCAGTGGAGTCAGTTCATGAGGAATCCACCGACAACAAATCTTCCTGAATTTTAAATAATCATGTAAAATCTTTTGTATTTGGCTCATACCAATCCCCAATTGTCCACGAATTTCGTCGTAGGTAATTCGCCGGTTTCCTTCGACGAGTCTTCTAACGGCAGCCACATTATCTTCATTGACCGCGGTCGATGGTCGACCTTCACAAAATTCATCGTCAAGAGTATTACGACCCCTACTAAATTCCGCGTACCATCGCCTCACAGTGCTTAGAAGAGGTGCTTCAAGCCCAAAAGCATTTTGAAGGCGAGCGCTACACTGGTGAGGCGTCAGAGAACTTTTAAAATCGTAGAAAATCATTACTCTAAAATCTTTTCGCGTCAAACACCTTCTCGGTTTATCTTCTATGCAAACGGTTTACTTCGATATGACATAAAAAAACAAATGACAATCAGTTTCCCGCCAATTTATATCAGATTCCATAAACAAAAGTCTGTATTTTGAAATGTTATCTAAGTCGAAATTCAAATGTTTCCGAGTGACCAGTTGCGCATAACTTTTAGTGCGGCCTATGTATAATAAAAAGTCGAAAAGTTGTTCCAACCAATCCAACTGTAAATGTGAATATATTTATGTATATCAGTTTAACTTAAGATTTGGAAGTATAGATATAAGTATGTAATTTGCATGCCCAAATTGGGTAACTGTTGGAACTACAATAAAAATGTCATTTCTATTGTAGGTACTTACACAGTTTGTCAATATTTTTTTCGATTCTATTTAAATTAAATTTGACACAAATAAAATATTTTAAAGAACAGATGATACTTTTACGTCAGAATAGATACCTACATAAATTATATAGGAATAAAATTATAGGCAGAAGTAAAAATGATTTAATAATAACAACACCTTTTTATTCCAAACAGTTTGATATTTCCACTGCGACGAAGGCAATCTCCCACAATTATTAAACGGAAATGAGATTTCGGATTAGACCATCGACTGATAAAGACTTGAGATGGACGGGACGGGACGAAAAACAATTAAGCAGAATATTAAGACAGTCGCGGTTTTGTTTATGTATAAAAGATAATCTTGGCGTCCATATTTTATTAGTGAAATAGGTGATAGTTACCTAAACCTAGCTATAGGTACATTGTATATATTTAATATAATTATATTGATATCCTTTCACTTCGTGTCAGCATTATTACGACAATAGACGGATACCAGGATTCGTGGCGCCTTTAAGAGGTATCTGATTTCAAAGGGTTAATAATCGAAGGTGAAAGCTAAGCTCGACATTGTGATAATTCTAGGACCTAACGCCAAAATCAGGAGTAGAGCAATTTAGAGAATAAATAGCCGTAATAGTCATTGTACAATAGGTAACGACGATCCATGATATTTGAACAAAAGCCAGTCAAATGACCTATTGTACGCACGAGCTCAAATCCAACTTACATTGTACACAGCTACAAAATGTCTCTTGCACTCGTGGGTTTCTGACGGCTATTACTTACAACGCAATATCAAATTGCTTTCAATTTATTTCGCAATTGCCGTCTTTGAGTTTCGCTTTGTAGGGGCCTCTGACGTCGGTCCGAGGCAACAATAAAATGTATTCGTCTCCGGAATGTTTAATATGGGGAAAAGTTTAATAACGCGTCCGGGCTCGGGCAGCGGGCAGCGAGCGGGCGGTCAGCGCGCCTTCGACCCGCTCCAGCGATAAATCAAATCTACCTCTAAGAAAACACTTATTACGTTCAAACCGCAGAGGAAAACTACTTTCAAATATCAGCTTAGAATATTTGGATCAATTTTCATATAGCATCTTAATAAACCATATCACGACTTCCGTATACGGAACAATTGTCGCAGCATCGCTAACAATTTAAGGACGTAGACTTGGTACTAACATTAAGTATGCGTATAATTCGAATTTTTTTTTTTTTGTTTTATTTATTTAATCTTAATGCACAACAAAAAGTACAAAGGCGAACTTAATGCCAAATGGCATTCTCTACCAGTTAACCGTCAGGCCAAATAGAAAAACACAAGGTAATAGGTGCGAGAAATTATACCAATATCGAGATAATAACAAAAAAAAAACACTAACATATAATATGATTCTAAATATATAGGTTACATACATACACAATAAATAAATATACATACATATATATAATACAATACATTAAATGTATACATACAAGAATATATACATAGCCATATATAAATAATTAAATATATACATATAGTATTATACCTGCAATTCTAGTTTGAAGATTCGAGAAGGTGTTTGCGTAACTTGTTCTTAAATGAGTACTTGGTCTGAGCTTGACGTATCTCAAGAGGGAGGTCATTCCTATTATAAATTCGACTGTGTTAATATCTATAGATACTAGAATAGACACCCCACTTGAATTTGACAGCTGTTCCAAATTTAAACTACTATCGTTTTCAAGAGGTAATTTGATAATTAACTTTACATCTCCATTAATTTCTGGTGGTTGGTAATACTGGTCATTGCCTACGAATTCTAGACGCATTTTAGAGCACTAATGATATGTGCGTAGATAAAAATAATTAAGTATTTCCTTGAAATGGTGAGAATTATTTGAAAAAAAAAAGTATTTAACTGTCAAATATTACATCATAATGATAGTGTTACATAGAGTTTAATTTGACAACATTAAAATTGCGGTGTTCTGCCTTTTCGCAGACCTTTGTTTGGCCTAATTCCATTTGCCAACCAACATTTCGCCTGATTCACTTTGACAACTAACGATAAAAAAAAGTTGTAGCCTAATTGGCCGTCCAGAGAGGCGTCATCAGAGCTATAGCTCGCAGGGTGGAAGTGAAAGATGCATAAGACGCGAGTGGGCTGTTTACAGTCACTGGATAGAAAGCGGTGTACACCTCTCGACACCCTGAGCCGTTCGCATCGATATTGCTCCTGGCCGTCTTTACGGCGGCAGTTCCAGGGGTCCATTCAGTCGGCGGCTAGCTACCGCCTGCTTCGACAACGTGTTACAAAATTGTTATAAGCCTTATGCCAGGTATCCAGACTCCTTTGCAATAGCCCAATCTTCTAGTCCCGACAAACTTTAACCCCATAGCCCAGTGTACTTTTACATTGGTATCTATTGTTGTACCCGTGAAATAGATCTAACAGGTGTACTATATAGCAAAATTTTCCAACGCGTTAGATCTACGTCCCAACGCAAATCTCCCGAAAGACCAGGATGTATAGACACGAGTATCCGTAGAGGAGCAAATTTGGAACAGCTGACAAATTCAAGTTGGATGTCTATAGTTTAACCACGACCAAAGCAAGTGGTTTTAAAATATAATCCTGAGCGTAGCGAGTGTTTCAATACACGAGAAGTAAATTTAAATTAAAACGTTAATTGCTTAACACCAGGCAATCCGTCTGCTCGTTTGCCGCCTATGTCATAAAAAAAAATTACAATTGCACCCGTGTGTAACACAAAACTTTTCCCCTCACTACAGCGAGGAAAGTGAAACATGCAAGAAACATTTTGAAATCGCATTGACTTTTTCTTTGCTTTTAGATACATTCAACATTTTTACAAAAGGTGCCTTTAGCTTGGTTAGCTTGTGGTGGCCAGTACGATTTTCGAATGTTCTAATTCGATTTTCAACTCGGTGCGTTAGCGAGGCTCGCCCGCCGCCGCCGCCGCGGGGAGAAGTGAGCTGTACTTCGCGAATTTAGACTTTAAAACCATAGCAATAAGAGCTATGAGAATTCAACTTACTTTAATCACTAGTGGATAAAATGCGTTTTTACCCTCCCGCATTAAAGGATAAACAAGCGCTTTACGAGCTAGTGAGGGGAAAAATAATAAGTATAGTAACAGAAAAGTTAGGTGCGAAGCGAGCAGTGTGTTAGGTTAACCGTGAGCAAACCGGCACCAAAACTACTCAATAAAACATTTGCTAAGCAATTAAGTGTATATATAATGCCAACTAAACATTATTCAACATAAAAGGTGACAACATTGAAATTAGAAAACACGGACCAAACGTTTAGTTACTAGCTCTGAGGTTGGCAAAAGAAACAACTAAAGATAAATTTTGAAATTATTATTATAAAATTACACGAAACGTGAGTTGAGAAGTGATAATCGGCCTTACAATTTTCGGCGATAAATAAGAGAACCTAAAATTAGCTTTATATTGGAAGCTTATATGAGATGTTGTATTATGTAGCTGAAGGCAATTTTTCAGCATCACCGTACTTATTAGCCATGTGCTACCGCGGCGCCGGCGGCGCTGGCTCGCCCGACACAATGGCTGAGACGTTAATTAAATGTTAACAAACGCCCTCGTCGCCTAATTGGAACTGTTGCCTATTATCCTTACGTCCCGGTGAATGACTCCCCGGCTCGAGAACTCACTTCACACTTTTTATACCAGATTGTCGGAACTGCCTTTGTTTTGATTTTACAAGTTTGTTAAGGTTCCATTTTGCTAGTTTTTTTTGCAACGCAAAAAAACATGGCGTATGCGACGTACAGCACAATTTGCACATGTTTTTTATATAATTTAACTTTAAACCAATATTATTCAGATAACTTTTTTCTTGTGGAAATGGCATGGCATCATTTTTTGTAGCAAAAAATTGGTAAAATTCCAACATTATTTAATATTATATAAATACATTGCAGTATTCAGAAAGCCAAATTCAGTCGAATGATACATTCATCTTCAGGTGTAATTATAAAATGTTGTCATTTACCGCACTCAAATTGTCTATTGTCAGAATTATTATAAGGAATCTGTGTCCTTTTTTATTTAATGTCACCTTTATATATTCGTTGTTACATTTTTCTCTATATTTTAGTGTTTTCCTTACCATGCTCGCACGTCCCCTGTTAGTTATATGAATCATGCGTAAAGTAAGTTAACAAGTGCAAGTGTGGCGCAACTCAACATCGGAAGACATCGATTATTCCTTACAGGGCGAAATTACGAATATTGAAATGTGGCTGAACAATACATACGTGGTTGTTTAATTAATACCCGTCGTTTTAGGACCCGGGTATGTCCTTAAACTACGTCCAACAATGAGAGGTAGGGCACAGCGTTGACCATCACGCTTGAATCTGGGGAAGTACCTCCACCTTACAGAAGCCACAATAAGCCACAGCCATAATAACACTGCCACCTTTCAGGTATGTAGTGTTGTGTTCCTAATGGTGAGTAAGGTTCCCAGAGCTCCAACCCCCCTTAAAGGCCGGCAACGCGCTTGTGACTCCCCTGGTGTTGCGAGTGCCCATGGGCGACGGTAATTGCTTAACACCAGGCAATCCGTCTGCTCGTTTGCCGCCTATGTCATAAAAAAAAATCCAGAAACGTCCACTGCTGGATATATATAGGTATGTCTCCCCCATAGACCGCTAAAGAGAGCGATATCGGAACAAGTGGGGTTCAATGCAATAATTGCCAAGCTTGACAGGCGGGTTGACGATCGTAGTATGTTTCACCGCTAGATAAGGACGCTGCTACCCATTCTTCTGTGGTTTCTGATCGCAATTTAAAAACAATGCCCGTCATACCGGGTCCCGGGGCGTAGCTACTAAGATGGCATAAACCTACTATAGCGATGCTTTAATTACGTACATTATCCGTAAGCGACGTATCGCTACTATCAAATATATAATCTGTGCTATCTAAGTCACAACTGTCAACTTCCGCCAGAAGCTCGCTTAGCGCTAATTAAAAAGAGGCATTAATTCAAGTAGCCCATTACGAGGAAAGCAATTTCATTTTCTTAATGAATTACGGCTAAAGCAAAGAAATTGGGTGTTATTCTAAGGGCTCCCGATGATGTACTTAAAATTTAAGTGGAAAATTATGCATAAGACCATTTAACAGCTAATCTCATGTCTAAGGTATAGGTACCTACATCTGCGTTAGGTCGAAGGTACAGTCGAGTGCAAAACAAAACAAAACAACTTTTGTAACAAAAGGCCCCCAGGAGCCAGATATTATACATTAGTTATGTAGGACTTTTCGCTGAATCGTAAAAACCTACCTAGAATACTGCCGTCACCGTGTCTGAGTGTTGGTGCCACGCGTTCGAAGTGCATTTCACCACGACACCTCCGTCACCAAAAATAAAGCGCGAAGTAGCATAACCAGCGTGCCTTCTCACACCGGCCTCCCTGTACCCCGAGGAAGCCAGACCCCTAAGAGAGACCCCCGTACTTATTTCTGTTGATAATCTTTAATTTCAGGATTATCAGCTATGGACGTCCACTGCTGGACATAAGACATAGACACAGGAGGACAGGGAGCGATGATTCGATGCCGTAATCACCACGCTTGGCAGGCAAGTTGGCGATCGCAGTCAACTTCTGGACTTAGGCGTCCCCCAAAGCGGCCCACAGTGACTGATTTTGCGCCATCCGTATCCAGTGGATGACAGCATTCGAACCCTGTCAATACAGCAGGCTGGAATAGCTCTCCCTTGTCGTCTATGTATTTGCAAAAACGCTCTAGGGGTAAAACAAACAAGACTACGTGGCCAGTGGGGTTCTCTGATTCGGTTTTTGTAAGTAATTTATCACTACAGTCTGACACTGCTATTGGATTATTTTTTTTCATTAAAAAAGAAAGCTAACATTTTGAGTATTTACTTTCATCTACATATATAACAATCTAAAGTAAAACGTTTTGATTGGTTACACTAATGATTGAAATATGATTTTAAATCTGTGAGTTACTGTAATACTATCTGTGAGTTCCTGTAATTGGCTCTTTATTTTTATTTTTAATGCTTATTGTTTAGGTAATAAGCTGTTGGTACTCCTTAAATAAAAGAAAAATACATTTGTATATAAAATAAAGCAAAAGAATTTTGATAAAGCGAGTTTAAAAACCATTTAGATGAATTTGAAAACAAATTATTTCTTGGAAATAGATAGTATAATAAGAGGATATAAACAAGTGAATAATCTAAATATTGGAATAGAAAATTTTCTAAAAAAAACATTTGACGTGAGCCAAGTTGTGGTAAAGTCATCAATGTTATTTTTTTCTTTTTTTCTTCATATGGACTTTGGGGCGGTGTTGCCCATTTTTTCTTTAGATCTGTATACCTAAAGATAGTGTATTTTCTCTTAACACCGTGACATTTGAAGTTCGAAAATGTTTTGCATCCTTATTTTTTATTCCAATTAGGTGTACCTAAGTAGGTATAATAGGAGTGACAGAGACAATTTCACGGTAGGCCTTCAGACAAGTGCGAGACTGCGAGTGCCGAGTGCCAAAACATTTTACCTACTCCTATACCTATTTATTTGTTGTAACTGTTGAAGAAGTAGGGTTACGTAGTCTACTGGGATTAAGTGACGAAAACATAATGAGACGAAAAACTTAAGATAACATTTTGCATCCCACCATTCAAAAGTGCTCGTTAAATGAGAATTGATATTGTTAATGCGTCCGACGTTGGCTGGCTAAACCACAGTTACTAGTTAGTTAGCCTTTTTTACTTGCCCAAAAATGGCCCTACAAACTGGAGCTGAAAACACACAGCTTTCACTTGGTCGATATTTGTTTGCTTTTAATATTCATTGATTTTATGCAATTATTGTGAATAATAATGGGAAAAACGTACACAAGTGGCGAACGGGAATTAATTTCGAACTTATTAAAGAACAACAGGTTCTCGCTGAAAATCGGCTATGTTTACATTGCATCAAATCTTTGGCGGGTAACTGGAATGAAGAATCTTAATACTTGCATGATTACGATAACATTGATAACCAAACAATAAAATTTATGTTTTGAGACTATTTTAGTTACTTACCTACGTATAGGGGGTGTGTTTAACATCATCCTTTTTATGTGTGTACATGATGTGTACAGTCGCCACCAGATATATGGGAGCTGTGGAGGTGGTCATTAATATCGGAACAACGCCCCTATTATCAAGGCGATAAAGTACATGCTCCGATATTTTTGAATACCTTGGCTGCTCCTATATATATTTGATGGTGACTGTACCACAGCCAAAAATAAAATACTACCTTTATTTAATTATGACTTGTTACTTTATTCTTTTACATAAATTGTTTTGTAATTGTAGAGCCTGGCTTAATGACACATTACCTAAATTTTTGGCGGGAAATCTATAAAATCTTGGGCTGGCCATACTTCATGTCATGTAGTAGAAATTATAGTTTTGATACATAGACTTACCATTAAACTAGACGGAGCGTGCTAATAATAATACAACGATCGAAAGGGGTCGTCTTATGTAACGTACCATGGGTATGGCAGAGACGGCGCTTTTTTCGTTCGTCATTGTCTCTCATATTTTTGTTCCCCTCCAAACAACCCTTCAGAACCGCCAGAATTGGAGAAGAATTGGAGGGGATCAAACAAATGCAATTGGAGTTTTCTTGGATTTTCAACCAAAGTTGCGGTAATTAATACAGAATATGTTGATATTTTTGTTATAAAGAATGTCCTGTACAAAAACGCGATGCGAGGGACGAGATGAATAGCGAGACGTCCGCGTACACATGCGTGCTCGTGTTTCGCCTCGTTATTCGCCTCGCTACTCGTGCGAATATGTGGTGTTACTCCGCGTTTAGACATGCTGGCTCGTCACTCGCCTCGCTATTCGTCGAAAAGTTCGACGAGACTTTGCCCATACAAAAACGCGATACGAGCGACGAGAGGAATGGCGAGACGTCCGCGTGCACATGCGTGCTCGCGTCTTGCCTCACCATTCGCCTCGCTACTCGCGCGAATGTGTGGCGGCAGCATTAAACATTGCAGTTTTCCATTATATTACGCACTTGTTCGTAATTATTTACTAGCTAGAATAGGTAGTAATTTCCGGATCTCACTTGCTATCGTCATTATTATATTACGTAAAATAAATCCTTAAAGAACCGCGAATAATTTGAATAAGTGACATAAATTGACAGCAGACTGTTAACATTGTTAAGTGATACTCCGCGTTTAGACATGCTGGCTCGTCACTCGCCTCGCTATTCGTCGAAACGTTCGACGAGACTTTGCCTATACAAAAACGCGATGCGAAGGACGAGAGGAATAGAAAGACGTCCGCGTGTGCAATAGAGAATTGGTCATACAACGTAGATATACCATTTAACCTTAACTACACGGAGCGTGCTAATAATAATGCCACAATCGAAAGGGGAATGATCTTATGTAACTTTCCGTTGGTAAGGCAGAGACGGGGCTATTTTCGTTCCCCTTCTAACTGTACACTTCAGACCTGATACCCCAAAATGAAACAATTAACTATAGTTTTGCTTTACAGGACATTCTTTATAGCAAAAATATTAGCCTATTCTGTATTAATTACCGCAACTTTGGTTGAAAACCCAAGAAAACTCCAATTGTATTTGTTTGTTTACCTCCAACTTTGACAGTTCTGAAGAGACCAGTTTGGAGGGGAACAACAATATGTCTCTGCCATACCTATGAAAAGTTACATAAGACAATCCCTTTCCATCGTGGTATTATTATTAGCACGCTCCGTCTAGGTTAATGGTATGTCTATGGACGTGATACTTGGCTAGCCAAAAAATGATACATTTTTTAAAATGGCAACTTTTAGAAAGGCACGACGCCTCTATACTTGCTGTCTCTACTGTTAAGTTTTCCATTTCGTTCTAGTAGATTGAAAGTAAACCTTAAGCAAAATACAATAGAGTACAGTTTACTTATGGATTCATAGATACAACTTTATCCTGAATATCAAATCAAATCCATGGCGCTTAATCTAAGTTAATCTGTCAGTAGTGTCAGTTTCATTTCTGTCAGTTATTCTTATTAATGTGAAATGTCATGTAAGTCGGTCATTTAATTTCAACCAAGGAATTTTAAATTTTAATATTATTAAATAAGTTTTCGTTTCATACGGTTACCTGTAAACCGGTATAATAATTATTCTCTTTGATTGATGTGAAAAGTAGTGGTAAACTAAAATCGGGCACCGCAAAGGACTACGTGAACTGTTACTATGAGAATAGTAATCTATTAACATTTTTTAGGTATTACAATTTGTCTGCCGAACATTAAGACATTTACATTCAAAACGAAGAACTTACCTCTTATTGTCATAATAAACTTACTTGTTATAGAATGCCTACGTTCCGACCAGCGGGACTCTCCGACTCGGATTGGGATAGCGATGAATATGGTTTCGAAAAACCGGTGAGTTTGTTTTGTTTCAACGTAATTAACTATTACCCGTACAAATTTTTAGTCGAATTACCCGGTTGGGTGGCTGGATGGCTGCTCCCATAAATCACAAATCAAAATTAATGAGGACCATGGGTATAATAAGCCTAATTTAGTCATTTTTTATAGGTTAGAAAATATAATCAACTTCAACAGCAGAGTGTTACTAGGAAAACTGAAAATGACTTACAAAATGCCGTAATTAATGGTGATCTGGATGAAGTCAAGACAATTATCACTGATGGTATGATTTATTAACCTTTTACAAACCCCAGACTTTTTGAACAGAAATTAATTGTACTGGAAGTACACAATACTTTTCCTATAAAACAATTATTTTTTAGTTTTTGAATTTATACAGCTTTAAATCCCACTTCTATTACTTTTTAAATTGATTAAAGGGTTAAATCATATACATAATAAAAGTAAGAAATGCACAATTAAGTTCTCAATATAACTCCTATTTGTGAGTGATAACTAAACTTGTTACAGGTTTACATTTGTAGCCCCCGAAACTGTCTGCACTGTGCACTGATATACAGTCCATTCATTCTAGCCTATGTCTAATCTCCATTAAATATATGAAAAGTAGTCAAGTCTAACCGCAGGCATAACATTTGAGAATGACCCATAGTATCTATGATCTTTAATAATTATTAAGTTTTTTTTTTTTTTCAAGAATTCATGTAAGAATTCATTCTAACCCCATGAATCACAAACCTTATGCGGTGCTACAGCTAAGCACTACTTGACTATTGATGTGTCTACTATCACCATACACATTAAGAGAGGAGTAAAATCCAAGCAACTTTTGTTATAAATCAAACTTGTTACATTCCAGACTTGAAAAATAATGCAAATGGCAAACTGGACAGTGGATGGACACCGCTCATGCACGCCTGCTTCCATGCCCAGGACAAAATTGTGGAGTTCCTGCTGCAGCAAGGGGCAGACCCCAATCTACACTCGGGTAACTATCCATTCTATTTATACCCTACTAAGAGCTCTCATACATAAATGTTTATATGTCACATCCGAAAATGTGAAAACAATTAATGAAGTTTTTGGTAAAAACTTATTTTGTTTCAAATTAGAATTTCTTTTGTTTCAAATTGTATTTGATTTAAGTATTTGGTATTACAATGACCTCATGGTCCTTAGGTCATGGATTATGTGGTTCTAAAGTGAATATAATTTTAAACATTGTCAATTTATCTATCAGTTAACAGAACATAGTATACAACTAGTGTAGTACAATATATAAAAAAATTCTTCTATATATTTACCAAAATTATTGGTATATGTAGTGGAAAGGTACCTTATGGCGCTTGGTGCTTACATTGAAAGTGTCACATTAGTATTGAAGTGTCATTAACAATAGAGAAGTGCCAAGCGTCATAAGATACCTTTCCATGTGGACTACCACATATTTCCTAGTTTGTTATTGTATTCAAAGTTTTTTAGTGACCAATTATTTATATACTTTTTGACTTCATCAGTGGCTAAACTGTCAGGGTAAAGTTGTTTATGGATCCCTAGATAGGGACTATGGTTGGAAACATCAAACTTAAAATGATTGCTATTTACCTACAAGCTTTTATTTAACTTGCAATGCAATGCAACTGAAATAAAAAATAAGGCAATTTTAACCAATTGCGATTAAATTTAGTACACGTATGTAAGTTTGGTGACAATGCAATACTGTGATACCCCTGATCCGATGCTGGAGGCAGAAGGTAGCTTAAACAAATCCAAAAATATACAAGGCAAACCTATTGTGTTTAGGCTCATAGGAATCTTCATGATTAGACGATGATTGTGAAACAGTTGAGACAACATTAAAAGCCTGTAGGTATGAAAAACGACATTTTTATAGAGACTTATTAGATATTTATTGTTGTTTTTTCCTCCTCCAAGAATACTCTTAATGCTACGCTTAGTGACTCTAAGAATCTAATCTGGAATTTTAAATTTTAGATTAATTTAATTTTATTGCATAACTTAAGTAGTACAACTAAACTAACTTACTACTGAAATCGCCTTTGTAGTATTTTTAGGAATATCAATTCATAGTGCTGTTAGTTAAGCTTCACTATAGTGCAAAATCCTAGGACTACAAAATATGTTTAATATATTTTCAGATTCTGTTACTCCTGTGATGGTGGCATGCTCAAACTCCAGTGCCAATAATGACACAATTCTCAACATATTTAATCTTCTAGTGGAGAAAGGTTGTCTATTAAATATTGGTGACAAGTACGGTCAGACCCCACTCATGAGAGCCATCAGCAGTGGCAGGCTTGAGGTGGTTCAGAGGTTGATAGAATGCCAAGTGAACATAGAGATGAGAGATCAGCAAGGTTGGACTGTAAGTACTACTGTTTTTACTAATGACTATAGTGTGTATATATAGAGTTCCGAATACTGCATTATTGTGCCAGTGCCAACATATGCTCCACTTACCTCATGGTTGAATGTAACATGTAAAGAAAAAACTTTTTTTTCATTTCTCTAGTCAAAATATGTCTGTATTACAGGAAATGACACAATATAGGATAGAAAATAATTAAGAAACATTATTTTCAGTAATATTCGCTTATCACTAGATTGTGTACTATTGAAGTGTAGCATTGAAAACGTCAAAATATTCGTAGTAAGCCGGAATATATGACTATTCTTTTATTTATGGACTTGACTGTCTAAAAATTTGCAACAGTGTTAACCAAGTTCAGTAATCACTGGCATATGAATTTATATGGTAGTTGGGTCAGTTTCCTCTGCAACTGACTGAGTGTTCTAAAAGCCTAAAATATGAATATTTAAGAACTAACAGGGTTTTTACTTTGCTCAATCTTTTTTTCATTTGATTGTATACTTTGGTGTATTACCTAACACTTTCATTGCAAGGAACTGCCCAAGGGAGTTCTCTGTTTGTAGAGGCTTTCTCTACACAGCGGAAAAACGCGGGGATCGGCTACGATTACTATAATTGGTTGACAGTTAATAATTATTATTTTTCAAGGCCAAACTAGTTTTGAAATATCTGTATCGTCTACTGAACTAGATTAATATTACAACGCGTAATATTACAAAATCAAGATTCTCTCTCACAATATTCTTCCAGTCCCTGCATGCATGTAGCCTTAGTTCACGACATTCTCCTGTTTCCAGGCAATATTCTGGGCAGTCCACCGCAACCAACCAGAAATACTAGAAGTACTGATTGCACATGGTGCAAGACTGAATGAGATAGACAAATCTAATCGCACTCCCTTAGAAATAGCCCAAGCACATGACCACTCGTCTATTATTGCTATTCTAAATACACATTTGAAGATAGATGACAATACTGACGCTGATGTTAAAGTTGTGAATGACATTAGTTCTTGGCATGATTTCTATCCTGGTATAGAGAAAGGTTACAAGTAAGTTTCGTATTGCATGCAGGCTAAATATGTAGCAGAAGCGTCTACTAATGAAACCATATTTTTTAGAAATTAAGGAAAAATGGAAAACAACTGCTTCTGGCGAGATTCTAAACTCGGGACTCTGGGATATGCCCGTCTCTACTAACTGACCTACAGAGACTCGACAGATGGCTTCGAATTTCTCCACCTCCTCCAATACGCCTCCTAAGGCGTTGATGAAATTTCAATATGACTCGAAACTCCGATCCTGGATGGTAGATGTCCCTAAGCGTCTCTCGTATTGAAGGTTAGGGTAGAGAGATTCGCAGTCATATGTCGAGTCATATCTCTATAGCTCAGTTGGTACAGCGATGGGCATGTATCCCGGAGTTGTCAGTTCGAGTCTCGCCAGAGGCAATTGTTTTTGCATTTTTCCTTATTTTTAAGATTGCATGCAGGCTATTTACTGTATTTCTAACTTTAAACACTGTTTTAATTAGTTCTTCTCAGACTAGTGACTTCCTACTCTACAACTTTAAATCTAAATTATAATCTTATAATCGTTAATTTTCTGGTGGTCAGTTGCCCATATTGCACTTATCTTTAATATACGGACATTTGCATAAGTAATGTTACAATTTTATTTTTATGTACACAGCAGTAACTGCAAGTATAGGGTAGAATATGTTAAATACCGCAATTATTTAAAATAATTAATAACAGAGTTTAAAGAAAAATCCTTACAAACCGTGGGTTATCTGGAAGGACGAAGGACCTTATCCAACCAGTAAGGCGGCTATGCGGCAAATATTCACAGTATAGACGTAAATGAAAAAGAAAAGTAAACTTACATTTAAGTGATAGCAGATAGCTATCAGCGTCATAATTATAAAATGAAACGTTCAAACTATTGCTAGATTTATGCAGACGTTTTGGAACTGCTATGACTTCCATCACACTCTGTCACAACACATTCGAAACGTCGTAAATCTAGCTAAAAGTACCTAAGTTTTAAAATGCAATGCAGTTTAATTTTGTGATTTAAAAGATTGATAAAGTTTATATCAGTATTGTTATTCATAGCTTGTATTTAAATCGAAAGAAAAATAGAAAAAAATGACTCGCAGTGGGACTCGAACCCACAACCACTGGATCACTAAAGACTATTGAATATAAATTTGAGACTTCGATGCCGTAAAAAGGGTTCAATACTCTTTCGGTAGATGTCGCTACACGTCACCCGTAATAACGTATACCAGGAAGGATAACATAGAAAATTTTACTATTCCAAGCGGTACTAGTATAGCACAATTGGTAGTGCACTGGGCTAATGATCCAGTGGTTGTGGGTTCGAGTCCTACTGCGAATCAATTTTTTCTATTTTTCTTTCGATTTAAATACCTATCGATGATATGCTAGCAGATGTTTCTGCTTAATATAAAAACATAGTTTATCGATTTGCAGTTGTTTATTTTTTTTATTGTATTACACACTTAAATTTATTTTGTTTCAGACCTACCTATGCCAGCGAAATTCGCCATCTTCTTCACGGCATGAGTTGCGAAAGGCTAGGCCCGCTGATACACGAAAGCGGAATAGATTTAAAATCTTTTCTCCTGCTCCAAGCGGATGATATGGTAAAACTAGGAATTAATATGCCCTTTGAAAGACAGAGGTTACAAATTGGCCTTCGGAATTTCCACACCAAGGGATGGAATCTCAATTCTGTGGCTGGGTTGTATGCACAGAAACATAAGAATTATAGGTGAGTAGACTATTATCAAAGCTCTCACGAGCTTAAAAGGTTCGGGTTTTATCGTCTGCCAACATAGCTACCATGCTCTAACAAATAATTGTCGACGCAACGCCATCCTATCAGTTCTGGCCTTTGACAGATAGATGACAATGGGGAATAATTCAAGGGTGAAGCATTATGAGTCCCTGTAATAACAGAGATACACATTTATGTTGAATTAATAAAGATTTCAGATGGTAACTGCCATTGGCATGTAATCAAGATATTATATAATTTAATAGACATTTAGTGAAAATTGTATTGTTCCAGTTTTTCATTTTATGTTATAACATAAAATGATTGCTCGGTTCTTGGTTTGCTCTGGTCGGTTATTGGGTTATACACTGATATGGCCAATCGGTTTGCGGATTTAGTATCGGCGATGTAACAATTTTGATATTTGATTTTGCTGCAACTTTTTGCAATATGCATACAGGTGGTTCTACCTTCTTCAGTTTGGTCTGCGTCGTTACTTGATATAAATTTGTCTAGTTCGTTGCATGGATCCTATATTATACATATATTCTGCCGTCGCCTCGAATAATTTTGTTCTGAGAACCAAAAAATCTTTCTTTTTTTCAGTGTATTAGACTGTTTAACAACGCTGGGAACTCATTTGCAGCAAATATATATCTTAGAAACCTCGATAATTTATGCTCTAAGGGAGTATAGGAAAGTTCAAGACCAGATAAAATTCGAGCCCCCTGACTCTCCTTTACTTACCAAGTTCAGGAATACAACGAAGAAATTGCTTGCAAACATAAACAATATAAGGGGTGAAATGAAGATTATGAAAGGTATTCTTGTTAAGGTAAGACATGATTTTTTTTTTCATAAAATTATAGTATGTACACTATGTACGGGCCATATACAGAATGTTATGTAAAAATAATGCTGGTAAATACCCGTTTAATTCCATAATGGGGTCAGCAAGTTTATTAGGAATATCAAAAAAAAACTGAGTAAAAAATAAACTGTCACCAATCACTAGTATTTTTGTGACACCTTGTATTAAGCGATTATTGCAAAATCAATAAATAATCGATTATATGGGAGCAATTAGTGGACAGATTTCATGCTATTTTATAAAACTGTTTATTTATTTTATATAATTTTTAAGTCAAAAAAGAAAATCTTACAGTACATTAGGCGAACTTAGTGCTATAAAGCATTCTCTACATGTCAACCTTTAGGCAAAGCAGAAAGGCAGTATTGATTTTATTGTTTCATAATTGGTTAAGTTGCAAGTATACCTTTAGTACTTTCGCGTTATTAGAACACCAGTGTGTATTGTGGATGTAGGTGTTCTAGAAGGACACTTGTTATTAATCTATTAGAATGCGTGGCAATAATATGTCTGTTCTTTCAGGTAAATAGGAAGAATCCAAGACCTGCGGACCTCATAAAAGATAAATCGTTACAAGAAGTGGTGTTATGTTATAGTAAACAAGCGCTAGTTATATGCTCGCTCGGCTTGGCCTTCAGGTATTTGCTTCCTAATTTTGTTAAGAAATAATATTTTAATAAAACATGCACAAGTTAAATATATTTGTTTAACTTTATTTTCAACATCACACGAAGAATCAGATGCGGATAGAATGTTTTTTTTTCAATACCAATATGTATTTCAAAGTGTTGATAAATTATTATAATTTGGAGAAGGACACAGTTCAGATAAGAAAGCATATCAAACGTCATGTTAATTTAATTCTAAGCAGTCATATTTGGACTTGTTTGATAGGTAATTTTATCTGTATATATATATGGTATTTTACTGTAATAGTTTGATATGTTTTCTTACAGATGTATTAATAAGATGTTTTTGTATACTGTTTTGAAAAAATAAGTCCCGCCGAGTTTCTTGCCGGTCATAAAAGTCATAATGCTTCTCGGGTCAGAGGTGTAGGGTTAGAACCGGTGTAGTTTTTATTTTTCTCTTTTACTTTTGTATACTCGACGTATAAAAGTGCCCTTGTGGCCTACTTACTGAATAAACGTTTGAGTTTGAGTATGTCAGCAGACAGGCTTAATTTACCTACCTATATGTTTTATCGACTGATTCACTTAACTAAATATTGCACAAGGTGATTCAACAGGATTGACCTAATACGAGTACCTAACCTAAAAATTGTGCCAAACTAATTTCAAAACAACGTTATTAACTGAACGCTCATCTAAAGCTGCGATAATTACAACCGTAAGTGCATTGGAAAACGGCCTTACTTCCAGGCAATAAAGTACATGTTTGAACATGTTTTAAAATGTTCATACGGTTTTCGTAAGGCACACCTAATTCACACAGTATTGCATATGTGCATGTCATGTCAGCTCCAAGGAACATAGTAATTTACGCCTACACATGCAATTCACTAACTGGCATAGTTAGATTTACTGCTCAAGATGGAATAGAATTAGAACATATTAAGGTCTGTTTACAATGGCATTGAAAAACGGGAACAAAACTTTTTTACAAGCTGTACCGGCGGCGTACCGGCTGTCACTACTGTACAGTGTACACGAGTACAGTCAGCGTCATTTATAGTTGGTAGCATCCAAAGTACTCAAAAAGTTCGGTATATCATAGAATTTGTATGGTGTAACGAACTATTTGAATACTTTGAATGCTACGAACTATATGATGCTGACTGTACAGTAAGCAACAAAAATGCATGACACTAAAATTAAACTAAGCTCTTGCTGGTGTAGGTTGTTGCTTCTGGTAGACATTGGTATTTTCTTACACAAAGGTTTGGTTTTCGTTCTTGCTCCACGACCCCAAAATCAATATGTATGTGTCATGTAATTAATGGTGACTGGCCGTCAAGAGTTACCCACAATAATAAAAAAACTTATGAGTAATAATTTGTCACTATCACAGTTGACGTCGACGAATACCTATTCATTCGGTAAATCACGTAGGGTGACCACGTATCCAGTCGTAATTGGTTATAAGAATAATCATTATCTGTAAGTAATTAATGAGTTAAAAGACTGTGACTTCACCTACTGAATAAATATTTATGGACTCCTGGGGCTCATTGCATAACAATTTACAACTAATATTATTAGCGGAACTCATTCTAATAAATGAAATTGGTAAGGGACTTCCGCTAATTACAAGTTACAAGTTGTTATGCAATAGGCCCCTGATCTGATTATGAATCATCGTATTTATTTTGTTGCTCTGTGTAACTGACAAATATAGATGTAAATATAATTTGTTTTTAATAGTAGTCGCATTATTATCACGACTGATGTAAATGAGAGCAAGCCTAGCTCTAGTTGTCATATAAACATTTTGACTAGTCGCCATAATAGCCATCATGTTTTATAACTCATCATAATTTATGAGGATATAAACACTGGCCTATATTTAGTCCTATTTATTAGCTAAAACTTATGCACAATTACTCAGTAGGCGCGCTTGGCAATGAACCAAACAGTTTTCAACGTTAATTAGGGTTAGCATAATTAATTGACGGACATCTTCGCCAATTAGACGCGTTCATTATTAATGTTTCCAGTGCATGAGAATAAAATAGACAGACTCTTGAGGATTTTTTTACTGGGACCATGTTACATGACTACATGTTTTTTTTTTATGACATAAGGTGGCAAACGAGCAGACGGATTGCCTGATGGTAAGCAATTACCGTCGCCCATGGGCACCCGCAACACCAGGGGAGTCACAAGTGCGTTGCCGACCTTTAAGGGGGGTTGGAGCTCTGGGAACCTTACTCACCATCAGGAACACAACACTACATACCTGAAAAGTAGCAGTGCTATTATGGCTGTGGTCTTCCGTAAGGAGGAGGTACTTCCCCAGTTGGGTTTCTCCAGACTCGAGCGTGATGGTACTTCGCTGTGCCCTACCTCTCATTGTCGGACGTAGTTTAAGGACATACCCGGGTCCAACATGTCACATGTGCTAAGTTAACCATTTAGGGTTGTTGAACATATTGCTATCGGCATGGCTTTGAGTCCCCCATGCCCGCTCACCGTAGCGGTCTATGGGCGCCGCCTATGTCCAGCAGTGGACTATCACTATGATTTAGAGGCAATCTTTGTTTAGGGTATATCTACAGTATATATCATCATCAGTGCTCGGACAAGTCATCGCAACACGGCAATAGAACAAGATTTATAGACTCGCATTATGTACAGTAGGTATTATTTAATTATATTTTTCAATGAAATTCGCCAGACAAGTGTGAAGGTATTTCTATAAACATCTTTTAATGCTTAATGGTTGCATTATATTTTATTTGCACCATATTTAGAAATAACCATAATTAAGCAAATAATTGTATTACTTTAAATTGTTACCACAAAACTGTTCCAAGCATGCCATTTTGACAAATCCATGACAGAGGTTTTACGTCAAAATAAACTTACACTAGAAAGTTTATTTTGACGTAAAACAACGTTTACGAACGCGTAATAAGTGATAATGTTATATATATGGGAAACGCAAACGCGTTCGTGACGTAAAGTTACGTTAAAAACTTACACTCAGGGCTCAGATATGCGACGAAAAAGGTCAAATGTTAAATTACTATAATATCCGCTTTAGATAAAAATAATCCTAAGTCTTTAATTCCATGTCAATAAATAATTCCATGTCCATATCTGTTTCTGCAATGACTTGTCCGACCACTGGTCATCATTGACAAATCTTTTTTAATGATATTTTTTCCTTCAGTTGAGTTGTTTTTTATTCAATTCTAAACATTGTCAACAACATCGGGTAGTACTGTACCTACTTTTTTATTTTATATCTGTTATTTTTATGTGCATAAATAGTTACGCAAAGCGGAGCTCTCGAACTGTTGTTGCAAAACTCATTGTTTGGAGGTATGTCGACAGTGGCCTAACGAATTGTTTAGGCGATATTGGCAACATCCGTTTCCGTCGATTTACGTCACGGCAGCAAGTCCTGACTGGACTGGAAACACTACGAGGTAAATTTGTGTGCTATATGCATGTCAGATAAATCTTATTTAGAGCGATTTTAATCTAGCAACTAAAACTGTATGTTTCAAAAATAATAACAATTTTATTAATTGTGTCATAACTTACCGCGCTCACCGTTGGGCTCAGCCATTTTGTGCAAGAATGTCCTGTAATATTTATTTATAACTGATAAACCGATTCATATAAGTAGGTATTCGGTAGAGGTTGAGCCAGAGCCGGTCTGGAGAACCAAACCAAATATACGAATACGTCACAGTGACATTGAATAAAGTACCTACCAATATTGTGATGCTGATGAGATTGTTATTACGCCTCTATGTTGCAAAATAATCGTTATAAAAAAAAGACACTAAATAACGACATTATTGTACGTAAAATAACCTTAACGTCTATGACCTTTTTTCAACGAGGTTCATTGTACTCATTACAAAACATTTTATTTTCTGTATTAAGACATCAGGACAGAAACCCGCTAGGCAGAATTTCTGTTAGCCCCTGTCCTCTGCAAATTAAAAAAAACCAAAATGGCTACACGTGGCCCCAAATGGCTGGCGTGAATTACGGTACGTGAAGTATTGAAATATGGTTCAGACTTAACCAATTTATTATAAAAGTTTCCGAATTGACGTAATTGAATAAATCATAATTATGCCTGTGTCGGTTAGACGAGTTTAATCCATAGTAATTGTAATATATTACTTACCAACCAAACCAAACTAAATAAATATAATGCTGTATATGTACCTAATATAGTGTAATTATTTTTTGTCTCTTGCAATTTACTTCACCATCAAATTAAGTATCTATACTATAGTTTTGTATTTAATTATACTATTAAAATTAATACCCACATGGAAACCCCGGTGTTATTGAAGGGAAGTGAAACTAGTATGTGAAATGAAATCGCTTTGGTTAAGTACATTTCGGATTTGTTTTTACCGACGAAATAAACTAAGAAGGTTCTCAATTCGTCGCGTATATTTTTTTAGACTAATTTAGTTTGAATGCTAATGAATTACATACAAGAAACACTTCTGTTCAAAAAAAATTTGTGACTTGACTCCTAACCTAACGTTAATGTGATTGTAATATTTAGATCGTTGAATTAGGAAAAAGATTCCGGGTCACCGGGTTTAAAACCATTAAAAACCTATATTAAAATATGGGCAAAAAATGAACAACTTTATTTTAAATGTTTTATTGACATCTAAAACGTTCATAAACATCTGTTTGTACTAAATTATAAACATGTACTTCATAAAAGCTTTTGAATTTGTACATTCAAAACATGCTTGTTATGGCTGTTCTTATCGTCTAATGTTAAGAAAATGGACTTCAAGTTTCTGTACAAAGACATTTCATAATTCAATTGTCGTTGATTTACGTTATTAATGTTATTTATCAGTAATACATTGTTTGGCCAAGAAGGCCAGGAATAATAGATCTGTAAAACAGCAATGTAAAATGAACACTCTTAAGCTCCTTACGTCAATTACGGGGTTCACAGCAAGTGCCTAATTTAAGTTACACAATCACTCTTCAGAATATTCATTAGAACAATTCGAAATGCATTGCATGAACGCGAGACTCCTAACAATCACAGTGAAAGCAATATCAGTGAGAACAGTGCTCCGAACAATGCCGGATAAGCACGAGATAAAGTGACTCATTACAGTGTTAAGTGTTAACCGAGATTCTCTAAAGATTCATAAGTAACTAAAAATTTCGCCTTTCATAACCTTAAATAAACTTGTATTACGTAAATTATAATAAATTATTAACAGTATGTATGGAATAGCCGCTGTCAAGCTGAACCGCTAGCTAGATCGAACTCAGTGCTTCTGGATGGGGATGCTTCGGTCGGTGATGGCCAGCTGAGGCAGGGGCGCCTCAACGGTCAGCACTCCGTCCCGCGACAGCGAGGACTTGATCGCCTCGGGGTTGGTTCCTTTCGGCAGCAGGAACTCCCTGTTATACTCTCTGTACACCGACTTTGTGTCCGACTTCTCCTCGTGCTTCGCGTGAACCTGAAATAAAATTCACATGACGTCAAAATCTTAAAACAAACTACAACATTTCTGCCTCGGACTCGCGTTCATAAACCTTAATAAAAAACGAAACTAAATGTTCCGTTGCATAAAAGCGATAGTTGTCGCTGGCAATTCGCCCGCCGTCAGATTTCAGCCAAATTTTTAGCGACGATTCATAAATAAACGTGTTGTATTTCTAGATAATTTATCTTCATTAGAGTGTGAAGAACGAACGATGTAACAAAGGAGACTGCGAAAACGAATTATGACTGCATTGTATAAATTTGAATTATAAATGAAGACTTACTAGCAGTTTGTTGTCGACTGTCTTGACAACGATTTCCTCTGGAGTGTACTGGCTGACGTCGAAGCGGAGTTTGAGGGACTTGCCGTCACCTTCGTCTTGGATGAGGGGAGAGTTCAGACTGTCCCAGTGGCTGGGCTCAGCCAGTTGTCTGCTGTCACTGTGCTGTGAGGATGTGGTTGAGCTGTGGACAGGTAAAAATGCGACTTAATGCTCGTTCACAGGTAAGCGTATATGTATATCTATGTAGGTACTAACAATTGTATTCAGAACTACTAGAAGAGACAGGCATTTGACGGTATTATGAAATATTTTGTGGTTTTAGCCGCACTAGTTTTCATTTGTATTATCTTCTCGAAGTCTGAATACTGATATTAGTAACGATTTATAAAATAATTTGTGCCAACACTACAACTACCTAACCCTTTGACAGTACAGTTAGTTGACGGAAATGTGTGTTCCAAACGACATAGAGTTTCCGTACACATTAATTGCCGTCAAAAAGTTGAATACGAGAGAAACGTGCACTTAAGTATTACTAATGTTATAGATTTATGGGAGTTTTCAAAATTTGGTACACCCAATTAGCGAAAGATGTAAAAAAAAGTTAAATCAATGTCAGTTTCGTGACGACAATTAAGCATTAAATCTTTATGAAGATCGACTTTTTGCTTTTAATTATATTGTAATATCGATTGAAGTTTATAAAATGAACATCAAAACCAAGCTTTTATCCATATTTAATGCTTGATTGTCGTCACGAAACTGACAGTGATTTAACTTTTCTTAACAACTTTTACTAATTGGATGCACAATTTTTTGAAAACGCCCTTATAATGCATAATTATATTAATCTAATGAAGTGTAGGTACAGGAATTGATTAACACGTCTACTCCTATTAAGTGAACAAAAATTAATCATAGCATATTGGTAATGAGATAAATTCCAACATGCCTAAGCAAATGTATGAGTCATAGATAAAATATTTACATTCCAACGGCCACATACATACACACCAGTTGTACCTAACCGTAATTCCCGATATTTGTCGGTCACATATGAGGTTAGCACTTTCCGATCCCCGACATAGTCAAAACAGATGCATATCACGTTATGAATAGGTATTTAAACTGGGTATTAAGGTCAGAGCAGAATTGGGTTATGTACAGTACGATTGTTATTCCGTAGATACAAAATTAGTTCGGTTGTCCCAATATAATTACATTAAATACCCCTTATTTCAATCCTCTAAGGGCTGATTTTTTAATCGTGAGATAAGCCTTATTCGGCGAATAACTCTATGGATATCTGTCAGATATATGTGCTTATCTGACAATTGAAAAATCGGCCATATGATTTCAGTTGGTTCCCAATTTAAATTTGAATTGTCATTTTTAGGTACTGGCTATATAAAGCTTTTTTCCAGGCGCCCATGCCTCCACTATAATGGGGTCACATCCCATAATAAATGAACAGTTGGACTTGTGACTTTGTCAGATCGTTTTGTATGGAAATAGGGAACATGTTAATTTCAGTTGCTTTAACTCGATTTGTTAAAATTAAAAAGGATTCTGTCCGTAAAACATATATGTCTGCCACATACATATTTTCACATGCTTTTTCAATAAGTTTTTGGTAAGTTTAAATTTTACACTGATGATGAGATAACCCATAAAATTTTTATGTAAAATGAGCATATAAATGGCATTATGTGAAACTCGTGCACTCATTGTAGTCCATAAATAGAAAAATAAAAACGATTGACCTAACTACCACAATGCACATGCAGACATTTTATCACGACCACTTGCCGTGTTAACCATCAATTAAAATATAATTGAAATGCTTGATACGTGAACTGGTTTCTATGTTTCTAAATACTTTTATTAGTTTATTGTTTAAATGTTTATTTTTATCCTCAGACCATTTTACTAAAGACTAGATTATAGGCCAAAGGTATTTTAAAATTTTTCGCTAGGACACAGATATATTGGTCCCACCAAACGGGTTTTTACCATAGCATCAACCCTAACAATGCGAAAATAGTATTTTTTTTAACAAACACAACTCCGGTGTCATTTATTTTTAGGGTGACTCTTTCGTCAAAGTTACAGGAATATACCTAGGTTAGGGATAATGAAGACTTCAGAGAATTAAATAAGTGATAAGCTTCTAGACGTTTCTATAGTGTTCGGCTGTTGTAACTATCTGAATGAAATGTTCTGTGTACCTAAGTTATTTGTTATGTTTGAATTAGCACACAAATGATGATGTCATATGCATGAGATCCAAGGTCACTGTCAGTGTCAACATGAGCTCACCATTAGCGCCGCATTCAATCTGATTTGTAGCCAATAATTTCCGTTATTGGTTCTATTGCAGTATTCAGTCATTTTTGTGAGCAGTAACGTTTCCATTGTGCCATTTGACTATTGACGACCGGTCTTGCCTAGTGGGTAGTAACCTGGCCTATGAAACATTTATTTGTGTGATGAGCACAGATATTTGTTCCTGAGTCATGGGTGTTTTCTATGTATTTAAGTATTTATATGTGTCTATCTATTATATATATCGTCGTCTAGTACCTACAACACAAGCCTTACTGAGCTTACAGTAGGACTAGGTCGATTTGTGTAAGAATGTCCCGAAATATTTATTTATTATTTATTTAACGGTTCCCACGATGCACGATGCTTTAAAATTCCATTGAACATTGATATTGCAATTCGGCTTATGACTTTTAATGTGAATTTGTATCGCGGTTCTGTTGGATTTCTATAAAAAACTATGACCATATCGAATTTTGGTAATTATCTACCAAATAAAAATATATTACTTAAATTTTAGCTACCTATATTGTTATTTTAAAATAAGAGACTAGATACAATGAAGACAAGTTCGTAAGCACGAGTTTTTACTCGTAATACAGTCATGTATTAATATACAGTCATAAATTATATGGTTTTAATTTAAGTGTAATGTAGAAAACCTAACTGCCCAAACTGCCAACACAAACTCTTATCTTTTTTAGGTAAGTCTGATTATCTAATTAAAAAATATTTATAGTTAGCATAGTGTTATTTTTTCTTGAATAAGTTTTTAATTCAAAATTAAATATTTTGTATTTCGTACGACTGACGCCGCAATGCTTTTATCAATGTTTGTATTAAACAAGTCACTTTTTAAACGCGACATGCATCTAAACTCAATATTATCTTATTTGCATCTCGCAGCCTGCTTGCATCGTAGTATGCCATTTCATTGTAATATATGATATTAACTTAATTGTTATTTGGACTGCGTGTCCTTAATCCTCAACTATTGTAAATGTGCCTGTAGAACCGGTCACAGCCGTCGCCAAGGACATTAGGGGTACAGTTATTCTCATTCATATCCATAATATACTACCCATTTTGTACACATTGATGACGTAAGTGTTAACTGCTAGTAGGTAGTAGGTACTCATATAGGTCACCCATCGAGAACAATCCTTAGTTATCGTAATAAGTAGACATACGAGTATTAAATATATTAAGTAGGTATATCGTCTTATTATTAATTATTCCTACTAAGTACTTAGTGGTTTTACTACTTAAAAAAAACAAAAGCAAAAAATAATATTTGTTCCTAGTTGAAGTAGACATACGATTTATATACATTTTTTACATTGTATAAAACCTGAACCTTAATATTCGTACTTTTATTGTGAACCTATAACCTGACTTTGTTAACTAAAAAGTAAGTATATGTAAATAAGTAAGTACCTATTGTTATTTCTAAATAGACAAATATTTATTATCATAATAATTAACGAAATTAATGAATATATTAATTTAAAAAAAATAGGATAAGGATTTAAAAAACCCTGTCTTATTCGAGTCACTTGGCAGATGTAGTTAATAGTAAATACGACTATTTTATTTACCTGAGTGATAAACATACAAGACGTATTTAGTTCACCGAGCTGTTGACAATGAAGAATTTAATTGTATTGCATCTGCCGAGTGCCAAGAATTCGGGGAGAACTCAGACAACAGACAACGCGAAATGCATATTTAGGCAAACTACCAACAAACAATGACGCCACGCGCATACTTAACAAATCAGGTTATTTTCCGATTCTGGGCCAGTACCACGAACATCGAAGTTCGTATATTTCGAGCATCTTTCTCTTTTACTCCAATTAAGGAGTCATGAGAGTGACAGAGACAATCGTCCGAAATTTACTAGTATCGTTTTTCGCGGTGGCGCTGCTGATGATGATGATACGAGATTCTCACATCGCCGTTAATTGTCTTGAGTTAAAGTCATTCAATTTAAGAATTTAACACACATCTATTAGTCATCTGGCCCGGTACCGCGAACGTCGAAGTTCGTATATTACGGGCAGCTTTCTCTTTTACTCCAATTAAGGGTGTCATGAGAGTGACAGAGACAACCGTCCGAAATTTACGAATGTCGTTGTTCGCGGTAGCGCCGCTGGCTCTGGCTGATCTGATCTAAAGTTAAACGAGTGTTAATTTCATTCGATTAATCGATCTTCGGGGTTGCTAGAATAGTATTCTTTAAATGCATTAAATCCAGTGACTACTTAACAATTTTTTTTCCCTATTAGGTACTAACCAGGTACATAATATTCGTAGGTACCTATACATTTATTTAGCCACTAAGTATTCTACAAATATGCTAAAACTAACTGAACGGTAGCATTATTACTATTAGCCAATCGATAAATGATAATCAAAATCATACATAGACAGTTACATGCATAAACATAAATGTGTTAGTAAATAAATGTAATGAATTTTACCAATATGTAGGTTAGTAAACCTATAACTTTCCCTCGACAATCTTTACCTCTCTGAAGACTTGGTTACTCCTCCGGAGGAAACAGATTCAAAGTTGTAAGACATGCAAAAAGCAATATAGCTTATTAATTATAATTACTTAATATTGCACATGTTATAGCCGCGAAACAAATATAGAAAAATGATTAGGTAATTACACGATTACTGCTCGCAGTTCGCTCATACTTCCAAAATAAAGTTAGTACTGACTTATATTTGAATCAATAATCCTAGATTAATCATTCCTCTATATTTGCTATAGTTTTAATAATATTTATATATAAATATCTTCTCAGTATTTACATATTACCAATATTAATTAAAAATCACGAGATTATTAAATATGTACACATAATTATAGGTTTTTTTAGTATAATATAGTAAGTAAGGTTTTAGCATTCAACACCCCCTGTATTAACTACCTACTGGTTTCGGGATATACACATGAACTATACATAATAGGCGCAAATGTGTTAAACAGTTAATAAAGTAAGCATTAGGTTATGGGCTGCTCCTTACAGTGTGTAAGAACAAAATAATGTATTTTATAAAATAAGCATACAATTTAAATTGGTATTTGCTGTAATCTTGTCGAAAGTTTACTTGCGTAGGTATTTCCTTCTGGGTTACGACATTCGTATTACAAGTGAACCGATTTGTCATACTGCGTTGGCTCAACATTCCCTGCGGGTCTTACATTAGAAAAACGAGTCCTGCCTACGCCGGCATTACACAGTCCACTTAGGCGGATCGGATTCGTTGTCAACCCACGCTTTGTACAAAAAACTTCAAGTCATCGAATAGGTGACGACATTCTTCGACATCTCAGTACCTCATTAAATATTGATTTTAATGTGCTTTGTTAATGTATGCAATGTACAACACTATAACAACTTGAATAACGAGAAGAATAATTACAGTAAGATTATTTCAGAAGGATTTTATGTCAGGTATTAGGAATTCGCTTAAACTTTCTAAAAATTCCCATGAAAGTATTGGTCTTGTTTAAATATTGAACGGTAACGTAAATATTGAGTAAATGATGGATTGCGTTACAGCCCAGGTTCTTTGAAACAACAGCAGCGTGTTTCAAGTAGGTCATGTAACTCACGTATTCATGAGTGCTTATAAAATTCAGCTGAAACCTTGACTACGTCATTTAAATAACCGCCTACATTGTGAACTGTAAAGTATGCGCCGCCTACAAGTCGCGATTCGATAACATTACCATAAACCGGTTTTAATGAAACCTTGTTGTTCTGCTAGTTTTTGCGAACCGTATGGCACATTGCATGTGGTTTTTACTGCTATCCACACTGACGTCATCACTAATTTGATATGTAACATCAAGCGTAAAATTGCTAGAAATCAAGGCGTTTAGAAGTAAAAATATCGAAACAGTTTACTATACCTACTTATGTAATAGACGGGGAAATAACGACTCATACTGATATGGTTTTACATAATGTTTACAATTTCACGCGGTTCTCTGTTTTAGCAACAATGTTCTGGTTGGAACTGTTGGAAGTCTGCGCCGGCTATTTCTATTTATGACATCATCCCGCGTCGGTCTTACGTATCGCTGCACGCTTTAAATGGAGGCGGCTGAGATGTCTGCAGTAGGTACAAGCCGTTCCGCAAAGCGATCAAGAATAATGCCTTTTGAAATACCTTCTTGAAGACCGGCCTGCGGCGACTGTTGCGAAACCCCCAAACTTATTAAATCGAGATTCCCTTAAAGGTAAACCGAGCTCCGAGGCGGTCGCTATCAAAAAGTAATAATGCGCGACCTGCTTATAATCGTGAATGCTGTGATAACCTCTGTATATTTTGACAACGAATAACTCTTTCCAATTCTCCAAATTGTTGTTCTTCGAGGTACCTATTTCTTTTCGGAAAATTATCAAATTTTAAAAAGTTCTAACTGGAATCTTATAGAATTTTTAGTGTCTAAGCTCAGAAACAGGAAGGAAGAAGTTACATATTATGAGAAAATGCAGTAATAAATACCTTGTTGTGCTCTTAAAGAAATTGTTGCTCTCTCTGTTCATGAGTTCCGATCTGAATTTGCTCATTTCTTCCTCCATTTTCCTCATTTCGGCGTCGAATCTCTCCCTAATGCTAGAGAATTCTGTGTCGATGACAGAAAAGTCGCCAAGCTTGATGGGGATGTTTCTCTTAAGACCACTATCAGCCATCTTCGTCGATTTCAAGGTTTAAACTGTCGGAAATAAACAAACACTGTTGTACAAACACAGTTCGCGTCAAACACGGGCGGCAGACAAGGCAGCACTGATCATTAGTTGTCGACTCGGCGCCACGGGCCTGCGCACAGTTTTAAATAGCCTCATGTACGAACGCCCGCGATCCCGCTGAACGTCACTCGCTCGACCCACACTTTGCTTCTCGCTCATTCCAAGACTCTACACCTGTTACAAAAACATTTTGTTTCGGCTTTATGCCTAACGCTAGCATAACAAGGTCTTAGTAAAGGAGCAAAACTCACCATCTGCGATTAGAATAATACTGGTTTTTCTCATACCATGGTTTTTTGAGTATTCAAATAAGTCTCCGTAGTCGCGCCGTGGCTGCTTTTTTGTCTAGAAGAGTAAAGCTGTAAGTCTGTATGAGTACCAAATATTTTAATTTCATTTTTCTTTTGGATGGCGGTCATACATACCTCGTGGTACTTGCATGCTGCGAGGCGCCATCTCAAGATGCTAGCAGTTGTCACTACATAGGTACTTGAGACTGAACAATGAATCATTTCAATCGGTTCTACTGCTTCTAATTAAGGAATTCTTCGACAAGGATATTAGGGATTATTCATTGCAATATTTTTGCTGCCAGACTACATTCAGTGATTCGTCATTACATGAGTGTAGGTTCATTAAATGTGAAGATGACCGAATAACATGCAGTGAGTCCTATTTGTAGAAATACCTACTGGTGATCAGAACGTACAAAAATTCCATGCCAGTATAAAAACGGTATTTTATTTATTAAATAAATAAAAAGCTAAAAAAACGCATTATACGGTGTACCTATATTAGTAATATCTTAATGAATTACATCCCAAAATGTTCGAAACATCGAGATCTATTTTAAATTCAATATAGGTATTATGTAACCGATATAATCTTTGTATTTTTATAGCTACCTGTACAATTTTAGATTTTTCAAACATTACTTTTGTGACAACCGACTAACCGAAGGTAATATTTGTATTTTAATTTACTTTACGCAAAAAATATGTTACTTTTTTGTAAACGTAATAGGTGGGTACAATATTAGTAGGTGCCGATTATTCCCTATACCACCCTACACCGATTACCACTTATGTCTTATGTTACTTTAGGCACTTACCTGCATCTTTTGTAATAAATAATAAGGGACTTTGAGCGTTATATTGCCTGATAAGTCAATTATCCCTTAATAATTTCGCAATAGCTAAGTTTCGTTTCTTTTTTACATTGGATTGTAAAAATGATAAGTTTTCCCATATTTTTGCCCAGAAACCTATTCGTACCTACTTATCTGTTGGCGAATGCTATTTTCGATGTCACATATTGATATTATGCTTACTTTACTGTTTGCAATTTTCTCCAGTAGGTTATCTCAATGACTTTATTTATATATATACAACTCAACAAAATATAATGTACCTATGGTTCCATTATTTGACTCTACAAAAGACTAGGACTAGATCTGTATACATTTCCAAATATTGCTCTACTGCAGAGAACTCCAAAACATTAACAATGGTAATTTTGTTACAATATTTTCATATTTATTATTTTATTATGACGACCTGTCTGGCATGGGTTCGAATCCCAGTCTGAGCATTTATTTGTGTGATGAGCTGATGAGCACAGATATTTGTTCTTGAGTCATGGGTGTTGTCTATGTATTTAAGTAGTTATATGTATTTATCTATTATTTATATTTCGTCGTCTAGTACAGTCAAGTGTCATAAATTCGTTCACTGCCAAAGTTTCAAAAATATGTACCGAGCAACTCTATTGTACCTACAGTAAATATGAAAGGATTTTTTCGGTACGTATTTTTGCACTTGACTGTACCTACAACACAAGCCTTACTGAGCTTAGCCTTACTGACCATAAGACTACTAGGTCGATTTGTGTAAAATTGTCCCTAAATATTTACTATTTATTTATTTATTATATCTGCAAACGCAGTTAGCAAAAAGCTTTACTTTTAGGGGATCATCATTGTAGATATTCATAAGAATGCTAAGTATACGGTTTCGTTGAGTTAGCGAGATTTCATTCTGTTTTTTTTTCTGTGAGCGAAACCCTCCACGTAACTGAACCTTGAAGAGATGACTCACGCCTTAACTCGAATTAAGAACAAAAACATCCAAATATGACAATAGCCTACTTATTCATATAGATGTAGGTTGATATTGCTCATTCATACGACGTAAGACGTTTCCAGCTATTACTAGAATCCCTTGAGAACGTACCATAATCCATAACCTATTTACATACTTGGACAAGGTCACTTCCTGTGGTGTGTGCGGTAAATATTCGTCAACCATCCTTTTTAGATTGACTCACATGTTCTTTGAAATGGCTAGACGTGTTTTTGTTTTTAAAGCACTTAATTTAATACGAGATTTGTTGAAATTGCCAATTTTTTTGTCTTTATCTAAATGTAGAGGACATTTAGTTTTAGTTGGTTTTAGTGTAAAGTGTCAGTGTGTAAGCAATGTAATCATACTACTAAGTATCTGCATATGTTTGTACTTATGATAATATCATTTATCAGTAGGAATTCTAATAAAACCATGGTCCCCCTCTCTTGGTTGTAGGGACCGATATTAGTATCTTTCGTAAAAAAAAATTGCGTCTACGCTAAATTATGGAATTGTGTAATCGAGTGGAGTGTAAAATATGCTTATAGGCTAATAATGTAGGTAGACATTCGCTGGGTATGTGGGTTATACCATATCTAACATCGCAGTGGCGCTCATAGTGGCAAAAGTAGAAAAAATATTGGTGCTGTCAAAAACAAGTGTCTTAGAACTTTGAAGTCAACCCTCCATAGAAAACCATTATGTTCGTTCAGAATCTACTTATTTCTAAACATCTACGTCGTCTTTATTTTCTAGACATTACATTAGCTGAAGTAGACCGTCTGTTATTAATTAAGGCGTGTTGGAAGCTTCCCCGTGCCCTAATGTAAACAACGGATATTATTCCCGCAGGAAAGCTTTTACCGCGTTTCCACCCTACACTCAACAGCCATTTGTAAAGATCAGTCCACAAACGCAGGAAACATTATGACATGACGGCTAAAAGGGAACGCATTCATTGACACTATTTTTAGAAATGATTCCCGTGCGTTTGTTCACTTTTAAATTCTTCCCTGCACATGTCAGACTACAGCCGGCGTTGCACAAAAAGCATTTCATTTGGGTGTACCTAATACCTACCTAATAGTCATGCATTGCTTTAAATTTAATTTACTTTTATTTTTCGCCTGACTGAAATCTCCACAATTCCATTTAAATCTAACTAATAAGTAGTTATACTTATTATAAATGTAAGTACTTATTACTCTTACTTGTAATTCTTATATATAAGATTTTGGTTGTCATTTGATTCTGATAGGTTAGATAGACATTTTCAGTCTAGATATTTATATTTTAATATCGCCATCAAAGTATAAAACCGTTGCCGGTGTGTAGACAAAATACCCAGAAAGCTGGGATGGGCGCGGTAAATAAATCGCTTCAGAGTCACGATTCCGTCCAACTTTCTTATCGTTTATCTAATGCGGTTCTACAAATCACAGTTCCCTTGTTCGCGCGGCATCAAAACAATCTCATTGCTATCGAATTGTAATATAAAGGATAGGATCGCGTTAGCCAATAGACAAGCTATTCTGCATCACGATCCATTGTACCGTTACAACATGTACAGGTTTTTTGTGTTTTGTTTACCTTTAAGCTATTAATAGTAATAAGGATTCTCAATAGGTTCTCACTGTCCTCATAATCTCGAGGGACTGCATAGCTACTTATTATTAAGGGGTTCCCTTTATTTGGCATAATTTGTTTTGTCCGAATCTTATACGAATACCAAGTTTCGCATAATTTATTTACGCCGAATGTTAATGTCGCCGATTTTTATTTAGCCTAATTCTTTAGTAGCCGAATACTACTTTGTCCGAAAATATATTAGCATACTATTATTGACGCCGAATGTCCGAAAGTGTGTTAGGTTAGGTTAGAACTGTGACCACAACAGAAAAACAATTTCGCTTAGGTTAGGTTAATAGAACTGTGAACACAACAGAAAAACAATTTCGGTTAGGTTAGGTTAGAACTGCGACCACAACAGAAACGCACTCCTGGGAAAATAATCGTAATAATTCGGGATTTTCAAATTATGCGTATCGACCATTTGGCTTAGTTTAGTTCTGCGTAACAGAACTCGACAAAACAGAATTATGCGAGATCAATTTCTGCTCATATACAATTATAACAATTCTGGGTATGCGGTTTAAAATTATGACAAAACAAATTATGCGTAAACAAGGGGAAAACCATTATTAAACCATTACGCACAGCCAGCGTCAAATAGTTAGTAGCAACCAAAGTGACCAAATAAATCGATACAGATCTTTATTTATATACCTAAGTAGCAGTAAGGATGTGTTACGATATAAGTACATATTTGTCCATAGGTACTCACTGCACTAACTATCTATTTATGTTGCTAATTGTACCTACTTGCCTAACTACTACATACTAAACTAACTAATAATAAATAGGTGCAATATTTGTTTAAGTCCTTTGTTAACTTCATGCCATTAGTGAAAGAGGTTTGCTTGCAACTCCTTTAAAATTCTGATATTCGAGTCGGAATGCAATTATACTTTTTATTTTTCTCATGTCAACGATTAATTTAGCATAATATCCGCTGTTATCTGCTGCACCGCGAAACGGCTCTGAATGCTGATGAAAGCGATAAACTGAGGTCGTTAGCTTCCCGTCATGAGAAGCAGGATGCTGCTACAATAAGAGTTAGATAAGCAAACCAACCTCCTACTTTTACTCCTACTTAACACGGAAGTAACAGAAAATATCGACTTAAATAGTTGACGATGTCGATTTGATCTCTTAACTTTGAGCTCGATTTAATTGAAACACTCGCTAGTATCTCACATAAAGGGTTTTACTGCACATTAAGGAAGAAACTTTGAATAGGAGCCTACAGTTTTTATGGAAATAGATAATAAAATAACCAAACCGAAGTGTTAAAAATACTTTTAAATGTAAAAAATTAGGTACATCGAAGTGGCAGTCGAAACGTAGTTGCGCTCCAGGATCGTGTATAGCTATGATACTTTGAAAAAGTAGCTACATATGTCGGCGACAAAGTAGGTATGTGCGGGTTAATGACCATTCCTAATTAGGAGCAAGAACGTGACGTAACGTCCAAGCTATACTTATTTGGAATTTCAAACGCGTTCTGCCTACGTAACGCAACGCTAACATGTTGGTAGGTATCAAACAGCCCACATGCTCAGCCCCAAATAAAGGTTCTGAATCTGATAAATATGTATCTTATGATACGAAAGAGAAAACAATATTTCATAACTCATAAATAAATATGGAATTATTATAACCTACTTATCCTTGCTAAAACTTTAAACCAACCTGGAATTCCTACCTATGAATTTGGAATAAAGGGTGAACACTATTAAATTGTCGCAGGTCGAACATGCTACAGACGACAAAATAAAAATCCAAAGTGCTCAAAATTCTTTATATGACTAATTTTATACAGCGTAAAATCATTTTAAAAAATATTAGGGCTATTTCATCGAACGACGAGAAAATTTCCGGACATTACTTTTGACGTGATTCATTGAATTTCGCACGGAATCATCGCTTAACAATTTTGTGCATTTAATCCATTTTCGTTGAAAATCTGGTAATGAAGTGGCAGGTTGGCAAGTTTTTCGCAGTTTAGTTTTTATATTAGCCCAATATTTTTCGATGGGGCGAAGTTCGGGACAGTTAGGTGGGTTACTCTCCTTAGGCACTACCTCGACTGAATTCGCCTTATACCATTCCAAAGTTCGAGACGAATAATGGCAACTTGCTAAATCTGGCCAAAACAATGTTGAGGAAGTGTGTTTCTTTATGAATGGTAACAGTTTCTTTTTCAAGCATTCTGATATATAAATATCGGTGTTAATTGTCCCGGTAGTGATAAATGGTGAGCTCCTCATGCCGCACTGGCATATAGCTTGCCAAACAAGGTATTTTTTTGCAAATTTTTCTACCGGGATCACCTTTTCCGATTCGTCAAGATTCGAGATGTCACGAGAGGAATAGTACTGGTTACCTGGTAAAGACTTGAAATCTGCCTTGACGTAGGTTTCATCGTCAATAATTAGGCAACATTTTTTCTCAATCAACAAGGTATACAATAACCTAGAACGTCTAACCGCACGATTATATTGATCCACAGTTCTCTTGGGAGCCTTTTGCTTCTTATATGTTGTAATGCCGCATTCTTTTTTAATTTTTTGGACATTTGCTTGACTAGTGCCTACTTTTTTCGCCACATCCCGGGAAGAGATACTCGGATTCTTATCAAATAGCTTGCACACCTTTGATTGTAACTTAACATTAGATTTTCTGGTGGGTTGACCTTCACGCCGCTTCCTATCTATAGTTTCACCTTGTTTAATTTTTTTTAGGGTTCGTTGAACCGTCCTCCGAGTTGTTTGACAAGATTTTGCCAGATCTAAAGTTGATAAATGAGGATTTTTACTGAATTCTTGCAAAATTAATTCGCGAACATTTTTTTCGTGTAACGCCATTTTCATAAATAAAAAACAAATGAACATTTTATGGTTGTCTAATATATTACGAGCCTTCTAAATTTAAAATTTTAAAAGAATATTCAAAAAAGGTTCGATGCAACACGCTAGCAAAGTAAAAATGTAGGCGACAATTTAATAGTGTTCACCCTTTAAGAGTGTGATAGTCTGAGGCAGCACTAAATACCTAGCTATATAAGTTATATTTATATAATGTAGGTAAGTATATCAAATACGAGGACGCTGCTAAGACTTGAAATTACGTTCAATACCTTAAGTGCTATCTATTTCAAATATTAGAAACAGTGCATAATGTAAGTTCCTCACGAGATTAGCTTTTGTTATTTGTGCAGTGTCACAGTCTAGGAAGCAGAGCGGAACGGGTCGACGCCTATCTATTCACAACACAATTTGTCGGTAAGCTCATTCTTATACAACTTAACCCAGATACTGGTAACAACAAGACGCTATTAGAGATCAACTTGATACTGGATCATCTGCTGTTATACAGTCAGCGCCATATAGTTAGTTACAGTCAGTATGGCCAAATATATCGATACACATCCTTAATGCTATATAAATAAAGATCTGTATCGATATATTTGGCTACACTGACTGTATCTATCTATATGATGCTGACTGTACCTACTCAGGCAGTTGATGGTGGACGGAGGAGCGGAAAAAGTGGACTCTGTGAATGGTTCTACTCCCAGCCTATAAAGTTTCGATGTAATCCAATATGCGTAAATGTCTTCTCATTTCTACAACGTCCAGTAACGTTAAAACTGTAACAGCACAGGTTTAAGTATGTTTTATAAATATAATGTAATATCGTGATAATTACTCAGATTCTCGAACTTACATGTTGCTGCCAATTGTTTGACCCTGCTAATAAAGTTTGGATTCTCACATGTAACCCAGTGCACTTTCATTGTCGAACCTTTTCTTTTAGTCAAGGAAGTCAAGTGGAGTCTTCGTAGAGGACGCACACGGGACATAGGGTCGATGTATGCTTTAGTGGGTACATTACATACATACATTTCAGCCGTATGCAATCCATTGCTGGACATAGGCCTCCCACAAATATAACTTGTATCATCTTGGGGGTAGTTGCCCGAGTTGGCGACCGCAGTAGCTGTAGAGTGGGTTTCGACGGACACTGCTGCCCGTCCGTAGGATTTTTCCCTTTGTCGCCTCTTACGACACCCGCGGGAGGAGATGGAGTGGTGCTATTCTAGTCAGCCGGCATCACACGGCAATTAGTGGGTAACTTGGTACTAATTACATCTTATTAATCTTATATGTATTTAGGTGACTTTAGTACCTCTATATCCTCTCCAGTAACAATTTAAGTAAATGATAGTTTCGCCACCCGTGCTTTACGGTGACTGTCACCAGCATGGCTCTCTACCTATAACAAAAGTACCTATCGTTCAAATACCGCGGACTCCATGGAAGCAATTAGGCTCCTCGGTACCAAATGGAATCTTAATTCTTTACTCAATTATATGGTTTGGCACTCCGGTATCTTTAAACCCATTTGCCTTCTATTGCGTGTTTATATGAGTCAGACTTTCGTTGAGTGCACGTTGCCTTGGCGATGGATATTTTTAGAAATTAACTCTGCGCTGACGGCAGCAAACCGAGACCTTCACTGTCCGATATATCTACCTAATAACGTGAATTAGCCATGACTTCACTTGTAATCAAAATGCGCTATTTCTTGTTTCCCAATTACTGATGCTGTTTTAATTAACAGGTATTACCTATTATACCTACTGTTTCTGCTTGGTTCAATGGTTGACTGGTAGAGAATGCCTTTACGCTTTAAGTCCACCACTTGCGCTTGTATATTATGTATTGTAAAGCATAAATAAATAAATAGGTGACAGGTGTACCAAAGTACTAAGATTTTTGGAAAAATCTTTTCCATACTATATGATTAAGAGTATCCGAGTATAAACGAGGATAATACTACCAAAGATTTGAACCCTGGACAGGGTCAGATAACGACTATAGGCCACGAGGTCGAAGGTCGTTAAACCTAACCATAAAAACATCGCCTATACCTAATCCCTGTACATTAAGGTAAATTATATTAGTTGTCTACCTAAGTTGGGAGAAGTGTGGTAGCGTGAATAACTCAGTTTTCTTCTCATGTACAAGTAGGTGTTTATTTCAATTGAAACTTGTAATTACAAGTCATGAATGTCATTATTTTTCTTGTTGAACTAAAGTTACTGCTTGTGTTAGATGTGGCATTGCAATCGAAAATAAGATCAACTTTTGGGGAGAAAATATATTATCTTGACGACCTTCTGGTCTAGTGGGTAGTGACCCTGCCTATGAAACCAATGGTCCTACGTTGGATTCCCAGTCAGGGCATTTATTTGTGTGATGAGCACAGATATTTGTTCCTGAGTCATGGGTGTTTTCTATACATTTACGTATTTATATGTATCTATTTATTATATATATCGTCGTCTAGTACCTACAACACAAGCCTTACTGAGCTTACCGTAGGACTAGGTCGATTTGTCTAAGATTGTCCCGAAATATTTATTTATATTTATTTATCTTATAACTACCAACACTTATTATATAGGCCTCCCGCGAAAATCCAAAATTTCGAGCATCTCTATTACTACAATTAAGGCGTAACAAGAGCGGCGGGGACAATCGCTCGTTAGAAATTTGCGAACATCGAATTTCGCGGTAGGTCCTCTGGTTAACCTGTATTAGCTTTAACCATGTAAGCTGTTTCAACATTTATAAGTATCAGAGGCTCTAGTGTAAGTTTCTTTTAACGCAAAAATACGTTTACTAACGCGTAAGTGATAATGTTATTTATATGGGAAACGCAAACGCGTTCGTGACGTAAAGTTACGTTAAAAACATACACTCAGGGCTCTGTAGTCCTAATGGAAACGCTCGCTCCATGTTTCAATCAAATACACCTATTTTTTTGTATGACACTTGCAAGAGTTATAGATAAGTAGGTGTACCTAAGCACCTTTTTCCACTAAGGACACGGCTCTATAACCTCCTAAGGCCCACCATACAAGTAAAATGCTACTCGAATTCGTTCCTTATAGTGTAGGAAATTAAGTATAATTTCTTTTGTGTCAAAATCGAAAGAAACGAACGAAATTCAACTCTGTTCCAATTCTATAAAATTCAAACTTCTTCAAAGTAATTAGTACTACAGGAAGGCCCGTGGGCATTACGAGGATAAGACTTTATTAACAGTTAGCATGGCTAGCGACTATGGACATATAAGGGCAAAATATCTGCGTGTCATAATTAACAATGAGCTGGTCGATTGTGCAATCGTTTCCTGACTCAAAGAGTTCCTTGTATGGCTGAACGAGCTGAGCCGATTCGTATTGGCACGTGTGGGCGATCGCCCACCTGCCCACGCTATAAGACAACACTTTACATATTTATAAAGCTACTGTAATAGTCATAGGTATGAAACGTACCTAATAGTCTTATCCAGAAAAACAAATATATCTTTTAAAGATACATAGTGGGTACTCTTGGACTATAATAATCTCACTAACGTTCGCAATTATTTAATTTCATAATAGTACCTACATTGTGCAACGAGGATGGTAAGTAAGGTATAGTAAACGCGTTTTAATGACTCAAGTTTGTTATACACTTACCACCCGTGGTACACACAATGTTTTTCATCACATTCGCGAGGAAATAAAATAAATTCGTTGGTAAAATATTAGTTAGTACTTATGTAGGCTTAAAATCAAAATACACTTTGAAAACTACAATCAGACCTCATCCACTAAAAAAGATTGTCAACAATGTCAACTTTTTTTCAATGTCTTCCACAGATAATGTTAACAACTGCGTTTTGTTTTCGAATTTGACAGATCATCCTGCCAAATAGTATCAATTATCAAAATCAAATATAAAACAATTATTTTTAATAAATACTAAACAATAAATTGCAGTCAAATTGAATATAAAGATATGTTTTATACATATTAAAAGTTGGTTGTAGCAAACTTTTGAAGATATGAAATACACCTTGGCTGTTTGGAAACATCCTCAGTCCGAAGTGAAGTATGAGTTATATATATTTTTAAAACTAAACTTAACAGCCCGTGTGAGCTAAATCGGCTATAACTGCTCTGTACTCTCGCAAGTAACAACGCCATTGACGAGCAAGTGTGATGAAAACCAAATTGTAATTGTTTTATAACTTTTGACGACAGTTTTAAGTGACCCTGCCTATGAAGCTGATGGGGCTGGGTTTAAATCACAGTAAGGGTATTTATTTGTGTGATGAGCGCAGGTATATTTGTTCCTGAATCATGTTTAAGTATTTTGAAGACATCTAATATACATATAGTACAAATAAAGTACCTACCTATAGAAATATTAATATATAAAATTATAATGTTTTTTTTTGTCGCCTGTAAAATGAGGTTTTCATAGTTTTTGGTACTTCACCATCGGGGTGTTTTCTATGTATTTACGTATTTGTATATTATATATCGTTGGGAGAGTACCCACAACACAAGCCTTCTTGAGCTTAGGCTCAGTCAATTTGTGTAATGTTGCAGCCCTTTTAGCTGTAAAATTCAGTGTTATATTATGGCAGGATGATAATAGTATAAAAGAATGAAGAGAATAAAATAGTACTTAATAAAATTGAGGTACATACATTTAATAATGTAATATTTATTACAGGTGTACAATAGAAAAATATACAAACTAAACTGATCTTTTCATACAGTAATAATATATTATTATACTCATAGTTGAGGCACTGTAGGCGTTGTCTTTTTGTTGGTCCCACTCCCACCAGAATGGAGTAACATTCTATAATCTCTATTCCCTGTTATAAAATGCATCAGAAATGTAAACAAGTGAATATAATCACATTTTAAAGTAGCTATAGTGTGTAGTGTTAAGTACATAGTAGCACCAAGTAATAGCAATATTAGCAATACATTTTATATATTAAGCTTTTATGTGCTATGATGAAAGACACAACTAATTGTGCTTATTAACATTAAGAAATATTTAATATAATTATCAAGAATAGGTGAAAAACTTAGCTAAATCACATGGCCTATGTAGTAGTAACATGTGTGTACAGTCAGCGTCATATAGTTGGCAGCATTCAAAGTAGTAAAATAGTTCAGTATTATGAGTGCTTTGGATGCTGCCAACTATATGAAGCTGACTGTACACACATGCTGGTGTTCTATATTCAAATTTTGATGTAATCCATATTATTTCCCTGCACAAGTAGACATGGTCCTTCAGTTAAGTTTTCACCTATAATAATACAATTTTAATATATAAATAACTTAGTGCTAATACCTACTGCTAAAAAATAACTATAACTATAATTTTTTTTATATATTTTGTGTCATAATTGTGTTTAGTTGTGTGAATTTATATGGCTTACATAATAACTATGTACGTACAATGACTGTATATTTCAAAACTAGAGTAATATTCCATCACAAATATTCTTAGTATCTATAGTTGAAAATATATTTTTTGTAAAAGTTATAAACATATTATTAGCTCCCGTTTCACAATATTTTTCAAGTACAAGTAATGTACACAACAATTCCAAACATGCACAATTACACACCCACGTAATCTCCTACACTCCATGCAATTGGGTGCTTTGATTAAGCAGCACAAGTAGATACACTTGTGTTTTCTGGATAATATCATGAATTGAAATAAATCACATAATATACTTAAAAGAAGTAGCCCAACCCAAAGTATTTATCCAATATGTAAAAAAAATACATTATAAACTCACTCTGTCTATGGTTAGTGTAACTTGCTACTAAGTTGCAACTTGTTGAAAAAAAAAATGTATTTTTGAAACAGATTATTATGAATGTAGGACATACAAACATATTTAAAAATACACTTACATAATTCAAATCAATATTCTTACTATATAGATTCCAGATAACTTTTTGTTCATAATTTGTAAATTTCATCTCTTTTTTTTCCTTGCAGAATGGATTTGATAGGGACTTAGTTACTGTTACCACCAGCCGTCAGCGAAATTATTATGATAATTATTATAATGGCAGCAATACCACCAATTATCATCATCATCTTCATGTTTTTCCACCAATATTTCTTCTTCAGCTTGCCAGCTTGTTGCTGAAACTGTGCTGCTCCATGCTGTAAAGCATCAGCCCGATTGTCTAATTCCGATAACTTTTCGTCTCTGTTCATAACACTCTCGATATTATCTCGCATAATATCTACCACTTCATCAACTTTGGCTTGAGTTTGTGCTAACTTTTCGTCTGATCTAGGAGCAACGCCATTGTGATCTCCCATTTTGATATTGTGTATAACTGTGCTCTTAATAAGAAAGAAAAATAGCGTCCAAATAGGATTTTAAAACTTAATATTTATGACTTAACTTCAATATTACTCATACCAATAAACAGAAACAAGTGGTTAGTGGATTAATTTAACTATAATAATGTCACTGTCAAGTGTCAGTTTTTTTTTTTTTTTTTTTTTTTTTTCTCTTTATTTAAGAGCTTGTCACCAAAGTGAACATGTCGCTCCGTTAAAAACAACAAAATATTACATCAACCTTATCTATTAACAAGGACCTTTCGAACTAGCTGCAATAGCGCCGCGGCGGCGTCCGACAAGGGAGCAGCCAGAGCGCTATTGCAACCTCCGACGTGGAATAAAGTAGCAAAATTATTAGAACACACTAACTGTGCCCGGATGGCTTCGTTTCGGACACATTCCATTATAACATGAAACACATCTTCTACTATATTACATTCGTCACAATTAGGGGACACAACTTTTTTCATCAAGAAACCAAATTTATTTAATGGAATATGACCAGAACGCAGTCTCATCAGCAATACAATATCTGTTCTACTTAGAGGACAATCTATCCACGGCGTCACAAGAGGATGTGGTTGGATCGTCTTATACCAAATGCCCTTTTCTTTTGATCTCCTATCAAAGTGTTCTTTCCAGAGGTTATATGTCCGCTGTTTGGCTAAAATTATACAATCTGTATAAAAGGTAAGGTGCTACACTCTATTCCATTCTGGCAAGCAAGCTTGGCTATGTTATCCACGATTTCGTTACCATCAATACCCACATGAGAAGGAATCCATTGCAGTATTATGTTCTTACCCTTAGACCTCCATTTGTCAATCAAATTCAAAATAGTGTAAGCAATAGGAAGACCTCTGATGTTTGTGGTACACCGAGCAACATGCTGGAGTGCACTTTTAGAATCTGACAGTATAACGATCTGATTACAATCTAGAGATTCCATGTAGGAAAAAGCTTCGACAATTGCAACCAACTCGGCGTGCATTATAGACATATTGTGCCTTATATGTATTTTACGGAAAACGTTCAATTGTGGGTCATAGAATGCTGCACCTAAGGTGCATTTTACTTTAGATGCATCAGTGTATATACAGTAAAAATCAGAATAATGTGTTTCTAAAAAAATATTCACGGATGTTCTAAGAATATTTTTGTTATACTCGCGTTTAGATTTATTGATACACGTGATACTAATTCTAATCGATCGATAAATATCAATTTTATTAACCCACCGGTCCAATGAAAACATTTCTAATACGTCACTCGAATGCATGTTAGTTAATTTATACATATCATGAACAGTAAGGAGAAGCGGAATTTTGCTTCGTGATATGTCATCTATTTGTTTATCACTACTTAATATGTCTAAAAGTTTAACAGCAGTATTGTTATTGAAAGACCTTGATTTTAGCCAAAACTTGGAAGCCAAATAAAAGCGACGAATATGCAAGGGTTGTACACACAACTCACATTCCATCACGTGGATAGGAGTAGATTTAATAAATCCACCTATAGTCCTTAGCGCTTGATTTTGAATTTTGTCAAGTTTATACAAATTGGAATTACTACTATCACCATAAAGAAAAGATGCATAGTCTATTCTGCTACGGATAATCGCAAAGTAAAGCCTCCTAAGGTGTTTCAGGTGGACGCCCCATCCCGGTCCAGATAAAACTTTTAAAATGTTGCAATGTTTTTGTATCTTCTCAGTTAATTCGCTAATATGTTTATCCCATTTTAGAGACCGATCCAACCATAATCCTAAATATTTAACACATGTAAATAATTCTAAATTTCTATTATTAATACTAATGTTTACAGTTTTTCTATTAATACCTTTTTTGAAAATACATAACTTAGTTTTAGATGTAGATATTTCAAGCCCAAGATTATTAAGACATTTGTTAAATATATTTAAAGATTTCTGTAATACATCTTCAGCTTCCTCGATGGATTTTTGTGACATATATGATAAAATCATCTGCGTATTGTGAAAAGAATACATCTGAAAGAGATTTCTTAATATGCATTGTATAAATATTAAAAAGCAATGGTGAAGTTGGGTCTCCTGAGCTAACCCACGACCAGTTGACCGACGTAATACGGTGTTATCAGTTTGTATTGAAAGATATCTTTCATTTAGAAAGTTCCACATATACAGACAAATGTTACGACCGACGCCCAGTCGGTCGAGAATTGTAATTAAAATAGGTACATTTACGTTGTTATAAGCATTGTCTATATCTATGAAACTTCCCAAAGTGACCATATTTTTTAAGAATCCTGTTTGTATGCGATATACTAAGCTACTCAAACTATCCAAAGTTGATCGACACTTTCTAAACCCGACTGTTTCTTCAGCAAACATACATTTTTTTTCTAGGAACCATTCTAATCTTCTATTGATTACAGAATGAAATATTTTACAAATACAAGATATCAATGAGATCGGTCGAATAGCAGAATCAGAGGAGGGGTCCCTTCCTGCTTTCGGTATTGGAACTACACGAATTTCTCTCCACTGAGAGGGAACAAAACCTAAGGTGTAAAATTTATTAAACAATGAGAGCAGTAATAATTTACCATTTGCAGGAAGGCTTTTCATCATTGAAAATGATATACCATCGCCACCAGGCGCGGTATCCTTTGATTTAATACATGAATCCAATTCCTGTATCGTCAAGGGTTCATCTATGATTGTGCTAATCGAATCAATTACTGGAGGCTGTGGCGATACAGAATCTGGTGTCAGAGAACAAAGAAGATTGTAAGCTTTTTCTGCATTAACATGTGGCTGAACAATCCTGTAGCCCTTAACCCACCTCATCCGTGACCAAACTTCAGAAGCGGAGCAAGACTGGCTTATAGAATTACAAAACTGTTGCCACCCTTCATTTTTACACTTTCTAATACGTCTTTGAGCATCTCTTATCTTCGCCTGAAGCTTCTCAAGATTATGAGGTGTAGGATTTCGCCTAAACAAAGTTAAGGCTAATCTTCTTTCGGCAACGGCTTTCGATAATGACTGATTCCAATAGGGTTTTGGTTGGAACGCTTTAGCAGGGTTATGGTTTAGTTTAACATATGGAATAGCGAGATCTGCAGCTGTGTTTAAATTATATAAAAAAGTGTCATATGCTTCTTGAGGACATTCAGGCAAAGACAAATCAGTAAAATTATTTTCTAAATATGATGTGTACTCATCCCATTGAGCCGCTTTGTAGTTTCGCCTTTGTAAATGTTTATTGACTGGATTGATAAATATCGAAATCTTAATTATTAAATGATCACTTCCTAATGACTCTTTCATTACGCGCCAATTAAGTGACAAATATATATCAGATGATACTATAGAAATATCTGGAGATGACTCTTGTAATAAACTATTTACAAGGCGAATCCTTGTATGGCTGCAATCATTTAATGAAACTAAATTAAAGTCCATAAGCGAATCGAATATTTGAGTACCTCTAGTATCTGTTTTATATGACCAGCTAGTGTGATGTCCATTAAAATCTCCCATAAAAATCACGTTATTTCTTGCGATTGAAAAAATAAAATCCCAATCATTCTGCTGAGTCACTACAGAAGATGGACAGTAAACCGCTATGACATTTTGAATTTGATCACAATTAAACACTTTCACGTACACTAGTTGAATTCCAGGGTTTGGAGATTGAATGCGACACTGCTCAGATTTGATAGATTTATGCGTCACAATTGCAACACCACCGTATCCATCAGATCTATCTACCCTGTATATATTATAATTGCTAATACGACAGTAACTGTCGGCATCTAACCATGTTTCGCTGAGCGCTGCGATATGTATTTTCTCTTGAATCAGCAAATTTTCAAACGGCACTAACTTAGGCCTTATACTTTGCGCGTTCCACTGCAACATGTTAAGTCTGGACGTTCTGGGGGAGTTATTAGCCATCTGTTGCATTAGAAAATGATTTTAAAAAGGTCATATCAAATATATATCTCATACAGAAAGATAGGAGCCACTCTAATCCTATTTGAACAGCCTGTTTTATTTTTTCCCCAATCGATATATTTTTCATAAATATAATGTTCTTCAGCTTTTCTATTAGTGAATTCAATTTCTGTTTGTTTTCTTTTCCTTCGTTAGGATTATTATTTTTAATATGTGAGTTATTGTCATCCGTTTCCATATTTAGCGATTCGCTATCTGATATGTCAGATTCCTCTACTATTACTTTCTGAGCTATTAAAGGTGTTCTATGTTTTGGACGTCCCATCTTTTTAGGCGGCGTTAATGTCTCATTTTTCTTAGCTGGATCATCGCTATGTACTAGAGCTTGAGCTGTCGTCACGTTGGCATACGATGGTTCACAAACGGTAGGAGCTGCAACTGGAATTTCGGAAACTGAAGTCTTATCTACTGCCTTTGTTGTCAGAGGGAAGTTTGCCTGATACATCGACGCCGCGGGAGCTGGCGGTGTGGTAGGAGCTGGTTCGTATTTGCTTAATGCCTTTTTATACGTACAATTAAACTCAGCCATAATCTTTCTAATATTCCTTTCCTTTTTGTAGGATGGACAATTTTTGTCAAGAGCCATGTGATTACCTGAGCAGTTGCAACATGTATAGGCAGTAGTCTCACAATTCAAATGGTTACCTCCACACTTGGGGCAAGTAGGTTTTTTCGCGCATGTCTTCTTTGAATGGCCGTACCTCCAACAGTTTGAACATAAAGTCACAGGAAATAGATATGGTTCTACCTTAACACGCATTTCATGAATGTATACGTAAGCTGGTAATAATGGGCCTTTAAAACCGACTCGTATGGTCTCACTGTCCGTCCACCCTGATTCATCATCTTTACTTCTCTTGCTCAATCTTTTTACTGATACTATTTCCGTTCCACAGAACATGTTTTCTAACATTTCTTTTTCTGTTAAACCCAATTCTATATCTCTAATAATACCAAAAGATAAACCGACCTCATATGTCTTCTGACACCGCCAACCCAACTCTACGCGTACAGCCGCCAAGGACATAAGCCGGTCTGCGTTGGATTCATTGTCAAATTGAAGAAGTACTTTATACGCATTTACGTACTTGACTCTAATGATACCTAAAATATCATGATCTCTTAATACCTTTGCTAACGCAAATTGTTTCGGTAACATCTCTTTGCAGGTAATGCTTAATTCCGTACCAACGGATAAGCTAGGATTAAACATATAACGACGTTTTGGATTGTTAATAACTAATGTCCAGTCATTCTCCGAGTCTCTGTTTCTTTTAGTTGCGTAAGTATGGTCTACTGTAATATCTGCTGTACTAACCTCAGGTAACGTTGTTTGTACATCTGCTGAGTTCGCTTCACAAGTCTCCGTCGTCTTATTTTCTGTCTCGCAGTCCATATCGCAATGCATAGATTGTAAGGAAGCAGTGTGTAAGCATATTTCAGACCTATTTACGGGATTAGTTATTTCATCTACGTTACCGATATCTCCGTCGTCAGACATTGTACTCGGATCCCGGCTGGAACAGTCGGGACCGCATCGAAGTTATAAAAAAACACAAATACAAAACTTTGCAAGTATTTAAAAACACAGTAAGCTCTCAGTAAAGCACAAATTATAATTTTAATTAATTAAATTACATAGAAAATTTCATAACACGTCTTGCCGCCAATAAGTTTTTTTTTTGAACGAAGTGTCAGTTGTCAGTGTCATTAGCTGTGGTCCGATTCGCATTCTAAGTACTTTGTGCACGGTCGGTCCGATCAGTCTTGACCGCCCACCACGCGAAACACGATATTCGTAAATTTCGGACGATTATCTCTGTCACTATCATGATGCCGTAATTGAAGTAAAAGAGAAAGATCCTCCAAATACACGAACTTCGATGTTCGCGGTACCGGGACAGATACTCCGCTGGCCTGATTCGGACCAACTGTAAGCTCTGTGAGCAGTGTGAGCGTGATACGGACCACGGCTATGCTAAGGGACAAAGATATTCTGGCTTTTGCACCCCAAAACGTAACGTTCGCGGTACCGGTACATCGGGTACATCGAAGTTCGTATATTTCGAGCATTTGTCTCTTTTACTCCAATTAAAGGCGTCATGAGAGTGACAGAGACAATATTCCGAAATTTACGAACATCGTGTAGTTTGCGGTAGCACCTCAACGTTCAACGCCAAAGACGTATTCGTGTGTCACAGGAGCGGCACCGCGAACATCGAAGTTCGTATATTTCGGGCATCTGTCTCTTTTACTCCAATCAAGGCGTCACGAGAGTGACAGAGGCAATCGTCCGAAATTTACGAATATCGTCTTTCGCGGTAGCGCCTCTGTATTCGTGCTGTGTGACCACAGAGCAAATTAGACCTACGTGCACACGCATAAAGTTCAACTTCAGTCTTTACATTTCGATGACGTGGCGTGTGACCGTTAGCTTTTGCGTTTGACATGGCACCGAAAAGGTTAAGTTTTCATTTATCTCTCCTGTTATGAACATATTTATACTAATAATATTTTGGACCCGGGTATGTCCTTAAACTACGTCCGACAATGAGAGGTAGGGCACAGCGAAGTACCATCACGCTCGAGTCTGAAGAAGCCCAACTGGGGAAGTACCTCCTCCTTACCACAGCCATAATAGCACTGCTACCTTTCAGGTATGTAGTGTTGTGTTCCTGATGGTGAGTAAGGTTCCCAGAGCTCCAACCCCCCTTAAAGGTCGGTAACGCGCTTGTGACTCCCCTGGTGTTGCGGGTGCCCATGGGCGATGGTAATTGCTTACCATCAGGCAATCCGTCTGCTCGTTTGCTACCTTATGTCATAAAAAAAAAAAAATGTTCTGCTGATCTCTAGTATCCCTAGTTCTATAGTAATATTGGTAACAGTTTATTGATCACAACATTGATATAAAAGCTACCTACTTAAGATTACTCAACAAGTTGATAAGAACAATGTTATCAAATCAATGACTTTACAAATCAAATTATTATCAACCTTATTCAGATTGTTTAAGAGTTTAAGGTATACATATAAATAACACAAATTTAAAATTGAAGAATACATACATTTATTATATCTTAACGGTTATAATACGAAATAACATAAGCAGTCAGAAATACAATGTAATATGACAACAGTATTAACTTTCAAGAGAAAATGTAACTTTAATCTCGCATCTACTTTCTTCATTGCAATTTCTTGCTTATCTTTTGTTTTTCAATATGAATCCATCCAGAGAAAGACATCAAGTAAGAGTTACCTATAATATAGATCCTGGTCATTTGTGGAATGACCCAATATTATAGGCACAGTATTTTATTAGTGTCATCCGAATTATAAAGTATCAAATGCATTACATATAAAAAACCATTTTATAATACAAAACTATTATTTTATGGTCCCAACCCACTACAGTAAATCTCAGTAATAAATAGTTATGATTATGTGTAGCATCAGCCTAGTATCTTAAAACACTTTGTGCTTTAGTTATTTTATGCAAATTGTGCTTAATCCAGACTTTAACATTACAAACACTAAACAATTAGTAATCAATTATATTGTTAGTAACTCCTTTTAAGGGAAAATATGTAAAATGTTTAGTTGTATAAATATCAGTTCTTCACTTGGCCCAGTAATAGGTTTGTATACCATACATAACAATTTGGACTAATACTAGTTCTTATGACAAATCTGTACAAGTATAAATTGGCCATTTAAGTAATGATATATGTTATAAAATTACAAAAAGATTGTAAAGCCATATTACATCAAAAATATATTCTTAATATGTATAAGGTGACCCAGGACTATATATATGTAGTAAAAAACTATTTTATTATCATTAGTAAGGATTTAAGATACCATACATTTAGTATCCTTCAATCTTTATGTGTTCCTTGGTGGTAATGGCTATACCTGTACAGTCACCATCAGATATATCAGAGCTCTGGAGATAATCACAAATATCTGAACAACACCTCTATTGTCATGGAGATAAAGTGGTTATTGCTATATTTATTACCACCTCCACAGGTCCTATACATCTGATAGCAACTGTTTTGTAAAACAAATCTTAATCAGACAGATTTAGCAACATGTTTGTTGAGCCTCAGGTGGGGCAAATGCCCATATGTGGTCCACTATAGGCAGTGTTTCTGTCAACAACAAAAGTGTAATGGATTGATTGATTAATTTATGACTAATTTCAGGAAACATTATTTTTCTGTCAGCACTTAAGACACCTGTTTAAAACCTGCTTGAGAAAATAACATACTTTAGCTTGCCCCAAATCACCTCATTTTATAATATATTTTTTTTATTTCAAGGTACAAAGATGTTCATGTATTCAACAAATCTTAGTTCACACTCCATTTTGTTACCTTAGTCATCAACCTGTTTCCAACAACATATTTAGTTAAATGATTTTTAATATGGTAATAAAGTGATGTGGAACACTAAAAACACAGGTTGACGAGGCATAAATTTTCAATTTTGAATGTGATTGTTCTTCATACATTGGACTTATATGGAGAAATACCTTAGTATAGAAATCACAGCATTGCTGCATTTACACCTTTAACATTCATATAATTATCTAAACATTTCAAGTAACAATAGTTATACAGTGTATTTATTACATGTTGTTTTCAAATAAGTCTTTAATAACAGTTTCTTATACAGTAAAACTTATATGGATTGAAAAATATATTGGCTCTCAGAACTCAGTCTACATACATTCAAACTGAAAATTTTCGTTTCTTGATATATCCTTGGTACATTCATGGTTAAAGTTTACTAAAATTATCGGCCTGAAGTAGCAGCAGGAGCATCAGTTACCTGAGCTGCGTTGCTGTTAGAGTTTCCCGATGAGCCACCGCCGGCTACCGAAACTATTATAATGATAAGAAGAACTCCACCAATAGCACCGATTATCAACATCATCTTTAGGTTTTGCCACCAATACTTCCTTTTCAGCTTACCAGCTTGTTGTTCGAACTGCGCTGCTCCATGCTGAAGTGCATCCGCGCGATTATCGAGCTCGGATAGCTTCTGATCTCTCTCCAAAACTTTCTCGACGTTTACACGCATAATGCCAACAACCTCATCAACTTTAGCCTGTGTTTGTGCCAACTTCTTGTCACTTACTCTGGGAGCAGAGCTACCTCCTTGGTCTTCCATTTTTACGTTCTTCAAAACTTAATATATGGAAATAAATACTATCGAGATGTTCTCGTTAGTTTCTAATTACATACAAAGAAAAAATATGGCGTAGTATATAGATGAATGCAACAGAATAGAAGCAATTTTTTACATGACGTGACTTGAGTGAGTCAAGACTAGTTATCATGACATAGTGACGTCATGACTCATGAATGAAAGACCAACCCGTACCATTTGAGACATTATTAAAAACTCTTCAAGTAATTATGTCTAATTTTTTTATGTTTTTTTTGCTGCCAAAGACGGTTAGAATAAATTTATTTTAAATAAAAATATAAAACCTCATTAGGACCTCGCTTGTGTCATCTTTTATAAATATTATTACATGGGCCTTCATAAAAAACTTACGTGCCTTTACATTCATCGACAACGAAATTAATATTATTTAAGTTATGTTACGCTATATTCGTTGTCAAAGTTGTTGCATGAATAAATCCACAGACATTGGTCTATGGTAATTGTACCATAGATATTCTATAATTTACTTACAAGTTTCATTCATTTTTTCTGTGATTATGGTACTTTTGGGTGGTGAATGATGAATGAAATGAACGGATTGATTTGATACTGAAAATCACGAGCGAGTAAATTGCACAAAGCCGGTGATTTCTCCAGTTTTTAAGCCAGACCCCATAAAAAATAACAAAATGGTAAGTTATTTTAAAAACTTTTTATCTTAATACGCCACGTAGGATACCGTCTTTATGTTTTAAGTAAGAAAATAAGTTATAATCACAAAAAAATGAAACCGCTGTCCATTCGCACGTGTGTCATTCTTTGAAATTAATTTTTACTAAATTATATTCCAGGTCTCCCTAAACCCCATAAGAATATTGAAAAATGAAGCCGAAGAAGAGAAAGCTGAGGTGGCTCGTATGTCAAGTTTCATCGGAGCTATTGCAATTGGCGATTTGGTAAAAAGTACATTGGGCCCTAAAGGAATGGATAAAATTTTGGTCTCCATGGGTAGGAATTCCGGACAGGTATTTCACATTTATTTTAGGCTATTCAACATTTTGTTTCATTTTAGCATAATTATGCTTGATACTTGTAAACATAACCTTATTTTCAATATGTAGATACAGTGTCCGATATAAAGGGTGGCTTTTGAAGTGGTTCTTAACTTTTAGGTGGAGGTCACAAATGATGGTGCAACAATATTAAAATCTATCGGTGTTGACAATCCAGCTGCAAAGATTTTGGTTGACATGTCCAAGGTTCAAGATGAGGAAGTGGGAGATGGTACAACATCTGTCACAGTCTTAGGTAAAGTATTATTTATGTTAATATTTATCAAATACCCAGTTCTTGGAAGCCTTTGCTGAAGGTCAAGCTGATGGAAACAACAAATGTCTTTAATCAATGAAGCTATAAAGTACCTAAGTACATCACAATAGATGTTATAGTAATAATAATAAAGAAAATAGTTGATGGAAGGGTGATGCATACAGCACAGTAGTCATAGAAAAATATAGGTAACTAGTACTTTATCTTATTCAGAAAGTTAAATTGTATCCTTAGTAAAACAATGCAGCATCTGCTTCAGACACCTATGTAGACACTAATATACCAGGCTGGCATTAATATACCAAGGGTACAAACACATGTAAGGGCTTTTTGACCAACAAATGCCCATCCCTCATTGTCTAAATACTTTTACGTCACACTGGGCGGTAAGAGAGATTTACCGCCCTAGGGCGCGACGTAAAATATCACTTTACACCCAGGTGAAGATGTAAAACTATGTACGCACCACAGGCGATAATAAAGAAGGTCTCAGATTGCTTGTTTATGGCCATCACCTCTGGTTTGGGCCACAAATACCCGCAATCTGAGCCATTGTTTCTTTTACCGCCCTGGGTACGTAATATGCTATTACTAATGGACTGTGTGACTGACAGTCACACAAATCTTTGTATCGTATCAATACAAAGTGTCTTCCTACAGTTTATACCTTTCTTAACCGAATCGTTGCGTCTTCCATTTTCAAAATCGGGCCTGTAGCAGCGTGTAACAGTTATTTCATGACGCGGCAGGCGTGAATTACGCCCTAGAATGTGATGACACTCCTCTTGTGTCATATGCCACAAGTTAAAAACATCAATGACTCGCCTGTCGTGCCATCCGCACTGAATAAGTTCGCTTTCATCATTTATATATGTATGCTTATCATTTGTCAGTATAGCTCAATATTTTAATATTTAAGTTTAACTATTGAGTTTTAAAGATCCTGCAACTAATGAACCTTTTTTTTTAGTCTGTTGGTTCACTGGTAGAGAATTTGATTTCAGTTTCAAAGCCCTTATTTGCTTATAAATTACAACATACTACACACTTTATTATATATTATTTACATTGAATCAGCGTGTCCTTTAGACACAATAGGAAGGTACAACCTAGTTATTATCTGCATTTTACATTTAGGATAAAACTATGATAATTTGGTGCTGATACCTCATTAGTTGAAGGAATATCCCGGATAAATTAAATTGAATAACTCAAAGTAAATAATTATTGCCTGATTGGGCTGCCTTGTTACTAAATTTACAAACCGTGGTATTTTTTTAAATACCACGAAAATATAGCCAATTCTGTCACCATAATGTTTACACGGCTAAACATTAGGTAAATATTTATCTGAATTTCCAATCCCTGCTTGGTATTAAGTCCGCCGTTTTGACCTTTCTGTATTGTGCAATAAAGATTAATAAATTTACCTAGACCTATAAACTATGCATCAAATTTGTTTATGGTCCACTAGTAGTGTATAAAAAATGAAGTGTTTTAAAGGCCATGCCAGGATAAGCTAAGAGAATCTGCCCCCAGCGAGTTTTGGTTTGTAATTTTTTTTGATGATGTATTAGTAGCAAGTATGCAAAATATCAGCCCCCGAAATGTTACAGATTTTGGTAAAAAAAAAAAAACAAAATATGATCTTTCTTCAATATCTTTTTTTCTACCGAGCCGATTTTGACGTGCTTCTAACATATTGAGCATACAGTAAAGGTGATTATGCGACATTAATTATAGGACACATTGCCTTACAAAAAAAAAAAATTACAAAAACAAAAATACTTTTTTTTCTTTTTTGTACTTTTACGTCAGCGACACCTCCAAGTTTTTCACTAAAGCTAGCCTCTTTAATAAGCTACGAAATGAATGTATTAACATAATTTTACCAGGGGTTTACGGGGTGTTTTTTTTAATTGAATTCATCACCGTACATTTTCTTTACCCGCTCATTATTAAAATTAATCGATTAAAAACTCTTTAGAGAAACTTGTATGTTTATAATGAGCACTGGCCACTTGAAATAAAAAAATTAAAAAGTATTGATTCCTTTGAACATACAAGTTTCTCTAAAGAGTTTTTAATCGATTAATTTTAACCTCCTAAGTCCTGACCTTTTTAAAAAATAGTTGTTATAAGGACCGAGATAGCTTTTAAAAGGCTTAAATGGCAACCACTGTTAAGTCCTGACGATTCGAAAGCAAGAGTTGTCATTAGCACGAGATGCCTTTCAAAGGTACAATATCATTTTTCGAAATTTACCGCGATATTTAAGACCATTAAGTCATTATCTTAAGGTTTATATGGTCATCCCTTTCGCACGCATAGAATGGAACCATAGCAAGATGCCATATTTATTTGCAGTGGCCAGCAACAGGTCATAATGGCAGCAGGTCGGAAACAACGTTAAGTAAATCCATTCATATTTTAGCCAAATATTGACATTTACTTTCATCAAAACTGTGTTTGCACTTATAAATTCATAAAGTATACCTACATTGTGGTATTTTTGATAATCATGCGGCGTGAACGGTGATTTTTAAAGGTAAAATAATTTGTCCTTTTTAAAGTATGTTCGGTCTTAGTGCCTAAAGTAAAGTTGTATAGTGTTTCGTTATTAGTTATCTTTTGGCTTGAATTTAATAATATTCTTATTAAGTTAATTTGTAAATATTACAACTGTGTTAAAATAATTATATATAAAGTAACGACACGTGTTGTGGACACTGCGACAATTGTGAAAAGTGTCCATTATTGGCTTTTCAGGCGTCCATAGGCTACAGTTACCACTTACCGTCGGGCGGGATGTGAGCTCATTTGCAACCAAAGTTGCATAATACATTTCAGCCATATGCAATCCACTGCTGGACATAAGCCTCCCACAAATATGACTTGTATCATATTGGGGGTAGTTGCCATAGTCGCCACGCTTGGCAGGCAGTAGCTGTATTGGGTTGGCGGGTTGGCGACCGCAGTAGCTATAGAGTGGGTTTCGACTGCTGCCCGTCCGTAGGATTTTTCCCTTTGTCGCCTCTTACGACACCCGGGGGAGGAGATGGGTTGGTGCTATTCTAGTCAGCCGGCATCACACGGTTGCATAATGTTAGAATAAAAAAATTATTAAGATTGTTATTGTTACGAGTACACGTACAGAATACATCTTGGTAAATATTTTTGATAACTTTTACTTTTTGATTTCTTGTTTTAGTTGTAATTAAACTGAATAAAACTAAAGGTTGTAACCAACGTCCTTGTTTATTTACCTACTATAATTATGTTTCCTGCTACACACTAAGAACGAGAGTCTTTTAAAAAGAACAAAAGTATGGATTAACTGACTTAGTACAAAATAAAGTTTATTTATTACTGACTAATGTTTGTTCTAGATAAAATGGTATAGTTGCGTATAAATTAGATTAAATTGCCGCTAAAAGTTCAGGACTCAATGACTATATTGCTTTAGACCTTTTAAAAGTTATTTCGGTCATAGTGACATCTTTTTTTTTTCAAAACTCAGGACTCAACCTTGAACGCCATTTTGTCCTTTTTAAAGCTATTTGGGACTTAGGAGGTTAATAATGAGCGGGTAAAGAAAATGTACGGTGATGAATTCAATTAAAAAAAACACCCCGTTATACCCCTGGTAAAATTATGTTAATACATTCATTTCGTAGCTTATTAAAGAGGCTAGCTTTAGTGAAAAACTTGGAGGTGTCGCTGACGTAAAAGTACAAAAAAGAAAAAAAAGTATTTTTGTTTTTGTAATTTTTTTTTTTTTTTGTAAGGCAATGTGTCCTATAATTAATGTCGCATAATCACCTTTACTGTATGCTCAATATATTAGAAGCACGTCAAAATCGGCTCGGTAGAAAAAAAGATATTGAAGAAAGATCATATTTTGTTTTTTTTTTTTTTACCAAAATCTGTAACATTTCGGGGGCTGATATTTTGCATACTTGCTACTAATACAAAGCTACATCATCAAAAAAAATTACAAACCAAAACTCGCTGGGGGCAGATTCTCTTAGCTTATCCTGGCATGGCCTTTACTATCATTACAGCTGCCGAGTTGCTGCGTGAAGCTGAAAAGTTGGTAGAACAAAAACTACATCCTCAGACTATTATTGCTGGATGGCGCATTGCTGTTGATGCTGCCAAGAAAGCCCTTTCTGATGCTAGTTTTGATCACGAGAAGAACTTCAACGATGCAGCCCTTCGCTCGGACCTGGAAAATATAGCGCGTACCACATTAAGCTCAAAGATTCTCTCAAATCACAAAGAGTAAGTAGCCTAGGTTAGGCTATGAATTAGTATGAATAACCTTGATCAGGATTTTAATATTAAATGTAGAAATAGAAACATTTTTATTCGTAAAACACATACTATTTACACAAAACATGCAACAGACAATATGAGACATTACAGGGCCATCAGGTGAGAGATAGCTCTCTGTTAAGGTAATTATTAGACCTCATTATCTGCTGTTTTGGTAGCTGGAAATTCTTTGCAATGGGTAAAAATATGTAATTTGATCTTGATATTTCTACATTATTCTTACAATTGGTTTTTATAACAGTCTTAAACGAAAATTATACAAGATCTCTGTTACAATTCAGTTATTTATTGTTTATATTTTGCTCGTAAACATCCCTACAATATAAATTTATATTCATGTTAATATAAAAAAGGCCTATGTTAATAAAAGGTACACACAGCAACACTCTTAACTGTACATCGCGTCGGTGGACTTTATGCCTTATATAATAAGGTCTACCAATGTATATCTGAGAGTGTTGTTGACTGTACATAGGTCTTTAACAGACTTAACTAATTAAAACACGAGTTGCAGATTTATTGAAGAATATGTAAGAAAGGGATTTTTTGTTATAATGTTTTAATTCTAATCTAGTCTTCAGACAGTTAGGGACATTATACATCCCTAATTATATATTATATATATATATATATGCCTTTTTTTTATTGATTTATATACTGATTCTGACGCATAGAAACATCTCCAACTCTATATGCCTTTTATTATTAAATATAAACTTAAGTAACAGTTTGTAATGGACCAGCACAGAATGTTGCTTCTCACCATGATACATGTCACTAGTTTTGTTAATTAATAGAGCCTGCCAGCCTGAACATGTCATGCTCACTTAAAAGTCTTTGCTTACGGTGGCGTTGTTGATCGGGTCGCCACTTTCCCGAAGAAAGGTTGAGGGAGGCGATGGCTGAGATACGCGTCGTACTCGTGAACGGGTGCTGTTTGTGGAGACCGGTCTGTTTTGGCTATATGGGGCTATAATTTCCTTCTAATTGTATTTCCTTTTGCTTATAATATTTAGTGTGATACACTTCATTCGGTGCTTGTTTTTTTTTTTAAAAAAAAAAGTGTTTTAAATAATATATGTAGATCTAGACACCTGGAGACCTTTACATCTCTAAGGTTAATTTGTAATAAGTATATTTTATATTTTTGTCAATTGGGAACAAAAATAACTATAAAAATCGATTTGTATTTTAAAGTGTTGATGATAAATTATTATAATTTGGATATTAGAGTGTAGGACACAGTTCAGATAAGAAAGCATACCAAACGTCATGTTAATTTAATTCTAAGCGGTCATATTTGGACTGGTAGGTAATTTTCTTTTCTATATATATTTTTTGTGGTATTTAATTACTGAAATTGTTTGACATGTTTTCTTACAGAATTACGCATGTATGTTTAAGATTTTTTTGTATACTGTTTTGAAAAAATAAGTCCCGCCGAGTTTCTTGCCGGTCATAAAAGTCAAAATACTTCTCGGGTCAGAGGTGTAGGGTTAGAACCGGTGTAGTTTTTATTTTATTTTTCTCTTTTACTTTTGTATACTCGACGTGTAAAAGTGCCCTTGTGGCCTACTTACTGAATAAACGTTTGAGTTTGAGTTTGAGTTTGGGAAATTGTTACTTGAAAATAGCGCACACTATGTGTGTTCGTATATTTTTTAAATTCCTACTGATCTCGCGCCATATAATCGTGTGACTTTTCGTACTTAGAAAAGTAAAAAATTTAACATGTCTACACAACTGAATGCTCACTCAAGTTGCAACCAATTAAATCATGAAAATAGCTAGTTTGTAGTATAATAAAAAAAAATAACTTAAGCCTAATTGCAGGTCCTTAACTAGTTAATTTTTTTTAGCAAATCACCCTTAAAAATAATATTTATTTTACAGACACTTCACAAAACTGGCTGTGGATGCAGTACTCCGCTTGAAAGGATCTGGAAATCTGAAGGCTATTCAGATCATTAAAATCTCTGGTGGGGTTCTAGAAGAGTCATTCCTCGATGAAGGCTTTTTGTTAAACAAGAAGGTGCGCAATTGATGTTAATTGTATATTATTAAAGATTTTGATGTCTTAAATATATATGTAGTTAGTAGCACCAAATGGTTAGGAGACAATCTTGTATGTTGATCTTATTGACCCATATAAGGTGATTACTGTTTTTTTTTTTAAATGTTGCTTTTAAATTTCAAAATTAATTATATTCTGTTCATATAGGTGGGAGTGCATCAACCAAAACGCATTGAAAACGCCAACATTTTGATTGCCAATACACCCATGGACACAGATAAGATTAAAGTGTTCGGTTCCACAATCAAAGTGGACTCAATGGCGAAGATAGCCGAGCTGGAGGTGGCCGAGAAGGAAAAAATGAAGGACAAAGTTAACAAGATCCTGGCCCACAAATGCAATGTCTTCATTAACAGGTAAGATAAAAAACATCTTTAATTTTCAGTTTGGGCTCATTAAAATGCACTTATAAATGTAAAAATAGTTCATAAAAAATGTTAAGGCATTGTAATATAATACAGTTGGGTATTATTTTTAAGAGATACACTTTTCTTAATGTATTTTCTACTCAAAATCACGCACCTCCGATCCTACTAGGAGAAAAATGCCCCAAAATTTTCATACATTTGACGTAGTCTCCTTTCCGTTACCGCCATACAAAGGTTTTGAATGGTGTAAGTTAGCTTGCATGAACCTGATTTCAATTGAAATACAAATACTAAAATTAATTAGTTCTAAAACTAAGTTGCCTTCTTGATAACTTCGTATTAATTATTTACCAAACATTAAATTGTACCACAGAAACAAAAACTACACAACACTAAACCAATTTCCATTGAGCACGACATTTCGAGTGTGCCATTTACACGCTGAAATTCAATTTGTTTTCGATCAAATACGAAATTTGATCAAAAACGTGACACAAACACAAAGTAAACGGCCATTTTTCGTTACAGACAACTGATCTACAACTACCCGGAGCAGCTGTTCGCGGACGCAGGCGTCATGGCGATTGAGCACGCGGACTTCGACGGCATCGAGCGACTCGCGCTCGTCACGGGCGGCGAGATTGTCTCCACCTTCGACTCTCCGGACAGAGTTAAGCTGGGGCACTGCAAAGTGATCGAACAGGTTGGTGGTGAAATTGCAAAGGTCATATTACAATTATTAAATATAGAAAAAAATACGCATCAAGCAAGAACTGGGGAATTTTCTAAATTACAACCATTCTGAACTGAGACATGAACTCTTTGCTTTACTCTACTGTACTCCATGAGTTATTATTTTGCTTGTATTCCTTGGTTGCTACTAACTATTTACCTTAACTACGTTCCTACAAAATAATTCTGTAAGTTCAATTAATACAATTTCATTTATAAGGTACATATGTTTTATTCAAAAATTACGGGAGGCCAGGTTTAAACGTGATTCAACCGAAATATACCCACAAATGTTTTGGGCAAACTGTTGAAACTAAATTCTATAAAAATGCCCCAGGGTCTTCGCAGGGCTGGCTTATTTCTCGGCCAAAGACTAGGCATAGCCATTTAGCAGGGAAATGTAGCTAGAATAGTGGGCACTTCTCCGCAAAGTACAGACTCGGGGGTTTATAATTATTTTTAAGCATATGTGATATAGTTTATGTTGGCTTATTGTTTAGCCCATTAAACTTTTGAACGCCAAGCACCACTAAAGTGGTCGTGTGATGTCGTGCCTGCCACGCCACCGACCACTAAAGTGGCTATGGCGGACGCTGTCAAAGCAATTGTCCTGCTGACAGATAAGGTTTATATTTGTTCTTCACAAGTCATACCATGGCGTACCTACACGTCACATTTTGACGCGAGAGGAAAAGCGTTCAAAAGGTTAAATTTGATTTTTAATATAGAAATAAAAAGCAATGTTGAACGTGTGTGAATTCGCACCAGGTGTTGATCGGTGACGAGTGCCTGATCCGGTTCTCGGGCGTGGAGCTGGGCGCGGCGTGCACGGTGGTGATCCGCGGCGCCACGCAGCAGGTCATCGACGAGGCCGAGCGCTCGCTGCACGACGCGCTGTGCGTGCTGGCCGCCACCGTGCGCGAGCCCAAGGTCATCTACGGGGGAGGTCGGTACACGCAGACACTATACTGCATGCATGTTTATACATGTTTCCCTGTTACCACCGTCTAACAGCGGAACGTCACTACTTTGAAAAAACCTTGTAACTCATTCGGGCATTCAAAACAAAAATGACGTAACTATGTATGGGGATGAGTACGGAGTTACTGGGTTTCAACTTAGAGTATCTCAGTCAGATACGAGATATTTCAAAGTAGTGACGCTTTGATTCTCTAGTGTTGGCAAGTTTGTAATTTTTAAATTTAGGAATCTGATATTTGGATATACGTCACATATTTTAAACACGAAACTGTCGTGAGATACAAGCATGTTAATTTTATTGAAAGGGGTTATTAACACGTTTTAACCCTTTCGCGGCCATTGACTTGATATAAAGTCCGAACATTTCATGCCTCACACGCCACTACTGAGAGGTAAGGTTTATTTTCGCTTGCTTGGAAACACCTTTGGCGTGTGAGTCAAGGCGGCGAAATGTTTAACATGTCGAGTAATATTCGACTTATAAAACGAGATTTACTCGTTTCAATACAATTAATATGACAATAGTATATTATTACAGAGGCCGGGAAGTAAGGGGTTGCCGGCCGAGTATATGTTGACGGCTGAACGCACAAATTTTAAACTATTGTATTGCACGTTTGAGAAAAGCACTGTACTTACCTCGGCGTGAAAAAGGGTTGTTGTCTACATATACTCAACTCCTTACTTCCCGGACTCTGTAGTAATGTACTATTTCTTAAACACGCACTACAATTTTTTTTTCTTTCAATTTAAATATTGAATGCACTACAATGTTGACATTATCTTCATCGCGTTGTCTCGGCATTTTGCCACGGTTCAGCCCGGGATCCGCATGGCAACTCATCTCAGGATTTGGCGTAGGCACTACGAAAGCGACTGCCATCTGACCTTCCAATCCAGAGGGTAAACTAGGCTTAATTGAGGAGTTATAGGGATAAAACTTTTGAAGGGACATTTATGTATATCGCACCCAGTTCTGAAATATAATAAAAATGATAGCTCGATAAACCATAAGAAAAATATTGTTGTGCAGGCGCGAGCGAGATGCTGATGGCGGAGGCGGCGTCGGCGGCGGCGGCGCGCACGCCGGGCAAGGAGGCGGCGGCGGCCGAGGCCTTCGCCGTGGCGCTGCGCCGCCTGCCCGCCGCCGTGGCCGACAACGCCGGCTACGACAGCGCCGACCTCATCGCGCGCCTGCGCGCCCGCCACGCGCAGGGCGACTCCACCTGCGGCCTAGGTCAGTGTTCTCGCTATCTAACTCTTGTCACTGTAACTGGCCGCCGATATTACTTTAAAAAACCGAATTTCTTCTAATATTCTTCTGATATCGGTGGTGAGGCGCCTTCTATTGTATTTTAATTGTTTAGAACTGAAACTACTGAAGACTAGATTATGGACGTGCACGTGGGATATACTATAGACGTTGTCAATTTAGATGTTTTAAATATAATCCTTACTAGGCATCTAGAGTTACACACTGTAGCGATCTAGCGACTAAATGATAATACTGATTAATCACTCACGGTGAAAGATATGATTTCAACTAAATTTGCTAGCACGTTTATTGGCAAAACAGTTAGTTGCATTATCTGCTTCAGCAACTTCAACGTTACGCTTTCCAATTAACATTTTAAATAAGTTTAGAGACAATAAGATTTACTAACATTAGCACTTTCTAACCTTAAAGTGTTTCTGTCAATCCCAAGTCGTTCTAAAATTGATAACCATAACACATAATCCCGCAGACATGAACAACGGTATAGTCGGCGACATGAAGAAGCTCGGCGTGACGGAGTCGTACGTGGTGAAGCGGCAGGTGCTGCTGTCGGCCGCCGAGGCCGCGGAGATGATCCTCCGCGTCGACAACATCCTGAAGGCGGCGCCGCGCCGCCGCGGGCCCGACCACCGCCCTTGCTAAACCAACACTAAACCCGCTAGAAAAACGCTTCAAACGAATTCGCTTAATGTTGACAAATACTGACAAACATAGTAACAGAAGTTGAGACATATTTTTTTTAACTGCCAGCGTCACTGTCAAGCAAATTTGTTTGAAACGTCGTTTCAGTACCTCCGGCATAACCGAGACGGTTTTAAAGATATTTTAGTTGACTGTCTAGTTTCAATATTTTATTTTTACTTCCTTGTACTGTCAATATATATACAATGCTAGCTTCTAACTGTCTAGTTAAGCGGTAGACCTGTAGTGTCTGAAAGAGGCACAACAAACGGTTTCAGTAATTGATTCAATTGTCCTAGAGATCTGGTTGTATATACCAGTTCTGCAAGCTACAGTGGTGGTGTTGAATTAAATGGATGAAACTGTCTATCATCAGTTTATTTAGGTACTCTCGCCGTGTCGGTGAACTGGTGTGAAATAATCAATATATTTCGCCTGGTTGTAGCTGCAAAAACAATAGCATTTTAGACCTACTAGTGGTTATTATGGTCAGTTTTACACAGTGATAATGTCCAATTTCTATTGATTTATCATAAAGCTTTAATAGTGTTTATTTTAATTTAATTATCACCTAATGTCACTTCGTTGTATTTCTATTGCAACTGAGCCAAAACCGTCTTCAGAAAAAGATCAGATGTCTTGCTTTTTTTATTATTATTACGGACTCAATATTATACAATTAAATATTTATATTGGTGATTCCACACCAGTATTTACCGGAATATACCGATTGATGCGGTATAGAGCATTATACTACCTTTACAGTTTTGTTGAGGTTCCATGCGTTGACCGTATATTATATATAGTGAAAGGAGCGAACAATGTATGAACACAGAGCGTGTCCGTACTTATTTTATTATACTCTTAATATAAAGCTTGGTTGATGCTGATGCCAGTATTGTCAAAATTCACTATTTTATTTCATGATTACTTACTATAGTTTTAAATTGAAATTCGCCTACACTGCGTAGTTTGTTCAAATATTTGTGTAGTATCTGAATGCAAGGCAAATGTTTGAACAAATACGCAAAGGAGCAGGAGCTAATAACTAAATTTAGTTTATAAATCAGCTTGGTTTATATTAAATATCTAAATGTGTTGTCGTGAAATTAAATTGTGCTTTTCGTATACATTTTTGTGTCGTATGGTCACAGATATTATTTTACTAAACGTCCTCTTAGCGATGCTAGCGGATCTTATCATAAGACTCTAAAACAATGTTGCACTAACATTATTGTTTTAGTTTTCCGGCCGCAGATGCCTTGATTTAATGATTAAATATTTAATACTATTTTATGTGTTTATTTCCATACTATCCCTACCTTTTTAAGCCTGTCAAACAAAAGTATTTAAGCCTTTGAACACCAAGAACCGCTAAAGTGGTCGCGTGATATCGTGCCTACTACGCCACCGATCACTATAGTGGCTATGGCGGCACTGTCAAATATTTTTTTCTGCTGCCTGATAAGGTTTATATTCGTTCTTCACTACTCAAGACATTAGCGTACGCGTCACATTTCGACGCGGGAGGAAAATAGTTCAAAAGGTTAACAAAATATACCAAAGTAATATGGTAGAGAAAATAACCTACTTAGAACATTATCATATTACAAAACTCATACTCGGTGAACTAACGGCGTATTCGCATTTTACAGAATGCTCGCTCGCAAAATCGCTGTGGATTTTAAATGCAATAGACATTGCACCGTTAACTTTCGTAAGACAAGTGAAATTATATTTTCACCTCAGCAGCTCGAACATGTCTACTTTCCTCACTCCAGGGAGTGGGACAAAGTAGCCTATGAAGCCGATGGTCCTGGGTTCGAAACCCAGTCAGGGCATTTATTTGTGCGATGAGCACAGATATTTGTTCCTAAGGCATGGGTGTTTTCTATGTATTTAAGTATTTATATGTATCTATTTATTACAATAGGACATAATGGACTCCCTTAACACCACTACCACGTTCGGACCCTCACAAATTAATCAAATATTATAATTTTGAAATGTACATATATTTTAAAATGAAAAATATTTAAACAAAATATTAAGTAATGAAGCCAGTGCAGCTGCAGATAAGAGAGAAACACTTAAATGAATGTGGTTAACTTGATGTTTTTATAAGATTTTATTTAACTTGATGTATGTATTTGTATATTTATCCGGATGGAATCTTGCAACTCAATTTTGAAGCAGACATCTTTAACCGATTGAGCTGAAATTTAGCACACAAATTTATGTAATTTCGGTTACAATGCAATATTATGGTACCACTGATCTGATCTGATGCTGGAGTCAGAAGGTAGAAAGCAACTCCTAAAATACACAAGATAAACCCGTGGTGTTTTAGGCTCATTAGAATCCTTTCGAAGAGTAGATGACGATTGTGAAAAAAAGTACAGTCGGCAATAAAAGCTTGTACTAAAAATGACATTTTTGGCACCTTATTTAACCTTTAATTTGTTCTCACTACTGAGGTGAAAAGTTGTATGTGTCACACTAGAGTAAAGTTATTTTACATCTCGTGTTTTTGAGTGCCTCGCTACGCTCAAGATTCTAACACTAGAATCACTCGCTACGCTCGTGATTCAATTATAGAATCTTTCGCTTACTCGGGACTCAAAATAAACACTCGCAAGAAAAAACAACTTTCCTCTCTTGTTGCACAAATAACTATTTCACCTCAGCAGCTCGAACAAGTTTACTTTCCTGTGAGTAAACAGTGACAAAAGTGAGACTTTCCTCACTATAGGGAGTGAAGAAAGAGCGACTTTCTACAGGGAGTGAGACAAATTAACTTTTTAATTTAGTAAAGGACTTTTGAACTTCATTCGTTAAGAAAACAGAAAGTGACATAGAGGTCAAATTAAGCTTAACTTGTCACAAATTGTATGTTCTTCAAAACCTTTATAGAAGCTTTTGACAAGAAATGCATGGATTAGGAGACAGCAGAATCCAAAAAAATCCCCACATTTTTGCGGTTTTTTGTGCACGAATAAAATTCCATAACTTTTTGCGAATTGCAAACTTGTGTATATATAGTCCTAATGGTTAAAAACAACATGCTAAAAATCAGAGATACATCATGTTTTGTTAATTTATTGTCGATTTTTAATGATAATATGACTGCCTTTTCTTTACAAGTCCAAAGAAAACTATGTATTGACTTGTGAGAAAGTAAGTATAACCAGTGGGAATCGGCAAGTGCAGCGTGAATGCGTCGCCGCTGGTAGGCACCATATTATAATAGTATATGTTTATACCTGATCAATGATCATTAGGTATTTCACTTAGGTATTTTCGACGCCATTGACTTGATATGAAGTCAGAACATTTCGTGCCCCACACGCCACGACTTGACATCAATTCGAGGCCTTGAACCTACGTACTGAGAGGTAAGATTTATTTTCGCTTGCTTGCAATAACCTTGGGCGTGTGACGCACGTTAGAGATTTTTTGACGTGGCGGTGAAAAGATAATATAGGCACTGACTTTCCCCCGAATGCAGTGTGATACACGGTGCGTAGGTACTCCACGGTCGATAACAAGCGTCCGCGATTGGTAGTTTCCTATCACGCAGTAGGTAGGGCGGTTCGCCACTAAATTGGCAGGTCAGATCAAAAAAGATCCTATGCTATCCGAAGCTATGCTGACGACTATTGTGGCGCTACCGCGAACAACGATATTTGTAAATATCGGACGACGGTCTCTGTCACTTTCATGACACCTTAACACGTTCACTGCGCCATTAGGTCAATCGACCCCTACACATGTATGGTTAACTGCGATGTTACTAACTGCCGCAGCGAAGGTGTTAATTAGAGTAAAAGAGAAAAATGCCCGAAATATACGAACTTCGGTGTTCGCGGTACCGCCGTGCTTGGGAGCTTATTCGACATTCGTAGTGATCGCGGAATGAAATTTCTAAAGCTAGACGGGGCGAGACACTGTCTACGTGAACGTTGGCAAGTTCCAGAGCCATGAGTGTAAGTTTTTAACGTAACGTTACGTCACGAACGCGTTTGCGTTTCCAATATAAATAACATTATCACTTAGGTACGCGTTTGTAAACGTTTTTTACGTCAAAAGTAACTTACACTAGAGCCTCAGGGTAAGGACGTAGGACGCCCCTCCAACGGCGGGCATCCAACTTGAGTAAGTTGGTTTACTCAGCTAGTTTAATTATGCAATGTTAATAATGCAACCACTAACTGGTAATTATGAATGGCATCTATAAGCTTTGAGCCATAGTTAGTGAGCATTGAATTAACTGACATCTAATTTATTAGTTACGAAACAGTGTCAGGTGTCATTTCAGCGACGTGACTTTGTAGTTATCTACCTAAATTATTTAGGTAATTGAATTACCGATGAGCGTTGGAATAAATTAGATTCAGTCAAGGGCATGGCCTGTTATATGTTAACCTTATGATATGTTATCCTTATTGTATTATAAGGTGCAAAATTGTGTTCATATTATTACCTTTGGACAGGGACCAGGGACCTAATTTGATTAGAGATTGTGGCAGGTGTCACAAGTAATACAACTACTATACTATCCGTAAAATTAAGTGGCGGGGCGGGTCATAAATTAGTATTATTCGCGGAAAGCCTAAAACGCAAAATGACTACTGTAATATTTTGCCTACATCGCAAACGGACTATTGATAAAAAAAACAGTCAACTAGCCTATAGTGTAGGTAGCGGTAGGCACAAAAAGGACGATGTTATTGTCCAACTCGCCACTTAATTTTGCGAATAGTATACCCGTATTTGTGATATGAAGTATAATGCACCACCATTAGCAATCGTACTTAACTGTTAATCTCATATCATCATCATCATTTCATCTGTGTCGTCGACGCACTGGATATAGGCCTCCCCCAAATATGACTTGTATCATCTTGGGGGGTAGTTGCCATAGTCGCCAGGCTTGGTAAGCGGGTTGGCGACCGCAATAGCTGTATATTGGGTTTCAGCGGACGCTGCAGCCCATTTATACTGGTTAGCATACCTACGTCTCTTATGCATGGTGAGGAAATACCTATAGTCAAGGTTTCGGTTGTGACCCAGGATGTCAAGAGACTACCTGTCCTTTTCTAACTATAATATTTAAAGAAGCACGGGTAGTCTATCTCGGCTCGAGATAATGTCGCACCTCTCTTGTTATTGTTAAGTACCTATCTATTTTCTTAGGTATTCTTAATACTAGCGATAGCTTCTGTGTTCGGGTCTTATATCTTCTGAAAAAAAATGTAAATTTGGAATTCGGTTCTTGACGGTTTCTGTAAATAAAGTAACTAATTATGTATAGCTAATATAAGGGCTGTGAAAAATACATGCTTGGCTTATTTCAAAATTCGCAATAAAATGGTAGAAACTATTATCTATAATAACATTATCATTAACATGATATAATAAGTACTTAAGAATTTTTATAAAATCGGTTATAAGCATCTAAGGATATAAATGTATTTGTGGTTCTATTTGATAAGAGAGCATTGGACCAGGTATTGTACCTCTATCTTCGTGTTTTAGCCCCGTTATTCTATAAATTCCCTATAAAATTCCTAACGAACGAAATGGAATTCTCTTTCCGAGAAATCTTCGGCTACCTAACCTGGGACCATAATGAAATTTTCCTTTATTATTTGATTTACCTGTTCCTACAGTTTTATGTCCGTGCAATAGTGTTATCGGGTGTATAAAATTGGGACCGTTCTATTAGGGGGGTGCAATTTTCGCGTCTCAATTGAAAAGGGTTGTTTAGGCGTGTCCTTTGTTAAATTTGCGTCTTACTTATTTCTTACTTACATACATACCTATAGGTACTTACCTACTATCAATCTCCCCATCGTTAACTTCGGCGTTATTTCCACAGCCCATAGACTCCTAAAACATGGCGTAAGTCGTGGCTTCATGGCTTGAACCCGCCACCATCGGATTGAAAGCCGCACGACAGACCGACAGACAGACATAGCGTAACTATTAGGATTCCTAGTAGACTACGGAACCTTTAAACAAGGA